>JARQOC010000011.1:212215367-212878812 GCA_033576535.1 Allobates femoralis | reverse complement strand
GTCTATGGAAGCCAGAATGAGGCTCTCATAGACTTGTATTGAATTGTGACCTCCGGCATTCTCCATGAAACACTGGAGCTGCCAGCAGGTTACAAATTACTGAGGACCAATGAAGATGGCGGCAGGTGAGTATAAGACTTGGGGCAGGAAACTAAGACATAAAGCACCATGTCAGCGCTGACATAAAAAAACACTGGAGAGATGCTTTAAAGGAGAATATTCAATAAAAATAGGTTTACATTATTGCATCTAAAATTTGTAACTTACCACGACCCATCTGCTGGTCTTCACTTCTATATAACTGCCGAACCTAAAATATTAAAAGTTGTTAATAGAAAAATTATAATCCCGAGACACGTCAGACTTCATGGTACATCAAGTAATCATGACCAGATAGTTGAATATGTGGCGACTGATTAGGTTTGGGGTTTTTATTGATGGAGGTGAGAACACTTATAGGGGTAAATATTTAGTGCCAATATGTTTTGTAAAGCATTTCAAGATCCTGACCTGCATTACATGTGATGCACCAGGATTTCCTCCACTTGGTTTCTGTGTTTTTTGAAGTCCTTCAAGCAAAAACGTCTTGTCTTTACCTTCCTGAAAAAGTTATAAGACGATTATTGGTGATGATTATAGACCGGTAGAACACAGATATAGTGCTTAAAGCCTAACTTTTATTCCATAAATCAATAGTACACATGAAAATAAACATCTTTGTAATGTATCTTATCAGACAAATTTGATTTTTTCTCTGCCAGAATTGATCAGTCATTATCAAAGTTCTCAATTCTGCAGTATAATCTGTATTCAGTGAACACTTTCCCATTATTGAGATAGGAGATGGCAGCTGTTACTGATGAGATTCTATGTAGGAGTCATTCTGTGGACTAGGGAGCTTCCAGATACAGTGCATGACAGTGGCGCCCAAACCAATGTGTCCGGCGCACTACACACAACAGAGGAAACACCGGAGGGGACAAATACAACAGGGTCCCTGCTCGTAAGGAATGGGGGAATGGAGACCTCCTGCACTTGACACGCTCCTCCACGGCCTTACGATACTCAGAACCGGGCTTAGAGGCTTCAGCACGGGAATCACAGGACAGAGACCCAGCTCTGTGACCCTGGCAGTGTCATTAAAAGTTTGGTGTGGGTGGCTCTCTCTCTTAGGGAAGGTCATGTGGCATGGAGGATTCATTTGGAAAGGGATGACTGGACCTGGGATACTTGTGTTTTTACGTGATGCCACCCGCAGGTTGTGGCTATAGATGGCCGCTACTGCAAGACAGGGAGGCCGATGGTAGGGAGGCAGCAATGTTCTTAAGCCCTCTACGGGTAGGGCTGACCCCCAGGCAGCTAGAAGCACCTGAGTGAGTTGGTAGTTGTGTTTCTGGTGCTTTCGACACATTAAAAAAAGTTCACAGACACAGCTAGGTGCAGTCTTCAGATCTTGTACTCACAGTTACTGTGCACTAACCCGCTGAGCACTGGGTTCTCAGAGGCAGGGATCCAGCTACTCCCGGGTAGTAGGATGGTACGTAACCCGGCACCCTTTCTCTGTCCTTTCTCGGTCGTCTCACACTGTGCTTGCCTCTCCCGTCCTGCCTTGCAGCCTCCAGGTTGCTAGCTGAGCCTGGTCTGTCTTCTCTACTAGTCTTGGGGTTCCCGGTGCCCCTGTTCTTGCGGCCTGGTCCCTCCACTTGCCTGCGCCTGACAATTGATATGAGCCCCACAGGTGGATCTCTCACTTCCCATGACTCTGGGACCCCCTCTTCTTCCTGGAGCCACTGAGTTCTGTCTCTGCTCCTTGGTCTGGCCTTAGGACGAGCTCCCACTAGCTCCAGTCCTCTGGACACTTCTCTCAAGTTCTCCTCTTTCTGTGACAGGCATTCTTTCTCTAGCTTCCCTCCAACTTGACTCTCGCTGTTCCGCTGTTCTTCTCGCTGTTGCCTAGCGGTCTCTCCTCTTTGCTGTTTAACTGTCTCTCCTGCATTCTAGATCTTTCCCACTCTATTTATACCCCATGGCACATGTCCCATGTCATCTATGTGCATTCTTCCTGACCTCACTCCTTCCCAGGTGCTCCCTCTAACTATTTCCTCTCCACCCAAACCCACTACAATGGTTCCTAGTGCGTGGCCTTCGTGGCCCGGTACCGGCCTGCACCCCTCTTACCCGAGAGTGGGATACTACACTCTAACAGGAGTGCAGTACCTCTGTGGCGACTGGATCCATAGGGGCGCCACACACTCACCTGCAAAAGTGCCCTGGTTTCCCTACCATCCATGTACGGGTTCTTTCACCTTGTCACCAAGCAGGATACCTAGTCACTCGCTGGCCCTGATATTAACCCTCAATAGGGAGATGGCTGACAGGAGCACTAGTCCCTACCATTGCAATAAAATCAACAATAGGATTAGGAAATACAGAAAAGAGAACGACAAGACAACTTCATGCCTGCCATCATACTTCTAGGCAGCAGGTGGCTTGGCAACGATCAGCTTCTCCAGAGTAGCTCCTTCACCTAAGGTAGACAGGCTAGGAATGAGTTCAATCACCAGCAAGGAATACTGGATCATGTGACTATATAAAGGAGATGGGAGTGATCACAAAGTTGCCACACCTGGAAACAGAACTAAGGAGTATTACAGCAAAAGAAACTGACATTAACTCCTACACTGCCAAAGGACAGAAACACATTTAAAATGAAGTCTCAATACAAGAATGAGACAGAGGTCCCAAACCTGTCACAAGTCTCCTAAGAAAGAGAGACCATCATGACAGTAGGAGGGAGGACCTAGATGCAGATGCAGGACCTAGAGGCAGAATGGGAAAGTCTTCACTGAATACAGATTTTCCTGGTGGGTTGGTGTGTTAAAAAAACAAAGTGATACTCAGCTCCAAACACTTATCTGGATCCAGCAGATTTCACTTTGTGATCTGTATTCACACCAGAAAGCAGATATCACTGTTCAGGCACAAGCAGGACCACTGTGACCTGTCATTTTCTACCGCAGTTTGGTGACTTTTACAACGCGCCATGAGTGACATCACTTATGACAACCTGCGTAAGTCACCTGACCGTGGCGGCCAATTTGCCTGGACAACGCCTTTAAATACCTAGAAATGTTCAGGTTACTGATAGCAGCTGGCAGAGGTTTCCATGATGGATCCAATGTGATCACCTGCTACATTACAAATGTGGCCGTTGTGGCAGTACCACGTCAAATCAAACTGTATAGTTCTTATATTAAAGGTTGCCCAATATGTAAATTTTAATGACCTATAACTAGGATAGTGTATCAGTGTTTGAATAATGGTGGGGAGACCCCCAGCACCCATACTAATCAGCTTGATGAAGGAGCTGCAGCAGTCCTGAAAAGCGGTGCACCCTATATTGTGTAAATGGTTTGTATGCCAGCCTACCATATACAGTCACTGACAGACGTTATGTCGCTTATCCATGTTATGTAAATAAAAGCTTATAACCTGACGTTAAATTCATCCATTGGTTTATAAATTATTCTTTTGAATGCTGAAACCCTCCCAAATATGGTTTAGCTTAAGAAAATCAATTGGCATCAATGCTGAAATATTGATCATTTAATGAACACAGAATGGTCAGATTTTGTCAAGATTTTGTAACGTAACAGCGATCCCGTTAACGATCTCGTTATGTATGAGACGCACCAACGATCTGGCCCCTGCTGTGAGATCGTTGATCGTTACACACTGCTCTGGATCATTTCTACATCGTTGCACTCCCGCTGGGAACGCTACATCGTTGTGTTGACAGGGACAATGACCAACGATCTCAATGCTACTCTATGGAGTGACAATTCCCAACGACCTCAGTATAATTCTGGATGGTTAGTGCGTCGTTTTTCACATCGCTGGTGAGATACCTGTTTGACATCTTACCAGCGATGTGAAAAACGATACACCAGCAATCTCTCTGCACATCGTTATGGGATCGCTGGTGCGTCGTTATGTGTGACTGGGCCTTAAGTAACCTCATAGATGATTTCCGTGTGAGTGTTAGTTCACAGGACAGGAGACACTGCTCACAGGAGTGCCGAGGTCTCTTCCAACAGCTGATCTAGAGGTAGAGGTACTAAAAGATGGGCTTCCACTGATCTGATATTTTTAGCGTATCCTACCACTGTGTCATCAATTTAAAAATCCTGGTCATTCCCTGTAACTTTCTATCCAGAGAGCATAGGTAATGCAGATCAGTTTTCTCATATATACACTTACATTAGCTATTTGTGTGAGCAGCAGCTTCACCATCATCTTCCGTCCTTGGACAATTTGCCAGTAAAGATATGAAATAATTCTGCAGGAAAATGTAAAAATAATTAGTCTGATGTCACCTGTAATATAAACATACAGTGTACAAAACCTGTACCTGACTGTTCTGATATCTTTACGAAGGAAGACCTACTAATAAACTCAGACCGTCCACCCCTTACCCTACTTCATGCTTTGCATAGCCGCGAATCACCAATGTCCCAACCAGTCACGTACTAACCATATATATTAAAGGAATTGTTCCTGTCACGATCTCCACACTGCCCTTGTCTGCAATGTTACTATTGTGTGGAAGCTGTCAGTCTGTTGTGGTTGTGCTGGATCTGTGTGTCAATCGTTTCTGTTCACTTCAATTGATAAGTCCTCTACTTAAGCATGCTAGCTCCTCCATCCAGTGTCAATCGTACACTTGCTGCTGCCTGTGTGAGACTGATCCCTCCATGCTCTGTGCTCTGTGCCTGACTTTATTCCCTTACCTGGACTTTGACCCTTTGCCTGTGACCTGACTACTCTTTTGTCTGCTCCCTATAAACTGTCTTGTCTTTCTGGTTTTCATGACTCCGGCTCATGAATTGGATTTCGTCTCTGACTACCCCTTGTTGTACTGCGCTATTTCCTAGACCTGACCTCAGATCGTTTGACCTCCCTTTACTTATCCAGTAAGTATTACTATTATTATTATTACTCTCTGTAATTGTAGTCTCTCTTCACTTCTGGGACTAATTATTGCTGCAGTGACTCGAGTCACAGTTCCATTTCAGGAAAATGTTGCCTGACAAATTAATTAATTGTAAACATAAACACACACCTTAGATACTCTCCCTGAGTCCATTACTGTGTTTGCAGCACTGGCCTGAACTCTGTTTGATTGCACTGGTGACGTCATAGCAGCATCACTGCAGCCAATCACTAAGATCAGTAGCTCGTGCCATCTACATCGGCAAAGCCCCTTGAAGACACAGAGCCGACATCGCTTTGAATGGTGTCAGTACAAGAGGTGAGGTATTATAAGTCTTTGGCAGAAAGAAAAAATGAATAGTATGATTTTGCCCTTTGACTCACAAGTTCTGTGATTACTAGGAGTATTTGTCAGATAGACTGAATCAGAGGCATATTAACGGTTCAGTATAAAGTTCAGAGCCGGAACACAGGTGGTTTATGTAGGGAACTCTGGAAGGGATTCACATTTGCCAGCACAAACATTTGATTTGTGAAAAACGCAAATACTGAAAAGCCTAAAATTGCCCTGAAAAGATGTAAAACACTGAGGTCTCCTAGGACTGTATCCAACCTCTATCAGGCCCTTTACCGCAAACACAGCCTTAGTTATGTCAAAGTGATCTCAGCGTATATAGCTTTAGATAAACTGAAAGACTTCTTATGCTTTTTTAAATTTAAAAATGGTCCAAAAATTATCCTTTTTTTGGGATCAGGCAGTCTGTTCTGTCCTATCTGTAAAATCCAGAAGAACAAATGGATTTTCCTGTACAGAGATTGACTAAGAATTAACTTGCTTGGCTTTTTACTGAACCATGCATTTAATAAACGATACACGAAGGGAAGAGGTCTTGGTGGTGACAATTTATGCGGGTGTCAATGACAGCCCTATCAACTTTGTACTTTGCTTTCTGGGTCTACAATGGTGTCCAGACCACGGGGTACATAGAAGCAGGGTTTTGATTCCTGATTTGATTACTTTCTCCAACCTTGTGAGTTAAGGCCGGATTACACACAGCGACATCGCTACCGATGTTGCTGCAAAGTCACAGGTTTTGTGATTTTACAGCAACCTCGCTAGCGAAGTCGCTGCATGTGACATGCCACAACGACCAGCGATGAGCTCGCTGATCGCTGCGGAATGGCCATGAACATTTTTTGGTTGTCGGTCTCCCGCTGGGCAGCATACATCGGCGTGGTAACCAGGGTATACATCGGGTTACTAAGCATGTGGCACCCTGGCACCTGATGGGCACCACAGAAATCCTTAGGGCATGAATGTAGTTAACAGCACAGCAATACTCACAAGACACCAAACACAACAACAACACTTAGAACACCTGGTTTCACCCGAGCCTCTAGGGGGAGCTCCACTGGTGACTTTGAACCAGTTCCCCCTATAAATAGAGTCTTGGAGGGAGAAACACTAGAGTGTGCAGACACTAGGAGAGCTGCAGGGTGTGTGTGATCTCCACTCTATGAGACACACACTAGGCCCAACCAGTCATCCAGCCAGTGAGGAAACCCTTGCAATTGGGGTTAGAGAACAAGGAGAAGCACCTCTCAGGGACACCAGAGTGATCATAACTCTTTCCCTAATAACCGGTTACTGGAACCGAAGCTGTGGAAGCTACATAGCCACTGCAGAGAACCAGCATACCTCACAGGGAGTCTAGCCCCCTGTTTCACCTGTCGCACCTACCAACGAGAGCCCAGGGAAGAAGGTAGAATTATCATCACCCTTTTACAGTGCCCTCAGTGATGACAACCAGGTGAAATCTGTTCTATTGAACACCCTGCCCGGTCCGGATGGATTCCACATCCACCCGACCTTAGCACCAGAACTAGAGGAAGGAAGCCTAACACTGCTTGCTGTGAACCTCCAGAAGTGCCAACTTCACTATCCCGATCCGAGTGTACCTGATTACCAACCAGTAAAGGTACCTAAAAGAGACTTTGTGTGGTTGTTCGTTACTCCTGGATCCAGCGCGCAGCATCCCGCAGCTGCCTCGCAACATCTTGCGCAGCTCCCGGCTCCGGGGACTCCCGCTCATCCTGTGGGGAGCGTTCCATCTCGCTGTATAACATCCCCCGGAGACCCGAACAGCGCTGGTAAAGTTACCAGAACACCCGCAGGTGGCGTCACGAAGACAAATCACCCCACTGTTCCGCCATTCCCCTATTGATCTGGACCACCGGGCCTACACCACCGCAGGCGCGGTTCCGTGACTGGAGGAGAGACAACGCCCGCTACGTGTACCCCGGCTATGGTGAGTCAAGCACAGCGTGCTGGTATCCAGGGTACACATTGGGTTACTAAGCACAGTGCGCTGGTAACCAGGGTACACATCGGATTACTAAGCACAACACGCTTTGCTTAATAACCCGATGTGTACCCTGGTTACCAGCATTCTCCCGCTTAACCCAGCCTATCAGAATACAGTAGCGGGACCTCGACATCGTAGAAAAGAATAGTTTATATTCTTTTCCACAATGTCGAGGTCGTTACACGGGTCGCTGAGATCTGCCTGTTTGACAGCTCACCAGCAACCACACAGCGATGTTCCAGCAATCCTGGCCAGGTCGGATCATTGGTGGGATACCTGGAACATCGCTACTAGTAACGTGGCCTTTAGTGATGAAAGACAACTGCCTTTTATGTTCCCAGTCCTGTGCGGGGATCTTCCAGGGGAATTCACACAATTGCTAAAAAACTCCTGTTCCTCCAAAAAGAGGATGACGGTAAAAAGTACTAGTAGTCATGGTGGAAGCCATTTTTTTTTTTTTCAAAACTAATTTTTGGCTTTTCATCTCATTCCTGTGCATGGGTCTACCAGGAGAATTTAGACCAGTCAAAGTACAATAAGGCTGACTTGGAAAAAAAATGAGGATACCTTAAAAAATATAGTCATAAAAGTCATTATTTTTTATTGTGACCATCTCTGTGAAGGGAAGTAAAAACTCAGCAGTTTCCCAATCTTCTATAGGGGCTTGCCTGACTAAATGACTCAAGTCAATGCCCAAAAATCTGCATTTTTATTAATATTATAAGGATGGTAAATATGTATTCATGAAAGCTATGGCTTATTTTGTAAGCTGTGAGCTTGGGCTCATGACCAAACAAATGGTTTAGGCAATGCAGCAATAAAATGTCTAAAATGTTGGATTTTTATGCCCTGGACTTTAGGTCCTGTCTGGAATGACAATAGCTGTGTCTGTAATAATATGACCACAGATGACACAATGGTTAGTTGCCACATTCATGAAGACCCTATGTTATACTTACAAGACAATCAGGGTGAGAATGTAAAAGAACAGGACACTTTCAACCAGGTTGTTGTAGATCCACACGACCCATGTTGCATTGTCAAAAATTCTTATAGAATTTATCCATGTATTGATTGAGTCGTATGGACAAGGCAGAAACCGGAAAGGTCCGCACAGATCTGAAGGCTTACGTCTAAAAGCAGATACAAGAAACAAAATATGACCAAACAAAATAAATACTAAAAGTACTGCATTTTGTGCTTTATAAAATGCACTTTTTTCCCTAAAAAAGTGGAGGGGCCGACCAACAGGGAAGCCATGGGTTGCAGTCTCAAGGATGTGGTCAACACAAGACCGGGGATGCAGCCTTCTGCTTCCCCATTGCCCAACCCTGCACTCACGTCTCCCTGCACTATTGCTTCATCTGGAGGAGCAGTGGTGAAGAAAGCTGCCATAGCTTGTTAACAACCATGACATGACAGTTACACTGTAGTTTGATAAAAGACAAGCTTATGGTTATTTATTTACCTCCACAAAGTGACTCCAATGACAGAGAGAACTCCAGCAAACGATGGGAAAAAAAGGAGAAAAATGAAGACGGTGGTCATCTGTGACGCTCTCCAGGCTCTCCGAGGAGGAATACAGTTCATCATTAGGCTCACCTACACAGGGATACAATTAGAATGTTTGTTTGGGCCTCTACATGGTGACCTCTACCTTGGTTTCCCATTTCTTTGTCAATTTCATGTACATACAATATATTTTTTATGTTTATTGTTTTCCATATATCATAGACTCACAAGTTTTGGACAAGTTTACTCTTTGGAGTTGAGTTCCTTTATGGAACCCCATAATGCCTAGAAATAAAAAGTTCCAATCTCTTATACATTAGTTAGGCCCCTTTCACATCAGCGTTTTTCACTGATATGCAGCAGATCCGGCAGATTTACCGCATCTTCCGGATCGGCCGCCTAACGGGTCCGGTAAGCCCATGCATTCTCTATGGGGCTTGCGTTCTGGTGCGGCAAATGCGGTTACGCCAGATCGGCCAGATCCGGCACTTGCTGCACCGGACCGCAAGTCCCATAGAGAATGCATGAGGCTTACCAGTCCGTTAGGCGGCCGATCCGGCAGATGCGGTGCAACCTGCTGGATCTGCTGCGAAAACGCTATTGTGTAAGGCCCCTTAGCTGTACATTTTTTTTGCTCTTATACCGTGGCCGTGTTCCTTATGCTGTATGGATTGTCCTTGTATTTATTTACCGGCTGTGTTCTATTCACCTTAATCTAAGGCTGAGATGCAAGATTTAATAGCTGTGTTATATTTAGGAAACATGTTTCCGATACATTGCATTTTCATTTCTTACCTTTTTAACATAAAATATTATGAACAGTTTGATCATCTGTAAAATTGGTAGTAAAGGGGAGAAGAAGATTCCAATCCTATAAAAGAGAAAAATAAAGATAATTCTATGCAGAGTGGACAGACTATTCTTTATGCCTTAAATGGGGCTGAAGTTGTGTGCTTTTCAAGGAATCTGTCAGCAGGTTTTTGCTATGTGATCTGACAGCAGCATGATGAAGGGACGTAGAGACCCTGATTCCAGTGAGGTGTCATTTAGTTTACTGGGTGAATCAGTTCTTATATAATCACAATTTTCTCTGCTTCAGAGGTAGCAGAACTCAGAATGCTAAGCCATGTAGAATTCGCACACACCACTGATTGGCAGCTTTTTGTATATAGTGTATAGTTAGGCACAGCTGATAGTCAGTGGAGGGGCAAGGTTGGACTAGCACACACGAGACCTGTAGTGATAATCTACTGCTGAAAAAACACTGATTTTATTGAAACAGCTGTAGGAGGGTGTCAGAGCCGCCACAACGTAAAGTGTATAGCTATGTAAAATGTGAGGTGTTTATACCATGTAAGCAGTGGCGAAACTTAAGGCCCAGGGGCCCCGATGCAGAAGCTCCAACGGGGCCCCCAATTATTGCAAATCTTTAATAGTATTACTATTTTTCCATAGGCCAAATGGACTTTTGGGGCCCCCCTAGGCTGCAGGGTCCGGGTGCGATCGCAACCCCTGCATTTATTGTAGCTACGCCCTTGGATGTAAATGTGTTAAGGTCATGAGAACAATGTGTAGTAAACTGTATTAGTTAGATAGGCTTTAGATTAGGACATTTTAACAGAGGTAGCAGAGTACCGGATGTTATGTAAGATATAGTGTGACATAGAGGCTTAAGATGTCATTTATATGAAGTAATGCAAAGTATGGGAATGTTATGTAGAAACAGTTAGTCTGCTTTCAAATAGCGATTTTTTGAGATCCGTGGCTGTCAGTTGTAAAATGGAAAGCCACGGATCCGATTTGCCCCTCATGTGTCCCTATGGGCTATGGATCTGATCGGATTTGCCCATAATGGCATCCGATTTGTGCCGGAGCCGATTCTGTCCGATTTTCTGCTGTACCCAAAATCTTAGACCGCTCCGATTTTGGGTACAGCGAACCAAATCATACACAATCAAATCCGACAGGTTCCGCGCCAGTTAACATGTGGGCCTATGAGGGCGGATCCGAGGAAACAGCTGATCGCTCCTCGGACCCGATTGTAGTGTACTGAGCATGCTCAGTACACTAAAACTGCTGTGTGTCGTCTAATTTCACTTCTGCAATGTATATACATACATTGCGGAAGTGAAATTTAAGTAAAGCAAGGGTTGAAAATAAAAAATCTCTATTCTCACCTTTCCAGCGATCCCCTGATGTCGGCATCTATCTGCGATGGCTACAGGACCTGCCGTTGCTTGGCAACCCGATCAGCTGATCGGATCACATGACCGGTTACCACGGTAACTGGCCATGTGACCGATGATGCTGATGGGGTAGCCCCACACAGCCAGGTCCTGTAACCATCGGAAGCTAGATGCCGACGTCGGATTTTTCATTTTTAACCCCTGCTTTACTTAAATTTCACTTGATGAAAGTGCCCCGCACAGCTTTGTCTGTGTCCGGACCTGTGAAAATCATGGACCCGGACACAGAAATAGGTCACCTCCTATGATGTCCGATCCTGTCCATGAGGTCCTGCAAAAAGTAGGATCCCATGGACAGGGAAAATATCGCTATGTGAAACCACCCTTGGTGTTAGGTCCAACTTACTAGAGCAGTGGGACTACGGTTAACAAGAGTGATAGACTTTCTGATAAAGAAAAATGAAGGAAAGGCACCATGGAAGCAAGGATCTGCAGTGCTGCTGTGCCGCTTCTGTTGCCACTACCCGGAGGAATCCCTACCGTCTGCGCCCACGGCTCCTATATGAAGTGTGGGTGATCGATATGGATTTCCTCCCACGGGCGGGTATTAACGCAGGACTACTTGAGGAATAGAAGGAATGATTCTCATAGGGACGGCAGATTGGTGTGCGAGTATGGTCGGAACAAAGGAAGAATGTGTAATGGAAATGGCCTGGATAGGTGGAAAGGGAACTTTCATAGGGTGATGAGTGTCAGGAGAGTCAGATAAAGAAAGAAATGCCTCATGTTGCAACATAAATAAACGGAACTGATTAGTAAAGTTAACTGTTCTAAGAACTCCTGGGCGTCTCTTGATGTGTGTTGAAGTCAAGGATGAGAATATCGAAGTACAATTGAATGCCCTGCACCCCACACTGGCTTCCACATACAATAAGGGACCCGTTGAAAAAGCGAGGCGCCGAGGTGGCAGGGTAATTCGCTCCACAGCAAAGCACAGTCTAATAAGGACACATCACTGGAATCAGGGTGTCTGCTCTCAGATTACAATAAAACTGCTGGCAGATTCCCTTTAATTACAGCTAGATTAAAAAGTCCCTAGCATTTCAATAAATTGCATAAATTAATAGTACAATCATAATTAAATAATATGTAATATATTTTATTTGTAAAAAGAAGCTTTTTTCCTTTTTGATGATTTATGACAAGTATCTGACGATGGTCCAAAACTTGACTAGTATGGAATTGAAAACTGAAGCCATTGTGTTTTTTTGTTAGAGATCATATCTAGACGTCTACATTTTTCTGTAGTGACGTTAATTCTAACATTTATGACATACAGGTAGTAACTAGTATAAGGTGGGTAATAGTGAAATATGTAGAACATGTTTGCATACCAGGCCAATGTCTGTGCATAAATCAGATCCAAAACGTTTCTTGCAATGTCAAATTCAGGATTTCCTAATGTTTTACAGCAGTAGGTTCCAATTATCCTACAAAAGAATATGTTCATATGTAAACTGACAATTACATCAATGATCCCAGACTTACACATACAATGACACATAACTTACATACAATACTTATATACAATGACACATTACTTACTTCCTCAGAAACTCTCCAAAGAAGGAACCAAACAGAACAAAGAGAAAATCGATCACAACCAGACGATAGATGTCTTGTCCAACATACGATTCCCAGCACTGTGGAAAGAATGTCACAAGTCACTGTGAGGCCTCATTCAGATGTCCGTGTTGCACGCACTTGTTGTATCAATCCTATTCATGGATGTAACACGTACCCATTATAATCTATGCTACTGCTCACATGGCTGTGTTTTTCACGGGCCATGTGTTTGTGCAAAACACAATGAGACATGTTCGTTTTGTTCCGGCAGCACAGATAAAAATGGCCAATTCATGTCAATGGGTCCTTAAAAAACACGTGCAGCACAGGGGTGGCATCAGAGTGCGTGTTCAACATTGCAAAGTTGACAGCTTTCTGTGCACACTGTGCATAGGCAGAAAGCTGCCAATCAGTGATGTGGGTGGGGCTATAGAGCACCACATTCAATTAACGGCTAGATCTTCAGCAAGAAAAACAGTGATTTTATCAAAATAACAACAAGCAGCTCAGTAAAGGGCCCTTTACACGCCGCGACGGCAGGCTGGATACATCCCGCTACAGGCTACAAATGTAGCTTGTAGCTCCAATGTAGCCCGTCGTAGCGGCGTCTGAAGACGTGACGCTACAGCCGGCAACAGATACATCTGTTTCCTAGGTCTGCTCGAAAACTGATGGCTACAAAGCCGATTGTAGCGAGCTGTATCGGCGTGTAAAGAGGCAACGGAAGGGAACTCTGGACACCCGGGGCTGTAGCTGCAATGTAGCTAAGGCGTGTCCCAGGCTCTGGGATACCGCGCCCCATCACCGATCATTGGAGGAAGCTCCTGCATGACGATTGGTAGTCGCTGCCTAGGGCGGCATATTTAAGGAGCTGACCAGTCACACTACACAATCGCTCGAGCGTGCTGTATTACTCAGCCTCCTGCGATGCCTGGCCAATCATGATGATATTGCGCTGTCCTATCATCGTACGGACGGCTCGTAATCCACGATTGTGGCACGCCTATGTGCTGTCCCTGCTGTACCAGGTCCGCCCATATTAGCTTATTGTAGCGCTGTGTAAACGTGGTACGCTAAGCTACAGCTGGCTACTTGACACACCCGGCGATGTAGCTAGCTACAGATGTAGCGTGGCGTAGCGCACCTTATGGCGGCGTGTAAAGAGGGTGCGTTGACCGTTTGTAGCCGTTTGAGCGTGCTCGTGCACGTGAAGTAGCGGGATGTATCCAGCCTGCCGTCGCGGCGTGTAAAGGTACCATAAGTGATATATAACTGGAGTCAGGGTCTCTGTCTGTACATTATGCTGCTCTCAAATAGGGTAGCAAACACCTGGTGACAGATTCCCTTTAAGATAATATTAAGAAAATAATTAGTGCAAAATTTTAGATATGTATATTTGATTATTTATATATTAAGATTAATTATTGATTATTTCTGTAGATTGATAATTGATAATTTGATTAAATAACATTGCCTTTAAAATGGAAAAATACATTAGTTTGTCAGCAATCCTCACCAATTATTAATTAATTTGACTACAAATATCTCATTTTTATGGGATAAGGTAAATAGTGATTGTGTCGAAAATTTGCAGTGTGTGAATGTTATTACCATTGTGTTCCTTTAATGCTTCATACTAAGTGTTCCTATGTTCTTTCCATTGTTCTAAACAATGCTTGTGTGACCTAAAATGTCTACAGGTCAGGGTGATCTGACTGGTAAAATAATTACCCGTAAATATATTGTGTGTATAGACATTGACATGAGTCTATTCATCTTTGTTTTTAGGCCAGTTTAATGGGTGCCGCAGAGAGGAGAAGAGAGAGGACACAATACGAGAATGGGAAAATTCATATTTCTTAACTTATTTTTAAAACTAAGCAAAAATGTGTTTTGTAATTTTTTTTAAGAAATTGTGCCATTCCATTTAAAAATAACACTAATAATAATAATAATATGGCAATGCATGGTTTTCAGCCTGGGTATTGCAATTTTCTCTATTCCTAACTTAGTACTAACGGCCCCGAGTGCTCACTTTAGAAAGTATTAATGCCACTTTAGTAGCCCATAGAAAAGTAGTGACACCCCTTCCCAATAAATAAACCACCTTAGTAGCACCCTGGACAGCAAAAATGAAGGTTAAACTGAGCTAACCTGAGTCATCTTCTCCCCTGCACACAAAGCACGTCACACAGGTGATACAATGCAGTCATGGGACTGTGTTGTCTGAGGATGTCTTGTAGACTGATGACTCTGATGTCTTGTAAGACAGTGACCCTCAAGCTTTTTTGCACTGAGGACCGGCTTCATGCAAGACCATTTCTCCGTGGCCCGGCGGGGGTGTGTGTATAGGGGTGGGGATATGGAGAAGGGGTGAAGTTTAGTACCCTGATTCTCCCAAACATGCATTACGTCTTGTTTGCAGGGGATGTCTTATTTTTCTATTCTTTTGCAGCCCCCAATATGGTATCTCCATCATCCCCATGCAGCCCCTATCATCCCCTTGTAGCGCACAATATCCTCATCATCCTTTTGCAGCCCCCATCATCCCCATGCAGCCACATCATCCTTTTGAAGCCCTACCATCCTCCTCTTGCAGCTTCCACCCTCCTCGTCATGCAGCCCCCATCCTCCTCCTCTTGCACCCCACACACACACACCCCTTTTCCTCACCAGTCAGCCGCTGAACCTGCAGCATTATGGCATCTCTCTTTTCTCCTTCAGCTGTGTGAAATCGGCCAATCACAGTGCAGCAGCCGGCCCAATCACAGCGCAAAAGCCACTGGCCAATCATGGCTCGGCTGCTCCACTGTACATGTACGCATGCAGCTGAGGAAGAAAGCCGTAATTCTGCAGGTGCGGGTCGTGGTGGGCGGGATGTCACTGGGGCAGGGAAGCGGGCAGCATCCACCCACACGCGGCGCGGACCGGCACACAGACCGCCACGGCACAGTCCTGGTCTGCGGACCGGTGGTTGGGGACCCCTGTTGTAAGATACTCAAAGTGGTGCTAGTGTGGCGTCCCACTGGGCAGGTCACCACCACAGGTTCTGCACTCCTCTGCTCTCCAGTTGCTGGGATGACGCAGTTGAGCTACACACATACAATACTTAGGGACCCCAGGATAGTGGGTGGACCCAGAGGGAGGATCCAAGCATAGTCGGGAGGGAAAAAGGGAGTAGTAGAAGGAAGAAGTAGAAGAAGGAGTGAGAGTGAGAAGAGTGAAGGAGCTAAGCGATGTTGGCTCCCGTGAGCTGTGGCATGACCATGGGCCCCGGGACGGAAAGACCAACGGGTGTGGTGGACGGACAGAGCCCTTGGGGTACAGAATGAGACGTAGATTCCCATAAAACTGTATCTGGTGAGACAGAGGGGCTGCTGGATGACACAGGGAACCAGCCCTGAACACGGCGCGGATGCTGTAGGTCCGAACCATTGAAACCGGAGGCGCCGAGTTCCTAAAGGGGAGCTGCGGCCAAACACCCAACACAACTTGGAGAAGGCGGCCAAACTAGGGAGCAGTACCAAGGAGTGGTACAACTGAGCACTCGTGCCTGTCGGTACCTGAGCTCTGTCAGAGGAGGCGCTGAGAGGAGCGGAGAGACTAGCTTATAGCGCTGAGGGACCACCAGAGAAAGGAACACCCAGTAAGAGAGACAGGAACACCAAAAGAGGCTTGACTGCACTGAACCAGTTCTGGAGACAACGCTGAACCGGTGGTTGGCAAAGGGAAGCACCCAGCGGCCATGCTGAAACAACTAAGAAAAAGTTACAGAACTCCAGCTGCGGTGTGTGAGACTTTCCTTAGTAGCGTCCACCAGCCGCAAAGGCCGCATGTAACACCTAATGACCTCACAAACATCTGCCAAGGTATGAACTGACTTCTCCTTCCCGATGCCCTGGGGACCGTGCTCCACCTGTGGGAAGCGAAGCCATCCAAGCTGCTGGTCACCATCCCCAGAGGTTCTGAAGCAGCAGCGGCTGCTCATGGTCGCGCCCCACAGGTGGCGTCACGAATACCACTTTCCCTGTCATCCCTGTCAATTCCCCCTTTTTTAAATGACACCGCCAGGATCACGGGACTGGGTCTCGGCCCCATGAAAAGAACCGAGTAGAACAACTGCTGCCCGGTTTCCGTGTACCCCCAGCCCTAGAGTGGGCGTGTCACTAGCCTGCAGATCCAGGGCATTTGGCCAGAGGTTCGGAGCATATACACTATTCTGTCTTTGCTACCAATGACACAACTGCTACCGTCTAATTCTTTTTAAATTTTGCACTACTAAGAGTATGTGCCCACAATCTGGCTTATGTGGCATTCTGGACACAGTGTGTTTTGCTGCATCCACTATGTTCTCCTGTGCAGGAGACTTAAGCATCTCAACACGAGAAATTGATATGCTGCTGATAGGAAAACTGCACCTTAGGTCAGTTTATGCAGTGATAAAAAGAAGCACAGTGAGCATGAGGTTTCTATTAATCCCATCCTCTGCTTGTACTGTACAACGCAGCATTTTGGATGCAGTGAAAATACACTACATCCAAAACACTACTAATCTTCATCAAGGGTAAGTACTCTAAAGCTTGGGTCAAACTGGCATATTGCATCCAATGCGAGAGTATCGGACGCAATATGCTAATTGCACTCGGCTCAGGATCTGTTGTGAGTGTAAACTGCAACTGTGATCCAATCCCCATCTCCTCCATTGCCAGCCTCGGCATGTATTGCGCTGCACTTAGATGTTATCTGAGTGCAGTGTGTTGTTTCACTCGCACTCATAGACTATCATTGGCGAGAATCTCCCTTTTGCCGAATATACTTGCAGCATGCCGCAATTGTTTTCTCGATCCGATTATGACTGAGTAAAAAATTGCAGTTCGGCACTGCCCGAATGATTAACATGGTCCAAGTGTAATCTGATTTTTTATCTAATTTCACCCACCCAGTTGTACTCATTGTGTGTCCTAGGTTTAACAGTTTTGCAGCTTATTTTGCTATGTAGCAACCCCCTGGCATCTAACATTGTAAACGATGGTGTGTCTGTACAGGCAGTGTAAAGCAGTGACCAAACATACAGTATCATGCAGCAGTCAAACTGGAGCATTGGTGGCTATGAGATAGGTGCCTATAGACTGGCAGCTAATGAGGGACATGTGTTGCCTAAAGAAGTCCTTTAAAGAAGCTACAAAATTGGTTGGTAGCAACAATTGTGGCATGAACTATGCAATCCATAGTCATACTGGTGAAAATATAAGGAGATGAACATGCTGTCCACATTCCCCCTAGAAGACACAGTATTTTTATGATGTGTAAGGCCCCTTTCACATCAGTGTTTTATGCTGATCGCGGCAGTTGCGGTGAAAAAAACGCAACTGCCGCGATTACCGCATAATGGCCGCACTTGCGGGAATCCCAATACAATGTCTATGGGGCTTGCGGCAGGTGCGGCAAGTGTGGTATCGGCACTTGCGGCAGGGGCAGTCGCGAAAAAAACGCGGCATACTGCCGAAACCGCACTTGCCGCACCTGCCGCACACTTACCGCAAGCCCCATAGACATTGTATGGGGCTTGCCGCAAGTGAACCGCAAGTGCGGCCGTTATGCAGTAATCGCGGCAGTTGCAGTTTTTTCACCGCAACTACCGCGATCAGCGAAAAACGCTGATGTGAAAGCACCCTAATGTGTATTGTGACATGCATTATTTGTAATAGATGGTATTTTGCCCAACAATAGGGAGAGGTAGGGTTAAGGTTTGGGACTAGCTCAGAGAGGGAGGGGCTGAAGTGAGGGGAAAGAGATAGTTTCTTGTCAGGAGATTAGAAAGGGTCCAGGCTGTAGTAAGAGCAGACCTAAGGTCTGACAAGTAAGCAGAGCTGTATGATGTGGGTGGTGGGTGTCCCTAATTTGAGATGAGACCAAGATAGAAGACAGCATGATCCTGAGTAAAAAGAAAGACAAAATTGACCTGAGGACAGAGTGATCAATTGGAAACAGACAAGACGCCCTGGGTTTATAACTCAGAGAGGTATTGGACTAGGACGGAACAGAGAGTGTCAGACAAAAAGAGTGCCCAGGGCAGGAGTTACAAAGTGCCAGAAGAGGAGAAGTTAAGTACCTGCCATATTGGCAAATAGTTTTCCTTTAATAGGAAGAAGAAGGTTGAGAATGAGACTCTCACTAAGTGGACTGTAGTTCTGAGCTGGGTTGTGCTGAAGGAAACAAAACTAGTTAACCCCTTATGGGCCGAAGCCTCATTTTGCAATTCTGACCAGTGTCGCTTTATGAGGTCCTAACTCTGGAACGCTTCAACGTATCCCAGTGATTCCAAGATAGTTTTTTCATGACATATTGGACTTCATGTTAGTGGTAAATTTAAAAGGCTATTGTCTGCATTTCTTTGACCAAAGAGAGTGTTTACACACAGTGACGGTTCAAAGCCATGACGGGTAGAGCCGTCATTGGTCATTAAGGTGTTAATGCAGACATATAGAGGAAGAAGTAAAAAAAAATGTGTGTAAAAATGATCTGTGTTGCAAAGGAAACATTCGTGAAGCTGTGCACCCACTACCTACATAATTTCCACCAGGTTACTGTTTAGTAAAAAGTTGATTTTCGAGTGGTGGTCTCTCTCGTTGGACTGCTCAACACCTGGTCCTGGCCAGCTGAAGTCACTGGCATCATACAGCCTAAAAGGATGTAAAGGCCCCCATAGCACAAGTCCACACATCCAGACAGAACCCCCAACCTCATGCAACGTGTCGGGGCATAAGTGAAGAGTACCTCGCCCATGGCTACCATCTCATGCCACATTATAAAAAGGGGTCATTTTGTTCCACAGGTGTTTTACAAGCCATTGGTTCTTCACTTTGAAAACTCCTTAAGAACTTATTGCTGCTTCAGTTACAAAACAGTACACCTGTTTTTGCCCCTTAAATAAAGGCATTGATGTCTTATGAAAAAGCTAAGGACACCATTATTTCAATTTAAGAAGCCAAAAAAGTCTGTTACTATAGGTCGTTTTTAGTTACAGGCTGCCATCAGTTTTTCCCTAGCCAGATATGTTTAGCTTACTCAATCTTGCCATGGGTTCTGGGGAGATCTCAGAATGTTACAAGTCTTTTCCAGGCAGTTAAAGACTTTGCAATATTGATTCGCTGCAAAAAGACATTTTTATGATAAATATGTTTCAAACGTGCAAAATTGTTAGATTCAATCATCTCTACTGCAGGTACATTTTACCAAAGTAAATAAGAAAATAACACTTACCGGTCGATCACGTGCAATTATCTCCAGCCAGTAGTAACTCAAAATACCAATAATTGAAAATTTCAGAAGGACATTTCTGGAAACACATAAGATATTGATAGTGTATAGAATGTATATAGATTTCACTTATTCTGTTTCAAAGCAAGATTAAGCTTCTGGTGCAAAAATCACACTGACACCTCCCTACCGTATTACCAATGGTAACGGTTAATGCTATGACTTGGGAATTAGAATGTTAAGTACTCAAGATGTGCCAAGGTGCCTAACTAATACAATGAGTGGGTCCTGGTGTTTCTGTAAATTCTAACGGATCTTGAATTAAAAAAGAAAATGTAATACTATATACAGTTGCAGCATTTTCTAAGTTGACACATTCAGCAAGGTAGCTGCTGCAGAAAAGTTTAACTCACACCTACTTGTGACACTTTTCATGACACCAGTGACCCGACATCTACAACCACAGTGTAGGTGACAGGTAGCCAGATCCCTATCAATTAGTATTTTTTTTTCAGGAAAGTAGCCTTGCACTGTCACCAGGGCCGCACTGTCAATTGGGCAATGTGAGCCCTCAGTCTCAGGTGGCAAGGAGGCAGGGGGAGCGGCAGTGCTGAAGGGGGGGGACCTGCTGCTCCACTTAGCTCACCAGGGCGGCAGGTACAACAGCTAAGCTACACCAGCTACTGCCGCGCTGACAGTGCGGTAACCCCACCCCTGCGGCCACGCCGCCAGCTACTCCCTCCCCCTGCTCCTTACCCACGGCCGCCGCTGACAGCGCCCCACCCCCACTCCTTCACCCGCGGCTCAGGCGTCATGTTGGCTAGATGCACCCCTGACGTCACAGTCTTCTGAATTAGACCTTTTTGTGTCATGCTATAGTTAACGAGTTGTGTATTAGGTTGACAAAATGTTAAATCTCTATATTATAAGTGCATAAAAGAAAATACATTATTGGTAATGGATGCTAATTAAAGGGATGGCCAATAAATACAACCCCTGTAATGAGATTATATTCACTTCTCAATATTGCAATTGCAAAACCAGAAAGAGTAAGTTGTGGAATGATAAAAGTCACAGGATGGACAGACATGTTAATGATGTGCAAATGATAAATAATTAAATTGTTAAAACATTTCAATTTATCATCCAAGCATTTGATTTTGCTCGGCGCATGATTACATGTGCCAATGATTGGGAAGGGGTGATCTTATGAATGCTCAGTTCCCATTTCAGGTCTTGTAAGTGGGCCTTTTATATCCTCAAAATTTCCTAAACTGCACCACATTTGCTGCTTTCATGTTTTTTATAATACTGGCTTTTCTTGCATCTGTAATCACTCATATCAGGCACCAGATTGCTTTATATTAAAGGGAATTTCTCTGGTGATTTTCTATTACAATACTATCAAGAAAAAGGGCTTGGGTAGCCCTTTCAGGATCAGTAACTTTTATTGCTCTACTTCCTCCTGTTATCTTGCTGTTAGTCCCATAGAATTAAGTGTCATGCACTGGCTAGTCAAATATATGTAAATTCAAACTGAATATGCACAGCTCCCCACAACATAATCTTGCCCACCTCTCCTGTGCTGGCATCAGTGATAGTAAAATTCTTCACTTTATTTACTATCCAAGAGGTGTGCGTGGGGAGCAGTTCATAATCAGTTTGGATTTACATATGCTTGACCAGCATCACAACACTGACTTCTCCGGGGCATATGTGATGCCCACTAGGGCCAGGGGGTATTCGGTAACCGGGCCAGTCAGTTTTTGAGCGTTCATGAAGGCGAAAGACCTGCTCCATGGCCCTGGCGTGCAGTTATGGGGTATTTATAGGGTATGATCGTGACGCCACCTGTGGTATCAGCTAGGGATTGCGATGCTGGGACCGCTGGGGCAGATGGTGTGGCAGCCGGGGATGCTATCGCTCTCCACAGGTGGAGCAGGGCCCCAGGGTTAGATGAAAGTCTATTGGGACAGTGATGGTCAGGGTGCAGCAGTGGCAGGGAGAGCGCGTGGAATAACGGGGGAAACAGAGTTGCAGTTCCAGAATTTTACTCACGATTCAGTTCAGAAGTCAAGACCGCAGGCATCGTTCCTCCAGGTCAGCAGTCTGGTCAACTCCCAAGTAATTCAGGTCCGCTCCATCGGGACACCCTTTTATAAGCCTTTTCTAGTTGTCTCCCCACATGACTACTTCGCCTCTCCTGCCTTGCGTCTTCATACACAGTGTCCCAAAGCAGGTGGCTGCAGGCCTTGTGAAGGCGACAAGCAACATCCCCTGACCCAGTTCTAGCCACCGTTCACAGAATGTGTATGGTAGTGGCCATTGCCCATGCAGATGCAGCAGCCTCCGGTTTCCTAGCTCAGACTTGAAGTGCATCGCTAGATTGAGGCCGGGGTCCCCTCTTGTGACCTAGCTCCACCAGCAATGGCCTCCAGGGTGATTGCTGTACGGGTCCCTCTGACCAGGGCTCCATGGTGAACTTCTCTCTGTCCCCGTTTCCTGGCGTGGGCCTTCCCTAGAGCTCCATTTCCTGTGTTCCTCCCATAAGAACTTCTCCCTCCAACTGATATAACTCCTCTCTGCTTTTCCTACCTTCTGTTCCCATCCTCCCCCTGCCTATTCCTTCTTCCAGCCTGAAGATGAGGACTTCCCTCTCAATAGGGTCAGCCCAAGATCCCCAAGTCTGGGGTTAGGATGGATGTTGGGTGCAGGAGTGTGTGTCCAGGTTTGGTCCCCTCTTACTTGGGAGTGGGATACCACACCTATGGCTTAGGTGCAGTACCTCTGTGGTGACCAGACGCAGGGGCGCCACACATACAGCAAGATAACTGCAGAAGGTAGATGTCAGGTGTATGAGTATGCTGATGAGGGAATGGCAGTTATGGGCAGGGTGACCAGGGAAGACTAGTCTGACCCTAGTCTAGGAACCCTGAATGGACCTGATCCTGAAGGTATCTCTGAAAATGAGAAGGTTCGGGCCTCCACCTCTCCCTATAACTCCTCCACTAGCCCTGCGTTATTCCCCCCTCACCTCCCTCCAAAGAACTGGCATACAGCAACTCCAAAGGAAAGGACTTCAGCAACACAAACACACAGGTCAGCACAGCACGGCTTCCAGGTATAGAGTGAAACTCTATCAGCAGCACCACCTGGTGGAAGGAGAGGCTACTTAAAGGCTAGGGAGAGGGGAGTTCAGGTGAGTCACCCATTAACCCCTCAATCACAGTTGAACCTAATAGTGAATGCAGCTCTTAAAGACAAACACATACACAGCAGCACCAGCAATGTCAGCGCCATCTAAGAGCGTGACAGTAACAATAAAGTTACTGATCATGAAAGGCTGCCCAATCCCTATTCCAGGATACCATTCATTATTTTTGTACTAGAAAATCACCTGACAGACTCCCATTAAAGCGCCAAACTGGGGTACAATGCCTATAGTTTAATATATAAGAAATTATATGGACAATTCCTTAAAACAAAAATAAAATAATGTATTACACCAAAAAGGCAGTATTTGCCTCTTTTCATTGTAGAGGTTCTCCTTGTCCTCCATAAATCTCTATATCAGGGGTGGGAACCTCAGGTCCCAGGCGAATGCGGCCCTCAATGACTTTGCAGCCGGGAGACTCCTGGACCACAGTGTTTAGGCTGGCAGCAACATTTTGCTGACTGTCTGCCCTTAAATCCAGCTCTCCATGATGTCTATGCTCCAGCCTCCCCTCCCCAGTGAGGATGCTCCCTGTGATATCTAGGGCTCTAGCAAACCTGGAAAAGCAATTGAGAAGCAACATGATCAATATGAACCACGTCAAAGAGAAGCAGCTCCAGCCACCAGGGAGGAGTGAGTTGATTGTTTAATCAAATATAGCGGGTAATTTTCAAGTTGATAATTTTGTACGCCCCCGAAAGATGGTAGAAATTTCCAAATGGCCCCGGCAGAAATAATGGTTCCCTGCCCCGGCTCTATATGCTCTGGTCTCATGCTCTGTTGATACACGACCAATACTGGTGGCATTACCTTATAATCTCGACGTAGACCTCATGCTGCGGGTACTTGAATTTCTCAACTAGTCCGAACATTGAGTAGACTAGAGGCATGATGAGGTTGATTAGGGCAACCACCACAGGCACTACTAATGTTGCCGCTTGCTTAGTCAGCTCATTTAAGTCTGGGTCTGTTGAATCAATAAGAGACATTAAAATAACTATTATCTATACATTATGTGCAAGCAAAATATAAAAGATTAAAATAATCAGGAAAGTATGTACATGTAATATATGTACTGTATATAAGTTGCATATTTATGCCGCTGAGTACACAGATTGGTTGGTAGTTTACCTGTGCAGAATCTGAAACTTTAAGGCAGAGGTAGTAAACCCCAGCACTACATCCGGCTGCCAGCCCCGAGGAGATGATCCAGGCGGCCACATGAATACCAAATCGAGATAACTTCTCTCGCAAAGGAAGCTTTAATTTTTGCATTAGTTTTTCTGCCAATGTTTCCTGGAAGAAAGAAAAATCTGTAAGGCCATGTGCACACATTAAGTATTGGGTGAGTTTTTTACATCAGTATTTGTAGCCAAACCCATAATAGTACCTTTACACACAGCCACTGGAAGGTAGAAACCGCCAGGCATTGGACACAATTGTGCCTGTTGCCTTGAAAAGACCACGAAGTGGCGGCGTGTAATTCAGGAATTTCCTTCCTGTGTATTCGGATACCTGTGTCTGGGCCGTGCTCAAAAACAAGAAGGCATAATCCCTATGGTGGTGGCGTGTAATCGGGGCACAGGCAAGGTATTTGCGTGGCCTATGGAAATCCCTGGAGCGTGACACAGCCTCATGAATACCACGACCTATCATCGATCATTGGTGGAGGCTCCTGCGTTACGATTGGCTGTCCCTGCACAGGGCGCCATATTCAGCGAGCTGACCAGTCACACCCCACATTTGCAATGACGTCATGTATTAGCCAGCCTTCCTGCGCTGGCTGGCCAATCATCATGCTATTGCGTTGTCCAATCACCGTACGAGCGTCGCGTAATACACAACTCTGTCAGCGCCTATGTACTTACGGCGCACAATATGTACGCCCATATTCCCTTGTGGTAGCGGCGTGTAAATCAGGGAAGGTGCTCCACAGAAGGTAACCCGTGGCACCCGTCGGCACTTCCGGGGAACACAAATACCTTCTGTGGAGCACTTTGTGGCGGCGTGTATATGCGGCACCAGGGATCGTTAGCCACCACTTGCAAACGCACGAGTGCACGTGCGTTGCCTGCCTGTTGCTACCCTCTGTGGCGGCGTGTAAAGGTACCATAAGAGGAACAATCAGAGGAAAAGTAACACGTCACCACTTCTGTATTATCACCCACTCCTGGTTTTGTCTCACAAATACTGAGGTAAATAACTCACCAAATACTCAACAAGTGAACACGTGGCCCTATAAAAAAAAAGGAACATAATGTTCCAAAATATATCATTAACCTTTTTTCGATAACCATCTGAGAGCCTAGAGAGTAACATGCTGTACGGGAGTGGAAGGGCTTGGGCTATCGTTTTCTCCTGAAGACACCAATCATATTTGAGTTACACGTGCTTCTCAATAAATTAGAATTATTATCAAAAAGATCATTTATTTCAGTAATTCAGTACATAAAGTGAAACACATATATTACATAGAGTGATCTATTTCATGTGTTTATTTATGTAAATGTTGATGATTATGGCTTATAGCCAATGGAAACCCAAAGGTCATTATCTCAGAAAATTAAAATATTATATAAGATCAACTGAAAAATGTATTTTTAACTCATAAATGTTGGCCTAATGAAACACCTGTACTGTAAATGCACTCAATTCTTGGTCAGGACTCCTTTTGCATGAATTACTGCATCAATGTGGCATGGAGGTGATCAGCCTGTGGCTGCTGAGGGGTTATGGAAGCCCAGGTTGCTTTGATAGCAGCTTTCAGCTTGTTTGTATTGTTGGGTCTGGTGTCTTTCATCTTCCTCTTGACAATACCCTATAGATTCTCTATGGGGTTCAGGTCAGACGAGTTTACTGGCCAATCAAGCACAGTAACACTGTGGTTAGTAAACCAGGTATTGATACTTTTGTCAGTGTGGACAGGTGTCATGTCCTACTGGAAAATGAAATCTTCATCTCCGACATATATCCGAGTGCCAAGGTCTCGTGAGATTAGTGAAGTCTCCCGCGTCATCTGCACTATGTTCTATGGAGTGCGGACACCCACTCCACTGTCTAGGTGCGGGTGCTATTGTCAGTGCAGAGGTCTCGCGAGGTTTGTGAAGTCTCATGAGACATCTGCACTATGTCCTATGGAGCATGGACACTCGCTCCACTGCGCTGACGCGAGTGCTCTTGTCACTCAAGCGCCGGCCAGAGGATTTAAAACATGCTGGGCGGGTTTTGCAACCCGGAGGGGCGGCGAGGGGTTTAGCCACCATGACCATATAGCAGCCTCAATGACTCAATAGGAGGCCATCGCTTGACACAATAAAAGTTGTTTTCACAGGTATGAGAGGTCAGTCTGGGCACATACAGCGGTTGCTAGAACCCCATTTACATGATGTGTAAGCTGGTGGGCACAGTTTAAATGCCCAAAGGGGGTGACAGGTTCCCTTTAATTTTCTGAGATAATGACTTCTGGTTGTTCAATGGCTGTGAGCCATAATTATCAACATTACCAGAAGTAAACCACTCAAATAGATCACTCTGTTTGCAATGACCCTATATATTATATCACTTTATTTTTTATTCACTTTTTTATCTTTCTGATGATATTGTAATTTATTGAGTAGCACTTGTATGTTCATATTTCTGCAATGTTTTCCTGTGTTTACGAGTGTTAATTTCCCTGAGGGCTGCTGTACTAACCACCAGACACAAGAGGTCACTGTCTTCATTTTTACTCTCATGGGGAAGTCACACACGTCAATATTGCTTGCAATATCGCTGCTGCACATGAAGTTGCAACGATATTGACATGTGTGACAGGGTGCATCAACCAGCAATAAATCGCTTGTTGATGGTCGGCAGGTTTTAGAACCTGCTCTAAAACCTGGCGATGGTCGCCCGGTGGACACGCAGCATCGCTGTGTGTGACACCGGAAGATGAGCGAGAAGCCAGCACCCAGCACCTCTCAGCAAGCGCTGGGAGCTGGTATCCATGGTAAACAGCGGGTAACTAAGCGCCTCACGGCACTTAGTTACCCGCTTGTTTACATGGTTACCAGTGTTCTCGCTGGTACTGATCGCTGGGGAGTCTGCCTGTGTGACAGCTCACCAGCGATCAGCCTTCAATGTCGCCAGCGATGAGATCGCTGGTGACATTTATGTGTGTGTGACGTCCCCATAATAGACTCTAGTTTGTATAGATGTAAAAACACCACTGGTGCCTGTGCAACAAATAAGCAGCAGAGAAACCACAGTGTACAGAGTCAGAATCTGTAGTGTGAACAGCGCCAATTTCTACAATGACAATCAGCGTGTTTTGAACAAAACACCATGTGAGAGGTTTCAGAAAATTAACCACTTGTGCAATTATTGACTGGATAGCATGACAAGTGGTGGCCTGTCAACCCAAACCATTGCCTCTATGGCTGGCTTCAGACTTGCGGACCACCGACCTCACGACGCATCCTAAATCTACCAAACGTACGTTCCAGCTGATGGCTGAAGCATCCGACTCTGACGTGGAGAGCGATTCAGACACTGAGATGGACCCTAAAGATAATAAAGTCACCCACTCTTTTATAAAGCGCATATTGACGAAAGCCATTGAACCGATAAGCAAAGAACTTGCTGAAATAAAATTAGATTTGGCTCAACAGGGTCATAGACTGGGGACAGTAGAAAATGACCAAGCGACCACAATGACACAAACCAATAAATTACTAGCCTGCCTCAATGCTCACGAAACTCAAATACATGCCATCCACTCCACGCTTGAAGATCATGAAAACCGTGAGCGTAGGAACAATATCCGCATAAAATACCTTCCAGAATCAATTGCGTTTGAAGCCCTGCCCTCAGCTGTGAATGAAATCTTCCATAAACTGCTCCGAGCAGACGACCCCAAAGACATGGAGATTATTAGAGTTCACAGGACACTACGCCCCAAGCCAAACCAAAGTGAACCGCCACGTGATGTACTGTGTCGCTTTCTAGACTACAGAACAAAAGAACTCATCCTACGGAGAGCCAGGGAGACAGAGACTATCGAATATGAGAACTCTCAACTGAAATTGTTCCAGGACATCTCTGCCATAACCTTAAAGAAGAGACGCTTGCTTAAACCTTTCACGGATATTCTGACACAAAAGGGATATCGCTTCCGCTGGCTGTTCCCTTTCGGAATCTTTATTACAGCTGGCGAAAAGAAACTAACGGCCAGGACGTCAGGAGACATCAGAGACATTTGCCAATCACTAAGTATTGAATTACAGTCTTATCCTGACCTAGAGACCTTCCACGCAGCGTCTTTACAAAAACCTCTACAAGTCACCCCTCCATGGCAGGTCGCTGGAACTCCGAAATCACAGCGCCTTCGAAAAAAAGCTATCCAAAACACCACCGCCAAAGGATGGTGTGGAGACGACCTGATGTCTTAGCTCTGAGATACAAAGAACTCTCTTCCGTCTGCTTGATAGCTAACTATTCTTAACACCGTATCCACGGATCACCCATACACGCCATTGATTGGAATGCTGCCAATCCGATACCGGGTTTTCTTACCCTTAAAACCGAACAATCCACTTTAGTAACTCTACATTTACCTACCACCCATCCACCCAATTCCCCCCTTCCCCATTCCTCCCATCCCCCCCCCACCCCACACCACCATGACACTCAAACCCCTACATAATGCACAGCTACCGTGTGCCTTATTGACTAGAGAACTAACCGCAATACACGAGGCCTTACTTATTAAGAGAAGACCTAGTCATTCCTATAAGAGTGACCTTTATGTTATACAAGTTATACTGCTTTCTGTAGTAATGTTAGGTTATACCTTTGTTCTGTACTATGTTTGACTTCTAGTTCAACAGAAGTTCTGAGTCCATAGACACCGTATAGGTGTCAATACAGACCTGTACCACTAGACCTTTTCCCCTTCCCTTACCCGCTACCCCTCCACTTACACAACGAAACCTATCCTCCCTTCCCCTTGTCCCATCTCCCCAATACTACAGCAGGTATTATCTACTTATGGTGGAACCACTAATATTCCTCCCCATATGGTCCACATTGCTGCGTCGCTGATTGTTAGACATGTTGTATATGATTGCAATGGAAATGTTATTAATTCATATCTCTTTTCTTTTGTTTTTTCTCCCTACTTCTCTATCTACTTTTCTTCCTTCTTACCCAACCACCCCTCCCGGTCATGAGGACGGAATTGAGGACCACTCGAACCAAATACACATCTATCTGACATCAATCCCCCATTGATGGCGTCTCAACATAAGGTATTTACCCTTGCCACGCTCAATGCTAAAGGGCTAAATTCCCCATACCAAGGAGACACACTCTGGACCTACTTAAGAAACATGCGGCAGACGTGCTATTGATTCAGGAAACTCACTTTATCCCTGAAAAACTACCTAACCTTGACCGGTCACACTATGATACCTGGTTCCATGCCACATCACCACAGCCCCGGTCACGAGGAGTCTCGATTGCTATAAAAAAGGGAATCCCTTTCCAAATTCGAGAACATCTAATTGACGCCAACGGTCGTTATATTTTCCTCAAAGGTCTACTAGCTGGTAATTTAGTTACGATTTGTTGCCTATATGCCCTTAACAAAAAACTTCTAAAATGGCTCCACTCGACCTTGAGGAAGATAGGAGATTTCCGTGAAGGCACACTGATAGTAGGAGGAGATCTTAACATTGCACTAAACCCGCTAATAGACACCACAACGAAGAAAAGTACATACTCACAAGGTGATCTTAATAAAATCAAAATCCATCTTCGCGAGCTCCAACTGCTGGACGTATGGAGATACCTACACCCAGATGACCGCGACTATACCTTCTATTCTCACCCACACGCCTCTTACCATAGATTAGATTACTTCTTTGTCTCCAGACTTGCGGACCCTCCGCAGCATCCTGCGGAGGAGATCCGCAAGCTGACCTCAGCCCCTATGTTTATAATGAGAACGTATGGTCAAGCGCAGGTCTGCGCATGACCGTGCGCTCCCATTCACTGCAATATGTGATTTGTACGCAGGCGGATGCCCGCGCACAAATCACAAACAATCACACACTCTCGTCCGCACCAGGAACGCGACCATGTCGTTCCTGGTGTGGACGAGAGTGTGTGATTTGTGTGCGGGCATCCGCCTGCGTACAAATCACATATTGCAGTGAATGGGAGCGCATGGTCATGCGCAGACCTGCGCTTGACCATGCGTTCTCATTATAAACATAGGGGCTGAGGTCAGCTTGCGGATCTCCTCCGCAGGACACTGCGGAGGGTCCGCAAGTCTGAAGCCAGCCTATGTTGGGAATCAGTCTATTTTTATTTTTTCATCTATTTCTTTGAGTTTGACCAAGTGAAAATTACCTTTCAAATGAGTTTGCATTTATTTATAACTACTTTTATTTGACAGTATATGAAAACTTCCATCTTCGGTCATTGAAAAGTAAGGAGTGGTGGGAGAAAAAATTCAGAACACTATTGTCTGTGTCTGCAGACCATTATCAAGAGTAAATGATTTATTCTGGACTACAGTCGCCTTTTTCAATAGACTTTTGTAAAGAAGAAACCAGTTTTTCTTGTTTAATCATAGAAAGACTATACTTGTGAATGCTATGATTTGCAGCCAGTTCTGTATCCGACACCCATAAAGTCAATAGAATCTGGGACGTATCGTACCTTTATTTGCGTGCTCAGATGTCTTCTCTTTAATTTCACAGCCTTCTCGTTTGTGATACTAAAATCCCAACTGCACAGAAGTTTGGCAGCATTGCCCGAAAACGACGCAGGGTTGATGAAGTTATTTCGAAATGACTTTGCCATGCTGGGAACACATCAGAGAAGGGAAATCAATGGCACTAGAAACTAATGGTGTAAAATAGTACATTTATCTTCAACCAATGCAATGAAGGTAGTTTAATTAGTCAATGCTTAATATTGAAGAAGATTTAAGGGGTAAATCTTTAAATTGGTTCTCCCTACTATAGTAAGTGATGGCATGTTGCCACACAATGCCATGACTTCTTGAACGATGATAACTGTAGCTTAAACTCCCGTCACACACAACGACGCAACAGCGATCCCAACAGCGATAATGATCCTGTAGGGATCGTTGGTACATCGTTACCTGGTCGCTGGGGAGCTGTCAAACAGGCAGATCTCCTCAGCAACCAGGGAGCCACCTCCACATCGCTGGAAGCGGGAGGACACTGGTAACTATGATAAACACCGGGTATCTAGGCAGCGCGCGCTGCCTAGATACCTGGTGTTTATCATAGTTACCAGCGTCCTACCTTCTTAAAGGCTGCGCTAAGCAGGGAGACGCCGGTAACTATGATAAAAGCGGGTATTTAGGCAGCGCGCGCTGCCTAGATAGCCGGTGTTTATCATAGTTACCAGCATCCTCCCTGCTTACAGGCTGCTCTAAGCAGGGAGACGCTGGTAACTATGATAAACAGCGGGTATTTAGGCAGCGCGCGCTGCCTAGATACCTTCTGTTTATCATAGTTACCAGCATCCTCCCTGCTTAGCGCTGGTAACCATGAGAAACACCAGGTATCTAGGCAGCGCCCGGTGTTTACCATGGTTACCAGCCTGTGAGGTCACTGATCGTTGGTCTCTCGCTGTTACACGCAGCCATGCGTGCTGACAAATGGGAGCTCAACGATCAAAAAATGACCCAGAGTACTTTGTAACGATCAGCGATCTCTCAGCAGAGGCCTGATCGCTGCTAAGTGTCACACGTAACGAGATCATTAGCAAGATCGCTGTTACGTCACAAAACCTGTGACGTTACAATGATCTCGCTAACGATCTCGTTATGTGTGATGGGGGCTTTAAGTTTCCATCACTCGAATGGAGCAGTATTGAAGTTCCCAACACAATGGGAAATAACCAATTATGAGCATCAGAAGTAAAAATATTTTATTTTTATCTGTTCTCCCAAACATGTTCTATTCCTTTTATATATTTGTATCATTGATGGACATACCATTGGGCAACCAGAAAAGGTAAGGAAGCCCACTACAACATCCAAAGAAGGTGAAATTGTGCATTATAATGAGTTATTGGACTGCAAAGGGCCCACATATTGTTCTTGCAAAGGGGTCCTCTTCTCTGTCCGCTCCTAATCTGTAAGGTACGCTATGAATTTTTGGGCACACATACAGAATAAAGAAATCTGTATGCGCACACTAACATATTATTAATAGTGATGATGGAGTAGTAAGATATTCGGGATCGGATTGCTCTTACTGAATACTTTGAATTGTTTCAGTATTCATTATGAATAACAAAGCTAATACAAGTTAATGGGGAACTCGAGTATGAATACTGGGAGCAGTTCAAAGTATTCGGTGAGAGCAATTCGAACCCAAATATCTTACAGTTCACTCATCACTAATTCTTAATAATAAAGTGCTGGTGTCCTGAAAAATGCCCAAAAGGAAAAATACCCACAGGTAACCCTAATCTCTAATCTTAACACCTAACTAGAAAGAATTCCTAGAAATATAAGAGGGGGGGATTGGGGTCGCAGGGTACTTGAGAAGGCATTTTTCTGGATAATGACCCTTAATACCAGGTACCCAGAAGGGCTTAACTACCGTACAGACTGCACATACTTTTATTAAATGACACTAGGTATATGATGGGCAAAATTATGATGATAATATGTATTGAATGTATTCATTTACAAAGTGTTGTATGATAGTGAGGATTTATTCATAGGTTCAATTCAGTTTATTTTGTATGTACCAGGTTTACAAATTAGACACAATTGATTGATAGGCCCCTCCAGCCTATAGGATGACATGTGCTTAATTGGGTTTAGGGGAGGAGCTACTTGTTTTGGTTTTATAAAGCATTTTTGTAATCATTTATTTTATGCTGCTGATGAAGTACCTGCATGTACGAAACGCGTCCAGCGGGACTTGCTCCCTTAGGTCGCTGATTTTAATGACTGAACACCTTGACCAATAAAATTTGAAAATTGGAGTTGTCTGGTGCCGGCTTTTTCCAAAGTGTCTCATATATAGATATGCCTATAACATCAAGCAAAAAGAGAACTACTGGGCACTATAGGGTGTACATCAGGGTAAATCCAAGCATATGTGGGTGACCATTCAGTGCAGCCTCATGTGGTGTTGCATGCAGGACCCGTAGAAGCGGTATTAACCGCGAAACGGTAGACCGTCATCCATCATCTCCTCACCCCCTCCCCTGCTAAAAGTGTCCGTGGATACTCTGTGGAACTTTGAAATAAACTACAAAGATCAACTCCGGTGGGTGCCGCTGTTTTACTCTTTTTCTATTGGAGAATATATATATATATATCTATATTCAAATGGGGACAAAAGTGCTCTATTCTGGTGTTTAGTGGTGGTGTCGGCATCCAGACCTTCACCAATCTAAAAATCATCAGCCGTTATTTCTATAGATAACTTTTTATTACCATAACATCTCTATTACATAGACATTTATAATGTTGTCTTGTTTTTAAACCTTCGAAGGTATAAATTAACCTTTGCTCGTCTTTTATTACTTTTGTAACTTCCTTTATCGTAATAGTTTCTATTATTGCTGCTGTAAATGTTCTCATACATAAAACACCTGATTCTCCGTCAGATCTGCACTTCCTCATACTTTCCTCTAATCCACCCCCTCAGTCTCTATTATTTACAGAAAAAATAATACTTAACACATTTTTGTTGTTTTTGGAGTTAGCGTTATTCTCATCTTCATACATGGCTATGGCTTCTTGTTTACTTTTTGTTAAAATTTACTCCAGATCCCTAATAGTCACAATTTTAGTCTGGCCTTGGTGGCTAAACAAACTCTTTCCTATTTAGCTTGTAAGCGCTGCATGGAGGTTGGAGGGAATTGCTTGAGTGCTGTGTTAGCTCCAACTACTGTCCTTCTTCAGTCCCACTGCACTACTGATGCTGCATAGTTGCCTCATAAAGTAGTGTCAGGAGTGCACAGTTGAGGCCAAATAACAATGCTGATAGCCCAAATTGTCAATCTAGTAGATGCACAAACCACTCTTGCCTCATTGTGTACCACCAATAAATCTGTGGCCCAGTGAGACATGAACCTCACAAGACCTCTGAAGATGACTTGTGGTGCCTTTAAGTTGTTTGGCATGAGCTAAATGGATCGGACTTGTTTTGCCAGTACATCCCACAGATGAATAAAGGGAACCTAAGATAGGTAATCTACTGGTTAATAAAGGGAACCTAAGATAGGTAATCTACTGGTTAATTGCATTCTGATGCTGCCCAGTGCCCACACCGAGAACCCTCTGCCAGGAGGAAAGGTACCCTATTCCTCCTGACAGCCTCTGGCTTTCAGTCTTAGGAGTGGGTCGTCACAGCTTCAGTCTTCACTCTGTGCATAGTGAGTAGTGGCTGTAATTATGCCCCTAGGAGGGACTGACAGCCAGATCTGCCGGCAGCGCTGCGTTCACTATACACTGAGCGGTAGCTGAATCCACGCCGGCCTACCCTGTGACTCAAAACCAAGGCTGCCTGGAGGAATAAAGTTGATCTCCTCCCAACATCGGAGATCTCAATGGGGGTGTCAGGCAGTGTCAGAATGTGATTAAAGTGGAGATTAACCCAATATCTGCAATTTAAAAGCATTTGTTTTTACATGACAGCTTCCCTTTAATTAGATTGAAATCTGAGGAATGTGAAGGCCAAGTCATCATCTTGAACTCTTTATAATATTCCTCCATCCATTATATCAATTATTACCATAACCAAAATAGACTAGGTGCCAGCCATTATGATATTTCTTAGCAATCACTGGTCATAAAAAGTCATAAATGTTCATTATCTGACTGGACAGCTTTCAGGTTAATCCACAGTAGCTGGGACCTTGTGTTTCCAGTCATCTAAGGACGTCTTTGTTTGAATACTATAGCTATCTCTTCCACCTTGACATGTTTAGATAAAGCTATACATGGGGAGGTAAGCATCACCTTATCACCAGGATTCTCCTGTACAGTGATACATTCTGAATATTTACAACATTATATAACAAGAAAATAAACTCTATCTGCAGGGAATGTCATATTCAGCTGGGATGCATTATGTGTAATACCACGTCTACGGCTTCTATGTCGTGCTGCTCTAGAGGAGCTAAACTTTATAGATATGAATGGAAATGATGCGCTATTGTTCCATTACTGTAGTACATCATTTTCTTTGATATTAATAAAAGTTAATGCAAATTCTAAAACTCGTTTGCACAAAAAAGTTATATTACGCTGTTTAGCAGAAACCATTAATGGGAGTCGAAAAAGAAGAGATACTCAACTGCCAGACTGACAGCAATCCTCTACTGCCCGTGTCCTCCTCCAGTGAGTGGACATCACAGAAATGCTGCAGTCAACTAGCGGCCATTGATTAGATGCAGCTTTGGCGCTTTGTATAGGCTGGAAGAAGGATGATTTCCATTGACTTAGGTAGACTGTCAAGGCTACTACTAATACAGTGGTCACAGGACAAGAGCCGGCTGGCGGGGGACACAGACAGTGGTGCAGAAGAGTGCTGAGGGTCTGGTAGGTGAATATATGCTCTTTTTTGTTTTTAACACCCTCATGTACCTATTTTTAATGTAGTGGAGTACATCATTGATACAGACTACATCTACATAGCATCTATACATCTTCAAGCCATGTTATGCAAAACGCACAGATAGAGAATATTTATGGGAAAACCTTTGTTTGAACTTTGTGGTTCCAACAATTTGAATAGCCTGGGTGGGCCATTTATATGGATACACCTAAATTAGAATGAATGGTGATATCAACTTGAAATAACTCATGAAAGAATAAAGTTATGTTAAAACCAAGCACACCATTGTTTTTCTTACGAAATTCTCAATAGGTTTGATGTGTCACATGGCCCTCTTTCCATTGAAAAAATAAAGTTGGATCCAAAATGGCCAACTTCAAAATGGCCGCCATGGTCACCACCCACCTGGAAAAGTTTTACCCTCTCCCATATACTAATGTGTCACAAACAGGAAGTTGATATCACCAACCATTCCCATGTTATTTAGGTGTATCCATATAGATGGCACACCCTGTATAATCAGTAAGTTAAAGAGCTGTCTGGTTCATATATCCTATTGTCATACATTGGGGAACGGGTCCAATATCTGGGACATCTATCAATCCTAAAAATGAAGGGGCTTCAGATTTTCCCCTGCACAGTGCTGCTCCCTGCCTCCTGGCTGTGCAGTGTAGCTCCATAAACTTGAAGGAGGTCGTACTTCCGTTCATTGTACAGTGTGGCCAATACATTCTAAGCATAGCACTGCAGCCCCTTTATTCTCAAAAGGGCCAAAGCCCTGAAATCTTAAAATGATGGCATATCCTAAGAATATCATATTAGTAACATATACACAATTCCTTTTATCCTTTACTATTCTTGATTAAATTAGATGGACATCTGTCCTTTTTTTCAACTGTACTATGCAACCCTTAAACAGAGGAGGGTCATCAGTTGCACTGGTGTGAAAAGGTGTTTGCCCCCTTCCTGATTTCTTATTCTATTTTATGTTTGTCACATTAAAATGTTTCAAATCTAAATATTAGACAAAGATAACACAAGTGAATGCAAAATGCAGTTTGTAAATGGAAGTCCTTATTATAAAGGGAAAAATAAATCCAAACCTACAGGGCCCTGTATAAAAAAAAGTAACTCCGCCCCCCTTTAAAACATAAATTAACTGTGGTTTATCCCATCTTTGGGAAGCTGAGTTCAATTTCCCTTGCCACATCCAGGCCTGATTGCTGCCACACCTGTTCTCAATCAAGAAATCACTTAAATAGGACTTGCCTGACAAAGTGAAGTAGACCAAAAGATCCTCAAAAGCTAGACATCATTGAGGTCTATCAGTCTGGATAAGTTCATAAAGCTATTTCTAATGCTTTGGGACTCCAGCGAGCAACAGTGAGAGCCATTATCCACAAATGGCGAAAAGATGGAGCCGTGGTGAACCTTCCCATGAGTGGACAGCCGACCAAAATTAATCAAAAAGTGCGGCAACGACTCATCAAAGAGGTCACAAAAGACCACACAACAATATCGAAAGATCTACAGGCCTCAATTGTGGCAGTTAAGGTCACTATCCATTCACATCATCCTTCTTTGTGTTATCAGAGCAGAGCGATGTGAATGAAGAGGAGTCAGATAAGATCACAAGAGCTGTGTGCTGACAGCCTGAGCTTAGCACTGTCCCTGTCGGAGGTAACCTGAGTCTCTGATCAGCTGTATTGTGAATGCTGTGTAGCCCCCCCTCCCTTATTTGGCTTTATTCAGTGTGTGGAGCTGAAGACAGATTTCCCTGACAACCAGCATATGTCAGCCTAGTGGGGACATCTTCTGGAAGTTTTTTTAAAGGTTTTCTTCCAGATTTCACTTATGAAGTATACTTGAAAGTTTATTATAATCATTTGCTGTACATTATTATTAAATAAAATTTAAATGCCAGATACTCTTTAAATTACAAGCAATCACAATTATTATCTCACAGACATATTACAATCTACGTCCCCTTAAATTGGATTTTAGCCAATATAAAATAATTTTAATTCCTAATTACCAGGATGTTATAAAGTTCTCACTGCTGTAAACTCCAACACACAAGAGACACAATAATGTTTCCGTATGTGAAGTGTTCTATCTAAAAGTTATGTTGGTCTCTATTTAAGTCAATAAGAAAGTAGACATATTGAGGATTAGCATATTCATTAGGCTCTTATATATGGCTATATGGCACAAATTCTATCTGTGATAGGTCGCCCATAGAGATCCTGGCGCTTACTGTACCTCTATATGCTGCAGCTTTATTAGAAGGTACATTACAGAACATTTTTCATCTAAAAGCATTGACAGAGTCTGGTACTGTGATATTAACCTAAAATATTCTGTATGTCTATCCACCAGTGGTATATTAGGTAAGGTGATGATGATCATAGCAAGAAACATTTTTCTTGCAGGGGGCACTGGTGATTGCCAGGCTTTGCTAAGTGCCTAGTTCACCAACACCTATGATTGTATTGATAAACTACAGCAACCCTTCTCTTGCCTGCACTCAGGCTCAGCCTAGACCATGGGCGGATTCCTTGACGCGCTCCTGTGCTAGACTGGACCTCAACTTTCTACATGAGCAGTGCTTGGCTCAATACACTTAATGTAGCATGCACAGACAACGGCAGCATCATATCATTCATTTAACAAACAAACGTATCTATTATATAATCACGAATGGGTTTTTTGCCCCTTTTGAGTCGCTCGCGCTGCGAGTCAGCGTGGTCATGTGGATACGCCGAAGCATTGGCCGCGCAGCGGCCATTGCGAGCAGTTCTAAGGCGACTCGCTATGCCCGCGCAGCGGGCATGGCGAGTCGCCTTAGCAGCGCGAAGCATTGGCCGCGAAGCGGCCATTGCGAGTCAGAGACTCGCTCTTCTAGAATCCCGATGCATATGCATCGGGCACCCAGCTAGTTGTTATATAAAAGCATATGCAAATTTGGAAACAAGAGTGGCCAGGGAATATAGATGAAAATTGGGCCCTCAGAATGATTATTGCTAGTTAAGTAGTTGTCATCTCAGTTTAAAACTGCCTGTTGATTGATCACAAGATATGATAGATTACATGGTTTAGCATTCCTTTAAAGGGAAAGTGTATGCAAATAGAAAAGGGTTGGCAAGGCAGGTGAACGCAAATGTCATTTCTTCCATTTAATGGTTTATGGAAACTTTTAGTCCATAGTTGCAACATATATTGTTACAGGAGGGGAAATATTAACCTCTGAATGTCTACTCGTAGCCCAACTTTTCAATGTTTGCCTAAAACAAATAGTGGCTGCAGTGTTCGGAGCTTCATGTTCTACATATTCCATGCTCTTCTTACACATCTAAATAACTATGCTGTACTATCTTAGTAAAGAGTATTGAAGCAGTCATATTGTGTACGGTGACTGTGTGGGTCATCATACTTTATGGGCGGGACTGAGGGTCTATCATCCAATTTGGGATGCTGTGGGGCCATCTTACTATGATGGGGGCTATGGTGGTCATTATGCTGTGTGGTGGGGAGTATGGGTCCAATCTACTATGCATTGTGGGACCATCATTCTTTGAGGATAGAGCTGTGGGGGCATTGTACTGTGTCTGCGGAGCTGTGGTGCCATGATATTGTATCGGGGCCATCAAATTGTGTGTGTAGGGACTTGGAGGGTCATTTTATGATGCGGAGGCTGTGGGAGCCATCATACTGGGGTTGGGAGATTATCATACTGTATAGGACACCTTTTGGGCCATCATAGTATGTGGGGGAAATTCTAGGTGCATCATACTGTATTGTGGAGTCATGATATGGAGGGTTCTGTGAGGCATTATACTATGTGTGGAGGGCATTTGTGTTGGCATCATACTCTATAGGAACCACGAAAAAGATATTTTTGTTGGTAAGAACACTGAGGGGCTTCAATAAGGGAAAATACTTTGCAAGAGCCAAAATACATGTCCCTCTCTATATCTTTAAAAGTTTGGAACACTTCTTTGCCTTTGCCTTTGTGCCATGACCCTGCATACTTCACTGAATATTATTTTAGGGGGAAACTGCCCTAATTAAAAAATATTGCTATGGATCCCATGATTTTTAGAATTTTCCCCGGATAAACCCACTGATTTTAGTGAAACCAGTTGAATATCTGATGTGTATAAGACCTTCAGAATATTTCCTTACAAATGACGTAAGGGAAGAGAAGGATGTAGCGGTAGAAATTCTAATGCCTCATCATTTTGTATTCCGGGAGATAGACCGCTGTCAGAGGCAATAGTTTCCTCCACTCTCAGCTCGGTTGAATGCTCATATGTATGGGGTAGTTGAGAAAGATGGAGTCTGCAGAATGAATGTTTGAGAGCTATCACATGTGTATGGCCAGATTGACCCTCCATTATATATCAATTCTGAGGGCATTCCCCATATACTATAACCTATTCCAACATATTGCCTATAAATTACAATGTATACTATGTATTATGGGTTTACACAGTAACAATATGTAAGTGTAGGCACAATATATCAGTCTGTAATCCGGTCTGTTGAATGAGAATTACCTAAACGGGATATGGTTATGTATGGCCAACCTACAACCCCTGACAAAAATTATGGAATCACCTGGCTAGGAGGATGTTCATTCAGTTGTTTAATGTTGTAGAAAAAAAGCAGATCACAGAGATGGCACAAAACTAAGTAAATTCAAATGGCAACTTTATGGCTTTAAGAAACACTAAAAGAAATCAAGATAAAAAAAAATGTGGTAGTCAGTAAGGGTACCTTTTTTCAGACGAAACAGAGGGAAGAAATTGTGGAATCATTCAATTCTGAGGAGAAAATTATGGAATCACCCAGTAAATTTTCATTCCCAAAACTAACACTTGCACCAAATTAGATCTGTTTGTTAGTCTGCAACTAAAAAGGAGTGATCACGCCTTGGAGAGTGTTGCACCAAGTGGACTGACATGAATCATGGCTCCAACACGAGAGATGGCAATTGAAACAAAGGAGAGGATTATCAAACTCTTAAAAGAGGGTAAATCATCACACAATGTTGCCAAAGATGTTGGTTGTTCACAGTCAGATGTGTCTAAAATCTGGACCAAATACAAACAACATGGGACGGTTGATAAAGGCAAACATACTGGTAGACCAAGGAAGACATCAAAGCATCAAGACAGGAAACTTAAAGCAATATGTCTCCAAAACAGGAAATGCACAACAAAACAAATGAGGAACGAATGGGAGGAAACTGGTGTCAATGTCTGTGACCGAACTGTAAGAAACCGCCTAAAGGAAATGGGATTTACATACAGAAAAGCTAAACATAAGCCATCATTAACACCTAAACAGAAAAAAACAAGGTTACAATGGGCTAAGGAAAAGAATTGTGGACTGTGGATAACTGGATGAAAGTCATATTCAGTGATGAAGCGCGAATCTGCATTGGGCAAGGTGATGATGCTGGAACTTTTGTTTGGTGCCATTCCAATGAGATTTATAAAGATAACTGCCTGAAGAGAACATGCACATTTCCACAGTCATTGATGATATGGGGCTGCATGTCAGGTAAAGGCACTGGGGAGATGGCTGTCATTACATCTTCAATAAATGCCCAAGTTTACATTGATTTTTGGACACTTTTCTTATCCCATCAATTGAAAGCATGTTTGGGAATGAAGAAATCATTTTTCAAGATGATAATGCATCCTGCCATAGAGCAAAAACTATGAAAACATTCCTTGAAAGAAGACACATAAGGTAAATGTCATGGCCTGCAAATAGTCCAGATCTCAATCCAATTGAAAATCTTTGGTGGAAGTCGAAGAAAATGGCCAATGACAAGGCTCCAACCTGCAAAGCTGATCTGGCAACAGCAATCAGAGAAAGTTGGAGCCAGATTGATGATGAGTATGTTTGTCACTCATTAAGTCCATGCCTCAGAGACTGCAAGCTATTATAAAAGCCAGAGGTGGTGCAACAAAATACTAGTAATATATTGGAGTGTTCTTTTGTGTGTTTGTTTTTCATGATTCCATAATTTTTTCCTCAGAATTGAGTGATTCCATATTTTTTTTCCCTCTGCTTGGTCTGAAAAAAATTACCCTTACTGACTACCCCATTTTTTATGTTGATTTCTTTTAGTGTTTCTTAAAGCCATAAAGTTGTCATTTGAAATGACTTTAGTTTTGTGCCATGTCTGTGATCTGCTTTCTTTCTACAACATTAAACAACTGAATGAACATCCTCCGAGCCAGGGGATTCCAGAATTTTTGCCAGGGGTTGTAGATCTTTAATCCTCCTGGATATAAACCTGAATGTTTTTTTTACAGTGAAAGCAAACACAGATCCTGAAAATGGATAAGGACTGAAACAAAAACAGATCAAAAGGGAATAGGTGTAATATAGGGGATGAATCAGGTAACTGAAAAAAATAAATAAATAAATAAATCACTTATCATTTACTTATTGGCAGGGCCACACCGTCCATAGGACAGTGTGAGCCCTGTGGATCAAGTGGCAGGCAGACTGGAGGAGCGGCAGTGGAGAAGGGGGTGGCGCTAACACCACACACCGTCCTCCTGCGTGCCGCCCGGCGCTGTAGGTAAGAAGCGGTGCAATGCTGCTGGAGGGCGGCGGTGCTGGGAAGCGATAGCACCCCCGCCCGCTACTCACTTCAGCTGCTGGAGGGCTCAGGCGGCAGGGATGCCTCATGCACCCCTGCTCATTGGGTGGGATCAGGTGACAAAGTTACTTAGAATAAATGACTGGTCTTCTTACCTGATAAGAAGGATGAGAAAGCAAGTTGCCAAATACAATCCAATGGTAAATATATATGCTAATTGCATATTATATGGCGCTAGACTGACATCTTTCCTGATGGTAGTATTTGTATAATATCCATAGTACATGACAGTCTTTTCAAAGTAGCCCTAAAAAGAAAAAAATCAGACTTGAGATATTTTCAGGCATATTTCCATCTAATATTCCATCTTATATGGGATCTGATTTCACTCCAAAATCACCCCACCCAACCCCTTTTTTATGAGCTAGCTACTGGTGGGATAGCTTTTGCTTGTTGCTGCAGTCAATCAGTGGTCACAGCAGTACCAAGTTGACTCATATTAAAAAAAAAGGAGATAAAAGGAGATAGACAATCCAATAATCCCTTTAATATCAAGCTAATATTTACTTCATAGAACAGGTGATCTGTAGATGCTTGAATATAAGCGTAACTTGAAGGTCTGTAATAGTGTATTATGGGTCTGTAATAGTATTGATCTTCTCATATGGGTCAATGGGACCTTTTGGACCCCACTAGGCTTCAGGGCCGGGTGTGACTTCATACTTTGCGCCTACATTAAAGTCCCTGGTAAAGATAGTAGTAACAGTGGTGAAGACGCCACCCATGTTATAAATATATATACACCCCTTTTTATTGAGCACATAATCCTCTACATACTGTAATGTGTGGTCTTGCAGAGAATTAACCCCTTCCCTCCATACTTACCGCTCCTGTTAGAAGCTCTAGCCCGGAGAACGATAGGTTGTTAGGTGGCATGTCAACAAACTGAGGAATGGTAATAAAACTGAAGTTCACCACAAAAGAGAAGATGTTGAACATCAGCAGCCACTTGATGAAATTGAAGTAAGAAAGAATACTTGTTCCAAATTTTCCTCCTATGACTTTCAAGGTGCCATGCCAAAGCTGAAGTGACTCGAAACCTCTGATGCCACCTGCTTGGATCTCCGGAATGACTGATGAAGAAGACAGATGTTGATAAAAACAATACAATGGTGGTGACAACTCTTAATTAATATAGTTAATTATCCTTATTTAAAGAATTAAAGAATTGTGCCAAGAAAATCAATCCCTATCGTCTTGGCATAGAGGATGATCACTGGGTGCGACTGCACCAGAAATCCCTCAATCGTGTCTCTGGAACCCCAAGAATAGGGTTTTACAGCGCTATCTGGAGATGAGGTGCGCATGCGCGACCTTCAATGCATTCGTTGTATATGGGCTTGCTACAGAGAACCAAGAATACTTAGTAGACCCTTTGTCAGTGAATGGAGTGAAGGCTGTGCATGCACATCTCTGCTCCATTAAGGAATGGGCTGTCAAAAACTGTTCTCAGGATACCAGAGGCACAATAACGGGACTGCTAACTGTCATAGTGGTCAGTCTTTCCATAGGACAGTTGTTGTGACTTTAATTAAAATGGTTAAAATTTATACTGCCACCTATAAAGACCTGTCATATCATGTTTTCATGTTTATACTGATTTATAAAAAAAACATTAAAAAAGTAAAAATGACAGTACTCTTCATGATGGACTATGGGTGACAGATATATCAAACGGATGCAAGGAGCATCTTTCTCAATAAGTGATAATGCCATCAATGAATAGGTTACGATAAAGTTTACAATGCTTCCTTAAGACCAGCATGGCATCCGTTTATGGGTGAAGGATGGAACTGATGAAGATAACGAACATAAACACACAAGAACATAACCTAATGGTCATTAACTACTTCATGAATGGGGAATTTTTCGTTTTTCATTTTCGTTTTTTGCTCCCCTGCTTCCAAGAGCCATAACTTTTTTATTTTTCCGTCAATACAGACATATAACAGCTTGTTTTTTTGCGGGACGAGATGTACTTTCATATGCAATAATTTATTTTACCATATAGTGTACAGGGAAATTGCAAAAAAATTCTAAATGCAGTGAAATTGCAAAAAAAGTGCAATAACACGTTTGTTTTTTGGGTATTTTAGTCGCCATGTTCACTATATGATAAAACCGACGTGACGGGGTGATGCCTCGGGTCGGCACGTGTTCGTATATATCGTTTATGACCAGCACTCAGTGGTGGGAGGTTGATGGTGCTATGTAGGAAAGGATCTGGTGATCTCTATCGTAGTTATAATAGAATCCAAGCACTCATCTGGTTTAGTTTCAAGTGATTTATTGTGAAGCACACATGGATGGTGAGGTGACAGCAGTAATAACGTTTCGGCCCCCTATTAGGCCTTTCTCAACACGTCACTGCTAATGATGTTAGGGGAGTAAACATCAGGTATGGAGCACTGTATGGTAAGACGAGAGCCCCCTGCACCATGGAACAATACATCTGTTGCAGGCCTATTAGGCAGTGTATCTGTACAGGCTTTGTGCTGTACCCATGGGTATGTGGAATGTTCCAGAATGCTGGAGTATCGTCTTAGTATGTTTCTGATTGCCCCTGATGTGGTAGCTCCCAATGTGTGACCCCTGGTCTGGGGAAGTACCGTTAGTATCGTAGTCTTGGGAGAGCCAGCACCGTCCGTGCCTAGGTCTAAATTTCGCACCAGGGCCCACCCAGACTCTAGTTATGCCACTGACTATATAACAATGTAAGCTGCGTAGAATTATGTCTCTGGAGATGTAATATACCCAAGTCACTTGTGTAGGACCCCCCTTCCCCCATCTTATGAACATGATCAATGCTACTTGTCTATTTCATCAATACTATCGCTACATGATGACAGCTTACAGGGTATGCCCACTATTACATCAACTCTTTTCAGGGCCTTTTTTTTAAGTTTATGCTATTAAGATGAAAGGTAATATGACCATAAACAATTAATTTTCTATACATATACAAAAATTACACCTACTAAGTTAATACTATGGAGACATCCGGTGCAACAGTTCGTTTGTGAGACATTTTTTACAGATTTCTGCTTCAGCTTCACAACTTTGTACCTGTGGAGATTCATATAATAGTGCAAATCATTAACTAGTCATATGCAATGGCTTAAAGGGGTATTCCCATCATCTCCAAGATCCTATCCCAGTATGTAGTAGGAGTACTAATAATAATATTAGCAAATACCATTCATTACAAACGTAGTATATTTATCCTGATTAGCTATGTTACTTACCTCATGTGCAGGGTATTACAGCTTAGGTATCCATGTTACGACCACGAGGAACTAACTGTCACTATATGAGTGGTCGTAACCATAGATACCGAAGCTGCTGCAATACCCTGCACTTGAGGTAAGTGACATAATCGGGAGAACTATACTACATTTTTAACTGGAGGGATTTTCTAATAGTATTGGTATTATTCCTACTACATATTAAGCTAGGATCTTGGAGATGCAAATAACCCTTTACATAAAAAAAAACATAATAATATATTATAAAATAAATAAATGGTGGTGTACTTTTAGACAACTGAAAAATAATATAAAAAATTCACAATCTGCAAATCACTTTATATAAAAATTATATTGCCATACTCCCAAAAAATCACTCCAAAGTGCCAACCACTAGGTCTCCCCCTTCTGTCTAAATTGTTGTCTATTACCAAATTTTATAGTTTACAGCTGGTTTCCATGTGCCTACCCAGATGGCCAAGAGTGTACAGTGGTAGATGAGAGGTTAACTCCTAATATATTAGCCACCTCTTTACAGCCCATACATTAGTTATCTGATCAACTCCTTCCCCCTCTCAGCTCCTGAGAAGCTGCTGCTAAAAATCTTGTATAACCATCACACCCCACCATTGGCAATTTTCAAAGCAGATCTCCTAATCATGGCTCTAACTGTCCTGAGATGTGTGCATGTTCAAATATCCTGTTATCTCTGTGTAAATATAGTAACAGCAAAGTACACTCAGAATAAATTACTGGTAGCTGAATGTGTTACAGCAGAACTTGTGCTGAGCTTTATAATTCTTCTAATAGCTTCAGTTCTATTACTTGATACACCTGTCACTCAAGGAAGGAGAGCCCACCTCTCAGGAAGTGAAATGACAGTGTCACCCTAAGCTGCTAAAGAGACAACTTAATAATACCCCTTTAACTTCTTGTGATAATGATCGCAGCAAGATTTTGCTTTCCTACAGGTTTTGTTTTAGCAGTAGCTGAGAATCTTCTGCAAAGAGTGTCTCCTGCTCCAGAGCAACACAGATGTCGATGTATCTCTCCATGAACGTATTTGGATACCTAAAGGGGTATTTCTGCTCCACTCACATGTGCATCAGGACCTGTAAGGGGCTAGTGACATCATATTTGCTGATATTTGCCAGATGCATGAGAAAGCAGCAGATATTGTGTACCTGTTGTATTCATTAGAGTAGGATAGGTGCACAATATATATCACATGACAATACGACCTTGAAGATATCAGTAGATGTGATGCTTCAGTCACATTTATCTCCAAGAGTGAGTCTGGGTAGAAATTCCTTTTAGGCAGTTCCATTGTAATAAGGGCTTGACCATGGGGGGGTGTTCCACAAGATATTGGGTTCTCATCAGCTATTAGATGACTTTACACCCTTAATGACTATCACATTGCTTAGATATAAAATAGCAATAAGAAGAAAGATGTTATTCCAATCTGTAGAAGTCAGCATAAACAATGGGAGTGAAGGAAAACAAGACCTGGTTCCGGGGTTGAGAAACACTCACCTAACCTCATGCAAAATACTTGGGAGATCTGCATAGTATCTTGTGATGTGTATATTACATATTCTGCTCTATATACGTTTTTTGTAAATATAGAAAAGAATACTATAAATCTATATAAATTAGGATGTTCATGTTTTTACTTATACTAGCTTAACCTACCTAAACTCGCGTTTCTCATTTAGACAAGCTGGAATCTTCCGAACTTCCTTGGCTACATCAGCCGAAGACATTTCCGAAAGTTTCTGTATCAATTTTTCATTTTCTAATTAAATGATAAATAAAAAAAAAATGCAAAAACATGTAAAACAATGCAATCTATGGACTGAATTCAATGAATTCATTTTACAAGGTGGAGAAAGGTGAGATGATAACAATTTATATACGTAAATTTTTTAGGTTCTATTCACACTTGTGAGATTTATAATAGAAGACACAACATTGATGAGTGATAACATGAGATAAAGAATCTTTTCCAATAGAATTTGCCAGATTGCAAATTTTGATTAATCGATTCAAAACAAATCAAAAGTTTTCCAAATCATCCAACTTCCATTAAAAGATGTGGATATGGATGCTTTACATTGCGTTCTGCTGCACGGTCAGTGTCCCATCAGGGCTTACATCCGAACCCCCTGCAAAAATGGCTTCAGACATATGCGCCAATGGAGCCGTTGATTTTAATGGTGCAGACTGAGTTAACACGTGCTCTATTAGGCATCATTTTTTGAGCATACGTTTCCCCTAGTAAATACATTCAGGTGTACCTCCTGCAGGAAATGTATACTCCCAAAAATGGTCCTAATAGAGCACACAGGGTGAATCCGTCTGCATCATTAAAGTCAATGGCCCAATCAGCGCATGAGTCTGAAGCCTGTTTTGCAGTGGGTTTGGATGTAAGGGCCGCTTTACACATTGCGATATAGCAACGCAACTACGATAAAAAGTCACGTGGTACGGGCGTTGCAGTTGTTATCGTTGGTGCGTTGTGTCGTGTAAAAGGGCAAAGCGACGCGATAACAACGCAACTACGATATCGCAATGAGATTGTGCATGTTCTCGAACCGTGCAATATTGGCTATGCTATCTGCCATGATCGTGCTGTGTGACAGCGCAACTACGATTTGGAGCCCAACTTCCCCTATTCATTCCAATGTTAAATGGCCGTTCCCTGGGTTGCTCGTACCCAGCGCAAAGAAGGGGCGTTGCCTGCCGATATCTCCCTGTGTGACATCTACTATGCGATCTTTGACAAGTGCCAAAAACGTGCGAGCTCCCGTAGATCTATGCAATATCAAAACGATTATTGCGAGCGTTGTAAGCGGCATAAGCCCCGACGGAGAACTGACTATGAGCAGAATGCAATGTGAAAGCAGGCTAACACTTTGAGGTCCCCTAAGACTGTATCAACCCGGTTCAAGCTCCTTATCGCAAAGATTAGTAATGTCAAAGTGACCTTAACATATCTGGTTATGGGTAAATGGATGGAAACGATTCTTTGCTGTTTCTTCAGTGTTTTATAGCATACTCTCCCTATCTCTATTGCTAAGCTGTGACATTCTCTATCTAGATTCACCACTAAATGGCTGCTGCATTTCCTGCCTCTGCTTTTATACAGACTACGAAAGTGTCTTCTGATTGGCTGTGTGATACAATGTGATGTGATAGCTGCAAGGTATTATGAGGAAGCATGCACAACTGTGCCCAAGGTCAAGATCCTTCTCTGAGTGATGCAATCTTCTGCAATGTGTAAAATCATAGTGGTCGTCTTAGGTAATATATGCACATATTATTAAATTCACTGGGATCAGACAACTCCTACAACTTTGAAATTCAATTTTCATGGAATGAATTGGTTCATTTTTAGTCAGTAACAACGATGGCCAGCATTTAATTGTATATTATCTGTGGTTTTCCTCTATACTATCTTTATATATAGTCTGCACAACACTTTTTCAACTTTCAGAACAATGCTCTATCTTGGTCAGGAAAATGAGACATCACATTCTTTCCTTTTCAGAATCTGAAAATAGTAAAAAACAGGAAGAATCCCCACTGGGAAACATTTCATTAGCAGACAATAACAATGCAGATATTTTTTCATTATATCAGCCTAGAAAATATAGGGCTAGAATAACACATCACCATTTTTCTAGACTCCTACATTACTAAAGTGCTTTGTTATACAAGGATTCATCACATATATTGCTGCAAATTATACATCCAGGACAATTTAGCGAAAACTCCATTGGGGGTCGTACAAACCATAGTCTTTTCGGTTAAGCAAAGAGGTAGAATCAACTGAAAAGAACTTAGAATAGAAGGAAACATGAGGACTTCTATGTCCAGGCATTTTAGTTTTAGGAAATGTACATAGGGGTAAATCTTTTAACTTCTATTAATGCCTTTCTGCCCATTCATCAGGCATTTATTTGCGCGTTCCCTTTAGTTCATTGCTAGATAACCCCTGTTTTATACTCACCTCTTACCGATGCCGCTCCAATCCGATACGCCATCTTGTGTCCTCAGAAAGGATGCAGATCCAGCTGAAGAGGATACAGTCTCTGTACCCCCAGGCCATGATCCCTGGGATCCTTACGCCCCTGGACATAGACTATCTAGACATAACCACTCACCTTGTTTGTTGCTATTTTCTATGTGCCGCTCCAGGGCAGGGTCTACTCCTCCGATAGTTGACAGCCTCAATCGTATTGGTTGCCTCTGCATCACTTAAAAAGCATAAAAACAAAGTTAAAACTGTGCTGTAAAAGAATCTCAACTTTTTAATATTAAAAGTTTACCGGAGACATTCGTTATTAGTTCTTCACAATATAGTTAAATTCCTAGTAGCAGATAATCTGCGGGAATTTTTTATTTTCAAGACATTTAGCAGGAGAAACCTCCCTCTCAAAAAAGACTATATTATTTTATGCATTACCATATTTTTATTGCTATTACTTTTATTAATATGAAAAAGTTGCTAAAAAGAAGGAGACAATAGCCCAGTTGACAAGGGCACCCACATGTTTGTTTCGGCCCATTTTCCTTTTTGTAATTTTTAAAATGTAAAGGTAAATTGTTTTTTTTTGCCTGAAATACAAAGGAAATGAGTCTTCCTTAACTTTATGCCTTTTAGAGACCATTCCATATTCAACTCGCTTAACTGTTCTCAATAACAGGAATTGTGACCAGGAGTGTCCAAACTTTTACGTGCCACTCTGTATAAATGTAAATAATACATTTGGCTTTGCTATTTACATATGGAAATCATTTTAAATCTTTTAAAAATTGGGTCTGAACAGTAATCCCTTTGTTTAACCAGATACACCTTTAATCAGATCAGTAAGTAGATCAGGTACCTACCAATCCATAGATGATTGTGTCCTATAGCTTCAAGGCCACCCCATAGTCCTGGTCACCGACTACCTCCATCCTGGTATTGCTGTCCCTGCCTTGCTGTGTTAGTCTTACTTAAAGTGGTTGTCCAGTTTAAATACCCAAATCTGCAGTCCGTCTTTGTGTCACTCTATGTGGCTGCAGATTTGTGAATCCTCACATCATATGCACTGTGCACCGTAAGGATTCTCTGGTGTCAAAGCCAGGAATGGCAATATTCATACTCCTGGCCACATTCTGACTACAGAGACGCTGACTCGCTAAATGCATGTGTATTGAGCAAGCTAGTTCTATTCTGGATGGGAGTCTGCATATTGCATACTTGTGGCCATGTGACACCGGAGAATCCACAGTGCGAGCGATGTGAGGATTCACAAGTCTGAAGTCAGAGACTTGTGGATTTAGAATGGACAACCCCTCTAAGCCTCCCTTTAGTGTGTCCAATAATAATAATAATAATAATAAAACTTTATTTGTATAGCGCCAACATATTCCGCAGCGCTTTACAGTACCACGGTACATAAGAAAATATACGGTACAGAAACGTAATGCAGAACAGTAGTTACATACCAAAAACATAGAATCAACTTAGGAAATACAATAAGAAAGGCAGAAAATGAAGGTGACCCTGCTCGAAGGAGCTTACAATCTAATTGTACAGTATAAAGGTAGTGCCATCATCTTTTCTTTCAGTGGATGGACTCAATGTATAGATATTTTGGCCCAAAAACTTCAATTCACCATTGTAGTTTGGAATCAACTGATAGAATATTTTATCATTCTCGATCGACTTGTTTCTCCCATGTAAAATAATAAACCCTGTACTCACCTCCAGTGCTGTCTGTAACCTGACTTTGTAGTGACGTGAGCCCCACGTACAATCACCGCCGGCTTTTTTCTCCCATCTTCATACAAAATCACAGGAAGTGATGATGTGGCGGAAAGTTCCTGTGATTTTGTACAAAGGTGGGGTGAAGGAAGCCGGTGGTGATTGTACGTGGGGCTCACATGTCACTAATTTGTTTCAGACAGCGCTGGAGGTGAGTACAAGGTTTATTATTTTACATGGGAGAAAAAAGCCGATCGAGAATGCTAAAATATTCTATCAGTTGATTCCAAACTACAATGGTGAATTGAAGTTTTTGGGCCAAAATATCTATACATTGAGTCCATCCACTCAAAGAAAAGATGCTGGCACTACCTTTATACAGTTTCCGTACACTTAGCCTCAGATGGAGCTTAGATGCCCCATGTTAGGCTGCCTTCACACTTGCGTTTGTGTCTGCATGCGCAGGGCATGCAGATGCAAACGCAGTGCAACGCAGCACATACTTATGTGAACGCAGCGGAGAATCTCTGCATGTGTTCACATAAGTATGGTGCCCGGGCAGCCAATCAGCTGTCTTGGGAGGCGGCCGGGAGGAGGAGATCAGCGGCAGAGATCTCCTCCTCCCGGCGACAGCTGATCTCCCGCTGGTGTCAGCGCGGGAGATTTGAAGTCACAGCTGATCTGACAGCTGTTTAAATCTCCCGCGCCGACACCGAATAGGTCATATCAGTGCAGGAGATAAGAAACAGCTGATCGCTGCTTCAAATCTCCTGCGTCGACATCACCTATACGGTGTCAGCGCGGGAGATTTAAACAGCTGTCAGATCAACTGTGGCTCTGGTTGATCACCGGCGGCCACCGGGAGAGATTTCAATGGGATAAGCAGCGTTCTCCTGCGCTGTCACGCAAGGGACACTGCGGATCCATTGAGATCCATGCATTGTTTGTGCGCTTGCGGGCGCTTGCGAATGAAAGAAGCGCCCACGACCGCACGAAAAAAATGCAACAGGCTGCGTTCGGAGGGCGGAGGAGGGCGCACAAATTGTGCGCATCCGACCGCAAACGCAACCGAACGCAGCCAATACGCAGGCACATGCGTTCCCATGTTAAACATAGGAACGCAGTGCACAAGCGTTTGGCTGCGTTCGGTACGCTGCGCTTGCAAACGCAAGTATGAAGGCAGCCTTAGACACAATTGTGCTCTGCAATAAGTAGATACCACTAAAACTTCAATTCCAGCAGCTATAGAGCATGTGGCACTCACCACTATTCTACTTTATTCCATAATAAAAGGTCACAGACTTCATCTGAAATGAGTATCAGATTAAGGTTAGGGTCAGATGGCCATTTAACATAGATGACGATCATATCAAAATGCCTGGACCTGCCGGCGGCTCTCCTGACCCGAGCATGACAGCTGCATAAAGATACATGAAGCTGTCACACTCAGGTCAGGAGAGGCGTCATCCGTGTTATATGATAGTCTGACCTCATCCTAACATAGAATAACATAATTTAACTTTTTGTTTAACAAATGACCAGACAGAATGATATAATCGTCCAATAAGTCATTAGTATACATACCTCCTTCTGACACATCAATTGCACTGTCAGCATCCTGCTCTTCATCAAAGTAAGGAGACCTAACATCTGAGTCATTTGCAAATGAAGGGTTATCTAGGAAAGAAAGTTAAAATATAATAAAAAATGTGTTTTATAACCTGAAAAACATTAGTGTAAATGACTCTCCCCGTACTGATAGTGCACGCTGTGACAGACGACATATTGTATAATGGACAAGAATCTGCAGTGCAATTTCCAACACTTAGGTGTCAGATTAAATACTGTGCACAGACAGATTACAGGTTGTATTTAATTTGACTTTTTCAGAGTTCTGTAGAAAAGAAGCTTTAGACAAAGTCCACAGTTTACATTTTGCTGCTGTTTCCATAGACCATTTGCACTTTGGATTTGTAAACCAGCCATTAACTCTTTTTTCGATTTTCTGCTTTTTTTTGTCCTCTTCTTCCAAGAGCCATAACTTTTTAATTTTTCCGTCAATATAAACATATAAAAGCTTGTTTTTTTTGTGGGACGAGTTGTACTTTTGAATCATATAATATATTTTACCATATACAATACTGGAAACTGGGGAAAAAATTCCAACTGTGGTGAAATGTCAAAAAAAGTGCAATTACACGATTGTTTTTTTTTTATTCATCATGATCACTATATGGTAAAACTGACGTGTCGGTATGAAACATCAGGTGAGTACGAGTTCATAGATACCAGACATGTATAGTTTTACTGTTATCTAAGTGGTGAAAAAGATTCTGAGGTTTTTAAAGAAAAATAATTGCCCGTTCATCTCCATTTTCTATGACCCGTAACGTTCTCATTTTTCATGATCTGGGGCTGTGTGACGCATATTTTTTGTGTCTTGAGATAATGTTTACAATGATACCATTTTTGGGTAGATGCGCTGTTTTGATCTCCTGTTATTGCATTTTATTGTAATGTTGCAGCGGACAAAGAAACTTAATTTTGTCGTTTTGCCCCTTTCTCACTGGCGTTTTTGAAAAAATGCGGCAGATGCGGCAGAATTGCCGCATCTTCCGCCTAACAGCTGCACTTGTGGCACTGATCCCACAAGCCCCATGCATTGTCTATGGGGTTTGCGGTCGGGTGCGGCAAGTGCGGTTCTGCCGGTTGCGGCAGATGCGGCACTCGCTGCCGTGAAAAAAAATGCGGTCACCAGCGTTTTTTTCACGGCCGCAACTGCCACATCTGCCGCAACCAGCAAAACCGCACTTGCTGCAAGCCCCATAGACAATGCATGGGGCGTGCCGCAAGGGCGCAGCAAGTGCGGCCGTTAGGCGAAGATGCAGCAAATGCGGTAAATCTGCCGTATCTGCCACATATTTTCAAAAACGCCAGTGTGAAATGGACCTTACAGATCTGATTAATTGATTTTATATTTTTGATAGATCGGGCATTTGTGAACGCGGTGATACCAAATATGTGTAATTTTTTTGTTAGCTTTATTTTCAATGGGGCAAAAGCAGGATGACTGGAATATTGGGGGGCTACTGCTATGGACAGTAAGAGAAGCGTTGCCACTTTAAGAAGTCCCTGCCTGTGTGGGACCGTAAGAAACACGCTGCCACTTTAAGAGACAGAAACCCCCCCAGCTGTGGGATGATGGTATGTCCTGTTTTCCCCCCTTCGGAGAGTGTGTTTTTTGGAACAGCCCGTTTATGTGTAGAGAGGAACAGACTTTCTGTGTAGTTTGGAAAGGACTGCAGTGTGTTCGTGTGAAATGAAAGTGGGACACAGACAAGCCCTGAATCCAGTGAGAATCTGAAGCAAGGAGAAGATTTGCAGCCCATCGACTCGAGACAGGAGCCGTGTGCACCTTCGGATCGGACTGCTGTTGTTGGGGGCCCCCAGGACTGCATCCAAATCCCTGCATCACTGTGAGTTGAATATTGTGCACCTCTCAGGGTAGAATAGGCTTCAGTAGATAGAACACGGCAGCCTGTGTGGCCTGTGTAGCACGGCCAGAAAGGTTATACGTAGAGTAGTATTGTACTTTGCTTTTGTGAATTTACCTGTGTGCTCTTAACTTGTGATAGTTGGAGAACCGTGCTATTGAGCGGACCAACTAGAGAAAACGAACAGTTTGTTAAATCTCTCTTGCCACTGTTTACCCCTGCTTGAACCTTCCTTCTTCACTCCTTTCCCCGCCTGTTAATAAATTCACCCTTGTGGTTTGCACCCCATCTTGTGTATCGTACCTTATTCTGCACCGCGGTGGTCCTCCCAGCCATCGCTTCAAGTGGCGCTGCGAGCAGGGTACGGTCACCAAGATGGAGGCAGCAGACAGCAACGGCGGGAATGCTAATATTAACGGGGGTAATGTGGGCAATGGTGGAACCCCTGCAAGGACACTCCCAATGGGCACTATATTTAGTGTACTCCCAAAGTTTGACGGCAATAACATGGCACTGTGTGACTGGGTGTCCCAACTGCAGAGCACCCTGAAGGTTTATAACATCGGCCCAGAGCTTGAAGTGGACATCGCTTTGACTGCCCTAGAGGGAGAAGCCCGTAGAAACGTCTGTCTACAACCAGAACCCACCCGTAGTACCCTGAAAGAGTTAGTCGGATTCCTGGAAGAAATCTATGGCGAGACTGCTAGTGCAGGGCATCGTCGCGTCAAATTTTTTTCGAGGCTGCAGCGGGAAGAAGAAGGGATCTCTCAGTATGCCACAGCACTACAAGAAGTGCTAGCAGAGGTGCAGAAAAAGGAGGCAGCTGGACTCGGCGGCATAGGGTCCACAGACCAGATACTCCGGGAGCAGTTTATTCTAGGTTTACACAGCATATCCTTGAGGCGAGCCCTGTCAGAACGGGTCCGAGCGAACCCGGCTCTTACATTTCGTCAAATCCTGGCAGAAACAGTAGCCCGAAGTAAAGAAGAAAGCTACGCTTCTGGGGTGGTGCGCATCCAAGCCGCCAAGTCCAGCGTGGACCCAAACCGTCAAGAGGTGCTGGTCCAGGTGGTGCAGGATTTACAGAAATCCGTTCTCAATGTACAGGAGAAGCTGACCCAGATGGAGCAAAGAATGAGGGATCTGTCTGTTGCACCCCCCTACCCAGCTGCACCATCCTCCTTTCAACCTGGCCCATCGTACGCACACAATAATTCCCCGGCGCGACCAATAGGAAACTGGAGGGTGCAGGCTTCCTCTCAGCAGCCACCAGAGGCACAAGGTATTCCTCAGCGAAGAGAAGACATCCGATGCTGGGGATGTGGAGGTCAGGGGCATATTGCCAGAGGGTGCCGGAATAGCACTCAAGGCCAACAGAAGCCTCCGTTAAACTACCAACCCCCGCAGTAGTGCGGCACTCTGCGGGGGAGGCAAGAAGGGAGGCCGCTCCGTATCATGACGAACATCTGATCGCTGGGTGTCCCATCATACGTGCTGAATTCGAGGGTGTCCTAGTGGATTGCTTGATAGATACCGGGTCACAAGTGACGACGATGCCAGAAGCATACTTCAATCAACATTTCCAGGCACTGGCCAGGCCAGAGAAAGAGACATTGATCCGGGTGATTGCCGCTAATCAGCAACCGATCCCGGTCACAGGGGTTGTGTGGATGAATGTTCGTATCTGTGGGCAAGAAGTGGGGAGAAAAGGGATCCTACTAGTCCCCGGGCCCATCAAAGAAGATGTACCTGTAATACTGGGGATGAATGTCCTACGTGAATTAGATCAGATTATGTTCGTCAAACGGGGACCCGGATACTGGAAGCAGGCTACTACACATAAGCCTACGCAAGAAGCACTTCAGCGACTGATCCGTGTCTGTGGGACGCAGAAGAGTGTGCCATCTCATCAGACGGTAGGGGTCATCAGGGCTCCTGGGAAGGTGCCCATAATCCTGCCTCCCGGACGAGAAAGTATATTACACCTTCCAGTGGGAACCTATCGCAATCTCGATGGGGTAGAAGTGATTGTGCAGCCTGTAGCAACCGGAAGAGTGGACCAAGAAGTTATGATAGCTCGTACGGTAGCTGTGGTCCAACAAGGACGCGTCCCTATCAGAGCCTTGAATGTGGGCCCCAGTGAGGTCACCTTGCCCCGAGGGACAGATCTGGCCCTGGTATACTTGCATAAAGGTGAAGTGGTGAGCCAAAAAGATATATCCCTATCGCCGATAGAAGGTACGGGGTGGACCCTAGCAGTCTCTGCGAGGGCTGAAGAGATGCCCTCCCCAGAGTGGAGTGGAAAGGTCATCCTTGATCAGATGGAAGTGGATGTGAAATCGCTGGGCCCCGAGCGTGTGCAAGCAGTAGAAGCTATGTTGTGGAAGAACCAGGCTGCATTCGCTCGCCACGCTGAAGATTTCGGCTGCACTGAAGCTATCATGCATGAGATACCGACCGGGGAAGCTCGTCCGATTCGAGAACGGTACCGACAGATCCCTCCCAAGATGTACCAAGAGGTGAAGACTTTACTGAAGCAAATGCTGGATGCGGGAGTAGTACAGGGCAGTCAGAGCCCTTGGGCGGCTCCGGTGGTACTCGTCAAGAAAAAGGATGGGACCATCCGGTTCTGTGTAGACTACAGAAAACTCAACGCCTGTACCGTTCGCGACTCGTACCCATTACCACGAATCGAAGAATCCTTGACGGCATTGGGGAAGGCCAAGTACTTCTCCACCTTGGATTTAGCAAGCGGGTACTGGCAAGTACCTGTGGCGGAAAAGGACAAAGCAAAGACCGCGTTCATTCTCCCGATGGGATTGTTTGAATTTAACCGGATGCCTTTCGGACTCTCCAATGCTCCGGGCACGTTCCAACGACTGATGGAAAAGTGCTTGGGGGACTTAAATTTCGAAGCTACTCTGATCTATCTGGATGATATCATCGTGTTTTCGGCCTCGTTCAAAGAACACCTTGACCGGCTTGGACAGGTACTCGGAAGACTACAGGCTCATAACCTGAAGGTGAAACCAAAAAAGTGCCACCTCTTCAAGAAAGAGATCGAGTATCTGGGCCACACAGTTTCACAAGATGGAGTCCTGCCCTCTGCAGAAAAGGTGGCGGCCATCCAGAAGTGGCCAGTCCCTCAAACGGTGAGAGAACTCAAGGCATTTCTTGGACTCGCCGGGTATTACCGCCGGTTCGTCAAAGACTTTGCAAAGGTGGCGGGTCCTTTGAATGAGCTGCTGAGGGGGACCGCCGGAGTGTCAAAGAACCAGGGCATCCTTTGGGCTCAGAGACAAGATGAGGCTTTTCAGGCTATGAAGAATGCCCTTACTTCAGCCCCGATCCTAGCCTACGCGGACTTCGACCGACCATTCCTGCTGTACACGGATGGTAGCCTTCATGGACTCGGTGCAGTATTGTCTCAGATACAGAATGGACATGAGAGAGTCATCGGCTACGCCAGTAGGTCCCTGCGGGACAACGAAAGAAACCCCCACAATTATAGCTCCTTTCGACTAGAGCTCCTGGCCCTAGTGTGGGCCATGACAGAGAAATTTGCTGGCTTCCTGACAGGGACCAAGATCCAGGTCCGAACAGACAATAATCCTCTGGCCCACCTTGAGAATACTAAATTGGGAGCCCTGGAACAACGGTGGGTGGCTCGCCTTGCAAAGTTCGACTTCACCATCTGTTATCGTCCCGCCACCGAAAACGCAAATGCGGATGGACTGTCAAGAGTGACGGTGGAGATCCCAGTGGGGGATCTCGATGAACAACTAGAGGAGGAAGAGACGCCAGACTTTAGCAAGTTTGGGCCCCCAGTGGTTGCATCACAATTAAGTAGGGAGGCTTGCACACTGCCCCGGTCCCTGGGAAGAACCAATGAAGAATGGGGACGTGCTCAATCTGCAGACGAAGGGCTACAACAGATGAAACACTGGGTAGCTGAGAAGCAGAAGCCCGACAAGCAAGAAAGGGCTAACCTGGACGCCGAGATGAAGAGCGTCTTACACCAGTGGGATAGACTAGAAGTTCGAGAATCAGTGTTATATCGTAAGAGACAACAGCCAAAAGAAATAGAAACAAGATGGCAGGTGGTCATCCCCGGAAAAATGGCTCAAGAGGTAGCTAAGGAAGCACACGAGTTTGGCGCTCACTTCGGACCTGCAAAGACCTACCAATGGTTACAGCGGTACGTGTACTGCCCTCGATTGGAGTCTGTGGTAGAAGAGGTTTGCCGGCGATGTCGAGTATGCGACCTCATTAAAAGCACCGAACAGAGGGCACCCGTTCAGACCATACAGACCAAAGAACCGCTAGAAATCTTGATGATTGATTATCTCCTCGTGGGACACTCAGCTCGGGGGCTACAATACTGTTTGGTTATGACTGACCATTTCTCCAAGTTCGCTGTAGTCACCCCGACTAGAGATCAGACTGCAGAGTCGGCGGCACGGGCTGTATGCCAAGACTTTATCCGGGTGTATGGATGCCCAAAGCGAATCCACTCCGATCAAGGGGCATGTTTCCAAGGCAAGGTGATGGAGGAACTCTATCGTATGTATGGCATCGAGCGATCTCGGACTACACCTTACCACCCCCAAGGCAATGGAGCATGTGAACGCTTCAACCGAACCCTACTTCAGATGCTGCGGACATTGGAGGAAGATAAGAAAGCATGTTGGCCGGATTACATAGCAGAATTGGTCTGGGCCTACAATAACCGAGTTCACTCCACTAAGGGTTACACCCCATATCTGTTGCTCTTTGGAAGAGCTGGGCGAGACATCATCGAGCTGAATTTGGAGCAGCCAGAGGATTTCATGGAACGAACTGTCACTTCGTGGGTGAAAGAACATCGACAACGATTACAAACGATCCGTCGGTTGGCCGGTCAACAGCTACAGAAGAAAGAACATACGAGCCCTAAACCAATTCAGGAAATACCACTGCAACCTGGAGATCGAGTGCTAGTCAGAGAAAAGCGCCCCAAGGGCAAACTGAGTGAGAGATGGGAAGTACAACCCTACAGAGTAATTGGACGGGTATATGCTGATGGCCCAGTCTACAAGGTGCAAGTTGAGAATGGGGCGTCCGGCCCTAGAGTACTACACAGAAATATGCTGCGGCCATGTCGGTCCGAAGCTTCTCCTACGCCAATATCTCCTACATTCTCTACCCCGCTCCCTGAACTCACGTCACCTGTGTGTGAAGTCGACGATGACTGGTGGACAGTCCCCAACACAGTGGGGGACCCTCAGCCTTCCAGAAGCGGGGAGCCCATGGATGAGCCCCTACCGCCACGTGAAGAAGAGCCCAGCCAAGATTCCACTGTGGCTCCTGCAGCAGGTGTTCCTCCAGGAGCTAGCCAGGCCTGGCCTGATAGTCAAGATCTTAGAAGGTCTCAGAGGTCTACTGCAGGGGTTCCACCAATCCGATATGTTGAACAATGTACTCAGTCTGCTGTATTGCCATTATTGTCTCCTCCACAGGTGCTGTGTTCACATTGAACGGCCCGTCATTACACTGTGGACCTGATGTTGTGATGGCCGAGGACGACCATCATTAAGTAGGGAGGCATATTGGGGGGCTACTGCTATGGACAGTAAGAGAAGCGTTGCCACTTTAAGAAGTCCCTGCCTGTGTGGGACCGTAAGAAACACGCTGCCACTTTAAGAGACAGAAACCCCCCCAGCTGTGGGATGATGGTATGTCCTGTTTTCCCCCCTTCGGAGAGTGTGTTTTTTGGAACAGCCCGTTTATGTGTAGAGAGGAACAGACTTTCTGTGTAGTTTGGAAAGGACTGCAGTGTGTTCGTGTGAAATGAAAGTGGGACACAGACAAGCCCTGAATCCAGTGAGAATCTGAAGCAAGGAGAAGATTTGCAGCCCATCGACTCGAGACAGGAGCCGTGTGCACCTTCGGATCGGACTGCTGTTGTTGGGGGCCCCCAGGACTGCATCCAAATCCCTGCATCACTGTGAGTTGAATATTGTGCACCTCTCAGGGTAGAATAGGCTTCAGTAGATAGAACACGGCAGCCTGTGTGGCCTGTGTAGCACGGCCAGAAAGGTTATACGTAGAGTAGTATTGTACTTTGCTTTTGTGAATTTACCTGTGTGCTCTTAACTTGTGATAGTTGGAGAACCGTGCTATTGAGCGGACCAACTAGAGAAAACGAACAGTTTGTTAAATCTCTCTTGCCACTGTTTACCCCTGCTTGAACCTTCCTTCTTCACTCCTTTCCCCGCCTGTTAATAAATTCACCCTTGTGGTTTGCACCCCATCTTGTGTATCGTACCTTATTCTGCACCGCGGTGGTCCTCCCAGCCATCGCTTCAGGAACATTTATGAGGTTTTTTTTCATATTTTTTAAAACGTTTTTTATTAACGTTTTCTTTATTTTACACTGCCCTTTAGGGCACCTCAGCGCTGCACAGTGGGATCGTTGGTGTTTGCAGAGAGCTGCTTAAGCACCTCTCTACACAACACGAATTATCAATTTCTGCCAGCGACGTCATTTAGGCATCACCAGCAGGAAGTGATTCACGACAGTATCCGGGGGTCATCAATTGAACCCACGCTATCATGACAATGTATTATCGCCGCATGATCGTATTACGGGGCCGCCGATGTCAGCAGAGAACAGCGGAATCCCTGCCGCGGTGCTTTTGGTCACACTGTCAGTGATTGACTGCATGATCTAAAGGGTAAACATTGTCGATCATACCAACGATCCGATCCGTGCTGTTAGCTACACATGTCAGCAGATCAGTTCCCTACCCTATAACGTGTTGACCAATAAATCAATATTATATTCCCCTTTTTGTCTCATGGAATTTAATCAATGCAGTTTTTAACTCTTCATCCTCCATTCTTTAATTTTCTGAGATAATGACCCTAGCTTTTTCATTGGCTGTAAGCCATAATCATCAATATTTACAGAAATAAATACTTGAAATAGATCACTCTTTGTGTAATCACTCTATATAATATATGAGTTTCATTTTATGTTTTGAATTACTGAAATAAATTAACTTTTTAATGATATTTTAATTCATTGAGATACCACCTGTAGTGTCCACTGTGTAACACAGCCAGCACCCACCTTTTATAGGGCTGAGCCTATTCTATATATCAGGACTAGGGATGAGCGAACAGTGAAATATTCAGATTATTGTAACCAAATACTTTTTATTATTTTGGGTACTCATCTCGGATACTGGACCTTATGCAAGTGAATTAGGAACTCGAAACGTTTTCAGGGAAATTATCCAGAAAACTATTTCAGTTCCCCATTGACTTACATTAGGTTCAGTATCCGAGATGAATGCCCGAGTAAAAAGATGAATCCGAACCCGAACATTTAACTAATCAGGACCCAACGTGTGACCTACATGTACATCACACATTGGAAAGGGGGTAAAAATCACTTCCTCTCTATCGCCATCCCTATAAAATGAAAAAACAATCTCAACATTAAAAAATAGAAAGTGTTAAAGATTTTGCACTCACGGTGCCCAATGCTGTAGGGTTCCTCTGATGATGGAGGGTATCTGGGTATTTGCTGATTATAATCCATGTCTAATTTTACAGAATTATTCATTGGTCCCAGATTTCTCCTCCAGTTTCTCGTTGGTGCCGGATCACCGGCATCACCATCTTCATATGGGTTGTTGTGGAAAGATGACTGCTGTCTGTAAGAAGGCCTGAAAGTGGTTCATAAAGAAACTGTGTTACTAAGCCATGCAAAAAAAGTCACATTAATTTAACATTACCTTGAATTAACATATAAAATCTGTATGTTGAGTGTATCAGAAGGAATTAAGGAGTAGCGGCCATTTTGTGTTGATGACTGAACACCTATCAGGTAACAGGTACAACATGGGCTGTGTTGCTATGCAACAGCCTCCACTCAGGGCCTGTCTCCTCTTCACAGGCAGAATGTCAATATAGTTTTAAGGAAGATTTCGGAGGCTGTTAGAAAAGACAAAAGACAGTCCGACCCCTGATATTACTGCTGAAATTGCTGCTTTTACATGGTGCCATGGCCGCCAAAGCAAGAAATGTTCTTTGCGGCCTCTTTCTACTCACACATATTAACTACTACACTTCTGAAACCGTGACAAAACATATATTACTATTTTGGGCAAAAGCTGACTAAAAGTATTAGCATAGTTTTGTCGGCCTTTAATGGGTATATAGTTTTAATCCATTAAGGAGAAGCGGACATTTTGTGTTGTCGATTGAACACCTATGAGGTAACAGGTACAACATGGCCTGAGTTGCTATGCAACAACCAAAGCTTAGGGAAAAATTAGGAGGCTATTAAAAAAGACAAAAGACAGTCTGACCCCTGATATTACTGCTGAAATTGCTGCTTTTACATGAAGTCCATTCAATGTATGACTGCCATGCAATAAATGGTGGTGTCATGGCCTCCAGAGCAGCTGTTCTTTGCAGCCTCTCTCTACTCACACCTATCAGTTACTACACTTCAGAAACAGTGACAAAACATATATTACAATTTTTGGTAAAAGCTGACAAAAAGTATTGGTATAGTTTTTGGCAACCTTCAGTGGGTATATAATTTTAACCCATTAAGTAGTAGAAGCCATTTTGTTTTGCCAATTGAACACTTATGAGGTAACATGGGCTGTGTTGCTATGCAACAGCCTCCGCTCAGGGCCTGTCTCTTCACAGTTAGAATGTCAATAAAGTTTTAGAAAAAAATTCGGAGGCTGTTAGAACAGACAAAAGACAATCCGACCCCTAATATTACTGCTGAAATTACTGCTTTTACATGAAGTCCATTCAATGTATGACTCTCCAGTGGTCACTACTCACTTAACCAAAATCTTCAATCTCTCCCTCTCTACTGGCATCTTCCCTTCCTCCTTCAAACACTCTATTATTACTCCACTACTAAAGAAAAAATCCCTTGACCCATCCTGCACAAATAACTACAGACCTGTCTCCAATCTCCCCTTCATCTCAAAACTCCTGGAGCGCCTGGTCTACACCCGCCTCACCCATTACCTCGCCACTCACTCTCTTTTAGATCCATTGCAGTCTGGCTTCCGCCCCTTACACTCTACAGAAACTGCCCTTATCAAAGTGACCAATGACCTTCTGACAGCAAAACGTAATGGTGACCACTCTCTGCTTATCCTTCTTGACCGCTCTGCAGCTTTTGACACTGTTGACCACCATCTCCTACTCGCTATGCTGCACTCCATTGGCATCAAGGACACGGCTCTCTCCTGGTTCTCTTCCTATCTTTCTGACCGCTCTTTCAGTGTATCATTCTCTGGCTCCACTTCCTCCCCTCTTCCCCTCACTATTGGGGTCCCTCAGGGTTCAGTCCTTGTCCCTCTTCTCTTCTCTCTCTACACAGCCCCGATCGGACAAACCATCAACAGATTTGGCTTCCAGTACCATCTCTATGCTGATGACACACAACTATACACTTCAGCCCCTGACCTTACTCCCGCTCTAATAAAGAACACCAATGACTGTCTAACCGCAGTCTCCAATATCATGTCCGCTCTCTATCTGAAACTCAACCTTTCCAAAACTGAACTTCTTCTGCTCCCACCCTCTGCCAACCTCCCTAAACCTGACATCTCTCTCTCGGTGTGTGGTACCACGATAACGCCCAGTCAGCAGGCTCGCTGTCTTGGTGTTTTGATGGACACTGATCTCTCCTTCACCTCCTATATACAATCTCTCACCCGCTCCTGTCGCTTGCACCTGAAAAATATCTCCAGAATTCGCCCTTTCCTCACCATGGAAACAACTAAAACCCTCACCGTGGCCCTGATTCATTCCCGCCTTGACTACTGTAATTCTTTATTAGCTGGCCTCCCCCACAGTAAGCTTTCCCCTCTCCAGTCTATCCTCAATGCAGCAGCCAGGATCACCTATCTAGCAAACCGTTACTCAGATGTTTCTGCCCTGTGCCAGTCACTGCATTGGCTACCCGTACACTATAGAATCCAATTCAAATTGCTCGTTGTCACCCACAAAGCTATACATGGTGCAGCACCTCCTTACCTCTCCACCCTCATCCCTGTCTACCACCCCACCCGTCCCCTTCGCTCTGAACGTGACCTCAGACTAAATTCGGCATTAATCCGTACCTCCCATTCCCAACTCCAAGACTTCTCCCGAGCTGCACCAAACCTCTGGAACGCTCTACCCCAAGAAATTAGGACCATCCACAACTTGCAATAGCTTCAGACGCTCCCTAAAAACACACCTCTTCAGGGCGGCTTATCCTTCTCCCTAACAGTAGTCATGTAGACATAAAATATTCATTGTTATAAGCCCCGGTACTTTGTGTTTCCATCCCGTCTTAGATTGTAAGCTCCTTCGAGCAGGGTCACCTTCATTTTTTGCCTTCATTTTTTGCCTTTTTATTGTATTTCCTAAGTTGATTCTATGTTTATTGTATGTAACTACTGCTCTGCACTACCTTTCTGTACTGTATATTTTTCTTATATGTACCGTTGTACTGTAAAGTGCTGCGGAATATGTTGGCGCTATACAAATAAAGTTTTATTATTATTATTAGTAGTAGTATGACTGGCCATGTAATAAATGGTTGTGTCATGGCCTCCAGAGCAGCTGTTCTTTGCAGCCTCTATCTACTCACACATATAAGCTACTACACTTCAGAAACAGTGACAAAACATATATTACAATTTTTGGTAAAATCTGACTAAAAGTATTGGTATAGTTTTAGGCAACCTTCAGTGGGTATATAATTTTAACCCATTAATTAGTAGAAGCCATTTTGTTTTGTCAATTGAACACTTATGAGGTAACAGGTACAACATGGGCTGTGTCTCTTCACAATTAGAATGTCAATAAAGTTTTAGAAAAAAATTCGGAGGCTGTTAGAAAAGACAAAAGACAGTCCGACCCCTAATATTACTGCTGAAATTGCTGCTTTTACATGAAGTCCATTCAATGTATGACTCTCCAGTGGTCACCACTCACTTAACCAAAATCTTCAATCTCTCCCTCTCTACTGGCATCTTCCTTTCCTCCTTCAAACACTCTATTATTACTCCACTACTAAAGAAAACATCCCTTGACCCATCCTGCACAAATAACTACAGACCTGTCTCCAATCTCCCCTTCATCTCAAAACTCCTGAAGCGCCTGGTCTACACCCGCCTCACCCATTACCTCGCCACTCACTCTCTTTTAGATCCATTGCAGTCTGGGTTCCGCCCCTTACACTCTACAGAAACTGCCCTTATCAAAGTGACCAATGACCTCCTGATGGCAAAACATAATGGTCACCACTCTCTGCTTATCCTTCTATTGGGTATATAATTTTAACCCATTAATTAGTAGAAGCCATTTTGTTTTGTCAATTGAACACTTATGAGGTAACAGGTACAACATGGGCTGTGTTGCTATGCAACAGCCTCCGCTCAGGGCCTGTCTCTTCACAATTAGAATGTCAATAAAGTTTTAGAAAAAAATTCGGAGGCTGTTAGAAAAGATAAAAGACAGTTCGACCCCTAATATTACTGCTGAAATTGCTGCTTTTACATGAAGTCCATTCAATGTATGACTGACCATGCATAAATGGTTGTGTCATGGCCTCCAGAGCAGCTGTTCTTTGCAGCCTCTATCTACTCACACATATAAGCTACTACACTTCTGAAACCATGACAAAACATATATTACTATTGTTAATAAAAGTAGTGGTATAGTTTCAGTCTGCATTTAGTTGATATACCGACCACTTTAACCCATTTAGGACACCACCAATTTTAGTTTTTACAATTTATTTCCTCCCCTTTTCTTTGCCGTGTTATAATTTTTCTATTTTTCTGTCGACAAAAGGCTTGGTTTTGGAGGTAAAAATTGTAGTTTTGAGTGATCACATACATTTTATCATATAATGTCATGTAAAACATAAAAAAAATCCAAGTGCAGTGAAAAAGTAACAAAAAAAATTGCCTTTATTTTTATGGGTGATGTTTTTCTGCAGTAAAAATTACCTGACACAATGATTCCCCAGATCAAGTACGACTACAGAGATATCACACAGGCATGGTTTCACAGGAACGCTGTTATGACATGCACAGAGGTCATCAGCAAACCCCCTGGTGTCATGGGAACCTGGGATCACATCACAAGCTTGCTGTTGGGTGCTTAAAATGGTGCATCCCATGCAGGCGTGTGTTCAATCCCGCTGTCAGAGTTTCACAGCCAAATTTAACAAGTAAACATTCGCAAACTCCCCGCGATCAATAGAGGCACGTTCTGATTGTAATATACAGCCATTATCTGTTTAGAATGGGGCGGGCTCACATCATGATCCACTCCATACAGCTCCTTCCTATCGCACCGTACATGTACAGCGGATTCCGTGAAGGGGTATAAGGCTTTAAAAAATTTGAAAGTATCTTGCCGTTTTCCAGAGCTCCATAACTTTTTAATATTTTTCTGTTGCAAAAGCTCGATGTAAAATGTTTTAGTTGCCTTTTATTTTTTAATTTATTTTGTATTTATTGCTTTACATTATACTTTTAAGGCTCCTTTCACATCAGCGGTAATCGTTGATCACGGCAGCTGCGGTGAAAAAATGCAACTGCCGCGATTACCACATAACGGCCGCACTTGCAGTTCACTTGCGGTAAGCCCCATGCAATGTCTACGGGGCTTGCGGTAAGTGTGCGGAAGGTGCGGCAAGTGTGGTTTCGGCACTTGTGGCACATGCGGCCGTGAAAAAAACGCGGCTGACCGCGTTTTTTTCGCGGCCGCATCTGCCGCAAGTGCCGAAACCGCAACTTTGCCGCACCTGCCACAAGCCCGCATATACATTGTATGGGGCTTGCCGCAACTGTGCCGCAACTGTGCCGCAAGTGCAGCCAGTATGCGGTAATGTGGTTTTTTCACCACATCTGCCGCGATTTCAAAAAAACGCTAGTGTGAAAGTACCCTAAGACAGTATAGGGGACTTGAATATAAAAGTAATGGAAATAGAGAGTAATAAACTGATTCTTGACAAATCAAATTCCTCACGAAGTTTTCATGATTCTATTTACAGTATCATAGAATCATAGACTCAAAAAATGTTGAGTTGGAAGGTACCACTAGGATCATCTTGTACAATTCCCTGCTAAATGCAGGACTAGGATTTACATGAATCCAGAAAAATGGCAACACTTTAGAGGATTAGAAAAGGAGTAAAAAGTAGTAAAAGAGTATATTCGACTGTCCCAGGCCTGCACTTGACCTGTCCTACCGCTACAACTCCCTGCTTCGTCCTCTGGTCTTCACTTCAGATCTTTTGGCTTTCGATCCTCAGATTTTTCAGCCTTCAAATTTCGGGTCTTTGGATGCTGACTGGTCCTCTCTCTCATGTGAGGTACAACTTATATCATGACCAATATAAGTCCTATTCATTGTGTAGGCTTCACATCCCTGACAAACTCTCATATTGTCAAATTGGGCATAACGTACATCATTGAGTCAATGCCAGTAGACCCGAAGACCAGAGGCAAGAAGATTTAAGATTTGAGGTCGGAAGATCCAAAGAATAGAATGGAGAACTCATTGGGCAGTTGTGGCGGAAGGACATGTTAATGGGGAAGCCTAGGATTGGTAAGTATAATTATTATTTTTTCACATCTTCACTCCCTTTGCTTTGGTGTGTGGAGAGACCTCAGAGTATAATAACCTTCCGAATGAAATTTTTTGGCCAATTTTGGCAAACTGAACCAGAAGGGAATATTTTTTTCGTTTGCTAATATCTAGTGGGCAACTCTTTAAAGTGATCAAAATCAAACTCTTAGGGTACCTTTACACGCCGCTACGGCAGGATGGATGCATCCCGCTACAGGCTACAAATGTAGCTTGTAGCGCCAATATAGCCCGTCGTAGCGGCGTCTGAAGACATGACGATACAGCCGGCAACAGATATATCTGTTTACGACCTCTGCTCGAAAACAGAGAGCTACAAAGTCGATGGTAGCAAGATGCATCGGCGTGTAAAGAAGTTACGGAAGGGAACTCTGGACACCCTGCGATGTAGCTGCAATGTAGCTAAGGCGTGACCCTGGCTCCGTGTTACCGCGCCCCATGTGCGATCATTGGTGGAAGATGCCACAGTCCGATCACTAGTACGTCACGTCTCGGCCATCCGCCCTTTCCGTCGTGACCAATCACAACTCCGTAGTGTTGGCCAATGGTTGTGGTTTGGGCGCGGCGTACAGGACTGTGGCACGCCTATTTGTTTTACGTCTTGCCTTTGTTGCTCCCAGATATCTCTGTGGTGGCGGCGTGTGAAGCGGGTACGCTGAGCTACAGATGGCTACTTGAGACACCCGGCGATGCAGCTAGTTACAGATGTCACGTAGCATAGCGCACCTTATGGCGGCGTGTAAAGGTGATGCGTTGAGCGTTTGTAACCGTTTGAGCGTGCTCGTGCACGTGAAGTAGCGGGATGCATCCATCCTGCCGTAGCGGCGTGTAAAGGTACCCTTAGGATGACAAGTTGGTTGAATGGTTAGCTTTACAGGCTTACAGCATTTGGGTCATGGTTCCAAATCCAACCAAGGATAACACCAACATAAAATTTGAATGGTCTCCCCCATGTTTGTGAAGATTTCCTCAGGGCTGTCAAGTATCATAATTGTCTAAAAATATTCCCAGTGTGTGTTTGAGGTTGTGGATGTGAACATATGTTTTTTTATGATGAATACCTCTCTATGACAAGAATGTTGGCGATAAAGAGAACATATTATAGAAAATTCATAAAATAATGCTGCCATACCCTCGGTCAATCTCCAGAGTCTCTGAGTCATGATACCCATAGTTGAAGGACCCTTCATTGTAAGCCATGGTGTTGTCACTTATGTTCTTCACTTCTGATATCACCTTCTTAGAACATTCTCTGCCATGTTAATCTGGAGAAAAAGTATAATAAAATGTTAAGTCCATTCAGCTATGGTGTACCTTTACAAATGAGACCACATCGTTCTGAGAAGGTGTCAGGTTTTGCCCACATACAAGATTCCTCAGATACCATGCCATAAAATAATATAATAATCTCAGTCTCATTAGAGTGATTTGAAGTGTCATTGATGTCAACAAGCAATTGAAGGTTTATGAGTCTCTATAAAACGTTTCAGGGGTTAAAAGGCAATGGAGGATATAAAGCCTAAAATATATTATTGACAGAAATATTCCCGGTCTTTTGACCTCTGCCTATAAATCCAGAAGATTTTAAAGAAATATATAGTCCAATGCCCACTATCTGATGATTGCCTCCGTTTACCAGCGTAGACTGCATTTAAATGTCCAAAGTAGAGTCCAATGGAATCCAAAGGAAAAAATTCTCCAGCTCCATTGAGTGTAAAAATAAAACTTCACATTTATTAAAAAAGTCTCATCTGATTTCAGAATGAAATCGCAGCATGCAGAAATGACAGATTCTGTCAGTCAAAAAAATCACTCATCTGCACTGCACCATAGAATAATATTATGGTCATCTGCACGAGCCCTAAGCATGATCCCTATACTGGACCATGACTGGTTGCATGACTGCTGATCTGTAACTCTACTAAGTACTGTAAAATTATTGTGTGAATTTTCTCAATCGTATGACTGTAATGATTTAGTGGATACATCAGGATCTGATGGCGTGGGACTGAAAAACAGACTGAGACAAGGTTGGAATTCAAATCTGTAGTCACACAGGTGAGCAAGCACGCAGCAAAGTTCAAATGACTCCAAAACACATGTGGAGCAGAAGAAGGGAAGCTAGTCAATATAGTCTATAAAGGAACTAATCCTTAGTCCATACACAGTACAATGCACAGCACGGTCGATGTTGTAACAGCCTAGCAAGAATAGTTCAGATTTGCAGTACAGTGCAGGTATATAGCACAAGTCCCGAATTAGTGCAGCCCGCACTGCAACTAGAATCCACGGAGGAGAGTACACATTACACAGCAGATACAGGTTTAGGTGGAGGAAAATCAGACTGTAGGGGTACAGCTGGCAGGCTAAAGAAGTCTTAGGTGTAGAAGGAAACAGCCAGGAAATTAGCGAGATAATGATCCTTGAGTTTTCATTAATCATCAACATTTACAGAAATAAAGACTTGAAATAGATCACTCTGTAATGACTCTATATAACATATGCATTTCACTTTATGTATTGAATTACTGAAATAAATTCACTTTTTGATGATATTCTAATTCATTGAGATGCCCCTGTAGCTAGCTGGAGTATGGCATAAGTGGATGGAAAACAAGTACCGTAGTTGGTAAGATGCACTGGACATTTTGAACAGTCATTTTGTGTTCACAGAGTCCCTTGTAAAAGTGTCTCTCTTAAGAGTGTTGAAAACACTAAACATATTGTACCTTGCACAGTTAATGAAAAGATGTATTGTGCCTTCCGTATCTGTGTTTGTGTTCATTAACATTGAACTATTTTACTTTTTCAGCTATGTAATAACCTGGCAGATGTGTGAATAAGACCCCAGGCTATTTTCATTGTTGCTCTACAACTGATTTACCGTAAATTGATTTAAAATATGATTATAGATGAGTGAACCTGTTCGGGGTAAGAGTTCTGATGCTTTATATACCCAAACGACTGGAACAAACATCACTGTGCCGAACTGCCCAATAAGTGTCTTCATATGAAGTTCGGGTTACGTTTTGACCCCAGTCAGTTTTTAAAAGTCCAGCTCCACCACCAAACATCAACGAGTACGCTCATCTCTAAACATGATAACAAATTAGCATTACTTGTATCAGCTTTTGAGTCAGTCCACCATTGACTTTAATAATAAAATCAAAAAATGAATATAACTAGGATTGATAAAAACCCTGGTGGACCTACTTAGGCTTGGAGAAGACTCTGGTGGACCTACTTAGGCTTGGAGAAAACCCTGGTGGCCTTATCTAGGCTTGGAGAAGGCCCTGGTGGATCTATCTAGGTTTGGAGAAGATCCTGGTGGACCTATCTAGGCTTAGAGAAAACCCTAGTGGACTTACATAGGTTTGAAGCAGACTCTGGTGTACCTATCTATGCTTGATAAATACCCTTGTGGACCTATCTAGATTTGGAGAAGACCCTGGAGGACCTATCTAGGCTTGGAGAAGACCCTGGAGGACCTGTCTATGCATGGAGAAGATTCTGGTGCACCTATCTATGCATGGTGAAGACCCTGGTGTACCTATCTAGGCTTGGAGAAACCTGGTAGACCTATGTATGCTTGGAGAAGATTCTGTGCACCTATCTATGCATGGTGAAGACCCTGGTGTACCTATCTAGGCTTGGAAAAAGACCCTGGTAGACCTATGTATGCTTGGAGAAGATTCTGGTGCACCTATCTATGCATGTAGAAGAACCCTGGTATACCTATCTAGGCTTGGAGAAGACCCTGGTGTACCTATCTAGGCTTGGAGAAAACCCTGGTAGAACCTAACCATGCTTGGAGAAGATTCTAGTGCACCTATTATGCATGTAAAATGAATAAATATTATATTATTATTATTATAAATATCTAGGCTTGGAGAAGACCCTGGTAGACCTATCTATGCATGGAGAAGATTCTGGTGCACCTATCTATGCATGGTGAAGACCCTGGTGTACCTATCTAGGCTTGGAGAAGACCCTGGTAGACCTATGTATGCTTGGAGAAGATTCTGGTGCACCTATCTATGCATGTAGAAGACCCTGGTATACCTATCTAGGCTTGGAGAAGACCCTGGTGTACCTATCTAGGCTTGGAGAAGACCCTGGTAGACCTATCCAGGGCTTGGAGAAGAGTCTAGTGCACCTATCTATGCATGTAGAAGACCCTGGTATACCTATCTAGGCTTGGAGAAGACCCTGGTGGACCTACCTAGGCTGCACAAGATCAATCTTCCTACGCTCTGTTCATCCTTCAAGTCATCATGGCTCGAGATCGAGCTGAAGGTTGGTAAAAATAATAATACATTTGCACATATTGGGTTCGAACTGAACAAAAACATATCAAAAATAGATCTTAAGTAATTTTGTTGACTTTTTACTGTCATTTTTTTCTATTAAACTCTAACAAAAATACAATAATTTGTCAGTCTCTTCACTACAAAGGTGGTAATGTGAATCAGCCTCATAAATATTGCTACTTTATACCACAATGATCCATACGACATGTACTATGCAAACTAGATATGAGGACAAATACCTTAAGTCCTGGTGAGAAATCCCAATAAGTAGACCAAATATAGGGTGGGTTGCACACATCAATCCATACGACAATCATCCATTTCCGAGCAAAGCAAGGAAAAGTGAAACGATGACAACTAGTTGTGTTCTGCCACATACCAGGAAACATACAATGTCTGTGCGGTGCTTTACGAGGAAGAAATACAATTCTTATTTGTTTGGATAAGTGTCCTGGCTACGAAGTTAGATAGGTTACCGATAGCTGTTATTAGTCACAGGGGCCAATCACAATCAATTGGGCTCTGCTCAGCTAGGTCACATAGGTTGATAGCAGATAACAAAGGATTCAGTCATTTCGGGGGAGACTTGGTACAAAAATTGACTCAGGTTTGCTTTATATTCAACATTAATGTCTATATCTGCTCATAAATGGTTTTCTAGGACTCTACAGTGCATCTCAATGAATTAGAATATCCTCAAAAGGTAATTTATTTCAGTAATTCATACATAAAGTGAAACACATATAATTATATAGAGTCATTTTCACACAGAGGGATCTATTTCAAGTGTTTATTTCTGTTAATGTTGATGATTATGGCTTACAGCCAATGAAAACCCGAAGGTCGTTATCTCAGAAAATTAAAGTAGGGAGGATGAAAGTCTGAGAGATAAAATATGACCTAAATAGGTATCAGAGGCTTCACCTTGTGTGGTTGTGAGAGTCACAACCACTATAGAAAGCAGATCACGGCTGCTGCAGTCCCCAGCGTGGTGCATATAGAGTAGTGAGGATGAAGGGTTAAAAACCACACTGTCCGCAGAGCATCAAAGAGGAATATAATATTGATTTATGTAAACGCATTTCAGGGCTCCCTGAAACATGGCAATATTACATTGATCAGCCCTGAGGAAGGAGCCAGGGAGCCCTGAAATGCGTTGACTGATAAATCAATATTATATTCACTCTTTGATGTCTCGTGTAATACGGCAGCACAGTTTTTAACCCTTCACCCTCCCTACTCTATATGCACCACGCTGGAGACTGCAGCAGCCGTGATCTGCTTTTATAGTGGTTGTGACTATCACAACCACACAAGGTGAAGCCTCTGATTCCTATTTAGGTCATATTTTATCTCTCAGACTCTTCATCCTCCCTACTTTAATTTTCTGAGATAATGACCTTTGGTTTCCATTGGGTGTAAGCCATAATCATCAACATTAACGTAAATAAACACTTGAAATAGATCCCTCTGTGTGTAATGACTCTATAGAATATATGTGTTTCACTTTGTGTATTGAATTACTGAAATAAATGATCTTTTTGATGATATACTAATTCATTGAGATGCACCTGTATTTGGATGGAGACTGACATACCAAGAGCCACTGCTTGTTATCTGCTTGTTTTGCTGAGGCTATTAAATGAGGATGAAGCAGAGGACTTGAGTCACCCATATGTCATGTCCCGCAGTATAATAAACCAATAACCATTACACTTTAGAATAACTCAAGACTTTTATATAAAGTTGTAAACTCCCTTTGATGCTGTAAAGCAAAATTCTAACAATGTTATCTTGATCTCCAATGTGTGTTACACTTCCTTGATGTGCTCCACGGCAGGACACAATATGACCGGTTGTGAGGCTGTATTGTCCCATACGCCTTTATTTTTCTATCACTTCCTTTTGGCAATGTCTCTTTACCTAGGGCACACTATGAGAGAAGGTAAATTTACATAAAGGATTACAAATGAAAGATTATCTTCAACCAGAGTGAGGAAAGGTTATTCATATGAAATCACAGATACATTACTATTAAAGGGGTATTCCACCTCCACTCACCTCTGCATTAAGGGGTAGGTGAGGCAAAAAACGTCAACATCTTCCGGCAGGCAGTTATCAGTAGTCGTGATGTCACCGGCCTTGTGAGTGGAGCTGGAACACCACATTAATGGGTTTTAGCTATGTTTGCCTTTTTATTCTGTTACCCAATAGTTCAGGGGTGTAACTACAACAGCTGCAGGGGTTGCAACCACACACGGGTCCTGGAGCCTAGGAGGCCCCAAAAGTCCCATTGACCTATAGGAAAAACTATTGCTATTAAAGATTTGTAATAATTGGGGACCCATTGGAGCTTTCTCATCAGGGCTCATGAGCTTCAAGTTACATTGCTGCCTACCACTACTCCCTATCCCTTTATATACTTGTTCCTGGCAACAAGATGACTAGTGGGTGCGGCCTCCTTCAATACAAGTGTATGGATCGGGCGTGTCCAACTGGTAGGCATGGCCATGTAGTGGGCACAGCCTTTCCCATATATTTAAATTGAGCGAGGCAGCACCCACTATAAGAACATTTTTGGGGTCTATTAACACACATTCATTTTCTAAAATAATGGAGGAAACAAAGGCTTAAAAATAAAATAAAAAAATACCATAAGTGCCCGATCAAATGGAAGAAATTGTCCAGCATCGATGGTAGAAACCATAAATAAAGCTTAATTAAGAGGCGTTTCGGGTGCTAGTCCTCAGTCATTGTGAATACTGGCGTCCGAAACGTGTCTTGACGGCATTGCACTAATTGAGGGGGATTATCTTTCTTTGGATAGATTGTACAACATCCTTTTAAATGTACTAATAAAAAAAAAAACGTAATTACCAATTTCTATCTCCAATACTAGATAATTTCTTTCATTTGATTTCATGTTTACCTACAAGCGTTGTGGGAGTCCGTGTTCAGGGCATGGAGGGTGTTTTGTTACTTTCTGGTCTGTTTTTTCCCTAGATACCATTGTTAATGGTAAAAAAAAGGCATTACATAAAAAATGGATGAAAAACGGATGATGCATTTTTTGCAAAAACATAGATTCAGTTTTGCTGCTGAAAATGTATCCAAAGTGCAGCACAAACCAACGCACAGTCTGAACGTAGCCTAATAGTGTGTCACACTGGACTAAGGGGTTGTCAATTGTGTGACAATGGCGTACGGACCAGCGATGTCCACAAAACAACAGATGGGGAAACACCGGGGGGAACAAATACAGTGGAGGGCCCTTGCTCTTAGGAAACGGGGAAGAGGTGACCTCCTGCACTCACCTGCAGCTGTGCCCTGATGTCCCTACCATCTGTATACAGGTTCTTTCAACCCGTCGCCGAGCAGGATACCTAGTCCCTCACTGGCCCTGATGTTAAAGCACTAGTCCCAACCACTGTAATAATAAAAGCAAGACAGAAGGGGAAACAGACAGGGGAACAACAAACAACTTCACACCTGCTGCCACACTCCTTGGCAGGAGACAGCTTGGTCGTAGTCAGCTCTTCAGGAAACCTCCTTCACCTCAGGAATCTTGGCCAGGAATAAATTCAAAATATAAAGGGAGGGGACAAGAGGCGCAATAGTGCCCTATCACTAGTGACACTAGTATGTGAATGGTGGTGCTGTGTGGCCGCTCACCTGATCCAGTTGTGGTCCCCACAACTGGTTTAACTGCGTTTAGGAATCAATGTTCCAAGCTGCTGCAGGACCTCCACCTACCACTGGATCGTGGTATGTTCCAAGAGAAATGATGGGATTGATGGTGTGCCACGGTCCGCGCTGCTTCTGAATTAAAAACTCACCAAAGAGCCCAACAACCTTTCATCCTTTTTATTCCAACGCGTTTCAACGCCACAACCCGGCGTCTTCCTCAGGGTATTACAAACATACTCATAGAGGGGGTTTTTATAGCCCCTAGATCCACAAAAAAGAGGTGTCATCTATTTACCAATGATGTCATCCTCATCATCACAAGAGGGTGGATCCACCCATTTTGGCGCAATTTTCACATAAAACACAAAATACATCCCAAAATCGCTGAAAAAATGACCCATGTCTCCAAACATTATTGATTAAATTAAATTAAATAATGTTAAATTAAATCAATAATGTTTGGAGACATGGGTCATTTTTTCAGCGATTTTGGGATGTATTTTGTGTTTTATGTGAAAATTGCGCCAAAATGGGTGGATCCACCCTCTTGTGATGATGAGGGTGACATCATTGGTAAATAGATGACACCTCTTTTTTGTGGATCTAGGGGCTATAAAAACCCACTCTATGAGTATGTTTTGTAATATCCCTGAGGAAGACGCCGGGTTGTGGCGTTGAAACGCGTTGGAATAAAGAGGATGAAAGGTTGTTGGGCTCTTTGGTGAGTTTTTAATTCAGAAGCAGCGCGGACCGTGGCACACCATCACTCCCATCATTTCTCTAGGAATAAATTCAATCACTAGCAAAGGATGCTGGAAACATGTGACCATATAAAGGGGATGGGAGTGATCACAAAGTAGCCACACATGGGAAGAAAACTAAGGAGTCTGCTAACAGCAAATAACAGCAGATACTGACATTAACTCCTCAACTGCCAAAGGAATGAAACATGTTTAAAATGAAGCCTCAATAAAGGAATGAGACAGAGGTCCCAAGTCAACAAAGTAAGAGATGCCATCGTGACATAGTGTCGCTGACATCATAAGAACTCTGCCGCTGTGGGAGGTGAAGAAGGATCCTTATTTTTTTGTTTTTATTTGGGTCTTGAATTGATTAAGCTGGGGTTATCTAATAGTGCAGAACCCTTTTAACAACAAAAAATAGTCTGGTCATGTATAGCCCCTTTAAAGGTTTGTTTAAAGGGATCCTGTCACCCCCAAAACGCATGTAAACCTATTAAAACCTGTCCCTAGAGCATATTAACACTATCCCTACACTCTTTTTACCTCCTAAAAGCATTAAGTGACATTGAATAAAAACGTTTTATAAGTACCTGATTAGTGCTGATAATGAGTGACTATGCTATTCATAGTCACTCATCAAGACTGCCCCTCTGCTTCATAGCACGCCTGAATAGGCGTGATCTACATCCAGGATTCAAATTCGTGCCTCCCCGCTGTGCCCTGTGTCGTAGGAGGCTGCAGTGTGGCTGGTGACGCGATCCGCGTCATTCCCGGCGCCTGGTGACGTATTTAGACCGGCGCCGCGCTGTTAGCTTCAAAATGCGCACTGCGCATGCGCATTGGGCATGCGCAGTGCGCATTTTGAAGCTAACAGCGCGGCGCCGGTCTAAATACGTCACCAGGCGCCGGGAATGACGCGGATCGCGTCACCAGCCACACTGCAGCCTCCTACGACACAGGGCACAGCGGGGAGGCACGAATTTGAATCCTGGATGTAGATCACGCCTATTCAGGCGTGCTATGAAGCAGAGGGGCAGTCTTGATGAGTGACTATGAATAGCATAGTCACTCATTATCAGCACTAATCAGGTACTTATAAAACGTTTTTATTCAATGTCACTTAATGCTTTTAGGAGGTAAAAAGAGTGTAGGGATAGTGTTAATATGCTCTAGGGACAGGTTTTAATAGGTTTACATGCGTTTTGGGGGTGACAGGATCCCTTTAACATTATTAGTTGACAATTAAATGATTATTGGCAAAGTGCCGGCTTATCGGTTCAATTCTGCAATGTGTAACCAGCAGCAGTTAAACAGTCTATGGGAAGAAATAACTATATCAATAGGACAAGCAGGAAAGCTCACGGTATCGGATGTATCGTTTCCCATACACAGCATTAGTGTATATACAGATAGATGTTAGCACTTGCCTCTCTATTTACTAAGTAAATGAAAGCCATGCTTAGAATCATATTCATAGAGACCTAAGCAAATATTTGCTACTACAACCTATGGAATTTACTAAGCTCCAGCAGTGAACAGCGGTCAGGATAAGGGGGATTAATAGCACAAATATGAATTATGGATTATTGAATACTATTTACAGTCGCCGGAGTGCTATGAAGGTATTAAATGGTGCAATACTATTGATTTGTCTTAGAGGATGTTTGCCAATAAGGCAAAGAATACCAAAATTGCATCAACATTACGTCATCATGATCTTAGGGCTTTCATGTGACAGTTGTTAAGTTGATCCAAGAAGAGAAGAAATCCGGCATCATGGCTTCGAAAAAAAAAAAATAATTTCCAAAAAAATCATTAAAAGTCACAAGTGGGTCATCTTAAAGATCCAAGATAGAAACAGAAGTGGTACAACATACGTCAAACGCATTTCAGACTGGTGTCCTAAGTCATTGAATGAAAAATATGGCATGTAACCAGGGTCTTATGTCATTTCCCATTACTCTCGTGTATAATAAGACTTCTATCCAGTATTTAACAAGTCCTATTCCGTAAACTATTTATAAAACATATGTAAGGGCCCTTTCACATTAGCGTTTTTTTCAAATCGCGGCAGATGCGGTGAAAAAAATGCATCTGCCGCGATTACCGCATACCGGCTGCACTTGCGGCACGGTTGCGGCGCGGTTGCGGTAAACGCCATACAAGGTATAGGCAGGCTTGCGGCAGGTGCGGCCGCGAAAAAAACCGCACTTGCCGCAAGTCCGCCTATACCTTGTGTGGCGTTTACCGCAACCATGCTGCAAGTTTTTTCACCGCATCTGCCGCAATTTGAAAAAAACGCTGATGTGAAAGCACCCTAAGTCATCATAATTTTTCACATAACGTACATACCATCTAGTCAAGCACATAATACAAATAGATAAACTTAATGATAATGATATACGATGTCCTGCCTCCTGTTCATTCCCAAAAATGGTCTTGTGTGCAAAAGATCCATCAGGACTCGCGGTTAAGAAGAGTTCTCTTACACTCCCCCAAAGCCGATTTATTCTGTGGCGCCCCGCAACGAGTGCGTCACAGGAGGGTATTGCAGCCACAAATGCAGCCGCAATATCCTCTGACTCAGCAATGATCCGGTTAACATAGAGATCCAACCTAACATGCAACACCTAGAATAGGGGACCAATCATAGGTCCTGGGGGGTGGAGTGTTAAGGTAGTGTAGTAGAACACACAATAATCGAGACGAGAGCTTGGAGAGGAGCGGGGGCTCCGCACCCCGTGCGGGCCCCTGGGCCGAGAACAGAGAGAATAGTCTGGAACTCGGAGAAGAAGGGTCTAAGACTAGAGCTTGGAGAGGAGCGGGGGCTCCGCACCCCGTGCGGGCCCCTGGGCCGTCACCAGTCGGGTGTCAGCACCTGAGGCCTTAACCACCGGGATTGGGCATATCTACACGGGTTCCCAAAAGACTCCCCACAACTTACAGCCTGTTCACTGGTACCGAAGCTGGCAGCAGTTCACCTCTGCCACGCGAACCAGAAGAGTGGAGGATCAGCTTTACAGGAGCACCCCACCACCAGCCAGTTTCCAGTCGTCTAACCAGCGTGTACCCACTGAGGGACCCAAGGCTCCCCAAAGCATCCAGAACGTACAGCATGGATAGGGCATTGAAGCAGCCTCCCCGTACCCGACCTGGTATTCCTGGGCGACGCTGGTAAAAGAAACTAAGGAGGTAGAATGGAGGAACACTGCGGATCTCTGAGGGACACTATCACTGCTGAGTCCACCCGGTCTACTACTCAACCACTGTATACCATGTACTGCTTGCTGGTTACAGTAAAGACCCGTTATAGAGACTTTCTGTGTCTGTGCTTCCTTATGAACTGTCCGTCCGCACAACAAGGTAACCGCAGCTGCCGCACAACATCTTGAGCAGCTCCAGCCCCCGGGGATCACCGCTCAGCCTGTGGGGAGCGTAACATCTTGCTGCTGTCCATCCCCCGGGGGTTCCGCAGCGTCGGTAGTCCTTACCGAATCTACTCATAGGTGGCGTCACGAATAAATTAAAACCCCTTTAATCTGTTCCACCAAGACGTCTTCACTTTTGATCTGCACTACACCGGGCCCCACTACCGGCAGGCGCGGTCCACCCGTGACAAGGAGGAAGGAAGCATCGCCTGTATCAACCGGAGTCAGCCGGCCGCGGTGAGTCAGAAAATGGCGTCACGAACAGGATTCGAACAGGCCCGTTACCCAACGGGTATAATGTGCTTGAAATGGACTTTATTGTCTACAATTTGGACTTTGTTCGTCCCTAAAAGAACTTTCCCGCCTTTTCACCATTGGGCCAAGATGGCGCCCAAGATGGCGTTCCCGCCACAAGAAGCCGCCACGTGAAAGCCCAGGAGTGAGTCAACCCCCCCCCTCATCGTGGGAGGGCTAAAGACAAAAGGCGCCAAACTCTTTGTCCGCCCTGATTGCTCGAATCAACCATGGGGGCGGACCCCAAAGACTTTTCCCACGATTGGACTACAAAAGCCCACAGGAAATGGAAGTGTCACAGACAGTCAGACAGACTTCTTCACCAGCTCTACCAGGACGTTTACCGGTTGAACGGGTGTGGTTTCCCTCCAAGAAGAGAATGGCCAGCACGAGACTCCAAGACCTAATGCGGGAGGTCGAGGCGGAGGCCAGAGCAGCCATAGGCCAACCGGGTCCGGATCCTGCCCTTACCATAGACGGCAGCCCCGACTTCTGGCTAGAGGCTCTACAAGACCTCCGGTGCGACTACTTGAGACAGTGGAATGGACGATTCGCAGCTGGAGCGCGACCCTAGGCAGAAGACTCCATCACGCGATGCAGCAGAGCCGACCGGGTACAGCTTCTCCAAGCCCAGACGACATCGCCAGCTTTTCAACAGCCTCACCGTCGCCCACCACCTGTCCTGCTTCGTCACCGGAGCCCATAGACTGTATCATTCCTGTGAGGACCACAGCTCGACCCATTCCAGCGGACGAAACCGCAGCCGACCCCGTTCCAGAGCCGGAGCTTCCAATATGCTCCCACGAAGAAGCTGACGCATACCTGGTTCCACCTGCGGAACCCGCGACTAGTTTACCCACTACCGAGACTGTCGCCTGTTTCTCCCCTGAACCGGAGGCCTCCTCTGCAAATACAGAGGCCTACCTGGTGACCGGGATTGAAACACCACTTCCCGCTGATACAGAAGAAGAGGCAGGCAGCCTGGAAGTCCTGCACAACGACCCCGAGGGGAACTTTGCTGCACAGCCACCCACCGATCCAGAGGATTCCATCCCATCGTCTTCGTCAGCCGAGCAGCCCGACGTAGTCATCGAGGAGGTCGAGGAGGATGACGAGGAGACCTACAGTCCAGCTGAGGATCTCTACACCGGGTTCGCCTGGGGAGACACAAGGAACCCTTCTGCCGGGCGATCAGCTCGGGTGCACTGGTCGGGTGCCGCCGCAACAGTATCTTCTCCGGTTCCGTTGAACCGGGCTCCACTCCAGACTGCCCACCAATCTCGAGCGGTTCAACAACCAGCACGCCGTAGTGACTTTATCCACACGCCGCATCACTCCGACGAAGAGGTACGTCGTATCCGGAGAGACAAGTGGCACACTCGACTGCAAGCCAACATGCAGGCTCGCGCCGAGGCCCGCCGTCAATCTCCATTGCCTGAACAATTCCGAAAAACCGGGTGGGTAAGCACATTTAACTTGTCCACCGGGTGGGGATTCGTAAGGGAGGAGGGTGTGAGTACTGAAGTGTTTGTGGGGCGCCGTGATGTGGAATCGCACCTACCGCGAGGTCATCCAAGTCGAGACTTGTATAGAGGGGACATTGTAACCTATGAGCGCCATATATGCCGTGATGGGTGGTTCGCTATACGAGTCCAGAACACTGCCCTCTGTAAGTGACTTAAGTTGTTGTTTGAACTTTGCAACAAAAGAGACTTCTTCCTGTTTGCACCGTAACACCGCGACTTGGCGGCTACAGCCTGAACTTTTATTCTAAGGACAGCCGACCGCCCGCCGGGTCCGCGCAATGTGTTAACCTGTTTCTTTACCTACCTCACTTTTATGCATACAATGACCTGTCATTAATAAAAGTGTATTACCTGTTATAAAATATAAAAACCTCTGTAATGTGAGTAGTGTGACGCTTGGGGACAAGCGTATTCAACCAAGGGGGAGTGTGGCGCCCCGCAACGAGTGCGTCACAGGAGGGTATTGCAGCCACAAATGCAGCCGCAATATCCTCTGACTCAGCAATGATCCGGTTAACATAGAGATCCAACCTAACATGCAACACCTAGAATAGGGGACCAATCATAGGTCCTGGGGGGTGGAGTGTTAAGGTAGTGTAGTAGAACACACAATAATCGAGACGAGAGCTTGGAGAGGAGCGGGGCTCCGCACCCCGTGCGGGCCCCTGGGCCGAGAACAGAGAGAATAGTCTGGAACTCGGAGAAGAAGGGTCTAAGACTAGAGCTTGGAGAGGAGCGGGGCTCCGCACCCCGTGCGGGCCCCTGGGCCGTCACCGGTCGGGTATCAGCACCTGAGGCCTTAACCACCGGGATTGGGCATATCTACACGGGTTCCCAAAAGACTCCCGTGCCCACAACTTACAGCCGGTTCACTGGTACCGAAGCTGGCAGCAGTTCACCTCTGCCACGCGAACCAGAAGAGTGGAGGATCAGCTTTACAGGAGCACCCCACCACCAGCCAGTTTCCAGTCGTCTAACCAGCGGTGTACCCACTGAGGGACCCAAGGCTCCCCAAAGCATCCAGAACGTACAGCATGGATAGGGCATTGAAGCAGCCTCCCCGTACCCGACCTGGTATTCCTGGGCGACGCTGGTAAAAGAAACTAAGGAGGTAGAATGGAGGAACACTGCAGATCTCTGAGGGACACCGTCACTGCTGAGTCCACCCGGTCTACTACTCAACCACTGTATACCATGTACTGCTTGCTGGTTACAGTAAAGACCCGTTATAGAGACTTTCTGTGTCTGTGCTTCCTTATGAACTGTCCGTCCGCACAACAAGGTAACCGCAGCTGCCGCACAACATCTTGAGCAGCTCCAGCCCCCGGGGATCACCGCTCAGCCTGTGGGGAGCGTAACATCTTGCTGCTGTCCATCCCCCGGGGGTTCCGCAGCATCGGTAGTCCTTACCGAATCTACTCATAGGTGGCGTCACGAATAAATTAAAACCCCTTTAATCTGTTCCACCAAGACGTCTTCACTTTTGATCTGCACTACACCGGGTCCCACTACCGGCAGGCGCGGTCCACCCGTGACAAGGAGGAAGGAAGCATCGCCTGTATCAACCGGAGTCAGCCGGCCGCGGTGAGTCAATTCCACTGCTTATGGACATGCCTGGCCATCGGTCCCTTTTGGGCCAGCAGTTCACCACCCAACTTTGCTCCTGATGAGCCTCTATGATCCATCTCTGGATATTTAAAGCCAGATAAATACACATGCTCTCCGGGGGCACGTAAACTGCTGAACATGGAGGTGGCAACCGGTGTTATTTAAGCCATCCTGCAGATGTGGAGCCACGGCCAGGCTTCTCCATTTAGGATCTTTCTAGACACAATGTCGTTCTTGTTTTAGATGGATTGAGTTGAGGCCTCATTGCATGAAGATGAAAGGGTGCAGAAACTTCTTTGAAACTTGGATAGCTTCATCTCTCTGCTTCCATAAAGTATTCCGGATGACATTAGAACCTGTTTCCAACCAACCATGGGGTGTCAAGAGCAGCTACTACTGGAAGAAGCGCTGTATAGTAATACCTTTAGGGGAACCTCCGTGTGGAGATATTTCTAGTGTTCGAAGGTCTATCCTGGTGTTGGGGGTCCTACACTATTCTCAAACAAAGTTTAAAGTTATGCACCCATGTTTATATCTCTGTATTTACTGTTTGACTCCTTTAGTGTTTAGAGAGCAGCTGTTTTTGGTATAAAAGCCAAAGGGAAGGCAGGAAAAAAGCTGCACACATTATGTACATTTTGGTTGTGTTCTTACATGAGTTTTATGCTTGTTTTTGTTTCAGTTTTAAAAAAATGCAAAAACAGTAAAAGAATTGACATGCAAAAAGGCTGTCGGGCTCAATATGCAATTGGAAAAAAATTCATTGTGTCCATGAGCTTTCAGTGATCTCATTGATTATGCTGGTACTGTAAAGCAGTGGTGCCCAACCTTTTTGCACCAGGGACCGGCTTCATGCAAGACCATTTCTCCATGGCCTGGCAGGGCGGGATGCACAGGGGCGGGGCTTTGTTCTTATGGGGTGGGGCTATGGAGGAAAGGGTTGGAGTTTAGTACCGTTTCTTTCCCCGAAAGATGCACTACGTCTTATTTTCAGGGGATGTCGTATGTTTTATCCCTTTGCAGCCCCAATACGGTATAGTCATTCATCCCTTGCATCCCATAATATACCCATCATCCGCTTGCAGCTCCCAGTATACCCATCATCCACTTGCAGCTCTCAATATCCCCATCATCCCCTTGCAGCCCTCAATGTCCCCATCATTCCCTTTCAGCTCATAATATCCCAATCATCCCTTGCAACCCTCAATATCCCCATCATCCCTTGCAGCCCTCAATATCCCCATCATCCCTTTGCAGCCCTCAATATCCCCATCATCACTTTGCAGCTCCCATCATCTTCTTGCAGCCCTTAATATCCCCTTCATCCCCTTGCAGCCCTCAATATCCCATCATCCCTTGCAGTCCCCAATATCCCCATCATCCCTTGCAGCCCCCATCATCCCCATCATCTCCTTGCAGCTCTCAATATCCCCATCATCCCTTGCACCTTGCAGCGCTCAATGTCCCCATCATCCCTTGCAGCCCATAATATCGCTATCATCCTCTTGCAGCCCTCAATATCCCCATCATCCCCTTGCAGCCCATAATATCCCCATCATCCCCTGCAGCCGTCAATATCCCCATCATCCCCTTGCAGCCCTCAATATCCCCATCATCCCTGCAGCCGTCAATATCCCCATCATCCCCTTGCAGCCCTCAATGTCCCTATCATTCCCTTGCAGCCCTCAATATCCCCATTATCCCCTTGCAACCCTCAATATCCCCATCATCCCCTTGCAGCCCTCAATATCCCCATCATCCCTTGCAGATCTCATCATCCTCTTGCAGCCCTCAATATCCCCTTCATCCTCTTGCAGCCTTAATATCCCCATCATCCCCTTGCATTCCATAATTACCTCATCATTCCCTGGCAGCCCCCAATATCCCCATCATCCCCTTGCAGCCCTCAATATCCCCATCATCCCCTTGCAGCCCTCAATATCCCCATCATCCCCTTGCAGATCTCATCATCCTCTTGCAGCCCTCAATATCCCATTCATCCTCTTGCAGCCTTAATATCCCCATCATCCCCTTGCATTCCATAGTTACCCCATCATTCCCGGGCAGCCCCCAATATCCCCATCATCCCCTTGCAGTCCCCAATATCCCCATCATCCCCTTGCAGCCCCCATCATCCCTATGCAGCCCCCAATACCGTATCCCCATCATCATCCCCATGCATGCAGCCCCCATCAACACACACACACACTTTGTTGACCGATCCTCCGCTGCAGTAATACCAGCGCTGCTCTTCTGTCTGCCTCAGCTGCGCAGATGTATGGGCGGAGCCATTGGCGAATCACAGCGCAGCAGCCACCAGCCAATCAGAGCATAGCTGCTGCACTGTGATTGGCTGACGGCTCTGCCCGTATATCTATGCAGCTGGGGCAGGCAGCTTGAAGCGGTGCTATAATACTGCAGTGGCCATCAACGGGACAAGTGTGGTGGGCGGGGATGTCACGGAGAGGCGGGGAAGCAGGCAGCATGCACCGCACATAATGACCTTTGGGCCGCCACAGAGCACACTTTGTGTGTAGTGCTAGTCTGCGGTGGTGCAGACTGGCCAAAGACCCCAACGGCCTGGTCCAGGTCCGCGGACCAGTGGTTGGGGACCCTTGCTGTAAAGAGTGGTGTATTTTATACGCCAAATACGCTGTATGAAATACGCAGCAAAAATGCTGTGTGTTAACATATCTTGAAAAGACATAATATTTACAATACACCACCCTATCTTCTGTATTGCTCTGATGTAATACCATCATTACAGATGACTAGTTTGCAGGATTGAACGGCCATAATGGTAATGTGACACTGAGTCACTTCTCACTGACAAGCCTAAGGCGGGAAGTCAAGGAGTCCAAGGTCAAAGCCAAGAAGCTAAGTCAAAGACAAAGGGATAATATAAACGTATAGCCTGAGGCCAAGCTTGGGGTCAGGTAATTGAGGTCAGAAAAGGATAATCCAAGTGAGTAGTCACAAATTAAATCCAAGTTCAGACAATGAAGATCTGAATATCGGAACACAGCGCAAGCACACCACTGAGCAAAGCTACAACTGGCAATGTCCTGATCACTGCCAGCCAGATAAATAGAAAGGTAATCATCCAGAACGTGTGACACATGGAGAAAACCCCGCAGGCCTGGGCAGACAGGACAGCTGGGCTGTCACTCACAATACTGACAGCTCAAGACTGGACACAATGGTGAAAAAAACCCGCACTGCTGTCGGATAGATAAAGGACTCAAGTCGTATTTTCAGTGCATGTGGCTTTATTATACACGTCTCACTTCTTTCTTGGAACACCACGAAATGCACAGAATAAAGCCAACTGCATTGAAAATATGATTTGAGTCCATATTGCTCTTTATCATATCCACAACATTTCTTCTAATATTGACAGCTCAGCACACCCTTGATCCTATAGGGCGGCTGAGCTGTCACTCATAGCGTCCATAGGACACTGTGAGTGGTGGAACCGTGACAGGTAACATGTCATGTCACTCGTAACAGGGAAACTTCATCGTCCACCAAAGAAAACAGAACATTGATGGATGACTCGAGAGTGAGGGCTCAAGACCCACTTGGGATTCCCCTTCTATGATGTTCATGAACCCTAATAATGAATACAGACAGGACATTTCCTGATGAGGCAAAGGCTTAAAATGCTTTTTACTTGGAAATATTCAGCATTGAAGTCACTGAACCCACGAGGAAGATATTTCACAAATACCGGTTTGTTTGGTAGTAAATGTTAAAACACTTTTCATATTCTAAGAATTTCAGAAGACTTCCTTATAGCGACTTCTAGGTACAAATTAAAGAAAAAGTGTATTTTAGAATTTCAAATTTCCCAAACTAGAAGTGAATGATTTCGAGATGACATGTTCAGCAATTCAAAATGTGCAAGAAATTGTTTCTTTACCTTAATAATTAGGCTGCTTACATGTCCAGTAATTATTTACATTTTTCAGTAATAAGTCCATTCACTTAATAAAATGTCTTTTGTTAGTCTACAGTCGATTTGTAATCCATTTTTATCATCTGTTATGGATCCGTTTATGTCTTCTGTTATGGATCCATTTATGTCATCTCTTCTGGATATGTTTATGTCATCTGTGATAGATCCGTTTATGTCATCTGTGATAGATCCGTTTATGTCATCTGTTCTGCATCTGTATATATAATCTGTTATGGATCTGGTTATGTCATCTGTTATGAATCTGTTTTTTAAGGCTACGTTCACACACACAGTGTCATTTTTTATTCTTTTTACAACGCGCTTCTGCGTCTGCGTTTGCCGGCAAAGTGAATGGAAATCCACTTTTGCCGTTCAGACGCTGCGCTTTTTTTGGCTGCTCTTTTGCGGGAGAAAGCGTGCACATAAAAAGAATAACCATGTCAATTCGTGGTGCAATTATGCATGCACTTTCTCCCATAGGCACCATTATAGGGAGCTGGAATACGCATCGTCATTCAGACAATGCTTATTCCAGCGCCTATAATCTCCCCCCATGGGACACGTTGTGCCTGGAGTTTTGCTTTCACAGTGTATCACTGCGACAGCGAAATAAAAGTTACCAAAAGGTATTACAAATAAAAAAAAAATAAAATACTCACCTCTCCGCTGGCTGTCCCGGGTCACAAGGAGAAGACACCCGATCGCTGCAAGGACCTTAATGATGTGATTGGCCGGTAGCCATCAGCTGATGTGTCACGTGCCGTCATCAGCTGATCATGATGTGACAGCATCAGCTGAGCGGTTTAAACCGTCTGCCAAAACCAAACGGTAGACATGTGAACGAAGCCTCAGCAGTATAGGTTTGTGCTCATGCACCTGGATTTGACCAGTTATTTTATTAACTATATATTTATTTCTTCTGTATTCTACTGTAGTACAATTAAAATTAGCGCTAATGACACCTCCCTCTTACACCGCCAGGGAAACTTCAATTAATAACCTTGGTTGCGGCTTATGGAGCGGATGGGCATCCGCAGGGAGCGTGGAATCAGAGTGTTAGAGGGGCCCACTGAGACTCTTTTGCCCGGGGCCCACAAAAATCTGGATCAGACATGGACGCCTTTTTTTTATTTTTAATACCTATTGCTTTCTTTTAATTACAGAAGTTATTTCATTATGGATTATAACAAACTGGAAAACATAATATTTGGCAAAGATAGAAAGTAAAAACAAGTTAATCAATGAATGAATATTACATTTGATTCATTTTATGGTGCATCTATAACTTGTGTCACTGCAGAAAAAACTGAGGCTGATGGCACTCTGACGCCTCCAAACAATCAATATAGGAATTCTCTTGATAAGAAATCTGCAGGTTCTCTAGCTTTATTGCAACATAATGTATAACGTAAAAGTAGGTAAGTATGCATATGGAAAGTTCACAGATCTCTGACAGCGCAATGCAAAGCACCGTGGCGGCGATTGCACCGTCCTCCGCTGGTATCGGAGGTTCTATGAAGTGATCACGGGACCTCCGATAGTTACCTTGACAGTCCGGGGTCCTGTGATGACTCTGAATGCTTTCTGTAATCACTTCCTGGGAATGCCTGGCGAGGGTCAGCATCCACAAAAAGTGATGATTTCTGCTATGCAGAGACATGCTGAACAATCTCTATGTATAGCAGAAGCAATCAGCCGTACAGCACTGAGGCCCCCTAGGGGACAGAGTAAAATATGGAAGAAAATAAAAAAAAAGGTTTTAAAAAATAGGAAACAAAAGAAAAAATATAAAAGCTCAAATCACCCCCCTTTTGCACCATTGACAAAAAAAATAAAAAATACAAATATTTGGTATTGCCGCGTTCAGAAATGCCTGATCTATCAAAATATAAAATCAATTAATCAGATCTGTAAAATACATAACGGAAAAAAAGTACAAATTTCAAGATTATGGGTTTTTTAGCACTTTTTGAGGCGCATTCAAGGCAGAAATCCACCTGAAAAAGGAGCTGTGTGCACATACCTTGAGCCTGTACCTATGGTGCTGAAAACAGTAAGGCTGTGTTCACACGGGGTGTTTTTCCTGCAGTTTTTTGGTGTGTTTTTACCATGGTTCTATGCAAATCAATGTTAATTTAAACTTGTGTTTTTCATTCCCAGCAAAACCTATGTGATTCAGGAAAAATTGTGCACACACATTGGTTTTATTTCCTGCCAGAAATTTGTTGGAATATGTTTAGTGCAATAACTCCATTCCTGTCTATGAGTGTTTAGTTGCAAGGTTTGTATGTTGTTAATAAAGATAGAACAAAAAAGAACCAAAATCATCAGAAGGTCACACAGGAAGAGCATGTGACTGTATTCAGACCCTGTGATAGAGACACACAGAAATGATTTATTGCTGATCTACAAAGCTTATTATTTTGTTCCTGATTGTTGCTGAATAAACCATCTATTATTGTTACACGCTTGGAGAATATCGTGAATAACCAACTATTTTGCTGCATTTTTGAGTGAATGAGCATGTCATTTCTCTGCTGCGTTTTTGCCTGTTTTGTAGTTGGACAGCTTTAAAATCAATGTTGAAGGTGCAAAATGCAGCAAAAATGCAGCAAGACACAGCAAAAACGTTCTAAAAATGCAAGTATTGTTCTGGTAAAAAATATGTGTTTAATATCAAAATATCAGGTTTCGCTATAGAACAAAATGCAGCAAAAACGCCTTGTGTGAACACAGCCTAAGTCAGCCAATATCTTGAATTATAGCCTTATGGGAAAGTATAATAAACTTGTTTACCATATGAAACAAGGTTCAATGTTATATCTTGCTTCATAAGTTATAGGTACATGGTTACATATTTTATAGGGTTGAAAAAAGACAAATGTCTATCAAGTTCAGCCGAGGGATGGCAAAGGACAAAACACAATGTGTGATGGTGTCTGTCAATGGAAAGCTAATATTTCCCACCTAGTGCCAATTGTCGAATTACTGAACGTAGTAATGTGAACTAGTGTGCTGACACAGGAAAGCAATTGAAGCTAGTGACACCCTGGGCATGCAGAGATCACATCCAGCCTATATTATAGGTATACACACCAACAACTAAATAGATACACATAGGAACAGCCATGCACATACCAGTATATATAAAGTAATACATTAACTTTATCTCATGATAATCTCCTGCTGATAAAACAATGAGTTTATAAAAGTTACACTAAACAGTCCAATAAGTGACACATGAAAGGAATCAGGGTCTCCCTCTCCATATTATGCTGCTGATGTCAGATAGAAAAAAACTAACAACTTACTTTCTTCAGATGCTAAAATATTTAAACATATTTTTTTCCATGTCAAATACGTCTATAGCCTTTGGGAGATTTAAAAGGAAACTGTCACTAGGTTTTTCCCATGTAAAGTGAGGTCACTATCAGCCCTTATAGACAGCATGCTAGAATACTGTAGGTTGATCTGAATAACATAAAAAATACCCTTGATTATACTTACCTGTGGGGCAGTCCGGTCCAATGAGCGTCACTGATTTGATCCAGCGCCTCCTTTCTTCTTGCGATTGCCGTCCTCTTGCCCTACTTTGTGTGGATGATGTGTCCTCAGTCACCCACACACTGACCTACATTCCGCTCCTGTGCACATGTACTTCTATCCGCCCTGCCGAAGACAGAGCAAAGAATTGTAATGTGCAGGTGCAGGGAAAAGTCAAAGAATGCCCACACATAGGGTAGAGAGAAGCGCCCATAGGCAGGAGCACAATGGGAGACCGTGTGTGGAAGACGTAGAATGTGTCATCCACACGAAGTAGGGAAGGAGGGCAGCGATTGCTAAAAGAGAGGAGACGCCGGATCAAGACCAACAAAAGCCATCAGATCAGACCACCTCATAGGTGAGTATAATAAAAGCTCTTTATTATGTTATACAGATCGGCCTGGAGACATACAGAGGCATCTCAATGAATTAGAATATCATCAATAAGTAAATTTATTTCAGTAATTCAATAAATAAAGTGAAACACATATATTATATAGAGTCATTACTCACAGAGTGATCTATTTCAAGTGTTTATTTATGTTAATGTTGATGATTATGGCTTACAGCCAATGAAAACCCAAAGGTCATACAATTCAAGGTCAGAAAATTACAGTAGGGAGGGTGAAGGGTCTGAGAGATAAAATATGACCTAAATAGGTATCAGAGGCTTCACCTTGTGTGGTTGTGAGAGTCACAACCACTATAAAAGCAGATCACGGCTGCTGCAGTCCCCAGCGTGGTGCATATAGTGTAGGGAGGATGAAGGGTTAAACACCGCGCTGCCGTATTCCACCAGACATCAAAGGGTGAATATAATATTGATTTATTAGTCAACGCGTTTCAGGGCTTTATAACCCTTCATCCTCCCTACTTTATTTTAATGACCTTTGGGTTTTCATTGGCTGTAAGCCATAATCATCAACATTAACAGAAATAAACACATGAAATAGATCACTCTGTGTGTAATGACTCTATATAATATATGGGTTTCACTTTATGTATTGAATTACTAAAATAAATGAACTTTTTGATGATTTCTAATTCATGGAGATGAACCTGTCTTTCCACTGTGGAAAAGAACAACCCTCCCTTCTGATTAAATAGAACCCCTTTAATACCCCATGGTGCGACCTAAAGGGCATTTATTTATAAACACAAAGTTTATTTTAGAATCTCTTCATTCATCATAGGAATGTCAATACGAATGGACGGGGAGGAACACAAGAGCTCTCCAGCTTTTGACGCCGTCGGTTATTGTTATTTAAACAAACATAACCTTCGTGTGGTTAAAAATGTATTCAGCTGATACTACAAATGCATTGCTATTATGTGACCTCACCTCTAACAGTAATCAATAAAGAGGATTCCTTGTACTATGTAGAACTACCCTGACAGATAACAGGTAATAACTGATAATATGATCATGATGTTATACATTAACGCTTACAAGCAGATGATACGTCTGTAAGGAGCGCTGATCAATAGTATCAATAATTGATGGCGTAATAGGAAGTTAGGGAAGGTGTCTTGTTTCAGGGAACCACCCTTTTAACACTGGAAAAGGACCTTGGACTTTTCTAACCTGCGTAAAAGCTATAGAAGCTCTACATATTTCGCTGCATGTACCTGAGATGTGGGGGATCATTGTGATCACTGGTAATTTTCTTCCCACAACTAACAGAAACTTTTGGGGTACAAGTAAAATCTGCAGTCAAAGTTGGGTTACGAAGATGCATAATCCTTATGCATAGGATGTGACATCTCGAACATAGCAATCATAGCCTACTATAAAGTCAACTGTACCTCCATGTGCCTGGAATCTTAGGCTGGCTTCACACCACGGCGCAGTCCGGTCCGGGGCTGTCAGGCATTAACCTGACAGCCCCAGACCAGATCAGCACACAGAATCGGAGGGCCAAATGTGCCCTCTGGTCCTGAGTGCAGCCGGATGGCTGTAATTGCAGCCGCAGCTGCTGTTTTTTCAAGATCATAGCTAGCATGAAGCTAGCCGCGATCCTGAAACAACAGCGGCGTGCAGCCGCCAGTATCCGGTTCCCAGATTCACCCGGACCGGGGCAATCCGGCCCCATAGGCTCCCATGTTAGGGAGAACCGGATTGCCCCGGATGCAGGAGAATCCGGGACAATCCGGGCAAATCCGGGATCTGGCTTTTTGGGGTGATTTTTCTCCCCGGACGCAAAAATTTTGCAAGCAACATTTTTGTGTCTGGTGAGAATAATCCGAATACTCCCGGATTTCACCGCAAAGATGAAACCGGATGGCAGCTCTCTGCCATCCGGCTCCATCCGGCCTCATAGGCTACTATGGGGTCAAAAACCGGTCCGGGGCTGTCTGGTTTACACAGGACAGCCCCGGAGCGGCCCTTGCCGTGGTGTGAAGCCAGCCTAACAAGGCACTTCCATATCCATGGAGTCATTACTTAAAGTGTAAATGTCATTTAATTGAAAAAAAAAAAAAAACAATATTGCGCTGGTGGTTAATGATGGGTCACATAGCAGCTAAGATAATGCTTTATTTTGTCCCATTATTATTATTCATTATTATAGCACCATTTATTCCATGGTGCTTTACATGTGAAAAGGGGCATACAAAGACAAGTACAATAAACATGAGCAATACAAGGCACACAAGGTGCAGAAGGAGAGAGGACCCTGCCCGCGAGGGCTCACAGTCTACAAGGGATAGGTGAAAATACACAAGGAGAGGGGAGAGGACCCTGCCTGCAAGGGCCTACAGTCTACAAGAGATGGGTGAGGATACAGTAGGAGAGGGTAGAGCCGGTCATGTAGTGGTTCAGTAGAATGAGGATTATTGCATGTTGTAGGCTTGTCAGAAGAGGTGGGTCTTCAGGTTCCTTTTGAGGGTTTCCACAGTGGGCGAGAGTCTGATGTGTTGGGGCAGAGAGTTCCAGAGTATGGGGGAAGCACGGGAGAGATCTTGTATGCGGTTGAGGGAAGTAGAGATAAGAGGGGAGTAGAGAAGGAGATCTTGTGAGGATCAGAGGTTGCGTGTAGGTAAGTGCCTGGAGACCGTCACAGATGTATGGAGGAGACAGGTTGTGGATGGTTTTGTATGTGATAGTTAGGGTTTTGAACTGGAGCCTCTGGACAATAGGAAGTCAGTGAAAAGATTGGCAGAGAGGAGAGGCTGGGGAATAGCGGGGAGACAGGTGGATTAGTTGGGCAGCAGAGATTAGGATAGATTGGACTGGTGCAAGAGTGCTAGAGGGGAGGCCAGAGAAAAGGAGGTTGCAAAAATCGAGGTGGGAGATGATGAGGGCATGCACGAGTGTTTTTGCAGTTTCTTGGTCAAGGAATGTATGGATGCGGGAAATATTTTTGAGTTGGAGTTGGCAGAAGGTGGCAAGGACTTGGATATGTAGCTTGAAAGAGAGGAGAGAGTCGAAGATCACCCCAAAGCACCAAGAATGCAGGACTGGGGAAAGTGAGCAGCCATTGACTTTGATGGATAGGTCTGGTGGAGGGGTAGAGTGAGATGGGGGAAAGATGATGAATTCTGTATTGTCCATGTTCAGTTTTAAAAAGTGAGCAGAAAAGAATGATGAAATAGCAGACAGACATTGTGGATTTTGGTCAGTAAGGAGAGGTCCAGAGAGGTAGATCTGAATATCATCAGCGTAGAGATGATACTATCGGTATGACGCGAACTTAGCCCGCCCCTTTCATGACGCGGCCGCCGGACAATACAGGATGAGGCTACAGGGGGCGGCATAATGATTTCGCGGGCGGAGGCAGCAGCACAAAGCCCCGCCCATGGAGGGATAATGAAACTACATGAAAATACACGTAACTATGAGACTAATGATGTAATGTAATACTTAGTTTATGCCACAATTAGGGGACTTATAAAAGAGGAGTGCAGGGACCCCTCTATAGACATACGGGGGGAAGGGAGTTTGGGGGACCTGCACGGAGCTCTGAGGAGCCCGTGGCATGGGGGCATTGTAGGTGAAGCCACCGGAGTGGGCGTCTGGTCTCTAGGGGGTCTAAGCCCCCTAGAGACCTCAAGCATTCTTTTATTTATTACATTTTACACTTTACAAGAGATAGAACAGTTTGCTCATCTTGGCAATAGCCGGGATCAGCAAACTATGCAGTAGCCGCATTGCTCAGGATTACACATCCTGAGCCATCCGGTTACTGCAGTGCGGATCATAGAACCGCTCCGAAAACTGCAGCCTGCATGATTTTTCACGCAGGCTGCAGAGCCGGAGACGGACACCGGATTGCTGGTGAAGCAATCGGTGTTTAGCATTGGCTCCTATGAGGAGCGTTTCCTGGTCCGGTTTTGAGCTTTTTGAAAGCTCAAAACCGGATCAGGATTTAAAAAAAAAAAAAACGGAGATGTGACCCAAGCCTTAATTTAAGTCTCACTGGCAACGTGCAGACCTTTGTGTCTACTCCAAAAAGCTCTCCCTAAGGAAGGGTTCCACGACAACTTCTATGGGAATTCTGATTTTGTCAACATACTCCTATTGGATTCCTGTGGGGGTGAACATTTGAGCTTTGCTTCCCCCATCGGGTATTTATTAGACCGTGAAATACTCTCTGCATTTTATCTTTGAGAATCTAGGTATATACTTCACATGGGTTTGTATTGAATTTTTTTACTAAAAGTTATGTTTTAATTTACATTATTCACAGTTGTGCTTTATCTAACTGAACAATTTAACTAGGAGGCACAAGACACCTAGTCCTGAAGTGATAATCTCCTTCTGATAAAATACTGATTTTATTGAAACAGCAACACACAACCTAGTAAGTGATAGGAGGGAGCACATTCTGATTACTATTTAGAAAGAGGGAACAGTGGAGAGTTTGCTCTGCAGGATGTAATATCATTAATGAATCTACCAGGGTACCATTCTAGGCTTTAATAAAAACTTATATAGGTTTGCTGATGCCTAATAACTACTCATTTTGTCAGCCTGTGGTAGACACGTCTGTGTTAGTCTTTGCTATGTGGGAAACCTAATCTCATTTTGTTTTCTTTTTTGCATGTTGTTACAATTTAATGAGATGTATCCATTTCCACAATTGTTTGCAGAAAAAAAAAAGAGGATAAATTATTCATGAGCTGGATCCATTGCCTTGAAACAAGTTAGTTGTATTTGAGATACTCGTGTATTATTCGCATTAACTGGACAATGTAGCAGTTCATACTACAAAATGTAAAAAAAAATTATAGATTGAAATTCTAAAGAAAACGTGCCCTAATTTAGGGGTAGTATGTATCAGGCATTTGCTGTATGAACTGGTTGGCCCATTATGTTTGACTGAAACCTGCGTTTTAGAGAATTACATACTTTAGAAGATGCGCTGGAGACTAGTCAGACAGGCGGTTATGATAACTTGTCTTCGCCCTCTGCTCTGTATTAACGGATCTATTCATTGTAATATGGTGACCGGCTACATTGTGAATGGCTTGTATGTATCAGAGAGGTGGTTGTTCTCTGGAATGTAAACCTGGAATGTTTACTCTGGGATTTATAAGTCCGCAGGTTTTGTTAAAGCATTCAGGGCCAGGTTTATGGATTACTGGAGAGATGGGTGGGTCTGGCTATCCACATACCTCCACTCATGAGTGTGTCTCTCATATGTTTTAATGGAGTCTGTGTGTTTGGCACATGGTCAGTCTGTGAGAAGGAGCCTCTGAGAGAGGTGTTGTGTGTATTGACCAGTGTCAGTATGAGTGGAGTCTGAGGTTGCTCCACTGGGATACGTCTGTGGAAGAGTTGTATCCAAACATGTGCAGGTGTACCTGCAAATAAAATGGACTATAACACCATGTAATATATATGTTCCTGAAAACCCAAAGTTAGGCTCCTGTTGTCTTTACTTTGTGCCGGGTCATGAATTGGTTAAATAAACCATATGAACTTTTAAATGGATAAGTGTTCTTATCACTACGTTGTGGACCAACAAGGTGAGTAACCACATATTATATAGTGTGTGAACTGTCACAACACATATGATGTCTCCAAACAACCTCCTGAGACGTATGATCTCAGCTTTGTTCATATCTGCACTACTATTTGCTTATTTCAGCTCTATATCAGGAGTGCTGGATCTTTACATTCTGGATATGAACTGTTCCTGACTGACCCCACTGACTATAAATCTAAATTAGAGGAAAGTTTGCAAAATAAATAGATGCTTTCTATCAAAGACTTTCTCCATTGGGAAAAATAAATGCATTTTTATTTTTTTATTACCCTATAATTTATGATGCACACATCTCAGCATATATGGCCTATAGACTGTGTCAGCATAGACATCTCCTATATTGTTACCTGGTCACATTTCTCTGCTTTGTCTAACTATAGAAGCCTCATTGCCTACAGCAAGACTTACTGGTAAAGCTAGTATTTATGGAGGCCAACATCCCATGAGTATTTGACAATAGAGAACATATTAACTGACCGAATCTTAACACAAAACTGAAGATAGTTAAATCTTGTTGTTCAGGAGAGCACCGATGAGATGCTTTCAAGCTTTCTGCTTGCCAACGGACAGTGTCCTCCTGATTGATTGACTATTCAGACCAGCAGAATGATCGCCCAGCTTGCCCAGACTGTGTGCTCTCCTATCCTGTATGCTGAAGCAGCTTTTACTTTATAGCAGGGGTCCCCAACATATAGCTTGAGAGCCACAGTAGCTCGCGGGTCTATGATACGTGGCTTGCGACTGTCAACCAGATTGGTGCATAAACACCAGATCTAGCAAATGGCTACAAGAGCAGGTCACCGGATGGTGATTTTTGTGAGTAGCTCCACATATAAGAACAGATCTGAATAGGGGTAAGGTAGGACCCCTGCAGGACCTGGATGTGGCTCATGAGCTAAATGTGGCTCATGACCCTATTTCAGAGCGGGATGTGGTTTTCAAGGTCAGAAAGGTTGGGGACCTATGTTCTATAGAATCCAAAGAACACAGGGGGACTGAAGCTGAGTATATATTAGATATAGCCATCTAGCCAGCTTCAGAGCAGCACTTACAAGCTCTATAGAAAAGATCTAGTAAGAGCTGTACTCCATGCCTAGGAGACTGGCTGCAGAAGATAGACTATAGAAGGGGCCTGTAACCTATGCAACCAGCAGTAAAATTAAAAACCCTACATTATTGAGAACAAATAGATTCTTTTAATAATTAGTAAATGTTTTCACAATCTCCTTGCAATTTTAACCATTTAAGATGATGAGACCCTTTCCAAAGTGGCAACTGCAATATAATTTTTAGCACAATATGAAAGCAAGTTGGATCCAAGTGTTTGCACCCAGGTGAATTCCTACATATCTCTCCCCCACACACATGCCGCACATACAGACCCTGCTGTCAAGTGGTAAAAGCGGATCCATCTCCTGAATAGGCCGCCCTTTACAGAGCAGGATATTAGACCTCCAGATTAGCACAAAGAAATAAAAGAATACAGCAGACTCACCGCTATCATCACCTCTGTCCGCGGTTAATGACGAGCTGCCACCAAAGCCTATGAGAAGGGAATACTGCCATTGTCATGAATACATTGGGCTCATAACTATCTGCTATACCTTTTATTCACTCTATGAGCCAAACACCATAATCTGCTTTTTGGCTAATATGAGAGTAAACTTGTCCTTATAGTAAAAAGGATTTTGAAGTATTAAACCTCCAGAGCTTTTGAGAGTTAGTACACCAAAGTAAAAAATGTTTCATGTACTTTGTGAACATCTGTACAGCGTACTTTGAATATTTCTTTCTAAAGATGGAATCCAACAAATACCATGTAAATGCATGCTTTCTGCCATTAACGTCTGTTATTTAAAAAATATACTATATGCATGGCATCATCCAGTGGCGGACCTTGAGCCCAGAGGGCCCTGGTGCAGCCATAGTGAGGACCGGGGAGGGGGTGTGCTGGCGGCCGTCGGATGAGGAGCGGGGGGGAGGGGGGATGGTTGCTGGCGGCCGTCGGCGAAGGGGGGGGCGGTTATTAGTGATGCGGCTCTCCTACCTGCTGAGCCGCGCCGAGTGCATTCCTGGGAGCCTGGGCGGCAGAGGGGCAGAGGAGAGGAGGGGCGGGATCAGGCAAGGGAAGCAGGAAGCTTCCTGCTTCCCATGCCTGACCCTCCTCTCCTCTGACATCGGGTTACGGGGTCGGCTGGGGGCCCCCCTGCAGGCTTGAGGGCCCCCTAGCGGGTCGGGGCCCTGGGGCAGCTGAACCAGCTGCACCACGGTAGGTCCGCCCCTGGCATCATCTTCCATTTTTCTAAGGCTGAGTTAAAAAAAGTCATGAAAAAATGTCTGTTTTTCGTCAAGCAGATGATTTTTCATTCTTTGGGTACCGCAGTGCAGTAAAAGACTAAGTTTCGGCAGGGTGACATCATGGTCTGGGTCACCTGAGGTCAGCTAGAGCAACGCAGCTCTCTGACCTGAGGTGAACTATTTGACATCACGCTGCTCACAGTGGGACCCAAAACTCAGTCAATTTCGTGTCCTGCCGTGATCTGATATTGCAGAGGATCATGGAGGGTTTATGTGGGAATAATAAAGATGGCAATGAGCCATATGTTTGTTTGTTTTTTACAAATAATTGATTTTCATGTCATGGTGTACTCTTTATTGTTTACTTAGTGGTTCATAATGGCCAGGTCTAACACTGGCCTGACATTATGAACCTCAGGCTTAGTGCCAGCTGGCAAAATTCAGCAGGCATTAACCCCTTTATTACCCCACAGGGCAGCTGGAAGAGTCGGGTATAGCTCCAGAAAATGGCAATTGTAATGAATGCGCCATTCTCAGTGGGCTGCAATTCACAGCATGGGGGGCCCAGAATGCCTGGGCCTCCTCACACTGAGGATTCCAGCCCCTAGCTGCCTAGTTGGACTTAGCTGGAAACCAAAAGTACAGCGAAATTCCATATAATTTTTTTTTCAATTATTTCAAGTAATAATTTTTAAAAAAGGGCTCCCCTCTATTTTGATTACCAGCCAGGTAAAACTAGTTAGTTGATGGTAGACCATACCTGCCTGCTGTACCTGTGCTGGGTTGATGGTAGACCATACCTGCCTGCTGTACCTGTGCTGGTGGCCAAAAATACAGCAGAGCCCCATCAGCGTAAAATAATGGACAGATGCAACTTTTATCTAAATTGCTAGCAGGTAACTGTAGAAGAGATGGCCTCGTATGCTGCTGACCCTCTGCAACAATAATGAATTGCTGTAAAAAAAATAATTAAAAAAAATAAAAATAATGAATAATGATAAAAATACTGTAAAAGATATACAAAGCTCTCTTAAATGGATGTTTAAAGGACATTGTAACGTTCCAGGACTTCACAGCTGCTGCCACATCTGGCACTGTCTCCAAAGTTCACACCCTGCATGTGACAAAAACACCAGCAAACTCCAGGAAGCTTAAATAAATTATTTTAAAACTCCAAAATAATTCTACAGGCTGAAAGAAAACAGTACACCCGATAGCTGGGAACACTCCTATATGGTTAGGTGTTGTTCCCAGCCAGCGGGTCTTCCGGCGAGCATTTTGGCCCCAAACAATCAGGGAAAGTTTTAGGTCTATTTTAAACTTCGAACCATTTTTTCCCAAATTAAAGAGAACCTGACCCCTCCAAATCACCCCCAACCCTATGAATACCTGTCCCTGCACCATGAGAGATCCTTACAAATCTGCGACTTCTTGTCCATGAATAAGTCTCACAGGGCGTTCTCTGTGAGACTCTAAGCCTGCCTTCTCCTCCTTGCCCTGCTGTAGAGGTGTAATAGCTGGTGTGACGCTATTTGCGTCACATCCGGTCATGGGGACGTCTGTACATCCTTTTAGGTGTAAATCAAAAGCAGCGCATGTACAATGCGCATGGTGAGGTCGGCTTTACACCTAAAGGGTGTATCGACGTCACCATGACCGGATGTGACGCAAATAGTGTCACACCGGCTATTACGCGCATACACAAGGGCGAGGAGGAGAATGATTATTTATCACGCCCATCGGGGCGTGATAATGAGCGGCTCAGGCGGGCTTAGAGTCTCACAGGGAACGCCCTGTGGGACTTATTCATTGACAAGAAGTCGCTTATTTGTAAGTTAACAATGTTGTTTTTGGCAATGTTACACCACTTATTTTTTACAGAAAAGGACCGCTATTAAGAATCTCTCATGGTGCAGGGACAGGTATTCATAGGGTTGGGGGTGATTTGAAGGGGCAAGGTTCCCTTTAAGCTGCGTTTGGTGATATTTGAGTAATTTGCTCGAGTTTCCGATCGTGAACCGAATCTGCAATGTTCGTGCCGAATTTGAACTTGGTGAACATGTTTATTTTATCTGTCATTTTCATAAACCTAAAACAACCTCTAAAACCAAAAAAAAAAAAAACAAGAAAAAAATGTAGCAAAAAGCTCCGTGGATCAACAAATGTAATAAAACCTTGGAAAGAACATGTGGTTTTCCCACTATGCGGTAATATCTCACACCCTTACTGACCTGATTGCATGTATCCTGAAATTATGTATCCTAAAGTGCTAAATAGTTTACACTGGTAATAAAGGATAATTGTTTTTAAGGCCAACACCGCCTGAAGGCGTCGACTCCAAGTCCAGAGGTCAAAAAGGTTCTTCCATTTACAATTCCTAAGTGCAAAGGGTAAAAAAAAACAAATTGCTACTGTAGTGATGAAAAGCTTTTACACACCTTTACACCAGTTTTCTAGCAAATTTATAGGACTAGGTTCCCACAATGAGCATTTACTAAGTATTTGATGTAGATTTTCAATGGCATTTCTGCCCCCATTAAGTAAATTAAGGTACTTGCATATTTTTCATTGTGATTTTTAGTGTCTTTTTTTACCTCTATTGCAACGCAGTGCAGTTTTTGTCTCTTTATGGTGTGTCATCTAATATAGAAAGTTGAGTGTATGTATGTCTGTATGTGTCATAGCCCCACCCACTTCATAGCCCCACCCACTCCACATATCGACGCCCCTAGGACTATGTGGAGGGGTGGAGCTATGAAGGGTGGGGCTATATGTGTGGTGGTGCTATGAAAGAGGTTGGGCTCCCAGAAGGGGTGGAGCTATGTGTAGGGTGGAGCTATGAAGGGGGGAAGGGCTACTGGGAGGGGGGCAAGGCTATGATACATACAAACACATACATTCATTACTATATATGGACGATTTTGCCGTAGATGTGCGATATTACCTTATATTAGCATTAGGATCATATATGGGCATTACCCCTGGGCAACTCCACGTAGCCACGCCCACTCATAGTCCTGCTTCCACATAGCCCTGCCTTCTCCACATAGCTCCTCCCCAGGACTATGTGGAGGGTGGAGCTATGAAAAGGCAGGGCTATACATAGGAGCAGAGCTGTCGGAGGGGTGGGGTCATGTGTATGGGCAGAGCTATAATGGGGTGGGGCTACTGGGAGGGGTGGGGTTAACACACACACATACATTACCATATATGGGTGATATTACCATATATGAGCATTACGATAATATATGCGCATTATGCCAAGGCACTGCCAGACTCTACAGCTAGTGTTTTAATAAAGCTGCTTTGTTTTTAATGCTTTTACACCGACCCCATCTCTTTTTTGAAAGTAAGTGTGGGTTACATGGAGACGCATGACCAACCATGGGCATAGGTCAATACATACACTAGAATTTACGACAAAAAAAGGTATGAGCGGGGAGGGGGGAAAAAGGGGGGCAGTCTCCCAGCTCTGCTACATGCTTAACCTCTTTATTGTCTGAATTAAAATCTACATATGCATGCAAATGCATTGAGCTGGTATGATGCGAATACGCAACAGTAGGCGTTAAGGGGTTAAATCTCAATGCTTTGCTTGTGTTAGAACGGCTGCTCCCAGTATTCTATGTGATACATCATTGGATTCAGGGACTCCTTGCCTACATTATGTTGCTATCGGATGATGTAGCAAAAACCTGCTGACAGATTCCCTTTTAACAATGCTGCAGTTCTCTTATTCAGTAATAAATAAAGCGTGTGCATGAGATTTCTGAAATCTGTTTTTTTTCTGGTACTTGGATAAATGGTTTTTCATTTGCATAAAAAAATGCTGCGATAATCCTGTGTGTGAATATAGGCCAACAGTAGGGGATTTCAGTAGCTGAAACTACAGTGACTTTGATTTGATGACTGGTTATCCCTATAAGATAAACTCTTTGTAAATCAGGCTGAGATAACACTATGGCGCTCCACCCTGGTATGTATGATTTATGAGGCATGATGTATATATTTCTATACAATGTATGTATTCACCTTTGAACAACGTAATTGTTTTACGCATCAACTAAATTATCTGGGTAAGACATTGAGTTATATTGTACATATGTTTTATAATTACTTATTTTGCACTAATCCTGAGTTAAAGTGCACCTGTCACCAGTTTTGGGGGTTGTAAACCCTGCCCACCACCTTTAACATGATTAAATTGGGGTTCTTGTAACCCCTTTATATCCCCACACATCCCCCTGCATAAAACAAAAAACGACTTTTAATCTGTCCCGTGCTGTATTTAAATTACTTGTTAAGGGTCTGCACACTGCGGTCAGACCTGCCATGAAAACCCGCCCGGCTCCACGCCAACCCCTCCTGAGTGTATGGAAGTGAATGACAGTGACGTCATCCACACAACTCCCAAGTCTCGCGCCTGCGCAGTGGTGCGCCTCACTGTGCCCTATTGAAGAGATAGTGATTCCACTGCACAGGTGCGAGATCTTCAGTCTTGCATCAGCCACACAGTGCCCAACATCTTGCGCCTGCACAGTGGTGCCTCACTGTGCCCTGTCGAAGAGCCAGTGTTTCCTTTGGCAGGCGTGACCGTCTGAAGCACCAGGTGGTGTGAAACAAGCTTGTCGTCCCTTACATCACGCACCTCTACCTGATATGGTCTTAAAGGGAACCTCTCAGGTCGTTTTTACCCCCTATCCTATCACTACCTGTCCCTGCACCTTGCTAGCAAATTTCTAACCATCCCTCTCTGACCTAAAACTACACTATGGTATTTGTAAAAACGACTTAGGAACTTACATATTTCCATAGTAATGAGGTATCTAGTCTACATCCATAGACTGACAAGGAGGGTCTCCCGGGCTTCGTCTCCCCCCTCCCTGCTTTTATCACGCCCCGTTGGGCGTCACAGGGCCGGCTTCAACATCCAGCATACCCTGGCAAGTGCCGGGGCCCTGAACAGCTGGGGGGCCCACTGGCCATCAGGGACAGGCAGCCCTGACAGCCAGGGGCCCATTAACGACAGACAGCCCTGTCAATGAGGGGCCCATATGGGACACTCAGCAAGTTGCTGAGTGCTTCCACAGTGCTGTCAATGCACATGGCTAATTTGTATGCGATGCAGATTAGCCACTTGCAGGCTCTGGGGAGCAGTGGAGCTTCCTCCTCTGCTGACTGCAGCAGTGATTAGTCATCAGTCTGCAACTTCATCACACTGCAACAGGCAATGAGGAGGAAGCACAGACTGAAGCCTGCTGCAAGGATGCGGTGGTGACAGCATCTGCAGAGAAGGACACATCCCAGAGGAAGCGGAGGGGAGGTGAGCGTAATCATTTTTTTTTTTTACTGTGAGGCCAGGATGGGGATATATATACAGCAGGAGAACCACCATATTATATATTATGTGGAGGCCACTGCTGGGGTATATGGAGGCTGTGCTGGCTGTATATGGAGGCTGTACTGGGGTATATATAGCCTGTTCTGGGGTATATGGAGGCTGTGCTGGGGTATATGGAGGCTGTGCTGGCTGTATATGGAGGCTGTACTGGGGTATATATAGCCTGTTCTGGGGTATATGGAGGCTGTGCTGGGTATATGGAGGCTGTGCTGGCTGTATATGGAGGCTGTGCTGGGGTATATAGAGGCTGTGCTGGGGTATATAGAGGCTGTACTGTATATATAACATGGAGGCTGTGCTGGGCTGTATATATTATTCGGAAGCTGCTGCTGGGCTGCCACAGTTTCGAAATAATATATACAGTTGTGGCCAACTGACACCCCTGCAATTCTGTCAGATAATACTCAGTTTCTTCCTGAAAATGATTGCAATCACAAATTCTTTGGTATTATTATCTTCATTTAATTTGTCTTCAATGAAAAAACACAAAAGAGAATGAAGCAAAAAGTAAAAGTTTTGGCACCCTCAGCCTAATACTTGGTTGCACAACCTTTAGCTAAAATACCTGCGATCAACCGCTTCCGGTAACCATCAATGAGTTTCTTACAATGCTCTGCTGGAATTTTAGACCATTCTTCTTTGGCAAACTGCTCAAGGTCCCTGATATTTGAAGGGTGCCTTCTCCAAACTGCCATTTTTAGATCTCTCCACAGGTGTTCTATGGGATTCAGGTCTGGACTCATTGCTGGCCACCTTAGAAGTCTCCAGTGCTTTCTCTCAAACCATTTTCTAGTGCTTTTTGAAGTGTGTTTTGGGTCATTGTCCTGCTGGAAGACCCATGATCTCTGAGGGAGACCCAGCTTTCTCACACTGGGCCCTACATTATGCTGCAAAATTTGTTGGTAGTCTTCAGACTTCATAATGCCATGCACACGGTCAAGCAGTCCAGTGCCAGAGGCAGCAAAGCAGCCCCAAAATATCAGGGAACCTCCGCTATGTTTGACTGTAGGAACCGTGTTCTTTTCTTTGAATGCCTCTTTTTTTCTCCTGTAAACTCTATGTTGATGCCTTTGCGCCAAAAAGCTCTACTTTTGTCTCATCTGACCAGATAACATTCTTCCAAAACGTTTTAGGCTTTCTCAGGTAAGTTTTGGCAAACTCCAGCCTGGCATTTTTATGTCTCGGGGTAAGAAGTGGGGTCTTCCTGGGTCTCCTACGATACAGTCCCTTTTCATTCAGACGCCGATGGATAGTACGGGTTGACAGTGTCGTACCCTCGGACTGCAGGGCAGCTTGAACTTGTTTGGATGTTAGTCGAGGTTCTTTATCCACCATCCGCACAATCTTGCGTTGAAATATGAAGGACAGAGGTTAAGTCAACTTTAATCCATATCAACTGGCTGCAAGTGTGATTTAGTTATTGCCAACACCTGTTAGGTGCCACAGGTAAGTTACAGGTGCTGTTAATTACACAAATGTAGTGTTTTTGCATGTGACAGCTTCACACTATGACGGCAGGTTAGTTGCCATACGCTAATGTGTATGGCAACCAAGTGTAGGCACCAGTGCAAATTGTGGAGGTGCAGTCTGAGTTCAACTGCCAATCACAGAGGATCTCATAGAGAGCGAGTGTCTGTGATTGGCCGTTGCAGTTCATTTGCAGTGAATATTCATGAAGCTTATTGAGTGGCCCTGGAAACAGCATTGGAAGGGTTGGAGACTGGTGAGCACTATATATCTATCTATCTGGAATAGAAGATGGAAAATAGCCCACAGACATGATTACCTTAGGTTTCAGCGCCTTCCCTTATACCAAAATCCAATGGTAGTTAGAAACTATAGAAATAAAGTTTGGACGGCAGACTATCTATCTATCTATCTATCTATTTATCTATCTATCTATCTATCTATCAGAAAATATTTCTCTGCAGCACTCAGCTACTACCAATAATGCACACATGCTAACAAGTGGTATATGAGGAAAAAATTAAAAACTTACGTTTTTTTTCAAAATACCGTAACTAAATATTCTTATTTTTTTTATTTTCTGAGGCTCTTGGTACATATATTGGCCAATGTCTGTTTGTTCATCAACCACGACACGGTGACCTCAGGTCTGATGAGTCCTAAGCTGACATCCCTATCTTCCTTGTCCTCCCTGTCCCACTTCTAAGTGGGTGGACACCATCTCAACCTCAGACCACCTGCAGGTGATGAGGGTGCTAAGTGCAGACATGGAGCCAGCAACTCCACATATTAGACAAAAAACAGAAAAAACTGCACAGCACTCAAAGACATAGTGTGAACTGGTGCCAGCAGGGACGCTGGATCAAAGCGTGTCGTGGTTGATGAACAAACAGACATTGGCCAATGTATGTACCAAGAACCTCAGAAAACAAAAAAAATAAGAATATTGAGTTTTTTTTAAAAATGTACGTTTTTAATTTTTTCCTCATATACCGCTTGTTAGCATGTGTGCATTATTGGTAGTAGCTGAGTGCTGCAGAGAGATTTTTTCTGGTTGTTTGATCCAGCGTCCCTGCTGGCAGCAGTTCACACTATGTCTTTGAGTGCTGTGCAGTTTTTCTGTTTTTTCTGTTTTTTATCTATCCACCTACCTTCTGTGAGACCCGCATGCTCAGTAGGTATATCAGATCTGATTTTACCGAATCCATAATGATCTGGTATTATTATTATTTATTATTATAGTGCCATTAATTCCATGGCGCTATACATATGGAAAGGGTATACAAAGACAAGTACAAGGTACATGGATAACATGTGGCATTCATGTACAGAAGGAGAGAGAACGCTGTCCGCGAGGGCTCACAATCTAAGAGGTAAGGCCGGATCCGGTGCCCGTTGACTTTCATTATAATTGATACTGGATCATACCAGATCCAGTCTTTTATGAAGCCCAATAAAAGTTACATCGTGCATATATGGAACTCAGTAAAAAAACGTGTCCACACTGATCTAGCAGAAAACGGACGCAACGCCGCTCCATTCTAAGTCTATGAGCAAAAATCGGATTTCGGCCAGATTTAAAAAATGCAAGTGTGAAACCAGCCTGACAAGATAAGGCCTTGTTCACACATACCAATACGTTTTTTAAGCCCTTAGAAAAACAGACCCATTTTTGTAAGGGTGCCAATAGTGTCCCCTGTGGTTCTGAACGTTTTTTGGAACTTTTGGGACTTAGTCATTTTTTCACCAAAAACGCATGCATAAACGCATGGTGCCTATAAATGCCATGCAAAAACACATGCGTTTCCCATAGGGCCCCATGTTAAAAAAAACGTATGCGTTTTTTTACAGCACCCAAAAACGCTGCATGCAGTGTTTTTTGGGATGCTGAACAAAAACGCATGTGTTGTTAAAAAACACATTGACACTTAAGTGCACCATGCGTTAACGCATCTGCGTTTTTGGACTTTGAAAAAAAACATTCCAAAATGTTCCCAAAACCGGAATTAAGGCAAAAACGGATGGTATGTGTGAACAAGGCCATACTATGTATTCACATTGTCATGTCATGTAACTGGAGCAGAACAAGTGTCATGTGACAGCTGCTATCATGGCTGTATAGCTACGTATGGTACACCGCCCCAGCCTAGAGAAGCTACAGGACTCTACTATTTATCTGCTCAGTCCACATTTCTAGATTAAAGACATTACAGAGGTTTAGCATAATAACAAGCAAGTGCTGGAAAGTCGTAAAGCTGGATAACGCCTTACACATACATCATGGATACGCTGTATGTACATGGTATAAGTCCTCCATACAGTCTGCAGTATCACATATGCACTTTTCTATGATACACATCTTACACAGTACAATCTTGGATAGTACATCACATATATAGTTTGCATTGTATTAAACAGCACTCATATAATTATCAACATATAGCACACATACCATACAGTATACACCCTGCACATGGTACAGTATGTCTGGTGAACAATGTACTGATACATGTGCCTACTATAGATAGATACCGATCCATACATATCTACTCCTATGTATCTACTGTACATATAGCACATGTACAGTAAATGAAGTATATAATGAATATTGTACTTACATATATGTACCTACTGTAGTTCACAGATCAATATATATTTACTCTTATGTATCTACATGTAGCACATGTGTATGATAAATAAAGTGTATGGTGAACATTATACTTATATACAGTGTGTACCTAGGTATACTTCATTGATCAATAAATATTTACTCTTATGTATCTACTTATAGCATATGTACAGTAAATAAAGTGTATGGTATGATTTATACTTATATATGTACCTTGGTATAACTCACAGATCCATATATATTTACTCTTATGCATCCACATATAGCACACATGAACAATGAATGACACGTATGTTGAACATTATACTTATATATGTAGCTAGGTATAGTTCACAGATCAGTAAATATTTACTTTTATGCATCTATCTATATATATATAGAGCAAGAAAGAGAGCACACATGTATGGTGGGAATTATATATGTGCCTAGGTATAGTTCACAGATCAATATATATTTACTCTTATGTATCTACATATAGTACATGTACAGTAAATAAAGTATATAGTGAACATTATACTTACATATGTACCTACTATAGTTCACATATCAATAGATATTTATTCTTATGTATCTACATATAGTACATGTACAGTAAATGAAGTATATAGTGAACATTATACTTACATATATATAGCTACTATAGTTCACATATCAATATTTACTCTTATGTATCTACATATAGTACATGTACAGTAAATGAAGTATATAGTGAACATTATACTTATATATGTACCTACTGTAGTTCACAGATCAATATGTATTTACCATTATATGTATCTACATACAGCACATGTACAGTAAATGAAGGGTATGCTGAACATTATTCATATATATATAGCTAGGTATAGTTCACAGATCAATAGATATTTATTGTTATGTATCTACATAAAGCACATGTACAGTAAATGAAGGGTATGCTGAACATTATACATATATATGTGGCTAGGTATAGTTCACAGATCAATAGACATTTACTCTTATGTATCTACATCTAGAACACATGTAATACAGCAATAATGAATATGACCACATTGTATATGATGTGTATAGTAGAATGTAATGATCAGGTATAGAGAAAGCACAGTGCAGTACTTACATAGTGCTCAGATCATGCAGGTATACACAGTCCAGACCCTGGTGACAGTCCCATATGCTGACAGGTAGATCCCCAGGGTTGTGATCAGTCACATTACCTGTGCTGACAGCCAGGACTCCTTCTCCTTCCCTGTGTTTGTGTCTCCAGGAGGGGATCACACCTGACAACTACAGGGAGGATCTGAGAAGGTGCAGACAGCAGATCCCATCAGATCTCAGCAGATCCCCAGCTCCCCTCCTGTCCTCTGTCCCTTGTGTTTCTTCTTCCTTCCTTCCAGCAGTTCCCTGGCAGACACTCAGCCCTCACTGCCTCCTATAGAGGAATGTCCTGATGGCCACAGCCATCACCTCCCAGTCATCATCACACCCAATACCACATGAACTATTATCACCTGCTGCTGTAAAAAGAAAAATAATTAACAGGAAGCTTCACATCTATAACTGAGCTCCTCTGTCTGCAGATATGGAGGGATTGCACATACCCCCTCTTCCTTATGAGTGTTCCTCATCTTCCAATCCTTTATTCTCCAGTCCATCCTTCTGTATCAGAGCTTGGTTTTTTGCAGTATTATTATTATTATTATTATTATTATTATTATTACCATTTTGGGGTCCATACAACATTCTGATCTGTTTGGGAGACTAATACTCTGCGCCATTTCACTGTATTTGTTTTTGTTTTGGTAAATAGAATAAATATGATATTTTATTCATTGTGAAAGGTTACTCCGACAGAAAAACCATAGGTATTTACGCTCCAGGTAAGGCAGGTGTGTGCACACGTCTTTATCACGTAAAGCCCCATAACCCGCCTGAAATGTGCTGAACGTTACAAAGAATGAACCTAAGCACTGGAATGTAAGAACAAGGCGGCGTTCACATGATCAGGTGTTTGAGCTCCTTTTAGAGCTCATTATTGCATGGCGTATTTGGTGCGGATCCGCTGCAGATCCACAATCAGTTTGCAGCGGCGTGTTTTCCCAGCCAAGTCTATGGGATTAGTGAAGTCCTGTCCGCTTGGTGCTTTTGTTTCCTGCTATTTGATTGCGGAAAAAATCTGCAGCATGTCTTTTCTTGATGCGGATTTTGCTGCATATTTCACCCATAGACTCTCATGTTAGCTCTAAATATGCAGCAGTGTTCACACAATGCGACTCTTGCGTATTTTGAGCCAAAATTACATTGAAATACCCAGGTAGTCATAGTGTTGGGGGAAAGAGCTGGCTTTGACCTCTTTTTTTTTCTCTGTGTTTTTGACCAAACTTTATTGAAAGTACCTGTCACTGCGCAGACAGGGATGGTTTTGGTGCATTTTACCGACACTAGGTGCAGATTTTGGAAGTTTAAAATCTGCACCACAAATTCAGCGTGTGAACGGCCCCTAAAGGGAATCTGATAGCAGGTTTTTTGCTACCTCATCTGACAGCAATATAATGTAGGTAAAGAAACCCTGAATCCAAGGATGTATCACATAGATTACTGGCTGTGGCCATTCTGATGGGGTACTGTTACACGTCGCAACATTGCTTGCAATTTCACTTGCAATTTGCTGGTTGCAGTGAAATCATGGACACATTGATCCATTTTGTACACGGCAACAAAATAGAACAATGTGTCCATGATTTCACTGCAACCAGCAAGTTGCAAGTGAAATTGCATGCAATGTTGCAACGTGTAAAGGTACCCATACAATCACAGAATTACGATTTAAGCATATACAGCGCCTTGTGATAGTATTCGGCCCCTTGAACTTTTCAACCTTTTGTCACATTTCAGGCTTCAAACATAAAGATATAAATTCTAATTTTTTTGTGAAGAATCAACAACAAGTGGGACACAATCGTGAAGTAGAACCAAATTTATTGGATATTTTAAACTTTTTTAACAAATAAAAAACTGAAAAGTGGGGTGTGCAATATTATTCAGCCCCTTTGTAGCAAACTTACTCCAGAAGTTCAGTGAGGATCTCTGAATGATCCAATGTTGTCCTAAATGACTGGTGATGATAAATAGAATCCACCTGTGTGTAATCAAGTCTCTGTATAAATGCACCTGCTCTGTGATAGTCTCAGGGTTCTGTTTCTGGTGCAGAGAGCATCATGAAGACCAAGGAACACACCAGGCAGGTCCGAGATACTGTTGTGGCGAAGTTTAAAGCTGTATTTGGATACAAAAAGATTTCCCAAGTTTTAAACATCTCAAGGAGCACTGTGCAAGCGATCATATTAAAATGAAAGGAGTATCAGACCACTGCAAATCTACCAAGACCCGGCCGTTCCTCTAAATCAGGGGTGGGGAACCTTTTCTCTGCAAAGGGCCATTTGGAAATTTAGAATATCATTCGCGGGCCGTATAAATTTATTAACTTAAAAAACATTGCTAAACTTACATCTGCTGGCGGTGTCGGTGAGGAGAAACAGCTGATCTGACAGCTGTTTGAATGTTCCCACGCCGACATCTCCTCTCTGTGTCGGCGCAGGAGATTCAAACAGCTGTCAGATCAGATGTTTCTGCCCGCTGACAACGGTCGGAGCTTACCAGGGGCCCGGAGGAGATCTCTGCCGCTGATCTCTGTCTCCGGCCCGCCTCCCGAGCGTGCTGATTGGCTGGCCGGGCTCCATAGTGATGTGTCCGCAGGCGGAAATTCTCCGCTGCGGACACATCATTATGAACAAAAATGACCCTGCTTTCACTGCGTTTGTGTCTGCATGCCCTCTGAATGCAGACACAAACACAAATGTGAAGGTAGCCTAACCCCATTTCTGGGGCCTGAGGTATACTGCACATGGGTAGATAGAGCCTCAGGTAGACAGCACAAGGGTAGACAGAGCCTGAGGTAGACGGCACTAGGGTAGGCAGAGCCTGAGGTATACAGCACATGGTTACACGGAGCGTGAGGTATACAGCACATGGGTACACAGAGCATGGGGTACACAGCACGTGGGTACGTGGGTACACAGGGCCAGAGGTATATGGCACATGGGTAGACAGAGCCTGAGGTATACGGCACATGAGTACATGGAGTTTGAAGCATACGGCACACGGGTACACGGAGCACAAGGAATACGACACATGGGTACAATGAGCGTGAGGCATACGGCACTTGGGAACACAGAGCCTGAGGTGTACGACACATGGGTACACTGAGCCTGAGGCGTACAGTACATGGGTACACTGAGACGGAGGCATATGGCACACAGGTACATGGGGCCAGAGTCATACAACTCATGGGTACACAGAACATGGATACACTGAGCCTGAGGCATATGGTACATGGGCACACAGGGCCTGAAGTATAAGACACACAGGACACAAAGTACAAGGTACAAAAAGAGATCCAGCAACACATCCAAATGAAGGTAGATAAAAATCAGTGTGGACATATATGATTTTAACATGGCTTCACATGATTTTTATCTCCCTCCCTTGGCTATGTTTCTGGATGCGGCTCCTTCTTATACTGCTGACAGTTTTCATCCCTGCACAGCTGACGATCACAGAGCAGACACTTTATTTATTTACTTATCTGACACCTTTAGATTTACTCATGGACTTCCCAAGGTGGAGGAATTGTTTATTTAAGATAAGCAGGAGGTGATTGTAATCCTCCCGGGAGCTGAGCTGGACAGTGCAGAGGCTCCTGCTTCACAGAACGCCTCACACTGACTATGTTTCAGGTCGGAGACAATTCCGGCACGCACCGCTGCTGATTTAAAGGGACCGCGCTACAAATAAAAGCAAAGTGGCCACGGGCCGGATCAGGTAACATGGCGGGCCGTACCCGGCCCGGGGGCCGGACGTTCCCCACCACTGCTCTAAACTTTCATCTCGAACAAGGAGAAGACGGATTAGAGATGCAGCCAAAAGGCCCATGATCACTCTGGATGAACTGCAGAGATCTACAGCTGAGGTGGGAGAGTCTGTCCATAGGACAACAATCAGCCGTACACTGCACAAATCTGGCCTTTATGGAAGAGTGGCAAGTAGGGATGGGCGAATCTACTCGCTAGGACTCGTTACTCGGCGAGTAGTAAGGGACTCGCAGGACTCGGTACTCTGCGAGTTTCCCAGTGATTACTCGCACGAGTCCAATGCAAATCAATATCAATCCTAGTTTTGTCAGAAACGCTGACAAAACTAGGATTGCCATTGTTTGCATTAGACTCGTGCGAGTAATCACTGGCTACTGTGCCAGTGATAGCAGGGAAACTGGCAGATAACTGCTGTTTCTTTGCGAGCCGAGTCCAGCTGTCTTCTCTGTGCAGCTCCAGGGTCCTAGAGCCCGCCTGCTGCCTGATGTAGCAGTGCTGAGATTGTTCTCAGTCTGCTCATTCCCTGTGTACAGACATGAATGTCTGTGCACAGAGATGATGTAGCAGTGCTGAGATTGTTCACAGTCTGCTCATTCCCTGTGTACAGACATGAATGTCTGTGCACAGAGATGATGTAGCAGAGCTGAGATTGTTCTCAGTCTGCTCATTCCCTGTGTACAGACATGAATGTCTGTGCACAGAGATGATGTAGCAGAGCTGAGATTGTTCTCAGTCTGCTCATTCCCTGTGTACAGACATGAATGTCTGTGCACAGAGATGATGTAGCAGAGCTGAGATTGTTCTCAGTCTGCTTATTCCCTGTGCATAGACATCTATATTTATGCACAGGGGATGTAGCAGAGAGGACATCGCGTTTTGGACTGCGTCGGACGGAAGAGGATTTTTTTAATTAAAGATGGAGTCCCTAATGGCTTTTTTTTTTATTTCTAATAAAAAATTTTCCTTGTGTTGTGTTTTTTTTAAAACAATTTAATAGAAATTCATGGCGGTCATGTCTAATATTGGCGTGACCGCCATAAATTTCGGGCTTAGGGCCAGCTGATAATACAAAGCTGGCCCTAACCTCTTTATTACCCAGCGTGCCACCGCTACCAGGGCCGCTGGAAGAGCGGGGTTCAGCGCCAGAGGATGGCGCTTCAATGAACGCGCCATCTTCTGGGGCGGCTGCGGGCTGCAATTTGCAGCGGGGGGTGCCCAGAAAACTTGGGCATCCCTGCGCTGCGGATTCCAGCCCCCAGCTGCTTAGCTGTACCTGGCTAGACATAGAAATTGCGCGGAGCCCCACGCATTTTTTTTAAATTATTTCATGAATTTCAGAGTCAGAGTCTCAGAGTCAGAATCTCAGAATTTCATGAAATAATTAAAAAAAAATGTGTGGGGCTCCGCGCAATTTCTATGTCTAGCCAGGTACAGCTAAGCAGCTGGGGGCTGGAATCCACAGCGCAGGGATGCCCAACCTTTCTGGGCACCCCCCGCTGCAAATTGCAGCCCGCAGCCGCCCCAGAAGATGGCGCGTTCATTGAAGCGCCATCCTCTGGCGCTGAACCCCGCTCTTCCAGCGGCCCTGGTAGCGATGGCACGCTGGGTAATAAAGAGGTTAGGGCCAGCTTTGTATTATCAGCTGGCCCTAAGCCCGAAATTTATGGCGGTCACGCCAATATTAGACATGACCGCCATGAATTTCTATTAAATTGTTTTAAAAAAAACACAACACAAGGAAAATTTTTTATTAGAAATAAAAAAAAAAAGCCATTAGGGACTCCATCTTTAATTAAAAAAATCCTCTTCCGTCCGACGCAGTCCAAAACGCGATGTCCTCTCTGCTACATCCCCTGTGCATAAATATAGATGTCTATGCACAGGGAATAAGCAGACTGAGAACAATCTCAGCTCTGCTACATCATCTCTGTGCACGGACATTCATGTCTGTACACAGGGAATGAGCAGACTGAGAACAATCTCAGCACTGCTACATCATCTCTGTGCACAGACATTCATGTCTGTACACAGGGAATGAGCAGACTGAGAACAATCTCAGCACTGCTACATCAGGCAGCAGGCGGGCTCTAGGACCCTGGAGCTGGGGCAGCCAGAACACAGAGAAGACAGGATCTTATCTGTGCGAGTCAGCGATTACTTACAAAGTAAACTAGCAATGCAAATAAATGACACAACTAGGATTGCTTCAGGCTGAAGCTTCCGAGACACATGTGCGATTTGTAAATCTCACACTACTCGCTATTACTCGCTTCACCATTCATTAACATTGGACTCGCTAGACTCGCAACGAGTAGCGAGTCCTGGGCTCAGACTCGCTAGAGTCAAGCGATTCCGAGTAATTTAGGATTCGCCCATCACTAGTGGCAAGAAGAAAGCCATTTCTCAAAGATATCCATAAAAAGTCTCGTTTGAAGTTTGCCACAAGCCACCTGGGAGACACCAAACGTGGAATAAGGTGCTCTGGTCAGATGAAACCAAAATCAAACTTTTTGGCCACAATGCAAAACGATATATTTGGCGTAAAAGCAACACAGCTCATCACCCTCAAAACACCATCCCCACTGTCAAACATGGTGGTGGCAGCATCATGGTTTGGGCTTTTCTTCAGCAGGGACAGGGAAGATGGTTAAAATTGATGGGAAGATGCAGGGCCGGCGTCAGCACCCGGCGTACCCGGGCAAGTGCCGGGGCCCGACGGCTTGGAGGGGGCCCACCGGGCCCCTGAGGGCTAGGGTCACACTTGTGTTGTGACCCTAGCCTGACGCAAGTATTGTCTGCTGCAGCGCAGAGCGTTTAACGCTATGCGCTGCCAGCAACTGAGCCCATAGAAACCCGCAGTTTACATTGACAACCAGTGGTTGTCAAGGTAAACGTCGGGTTTCTATGGGCTGCCTCCAGCGCATAGCAGCGTTGCAACATACAATACTTGCATCAGGCTAGGGTCACAATGCAAGTGTGACCCTAGCCTCAGGGGCCCCTGAGCACTGCCCCCACAGCCAGAGCCATATACAGGGGGCAGCTGGGGGGTCATTTTCAGGCTCCTGCAGGCTGCAGCACCGGAGGGTCTCCCTCCTCCCCCCTCCACGGGAGCCGGCAGAGCTGCACACTCTGTGCTAGTGTGCTTACAGGACCTGTGATGATGTCAATGGATGGGGAGGAGTCAATGATCACATGATCAGCTCCTCAGTGTATCCAGGACTGTGCTGGCCATCAATGATGCTCAAATAAGGTGAAGTTTGTGTGGGGTCAGGAGGCATTTACAGTGTGAATGTAGCAGAGGTGAGTGTGTACTAGGTGTATGGCAATTAGGTGAAGGTTATGTGTGGGGTCAGGAGGGATTTACAGTGTGAATGTAGCAGAGGCGAGTGTGTACTAGGTGTATGGCAATTAGGTGAAGGTTATGTGTGGGGTCAGGAGGGATTTACAGTGTGAATGTAGCAGAGGTGAGTGTGTACTAGGTGTATGGCAATTAGGTGAAGGTTATGTGTGGGGTCAGGAGGGATTTACAGTGTGAATGTAGCAGAGGCGAGTGTGTACTAGGTGTATGGAGCAGAGGCGAGTGTGTACGAGGTGTACGGAGCGGAGCCGTGTGTGTGTACGAGGTGTACGGAGCAGAGCCGTGTGTGTACAAGGTGTACGGAGAGGAGCCGTGTGTGTGCGAGGTGTACGGAGAAGAGCCGTGTGTGTACGAGGTGTACGGAGAAGAGCCGTGTGTGTACGAGGTGTACGGAGAAGAGCCGTGTGTGTACGAGGTGTACGGAGAAGAGCCGAATGTGTACGAGGTGTACGGAGAAGAGCCGAGTGTGTACGAGGTGTACGTAGCAGAGCCGCGTGTGTACGAGGTGTACGGAGCAGAGCCGTGTGTGTACGAGGTGTACGGAGAAGAGCCGTGTGTGTACGAGGTGTACGGAGAAGAGCCGTGTGCGTACGAGGTGTATGGAGCAGAGCCGCGTGTGTATGAGGTGTACGTAGCAGAGCCGCGTGTGTACGAAGTGTACGGAGCAGAGCCGAGTGTGTATGAGGTGTACGGAGCAGAGCCATGTGCGTACGAGGTGTACCGGGCAGAGCCATGTGCGTACGAGGTGTATGGAGCAGAGCCGCGTGTGTATGAGGTGTACGTAGCAGAGCCGCGTGTGTACGAAGTATGTGTACCAGTGGTAGCCCCCCGCGGATTCTGCTCCTATAGTCTCAGCCACCTTTGTCAGCGGCATTCTTCTCCATAGTCTCTTCTGCCGCTGTCTGCATTCTGCAGCTCAGCATGGAGGGGCACGATGTCATCACTGTGCTGATATGTGCAGAGCGACCGGAGGAGACCGGAGCGGCAAGAAGAAAGGTGAGGAGAAAGAGAGATCTGGACGGCCAGACACTCCGCTTGGCTGCGGTGCCACCATATGGCAGTGCGGCTCCATTGAGCTGTCTGCCTTATTTGTGCGCTTCAGGATGCTTGTGTATATACCAAGCATCCTCAGACGCACAAAAATGCAACATTTTGCATTTGAAGGGTATTTTTAAAAGGCGCAAGGGAACGCAATCGCATTTTAGCCCTAACAACGTGTAATATGCTCACTGTCAGAAACAGCTCTTGTTGGTTTCAGCAGTCACTGTTCCTGTAAGGCTGCCTTCACATAGGCGTTTTTTTAAAAATGTGGCAGTTGCGGTAAAAAAAAACCCTGCATCTGCCGCATTTTCCGTCTAGCGGCTGCACTTGCTTCACGTTTGCGGCAAGCCCCATGCATTGTCTATGGGGCTTGCGGTAAGTGTGCGGCAATATATATATATACATATATATATATATATAGTCCGCGATATGTACTTAAAGGGGGCCCACTGAGACCTTTTCGCCCGGGGCCCACAGAAACCTGGAGCCGGCCCTGGGAAGATGGACGGAACCAAATACAGGACCATTCTGGAAGAAAACCTGTTGGAGTCTGCAAAAGACCTGAGACTGGGAAGGAGACTTATCTTCCAAAAAGACAATGATCCCAAACATAAAGCAAAATCTACAATGGAATGGTTCAAAAATAACCGTCTCCAGGTGTTAGAATGGCCAAGTCACATCCAGACCTGAATCCAATGGAGAATCTGTGGAAAGAGCTGAAAACTGCTGATCACAAACGCCTCAATCCAACCTCACTGAGCTCCAGCTGTTCTGCAAGGAAGAATGGGCAAGAATTTCAGTTTCTCAATGTGCAAAACTGATAGCGACAAACCCCAAGAGACTGCAGCTGTAATCGCAGCAAAAGGTGGTGCTACAAAGTATTAACTCAAGGGGGACGAATAATATTGCACCGCCCACTTTTCAGTTTTTTGTTAAAAAAGTTTATATATCCAATAAATTTTGTTCCACTTCAGATTGTGTCCCACTTGTTGTTGATTCTTCACAAACAATTATAATTTATATCTTATGTTTGAAGCCTGAAATGTGGCAAAAGGTTGAAAAGTTCAAGGGGCCAAATACTTTCACAAGGCACAGTGTATATAGCCTAAAGCCTCTTTATTATAATCATGAATTGCAGTATGTGTTAAAAGGGCCCACTGAGGCTCTTTTGCTCGGGTGCCACCAAACCTGGAGCCAGCCCTGGGTGGGGAGACATCCGGCACTTGGAGTAGTTGTATAAAATTGCCATTTATTTGAAGAAAAATTTAAAAGTGAAACATGTACAAATAGGAAACAGACCAATCCATAATGGTCATAGAAAAAGATTAAAAATGTGACGTGTTTCGGCTACATGCTAGCCTTATTCTTTTTATGCATGAGACCATGAATAAGGCTTGTATGTAGCTGAAACATGCAGGATCAAACCTTCCTTTTCTAGAGTGTATCTTGGCAGTGGCGGCTGCGATCCGTGCTCAGGAGGACAGGACAGGGGAAGGAATTTACAAGTGAGTGGACTTTTCTTCTATATATTGTATAAAATTGACAGTGAGGTGTTAATCACAGTATGACTAAGTAGTCCTGTAATGGTAATCACCAGATGATAAAGCCTTTAGTTTTGGTAAACAATAGCACACACACTGATAAGAGAGGCATAGTTGATTTTTGTTTTTTAACCCTTACAGCATGCTGTCCTCAGCTTATATAGGAAAAACCTACTGGCAGATTCTCTTTAACTGCTACTTCAACCTTACAGCTGCTGTGCCATCTTCAAAAATGTACCCCGGTCAGGAATGGGTGTACATTTAGGACACAAGTTGCACATTTAGATGTGCAAAACCAGGTAGGGGCAGCCCTGCCCCTACCAGTGACGTGCCCCACTCAGTTGGTATGATTCTGGTCTGCACCCTGGAAAGATCAAAGCTGCATCAATAATAAAGGTCTTTACGAGCCTCAAAGAGATGAATTTACAGGAGCAGGCTAGGTAGCAGCAGTAGTATATTGGGAAAGTGTTAGTTAGGAATAGCTAAGACAAATAAAAGGAGGGTGACATTGGTAGTGGAAATCTCTTTAAGTGATGAAAAAACATTAGGAAATTAAAAAAAATAAAAATAATATAATTTTGCTTGTGCCGCCAATGTTTTGAATTTTTGGGGCTATGTTAGGGCTTATTCTTTGCACCATGTCTGACATTTGGGGTAGATATGATGTTTTGATTGACTCCTATTGCATTTTATTGCAATGTTGCAAAGGTTGAAAAAGTGTAATTCTGGCATTTCGTGTTTTTTTCTCACTATGTTGGGTTAATTAATTCTATATTGTGACAGATCGGATTTTTACAGATGTAACGATACCACATATGTATATTTTTCATTCTTCCTTTATTTTTAATGGGGGTGTTTTGAACTTTTATGTGTTTTCATTTTATTCATTTTTTTTGTCACTTTCTATTGTATTTATTAATCCCTGTCACATACCCGCTTTCCAGCACGTGACTTGGGGCTGCGCCTGCAAGGGTTAATCTATCTCCTCTCAATCAATACAGCACTGGACCTCTGTCCTATGCTGAAAGGAAGGGGGCATCAATCACACGCCAACTCAAATCGTGCACCCCACTTCACACACGCTGCCACCACCCACCGGATTTGGGGCCGATGAGTCCCCCTAAACTAAGACTATCAGACAATCCACAGAATTACACCCTTTCTAGGGTTATGGGTTCTAAAGAGTATACAAGGTTCAGACTTATTAAAGTTTTAAGATTTAATATACAGTGCCTACAAGTAGTATTCAACCCCCTGCAGATTTAGGTGGTTTGATAAGATGCAAATAAGTTAGAGCCTTCAAACTGCAAACGAGAGTAGGATTTATTAACAGAAGCATAAATCTTACAAACCAAAAAGTTATGTTGCTCAGTTGAATTTTAATAAATTTTAAACATAAAAGTGTGGATCAATTATTATTCAACCCCTAGGTTTAATATTTTGTGGAATAACCCTTGTTTGCAATTACAGCTAATAATCGTCTTTTATAAGACCTGATCAGGCCGGCACAGGTCTCTGGAGTTATCTTGGCCCACTCCTCCATGCAGATCTTCTCCAAGTTATCTAGGTTCTTTGGGTGTCTCATGTGGACTTTAATCTTGAGCTCCTTCCACAAGTTTTCAATTGGGTTAAGGTCAGGAGACTGACTAGGCCACTCCATCACCTTGATTTTTTCCCTCTTGAACCAGGCCTTGGTTTTCTTGGCTGTGTGCTTTGGGTCGTTGTCTTGTTGGAAGATGAAATTACAACCCATCTTAAGATCCTTGATGGAAGAGCAGAGGTTCTTGGCCAAAATCTCCAGGTAGGCCGTGCTATCCATCTTCCCATGGATGCGGACCAGATGGCCAGGCCCCTTGGCTGAGAAACAGCCCCACAGCATGATGCTGCCACCACCATGCTTGACTTTAGGGATGGTATTCTTGGGGTCGTATGCAGTGCCATCCAGTCTCCAAACGTCACGTGTGTGGTTGGCACCAAAGATCTCGATCTTGGTCTCATCAGACCATAGAACCTTAAACCAGTCTGTCTCAGAGTCCTCCAAGTGATCATGAGCAAACTGCAGACGAGCCTTGACATGACGCTTTGAAAGTAAAGGTACCTTACGGGCTCGTCTGGAACGGAGACCATTGCGGTGGAGTACGTTACTTATGGTATTGACTGAAACCAATGTCCCCACTGCCATGAGATCTTCCCGGAGCTCCTTCCTTGTTGTCCTTGGGTTAGCCTTGACTCTTCGGACAAGCCTGGCCTCGGCACGGGAGGAAACTTTCAAAGGCTGTCCAGGCCGTGGAAGGCTAACAGTAGTTCTATAAGCCTTCCACTTCCAGATTATGCTCCCAACAGTGGAGACAGGTAGGCCCAACTCCTTGGAAAGGGTTTTGTACCCCCTTGCCAGCCTTGTGACCCTCCACGATCTTGTCTCTGATGGCCTTGGAATGCTCCTTTGTCTTTCCCATGTTGACCATGTATGAGTGCTGTTCACAAGTTTGGGGAGGGTCTTAAATAGTCAGAAAAAGCTGGCAAAAGAGATAATTAATCCACACATGTGAAGCGCATTGTTATTTGTGCCTGAACTACTTCTTAATACTTTAGGGGGACCAAACAGAATGCTGGTGGTTTGAGGGGTTGAATAATAATTGACCCACACTTTTATGTTTAAAATTTATTAAAATTCAACTGAGCAACATAACTTTTTGGTTTGTAAGATTTATGCTTCTGTTAATAAATCCTACTCTCGTTTGCAGTTTGAAGGCCCTAACTTATTTGCATCTTATCAAACCACCAAAATCTGCAGGGGGTTGAATACTACTTGTAGGCACTGTAAAAGATACAGTGCTTACAATAAAAAGATTTAAAAATAGAAAATAAAAAGTGACATACACATATGCAAAACTGTTATGAAATAAAAAGGAGAAAACGTACAGGACCCTAAACTTGGCAGCTTGCATTCTGTATCCCAATGGGGAAGGAGGAGATGGGAGTGGATCACAGCAGTGTTCAGCTGCACCATTATCTGTGAACCCTGGACTTTGGCTGGGAGGGTCCAGTTATAGGCTCAGACTGGAGGTCAGATTTCTAGACCAGTCTTCCATTTTAATATTCTAATTCTGGGTCTATGATGGGACTCTCACTAATTTATCCATGCATACATTATTTTACAAATGCTCTTTTGTCTAAACCAATTCTCTTTCTGTTGGTCTGTACTGGGTCCCTTTGAAGCTGCTAGAGGTGTGAATATTCCACTGTGTGCTTTTACCAGGATGGCACCCTGGGGAGGTAGGAGACTCTTTGCCAGGACGTTAGCTTTGTGGTTATGTGGAGCCCACTGGGACGGGGTACTCGGTACCAGACCAGGGTATCACAGGGGGTTATCACGGCGGTCTTGGTCTGGACCGTGTCCCGAGCCCACAAGTAAAAGGGGTTATTTACAGGGATTGTCGTGACGCCACCCACGAGTTGTGGTCAATAGGGACCACTGCTGCTGCTTGCTTTCTGCCAGGAGGGTGGATGGTGCTCCAGCTGGATGGATGAGCCCGCCGTCGGTCGGGCTGCTCCTGACAGGGTGTAAAACAGTTCAACATGCAGGGAATCACACACTGGAGACACTGGCAGGGTTCACCGGGTTTTACTCAAGTTTCTCCACTGTACAGTTCATAATTCAGCCTTTCCACAATTTAATTCCATGCTTTCAGCCAGCCCTACTGCAGCCAGGGTTCCTGCCGTAGACCCTTCTCTTTCTTGGTACCATTCAGGCTCTCCTAAACTTCTCTTCTCCCAGTGTGCTGTATGGTAGGCGACTCAGATCCTTGTTTGGCTTCTCCCTATTTGTGGGTAGCAAGCCTGGGTCCTATATGTCACTGTACCTCCTGCATGTGTGTTAGGAGATCAGACTTGGAATCTGAGCTCCCCGTCGGTATGTCTGTGATCCGGCTTGTAGGTACGGTCACCTCAAAGCCGAATCTCTGGTCCCAGCCTAGCCTTCCAGTCTACCTATGTTTCAGGGGAACACCAGGCTCTTTCCTACCTGTATGACTATGGCGTACAACAGGGATTCCTTCCTTCCTTCGGTCGTCCTCTGGCACTGCTGCTGTTTTTCTCGGACCCAGCTGCACTGGTCCGGTGCTCAGCTCTTCTTAGTCTTTACTCTGTCTGGTGCTGCTCGGCACCCTCTGGCCTACTTGTCTTTACTGTTCGGCGCCCTCTGGCTTACTACCGCTACTTCCTCGTTTTCCACTTATGTACCCGGTCCGTCACCTTGCCTACGTCCCACCCACTGTGACTGGCCCTACCACCCCTTGCCCGTCTAGAGTCCCGGGCTCCGGGTTGGGTCTTGTGTCTGTGGGTTTGTTTGTGAAGGTGTTTCTAGAAAACTGTCTCCACCTCCCTGGCTGCAGTTCTTACCTGTGGCCACCCTGGTCACAGGGGCGCCACAGTTAGATAAAACAGGTTGTGATATTTTGTGTACTGTAGTTTTTAACCCTGGTGTAGAGCGGTAGAGTTAACCCTTAACTGCTTGTGACCAATCTTCTGAGATACATATTTCACTACACCCTTAGGGTACGTGAACCTGCGATCATCCATTTTTTTTACCTAGAACAAAAACACTTTATCATCTGTATGTCTTTTTCTGACATCTTTATGCCATTCATTTTTTAAAGTGAACATTATAATAAATGATAAAAGGTCTAATATCATTTGCTATCTTAAACCAACAAATAATCACCACTGACACCACTACTGATGCCATCCTTGTGCTGTCTGATAAAGCCCCATACACTTTACACTGACCCCACTGATATTAGCAAGTGCGGCTGCCTTTAGTCTAATGTGTATGGGAGTCTTAACCCTTTTATTTTTTGCAGCTTGATCTGATGTTTCTAATGACACCATTTTTGGGTGGATGGGATGTTTTGATCGCCCGTTATTGCATTTTATTGCAACCAAAAGAACATAATCTTAATATTTTGTCTTTTTTTACCATTATACAGATAGCAAATATATATATATTTTTATTGTTTTATTTCCAATAGGGCAAAGGAGGGGCGATTAGAACTTTTAGTTTTTTTTTCTATTTCATATTTTTATAAACTTTTATTTTTCACTTTTCCTTTATTTTACTTGGCGCCTTAGGGCGACTCAGCACTGCAGGGGTGCTTTTTTTCTTTTATTAATTATTGTATTTTTTATAACTGTACATTGTCCCCTGTGTATTGTAAAGCGCTGTGAAATATATTGGCGCTATATAAATAAAGATTATTATTATTATGCTGTGTAAAGCACTTTTTATAAATAAAGAAGCACTACTCTACTTTATTCTTTGAACCTGTTAATTCCCTGCAAACGCTATTTGCTGAAATCATTGTTTACAAGAAACATTTATAACCGAAACTTTCCCTAACGCTCCTTCAGAGCCGCCGAGCTCACTGTGATGCCAGGCACCGGGAACAGGATAGACCTGGGAAAGGTGAGTACAGCCCGGAGAGCAGGGAGGACCTGGGGAAGGTGAGTGCAGCACCGAGAGCAGGGAGGACTGGGGGAAGGTAAGTATAGACCAGGAGCAGGGAGGACCTGGGAAAGTGAGTACCGCAACGGGAGCAGGGAGGACCTGGGGAAGGTGAGTGCAGCCCAAAGAGCAGGGTGGACCTGGGGAAGGTGAGTACAGCCCAAGGAGCAGGGTGGACCTGGGGAAGTTGAGTACAGCTCCGGGAGCAGGGTGGACCTGGGGAAGGTGAGTACAGCCCAAGGAGCAGGGTGGACCTGGGCAAGGTGAGTACAGCTCCAGGAGCAGGGAGGACCTGGGGAAGGGAGGACCTGGGGAAGGTGAATATAGCCCAGGAGCATGGTGGACCTGGGGAAGGTGAGTATAGCTCAAGGAGCAGGGAGGACCTGGGGAAGGTGAGTACAGCCCAAGGAGCAGGGTGGAACTTGGCAAGGTGAGTACAGCTCCAGGAGCAGGGAGGACCTGGGGAAGGCGAGTACAGCCCCGGGAGAAGGGAGGACCTGGGAAAGGTGAATATAGCCCAGGAGCATGGTGGACCTGGGGAAGGTGAGTACAGCTCAAGGAGCAGGGAGGACCTGGGGAAGGTGAGTACAGCACCAAGAGCAGAGAGGACCTGGGCAAGGTGAGTACAGCACCAGGAGCAGGGTGGACCTGGGGAAGGTGAGTACAGCCATGGGAGCAGTGTGGAACTGGGGAAGGTGAGTACAGCACCGGGAGCAGTGTGGACCTGGGAAGGTGAGTATAGAATCAGGAGCAGTGAGGACCTGGGGAAGGTGAGTACAGCACCAGGAGCAGGGAGGACTTGGGGAACGTGAGTACAGCACCGGGAGCAGTGTGGACCTGGGGAAGGTGAGTAAAAACCAGGAGCAGAGAGGACCTGGGGAAGGTGAGTACAGCACCAGGAGCAGGGAGGACATGGGGAAGGTGAGTACAGCTCCGGGAGCAGTGTGGACCTGGGGAGGGTGAGTACAGCTACCGGGAGCAGGGAGGACCTGGGGAAGGTGAGTACAGCCCCGGGAACAGGGAGGACCTGGGGAGGGTGAGTACATCCCAGGAACAGGGAGGGCCTGGGGAAGGTGAGTACATCCCAGGAGCAGGGAGGACCTGGGGAAGGTGAGTACAGCCCAGGAGCAGTGTGGACCTGGGGAAGGTGAGTACAGCCCAGGAGCAGTGTGGACCTGGGGAAGGTGAGTACAGCCCTGGAGCAGTGTGGACCTGGGGAAGGTGAGTAGATCTCAGGAGCAGGGAGTACCTGGAGAAGGTGAGTACAGAACCTGGAGCAGGGTGGACCTGGGTAAGGTGAGTACTGGACCTGGAGCAGGGTGGACCTGGGGAAGGTGAGTACATCCCAGGAGCAGGGAGGACCTGGGGAAGGTGAGTACAGACCCACCTTTTTTATTACCTATAGTCTACACTGAAACACCCTAGTTATCAGGAAACTCCAAATAGCTTTTGCAGCTCTTCCTGGGGCCACTTATAAGGGCCTCCTCAGCAGGGCTTAACTAGAAGCTCTTAGACCCCAAGATCCAACAGGGCCCCCAATTATTGCACATCTTTAATAGCAATAGTCTTTTTCTACAGGCCACAGAGACTTTTGGGGAGGGACATACTAAAAAGAATGAAGAAAAGGAATAAATAAAAAGAATGAAGATAATAACTTAAGCAAATATTTTGGAGATGTATAAAAGTTTTCTTGAGCATCTTAGACATGGAATGAACATGAAATATCTGTAGATAATAGGGGAATGAACATATCCCATATAGTCAGGTGTATATTATGTTACCTGAGCATTATAGGTGTGGAATGAACATGAAATATCTGCAGATAATAGGGGAATGAACACATATAATCATGTACCCCTGGTTATATGGGATATGTGTTTATTCTCCTGTACTCTACATATGTTTCATGTTCATTCCCCACCTATAATGCTCAGGTAACATAGTATACACCTGACTATATGGGATATGTGTTCATTCCATGTATAATAAGTTATTATCTTCATTCTTTTTATTTATTCCTTTTCTTCATTCTTTTTAGTACGTCCCCTTTTGGGCCCCCCTACCCTCCCCCCACCTGTTGTAGTTACGCCCCTGCTCATGGGGCTGCACTCCAGGGGCCACTGGTGAGGGCCCCCCTGACTCCACCGCAGTGACCGGTCACGTGTTACACTAGCTCCTCCCCTCAGATGCGGTCACGTGATCTCACACCTCGCAGAAGCGCCTCTACTAACTCCTCCCCCTACTGTGTGAAACACCTGGACTAAGCCACGCCTCCTTTAGTTCTCCCAACCAATCAGAGTTCTCCCGGATACGATACACGAAGACCTCCTCAGCGATTGTCATAGAAACCGTGTTGTGAGGAGGGGGAGCGGAGCTCGGGAGGGGCCGTGTAGCTCCGCCCACCTCGGCACAAGTGGAGGAGAGCGGACAGGTCCGTGTGACGGAGCGGAGCCGGCGGGATGGACACCGAGGCTGATAACGGTAGGTGCCGGCCTGTGGTGACACACGCGCTGCGTGACGTCATGTACAGTGGCCAATGCCCGAACTGGGACATTACAGAGACCTGACTCCGCGGCAGTGACAACATGGGGGAAAGTCCCACAGAAAGACCCCCGGAGCCTCTGACCCCAGAAAGACCCCCGGAGCCTCCGACCCCAGAAAGACCCCCGGAGCCTCTGACCCCAGAGTTCATTGAAGTTCTTAAACTGGTCTATCAAAGGCTGTGTCAGGGGTAATGGGGGGCCGCCACCTGCTGGTGTTACAGGGCCGCGTCCCAGGGTTACGGGGGACCTCGTCCTGGTGTTGTGGGGGGGTCAGCGTCCTGGTGTTACGGGGGGTTGGTGTCCTGGTGTTATGGGGGAAGGGGGGCACGTCCTGGGGTAATGCACGACCGCGTCCTGGTGTTGTGGGGGGGTCCGCGTCCTGGTGTTATGGGGGAAGGGGGTCGACGTCCTGGTGTTATGGGGGAAGGGGGGCACGTCCTGGGGTAATGCACGACCGCGTCCTGGTGTTACGGGGGGTTGGTGTCCTGGTGTTATGGGGGAAGGGGGGCACGTCCTGGGGTAATGCACGACCGCGTCCTGGTGTTGTGGGGGGGTCAGCGTCCTGGTGTTATGGGGGAAGGGGGCACGTCCTGGGGTAATGCACGACCGCGTCCTGGTGTTATGGGGGGGTCCGCGTCCTGGTGTTATGGGGGAAGGGGGGCACGTCCTGGGGTAATGCACGACCGCGTCCTGGTGTTACGGGGGGGTCGGCATCCTGGTGTTACGGGAGGTCGGCGTCCTGGTGTTACGGGAGGTCGGCGTCCTGGTGTTACGGGAGGTCGGCGTCCTGGTGTTACGGGAGGTCGGCGTCCTGGTGTTACGGGGGGTCGGCGTCCTGGTGTTACGGGGGGGTCGGCGTCCTGGTGTTACGGGGGGGTCGGCATCCTGGTGTTACGGGAGGTCGGCGTCCTGGTGTTACGGGAGGTCGGCGTCCTGGTGTTACGGGGGTCGGCGTCCTGGTGTTACGGGAGGTCGGCGTCCTGGTGTTACGGGGGGTCGGCGTCCTGGTGTTACGGGGGGTCGGCGTCCTGGTGTTATGGGGGGTCGGCGTCCTGGTGTTTGTACCGTTCAGTGCATAGTGCCAGAGTTCTTGTGGTTTGGACCTGGGGTTGGCATCGTTACACTGTTGGGGTCCATACAACTTTCTGATCACTTACGTACGTGGCGATACCAAATGTTTTATTTTTAGCCCCAATAATGATGGGGCCCCAGAAGCTGAGAATACCGGCCCCCAGCTACCTAGTTTTACCTTGGATGGCAAAAAAATATATGGCAAAGCCCACACTTTTTTTTTGCCAGCCAAGTTAAAGGGAATGTGTCAGGTAAAAAATTCTTTATTTATACTTCCCATCTATAAACTGCAAATAAAGAGATTCATTCCATCTGTCACTCACAGTGAGTGATCAACTTAGTTCTCTGCTGTCCACTCCCCATAGGATGACTATTCATGTCATATATTCATGACTCACCGTAGGCCCGTGGACTCCGGTTTAGACAGGCTGTAGCTCCTTCCTCCTTGTCACGGGTGGGCCGCGCCTGCCGGTAGTCAGACCCGGTTGGGTGCAGATCAAAAGTTGACGACGTCTTGTAGGAACAGATTAAAGGGGTTAATTTATTCGTGACGCCACCTATGAGTAGTTCGGTAATCGTTACCGACGCTGCGGAACCTCCGGGGGATGGACAGCAGCAAGATGGAACGCTCCCCACAGGCTGAGCGGTGATCCCCGGAGGCTGGAGCTGCTCAAGATGTTGTGCGGCAGCTGCGGTTACCTTGTGTGCAGACGGATACAATCATAAGGAAGCACGGACACAGAAAGTCTCTGTAACAGGTCTTTACTGTAACCAGCAGGCAGTACATGGTATACAGTTCACGGGTAGTGGACCGGGTGGACTCAGCAGTGATAGGTGTCCCTCAGAGATCCGTAGTGTTCCTTCATTCTAGCTAAGTCTTTGTCATTGTCGCCCAGGAATACCAGGTCGGGTACGGGGAGGCTGCTTCAATCCCTATCCAAGATGTACGTTATGGATGTTTTGGGGAGCCTTGGGTCCCTCGGTGGGTACACCGCTGGTTAGACGACTGGAAGTTGGCTGGTGGTGGGGGTGCTCCTGTAAAGCTGCTCCTCCACGCTTCTGGTTCGCGTAGCAGAGGTGAACTGCTGCCAGCTTCGGTACCAGTGAACCGGCTGTGAATTGGGCACGGGGGTATTTTGGAACCCGTGGTTGGTGATGCCCGATCCCGGTTGTTGAGGCCTCAGGTGCTGCTAACACCCGACCAGTGACGGCCCGGGGCTGCACGAGGTGCAGAGCCCCCGCTCCTACTCCAAGTTCAAGTCTGCTTCTTGTCTAGACTCGACTCCTTCTTCATCTAGACTAACTAAGTGTCTCTACTTCTCCTACACTACCCTTGCACTCCGCCCACCAGGACCTTGGATTGGCCCTCTGTGTTAAGTGATGCATGCAGGGTTTTTGGATCTCTAAGTTAACCATATGACTGCTGTGTCAGAGAACATTGCGGCTGCATTTATGGCTGCAATACCCTCTTGTGACGCACTCGTTGCGGGGCGCCACATTCGCATCACTGCTCAGGACATCAGTGGGGGGAGCTGTATCCTCCACTCTGCTCCTGTTTGAGGTCAATTAATACACACAATTTGTCACAGCACAGCAGGATATCTGTTTAGAGAAACAAATGGAGTAGACACCTTATCTAGATCAGGTAAGGCAGACCTGCAATAGCTCTCTCCAGCCATGTCCTCAACAGAACAGAAGCTCCTAATGGAAACTGAAACCTGACACTGCACTGAGAGAAAAGGGAGGAGTGAGCTGCTGAGAGGGAGTGCATAATAACTGAACAGTTTAACACACCTGGACTAATCGTCTCTGCTTATAATAGGCAGGACTAATGCAAGTGCACCCTGCAGGGTCTGAAAATGCTTATAATAAATAAACTACAAAGAGTAGAATAATGATTTTACATGTTTTTAAAAGGTCTGCCTAGGCACTATTCAAGGGTAATATTTAGTATCATACTGAAAAATTACCTAAAAGAGTCTCTTTAAAACTAGGCAGGTGAGGGTGGCAACTTGCAGCCGCCCACTTTATCTGTGTGAGACTGAAAAAATACAGTGAAGCTCTCCGCACTTTTTTTTTGACATTTATTGCATTAACACCCTATGACGGCAGCTGGTTGCCATACACTAATGCACAGACTCCGAACAGATTGGCTGTTGCAATTAGACTGTATTTCCACAATCATAGATGCTCTCACAGAGAGTAAAGGCCACGTTACACACACAGATATCTGTTGAGATATTGGTCACAGATCTCTGGTTGCAGTGAAATCATGGACACATTGGCTGTGTACAATGGAACAATGTGTCCATGATTTCACTGCAACCAGAGATCTGTGACCAATATCTCAACAGATATCTGTGTGTGTAACGTGGCCTTAAGAGTCTGTGATTGGCTGTTGCCAGTCAATGCAGTGAATATATATGAAGCAATTTATTTCAATAATTCAATACATAAAGTGAAAAACATATACGGTATTGTAAAGAGTCATTACACACAGAGTGATTTATTTCAAGTGTTCATTTCTGTTAATGTTGATGATTATGGCTTACAGCCAATGAAAACCCAAAGGTCATTATCTCAGAAAATTAAAGTAGGGAGGATGAAGGGTCTGAGACATAAAATATTACCTAAATAGGAATCAGAGGCTTAACCTTGTGTGGTTGTGAGAGTCACAACCACTATAAAAGCAGATCAAGGCTGCTCCAGTCCCCAGTGTGGTGCATATAGAGTAGGGAGGATGAAGGATTAAAAACCACGCTGCTGTATTCCATCAGACATCAAAGGAGGAATATAATAAAGATTTACTAGTCAACGAGTTTCAGGCCTCCCAGAAAGGCCATGAAACGTGGCAATATGACATTGATTTGTCCTAAGGAAGGGGCCAGGGAGCCCTTAAACGCGTTGACTGATAAATCAATATTATATTCACCCATTGATCTCTCAAGGAATACGGCAGCGCTGTTTTTAACCCTTCATCCTCCCTACTTTAATTTTCTGAGATGATGACCTTTGGGTTTTCATTGGCTGTAAGCCATAATCATCAACATTAACATAAATAACACTTGAAATGGATCACTCTGTGTGTAATGACTCTATATAATATATGTGTTTCACTTAATTTATTTCAGAAATTAAATAAATAAACTTTCTGGTGATATTCTAATGTATTGAGATGCATCTGTGTGCATCCCATCTAGTCATCTCTACATCTGTCTCCATTTATCCAATCTGTCTGTTTTCACCTTTTACAGCAGGGGTGGGGAACCTCAGGCCCCAGGGCCGAATTTGGCCCAGATTACTTTTTTGCGGCCCCCGGGCAGATTCCTGGGGTCTGCAGTGTTCAGGCTGGGAGACTCGTTTTGCTTTAAATCCAGCTCTCCAATGATGTCTATGCCCCAGCTTCAGCCTCCCCAGTGAGGTATATGCCCCAGCTTCTCCTGTGATGTCTAGGGCTCTAGCAATCCTGGAAAAGCAGCAACATGACCAATATCACCCACACCAAAGAGAAGGAGCTCCAGCCACCATGGTTAGAGTGAGTTGATTGTTTAACCAAATATAACGGGTAATTTTCAAGTTGATAATTTTGTACGGCCCCCGAAGGATTGTAGAAATTTCCAAATGGCCCCCGGCAGAAAGATGGTTCCCCGCCCCTGCTTTACAGCATGGAAAAGACCATGCTAAGAACACCGTCTGTGCGGTGTGCGATGTTTTTTTCATACCATACACTTGCATTGGCGGAATCTCTGCGAGATCTTCAGACACGCAGAATGGTGCAAATTTTTCTTCAGTCTGTTTCTTGGTGAAACTGGCAAATTTGCATTTCACTATAGTCTGATGTCTTATCAGATTGCATTCTCCGAGTTTTACTGCAGACGTTAGTGCACCCTCACCCAAGTTCTGGATTCACAGCTACACTGCTTATTCTTGCTGTGTAATGTCCTCCATTCTCCTGCTTCTATAAACATTTGCTACATGGCAAATCCAGTGGATGTGTTTTTGTTTTTTTTCTTATTAACTAGTGATTGACCACTATCTCTGTATGAACACTCATAAAGGCTGTTACTTGTGAGACCACCCACAGGGCTGTATTTGCTGAGGGTGCCTGGCTGGAGATCAGGTGGGGGTAATAAATATACAGACTGGACTGTTCACAGCACCTGGCCCTGGAGCCACTGGACTGTCGTCTGCTTCTCTCCAGTAATGTATGATCCGCAGGATTTCGCCCCAATGGTAGATGACATATAGCCACCATTCCTCCCTTGTCGCCAGCTTCTAGAACCATCATTACAGATGCCTAGGACAAGAAAGGATCCATTAGCTTTAGGCAGCAAATCCTGCACTTTTTCATCATTTCATAGCCGCAATGCAATAAATAATATAATCTTTCTCTAAATGCTTTGTAGAAGGTTTGCTGACTGTACAGTATCAGCGATGAGGGTGTGACGCCTTCCCAGAAATACTTGTCTTCTCCTTGAAATAATTTTTCAGTTTAATTCTTTTAAAGAAAATAATTCCAAATGAAAGGTTGTGTTTTAAATGATCTAAAAATGTAAACTAATATTTACACGTGGTACAATCCCTTTAAAACAAAATGTGAGAAATCTTCCTGATTTTGCAGACATCATATTATCATAATAATCATTTTTATTTAAATAGCGCCAACATGTTCCGCAGCACTTTACAATTCAGAGGCTGTTCGATATAATACAATACAATAATATAAAATACAATACAAAAGATAAAATTCAAATAATAACATACAGACCATATGAGACAAAAAATAAATACATCACTGAGCCCATTAGGAGTGAGGTCCCTGCTTGCAAGCTTAAAGGGAACCTGTCACCCCATATAACCCTTATAACCTATTAATACCTGTCCCTGCAGCCTTACAATACATTCTAACACATCCCTGTCTCACCTTTTTGTAGTAATCTACAAGTACAATAATGTAGTTTGCAAACTTACGAAAATCTTGTCAGAGGGGCGTTCCTCCAAGGCATTTTGACCGGTAGGTGGGTCCCCTGTGCCGTGCTACCCTTGCCTCGTTGCTCTAATACGCCCTAATGGGCATCATTGTAGAAATGCAGAGCGTGGGCACGATTTCAATATCGCGCCCGCAACGCCACTGCTGCGACGCGGTCATGTGACGCTGGGATCACGCGTCACTCCCGGCTGCAGGTCTCACAGGCAGACTTTGCACATGCGCAGATTGCATGCTGAAGTCTGCCTGTGTGCGACCGGAAGTGACATGGCGATCCCGGCGTCACATGACCGCTGGAAGGTGAGCATATGACCGGGGGCATTCATTGAAAGCGCCACTCCATGAAGTTGTGTTTTTAATGTGACAATTCAATATTTCACATTCACATTGGGGAAGAGGCTTAATATGAAAGTTATATTATGTGTCAGTTCTGAATAAACAATGGCAACAAAATGTCATTTTTCCCAGCGTATCCCTTCACTGCCCTAGCTGTAACTGGATCGCTTTTATTTTCCAGATCACAGTACTTGTAACCCTCCTTTTCATTGATGTATTTAGTTCAGACTTGTAAGGGTATGTGCACACTGGCCGGGTTAGGGTCGGTTTAGCTGTGTAAACCGCCGGCCGGTTTACATAAATTTTATGTAAATTTATGTTAATCCAAACCGGCATTTGGATTAACATTAAAACCTATGTAAACCGACACCCGGTGTGCACACACCGGCGGTTTACATATGCTAATCTGTTGCTAACCCGCTGGGTTCCCAGCGGGTTAGCAACGAATGAGCATGTTCTATAAACCGGCCGGTTCTGCAGCGGCTGCAAGCAGAATCATGTGCTGCTTCCAACCGCTGCAGAACCGCCGCCGCTAACCCGCTGTGCACCCGCCCGTCACCCGCCGCACATACCCGCCAGGAAGCCGGTGGACGGCTGCAGAGCTTCCTGGCGGGTCCGCCCAGCCGCCGCCGACCAACCCGCCGGCATATGTGCACATAGCCTAATAGTTTTCTCCCAGTTTATTACAAATTGTATAAAATAGATTCTAGATGTCCCCTCCGTGTTCCTATTTGTGTGCTGCGTCTGTGTAGTGCTGCGCCTCCTGGGGATGTAACTGGATCTGTATTTGTGCAGTAAGAATGAACCATGGTGAAGTCTTCACTCCTGGCTCCAGGCCTTATTGACAGGTTGTGGCAAGTCTTCATCCACATTACTACTGTCAGACTCCAGAGGATATGTGTCACTGACATCGCTCGTTATAATAGAAGCAACATGGACATAATGGAAATTAAAGGGGTGATCTCCGGATCTACCCTTCTTTATATGACTTCTAGGGACACGTACGTAACAAAAGGGTGTCGCCCTCTACGTACCTGTTTTACATTAAAAAAAACACTATCTAATGTTAAATTTCCACCTAAAGCGTTTTCTTCATGGGATAAACACTCAGAGCCAAGTGATAGAAGTCTGGAACCAGTTTTGTTGTCCCTCTTTCGTGTAGGCCATCCACATCCGGTACACTGTATCTTTATGTGGGTACAGCTGGAACTCCGGGGAGATAAAACAATTTTTTATTTTTTTATTTTGTACTGTCCCTGCCCTCCAACATGATGAAGCAGAGCTGGGCACTACAGTTCTAAGATCTATAGATCGCTTATAAATCAATAAAATCATATCTGCCCCTCAGCTCTTACCCCTCCCTCAGGTGACAGAGAAATTCAGCCTCATTCTGCAGCACTGACAGGAGGTGTGTCAGGGGTATGGACCCTGGTGGCTCCATGATCATCTCACATTCCTGCCCCTTCACTTCTATATAAACAGGGGGTCTGGTAGGAGGTATATCGGGGGCATGAACTCTGGGGGCTCCAGGATCATCTTATATTTTTGCCCCTTTTATATGGATGAACATGGTGCGTGGCCACCGGCCCCATGGTCACACTACAATGCAGCCCCTGATACACATGTTATGTAATTCATGAACAGAATTGTTTTCCTTTCGAATAGCAATCATGTCACCAAGCAGATATAAATACATGCTGTGATCCTCTGCTGTATGATGGTGCATAATTTGTGCTGCCATGTATCAGGACAGGAGCAGAGGCAGATCAATGCATTGATTTCCACACTGCAATGGTCTCTCTCCCCATATCAACTTGGTAGCTTCCTGTTCCTGAAACTTTTGCATTATGTATGACTGAATTTCTCTGTCTCCTGAAGGAGGAGTTACAGCTGAGGAGCAGATATGATTTTATTGATGTATAAGTGATCTATAGATCCTAGAACTGTAGTGCCCAGCTCTGTTTCATTATGTAGGAGGGCAGGGACTGTACAATTTTTTTTTTTTTTTAAATCCCCTCGGAGTTGTTCCCCATTAAAGGGAATATGTCAGATCCCCTGTGCTCCCAGAACTACGAGCAGATCTAAAATCCTGGTCTAACTGTCCCCCTATGTAGTAGCATACATAACCTGATCTGTATGTAGTAGCATACATAACCTGATCTGTAGAAAAAGTATTTCCAAAGTCTGTTTATGAGATGCTAATTAGGGCTTTGATTAGTTGAGGAGGTGTTAATTCCCCCGACTAGTAGGCCCCTTAGTATATTATTCCACCCCTATGGGTGTGACAACATGCTTTAACACCGCAGCGTCATCGGCACCACGTGCTTGCGGCTTTGTGTATCTCAGCATTGAGCTTCTTTGACACTGGGTGTATGCGTCCTGCTATCAGAGAGGCTCATTGCGCATGATCAGAAGTCGTCCGTAATTCCATTCTTGCGGACTACTCCTCTCTGAAGCTGGGAACGCATATACCTGTTGTCAAAGAAGCTCAATGCTGAAGGTAGTGACTTGCCCAGGGTGTGGGGACTCTGGTATCTGGGCCATCTGCTTCGTTAGGGATGTCACTGGTGGCCTGCCCAGACCCGTGGCCCTGGGGTTTTACTTAAAAAAGGGGGTAGTTGGTGTTGGATTGAAGATAGAAGTTTATAGAGATTATCGTGATGCCACCTGCAGATCCTGGTGAAAGAAGACCAGCGCTGCTTCAGTCCTCCGGAGGGTGATGGTGCAGCAGCCAAGATGGTATAACTCCCTTCAGGTGGAGCTGGCCCTCCGGGGTAGGGATGCACCTGTAGGGATAAAGGTGCAGATGATAGAGGTAGTAGTTGCAGCACAGCAGTTGAATAAGCACACGGAGACTCTACCCGGGTACTTTACTGGAACTATGCAGATGCTGATACAGTTCACAGTGGCAAAACAGTCTTTATCCGGCAAGGTAGTCACAGTGGGCTGCAGAGTCTCTGGAAGTCTCCCGTGGTATGCCTTCCTGGATCTACCCCGTATCCTGCTGCTACTGCCTGTCCTGGGGTAGCCTGCCTAATAATCTTCCCCCCCCCCCCCCCCAGGGTACGGGCCCAAAATCATCTATTCTATGTGGGTGTGTGGGAGTGCTGGGTTGGGATCCTCCCACAGACATCTGCCTTCCACTGTGGCAGGGGTTACCGCACACTCATTAATGGGTGCAGTACCCCAATTATGACGCCTGACCAGCTGGGGCGCCACAGGAGCATGCATGAATTTGTATAATGTTGTAGATAACGCTAAATCACGCAGAAAAGGGCCCCTGGGCAAGAACAATATAAGGGCCCTTTACAGACCTAAAGCTCTTAAAAATGCTAAATTGGTTTGGCTTTGGGGGTAGAAATGGTCCCACTTACCTCTGGGGCCCCTGTGCCGCCACACCGGTTGCACCAATAATACGTCCGCCCCTATTTATTATACTGACGACGGGAACATACAGGACAGTCACTCTTTGCCTATTGTGTCCCCCTATTTCCTTCCAGATTGTAGCTTGTGATCAGGACAGTCTCTCCTGTAACTGCTCTGTAATGTCTGATGCTGTCTGTACTCGCTCCTGCGGAATATGTTGGTGCTATAAAAATAACATTATTATTACTCGTTTGGCAAAAACTTGCTTTGCACTCATGACGGTCAGATACCCTGACATCTGTGTGCAGATGGTTATGTTAATATCTCTGGTCGAGATTGGCCAGTAAAGGGTCAAAAAATGACTGAGCATCTACCACTAATGTAAAGTGTACGAGTCATTGCAGTGAGCTTCTTGATAATCTTTAAGAGTTCATCACTGATGTACCATAAATCCTTTGTGTATTGCAGATGTCTTCCTTCCGGAAGGGAGCACAGTTATTCCTAACCAATTCCTACATGAGTTACCAAGTTACCAATCCCTGGTGCGCAGGAAACCATCCACCTATGGAACGATTGATTCGAGGAGGAGCACGCGGCAGAAACGTTCCCTGTCCCGGGGGCTCAGTCATATGGAGGCGACGGACGCCGAGCTCAGCACTCCTCCACGAGAGTTTGCCCTCAGCATGCAGGAAAAAAGAAGATTGAGGTTATTATTGCTGATGTTTGTTGGCACATTCATAGCTGTATATCCAACTAATCTTTTAACGCTCTCCTAGTAAGACAATAAAAAAAGTTTTAAAGTGCACATGTCACCAGTTTTAGGGTTATAAACCCTGTCCACCACATTTAACATGATGTAATTATTGTTCCTGTAACCCATTTATATCCCCAGACTGATTTTTTTTTTTTTCCCCCTTAGAAAATGACTCTTAATCTGTCCCCTGCCATATACTAAATTTTTTTATTTTTATTTTTTTTATTTTATTTTATGGGACATATGGGGTCTGCACATTGCGGTCAGCGCCGCTCCGCTCCGAGGAAAGATCGGTCCTCCTGACTGTGTGAAAGTGAATGATATAGCGACATCATACACACACAAGTCTCGTGCCTGTGCAGTTGCGCCTCACTGTGCCCTAATGAAGAGCCAGTGATTCCACTGTGCAGGCGTAATGTGTTATTAATGGTTTTCTTGGTGACCGTGGTCCCAGCTGCCTTGAGATCATTAACAAGTTTCCCCCGTGTAGTTTTAGGCTGATCTCTCGCCTTCCTCATGATCCTGGATACCCCACGAGGTGAGGTTTTGCATGGAGCCCCAGAACAATGTTGATTGAGACTCATTTTGTATTTCTTCCATTTTCTTACTATTGCACCAACAGTTGTCATCTTCTCACCCAGTGTCTTATGGTACCTTTACACGCCGCTACAGAAAGTTAGAAACCACCGGGTGTCTCACGTGCACGAGCACGTTTCAACGGTTGCTAACGATACCTGATACCGCCTTTACACGCCGCTACCAGGTGCTCTACAGAAGGTTTTTTTTCTATCCCGGGTGCCGCAGGTTACCTTCTGTAGAGCACCTTCCCTGATTTACACGCCGCTACCACAAGGGAATATGGGCGGACCTGGGGCAGCAGGGACTACACATAGGCGTGCCAGAGTTGTGGATTACGAGACGCTCGTACGGTGATTGGACAATGCAATAGCATCATGATTGGCCAGCCAGCGCAGGAAGGCTGGCTAATACATGATGCTATTGCAATTGTGTAGTGTGACTGGTCAGCTGCTTAAATATGCCGTCCTATGCAGGGACAACCAATCGTAACGCAGGATCTTCCACTAATGATCGCTGAAGGGGGGGCGGTCTCCCTCGGGCGTGACACAGCCTCCGGGATATCACTAGGTGACGAAAATACCTTCCTGTTCCTCGATTACACGCCGCTACCATAGGGTTTAAACCTACCTGTTTTTGAGCACGGCTGAAAGACAGGTGTCGACAGTGACCGGTGGCAACAACCTGAATTACACGCCGCTACCTCACGGTGTTTTGACGGTGCAAGATACAATTGTCTCCGACACCCGGTGGTTTCTAACCTTCCGTAGCGGCATGTAAAGGTACCTTAACTTATGGTTTTGTAGCCCATTCCAGCCTTGTGCGCGCAGGTCTAGGATCTTTTCCCTGACATCTTTAGAAAGCTCTTTGGTCTTGCCCATGTTGTAGAGGTTAGAGTGCCGTCGGGAGTCTTTTATACAGGTGAAAAGTTAATGCAGGCAACGAGTTGATTAGGAGCGTCTAACTGGTCTGTAGGAGCCAGAACTCCTAATGTTTGGTAGGGAATCAAATACTTATTTCCTTCCCTGTATGTATAATACATTTCTGCAGTGGCTCTTAGGCCGGTTTCACACATCCGTGTGTGCGGTCCGTGCCGACACATGCCGGAGGCACGGGCATACTGGGACACGCTATCCCCTATGGACCCATGCACACGTCTGTGTTTCCACTCGGAGCGTTTCTCTGTGTGGAGCACATGCGTGTCCGTGTGCTTCACACGGCGACAAGTCCGTTTTTTTTGCGGAGCCATTTGACCGTTTTTTTGTCCAAACGTCCTGCACACGGATGTTCACACTGTGACATCCGTGTGCACGGACCACGGACAAAAGCAAAAGGCTTCAAAAGAAAGAATTTTATACTCCCCTCGCTCCAGTGGTGTCTGGTCCTCTCACTTCCAGTGCCGCTCATTAGGCTCATGAATATTCACTTCACTGAGCCCTAGAGCGGACCGGAAGAGAGGAGCAGCGGCGCTGGAGAGAGGTAAGTATGTGGTGACAGGCTTTCCGTGTGCTATCCACGGCCCCACGGATAGCACACGGACAGCAAACGTGTCATATGTCCGTGAAACGTGTGTACGCCCCGCCCCCAAACGGCTTTGTTCCACACGTCCGTGGTGACACAGATATGTGAAACCGGCCTTATGGTGAGTATATCTTGTGGTACATGACATGTGAATTGCTCCTTCTCATTAGAACAGACGTCTATTGTTCTGAAATGCCTTTGGGTTCCATTGTTTTCTGCTTTGTATCTTGGCCTGTGTAGGACTCTGTGTCTTTGTGAGATGGAGGAGTACAATGGACTAGTGACTGCAGCAGAGTTTGTAAGTCCTTTTCCATCTCTATTACTATTTCATCTCACATCTCATCTATTACTATTTTCATCTCTTTGCTGAGAAATACTGAATATCCATTATGTATGGTATATTGCATTATTATCCAGTGCTTATATCACAATAGAGAGCAATGTAACCTTTCATTCAGCCCGACATCCGGTTATTATTTCATGAATTGTCTTCTCTCCTTGTCTTGTGTAGAGTCTGGAGTAGCAGGATAACAGTAGGAGCTGTAGTGCGGAAACTATACAAGTACAATTATAAGGCGATGTTCATACGTTGCTTTTTTTTCTGCAGCAAAACCTGCTCTCTTGGCAGTTAAAAAAGCTGCTTCAAAAAGCAGGTTTTTCTGTATCTTTATTACTCTTTTTAGTTGCGTTTTTGGTGTCCTGTTTAAATAGTTCGTCATCAAAAAACGCAGCAAAAGAACACCGTTGCGGTTTTGCCATTTCTTATTACCTTTCAATGGTGAAAAACGCTGAAAAATTGCTATGCTGCTCCTTCCAAAAACGCAGCAGTTTTCCATTGCAAAAGCAATTGAATGCAGGAGATTCTGAAATCTCAACACTTTTGCTGATACTGTAAAATCAGCTTTAAATTTCCATACACTTAATGAAAACCTGCCCCAGAAAATGTCATGTGTGACCATAGCCTTAGGGTTAGAAATGGCTGCAAAATCTAAAAATACTGAAACAAGATACTCCTCCCGGTGATCAAGCTGTGATACTCTCCTGGACCTTCTTGGCATGTATATGCTGCATCCCATCAGTAGCCGCAATAGTTACATGGCATACTACAGGCAACATGGCTCCTAGTGCTGATGCCATCGGACCGCTGAGACCTCTGATTGGATGCAGCGGTTCCCTATTAGCTGCTTGTAAACCATTAGGCCGGCTTCACACCACGTTTTACCTCGATCCGGGGCTGTCCATTGAGAACCGGATGAAACCAGATGTAACCGGATTCTTCAAAACCGGATGTCACTATCCGGTTTGAAATGGGATCCGGTTCCCAGATTAGCCGTTAAACCGGACCGCTTTCATCCGGTTTTGTGGAATCCGGTTTTAGCTGCCCAGCCCACCTGTAGCTTGTTAATATAAATTGCAGTCAGCCTTTCTTCCTGGTCCCTCTTTTGATTGCAAAATGGCCCTGTGTTATGAAGATTTCTGCTTGTATGTGAATGTTTGCTCAGAGTTTGGCCAAAATGGCGTTGGGAGGGAGGGTGGGAGGTGGTCACATTCCTCAGCGCGCAGCCGCAGTCTGCAATTTGCAATCTGGGAACTGGTCCGGTTTTGTAATTGAATCCGGCGCCATAGACCCTCATGTTACGTTTCGCCGGATTGCACCGGACCGGGTGAATCCGGGAGATTCCGATTTTGACCGATTTTTTTTTTTTTTTTTTTTTTTTTTTTTTTTTTTTTTTTTTTTTCTCACAACGGACGGCAAAAATCGTGCATGTGGCGTTTTTGGGACCGAGGGCAAAAACTGAGTTCTCCCAGATCCACCCGGAAAGCATAAAACCGGATGGCTAAACACTGCCATCTGGGACAATCTGGCCCCATAGGCAAACTATTGTGCTGAAATGTGATCAGGGCCTATCCGGTTCTCATTGGATCGGCACGGAACAAAAAAAAAACCGTGGAGTGAAACCAGCCTTTTCAGATGAAGTGCTGGAAGATCAGCATTGGCTTGTCAGGAACAACAGAGGTCAGCAAGGTTTATTTTGCTATTTTATACCATTAGTATTTTTAAAAGAAAAAACAAGTGTATGGAGGTGAGGCTGCTTCATTCACAGCAGATGTCACCTGTGTCATACAGTTGGCAGTTGCCTCTGAAGGCCGGCTTACACGTAGCGATATCTGTAACGGTATTGCTGCAACGTCACAGGGTTTGTGACGTTGCAGTGACCTCGCCAGTGTTGTCACTGCGTGTGATGTTCCGCAACGACCAGCGATGAGGTCGCTACGGAATGGCCGGGACCATTTTTTGATCACTGGTTTCCTGCTGCTCCGCATGCATCGGCATGTGTGACAGGGGCAAGGAGCAGCGATCCCCATGCTGCGCCTGAGACACCTGACAGATCCCTGCGACTGTCGTGTGTTGGCGCATCGCTGGGTGATTGCTGGTAATGCTGCCTGTGTGGCATCTCACCAGTGATCACATGGCAATGTTCCAGTGATCCCGGTCTGTTCGGATCGTTGATCGTGTCGCTGGGACATCGATATGTGTAACCCGGCCTTAAGAGCTATCAACAATTTTGATGCCACTATCAATGATGACCGCAACATTGAAATTCTTCTGATCCATTTTTAGTAAGTGGAATTCGATGAGATGTTTAAATTGACCTCCTTATTCCAATATTATAGATCATTCATAAAAATGAAAGGTCTGATCTAAAGCGAGGACAGCATCTGTCTGCCTCTGGTGGTGCACTCCGGAAGATTGATAGTTTGGGTTGATAGCGTTGTTGCTGATACCAACTGTGCGTTCTATCATTTTCCAATGCTGCAGCGGTGGAGCCCGGGCACACTGAGGCTGGCCAGATTATGCTCTATCCATCTGATCATCGCTTAGGGTACCGTCACACGAGGCCATATCGGCGGTGATTTCGTAGGCGATATAGGGGCGTGGTCTATTGCCGCGACATCACCGGTGCGTCGCCTAATGTAAAGAGGCGATATCGACGCCTTAGAGTGGTTGCCTGGTTTCCCAGCGCTGCTCTGAAACCAGGCGAGTACTCTGGGGCAATGTGTACACATCGCCCCATGTAACATGGCGATCGCCGATGTTACAGATGATGGGAGCCATAGGCTCCCATGTTACATGATCGCCGCTGGGGTTTGTGGACACCCCAGCGGCGATGGCACCTGTAACATCGCAGGTGCATCGCCAGAGGTATCGCCATGTGTGTACACGTGTCGGCGATGCTTGCGGGGCGCCAAAACATGCGCGCCCCTGTGCGTTGCCGGTGATATCTCCAGCGACGTCTCCAGGTGTGACTGTATCCTTACAATGCCATTTATATAAGGGCTCATAAGCACTGTGCGTGCTCGACCACTCTGCAAGGGTACAGCGGTGGCCAGTAACCTCGACTGTAAACATTACCAGTAAATGGTGAAATTAAAAATGCTTCATTGCTTGTTTTCACAAACCCTTTATAATTTAAAGACGACCCCTTTTACCCATAATGCAAATGCTCTTACAATAAGCGAGAATTGAAGCCTTTATTGGCATTGGTCGAAATCATCAATGCGATCAAAAAGTCTTGTGTGTCCAAAAATGGTACCAGTACAACCCCTCATACACCCAGGGCTGTGCAGTCGGTAAGCCAAACGTCTGACTCCAACTCCTCAATTTCCACAGCCCTGCACACACCTCCATCAATGGAAAAATAAAAAATTGTATTTATTTTTTAGGCCCCTTTCACACTTTCACATCAGCTTTTTTTGCTGATTTGCGGCAGATCCGGCAGATTTACCGCATCTGCCGCGTAACAGCTGCACTTGCAGCACACTTGTGGCAAGCCCCATTCATTCTCTATGGGAATTGCGGCAAATGCCTTTTTTGCCGCGGTCCGACACTTGCGGCAGGTGAAAAAACCGCAGCTAGCAGCATTTTTTTTTTTCACATGTCCCCAAGTGCCGGATCCAACAAATCGCACTTGCCGCAAGTCCCGTAAAGAATGAATGAGGCTTGTCACAAGTGTGCCGCAAGTGGAGCCGTTACGCAGCAGATGCGGTAAATCTGCCGGATCTGCTGCAAATCAGCAAAAAAGAGGCCTAACAAAGTTTTAACCACTAAATATCTAAAAAAAAAAAAAAAATTCTACAGGTGCATCTCAATGAATTAGAATATCATCATAAAGTTAATTTATTTCATTAATTCATTACATAAAGCAAAACACATTATACAGAGTCATTACAAACAAAGTGATCTATTTCAAGTGTTTATTTCTGTAAATGTTGATGATTATGGCTTACAGCCAATGAAAACCCAAAAGTCATTATATTATAAAATTAATGTAGGGAGGATGAAGGGTTAAAAACTGCGCTGCCATATTCCACGACAGCAAAGGGTGAATATAAAGGTACCTTCACACACAGCAATATTGCTAGGCAATTTCACTTGCAATTTGCTGGTTGCAGTGAAATCATGTACACAATATTCCACTTGTACACAGCAACAAAATAGAACAATGTGTCCATGATTTCACTGCAACCAGCAAATTGCAAGTGAAATTGCCTAGCAATATTGACGCGTGTGACGGTAGCTTTACAGTGATTTATTAATCAATGAGTTTCAGGGATTCCAGAAATTCCCTCAAACGTGGCAATATGATATTGATTCGTCTTGAGGCCAGGGAGCCCTGAAACACGTTGACTAATAAATCAATATTCTATTCACCCATTGCTGTCTCGTGGAATATGGCAGTGCGGTATTTAACTCTTCATCCTCCCTACTCTATATGCACCACGCTGCGGGCTGCAGCAGCCGTGATCTGCTTTTATAGTGGTTGTGACTCCCACAACCACACAAGGTGAAGCCTCTGATCCCTATTTAGGTCATATTTTATCTCTCAGACCTTTCATCCTCCCTACTTTGATTTTCTGAGATAATGACCTTTGAGTTTTCATTGTCTGTAAGCTATAATCATCAACATTAACAGAAATAAACACTTGAATGGATCACTCTGTAATGACTATATATAATATGTGTTTCACTTTATGTATTGAATTGCTGAAATAAATTCTCTTTTTGATGATATTCTAATTTATTGAGATTCACCTGTAATTCACATGGATTGTGATATTGTAATTTTGATCCTTCCTAAATGGAGCTAAGCTACCGGTAATTCTAATTAATTGAGATGCACCTGTATATAATGTTGGTATCGTCCTAATCGTACTGCCCTGAAGAATCAAGTTGTCAGGTCAGTGTTACTGCACAATGGACGCTCTTTTTCTTTTCAGTAAATTACGGTACATAATAAAATCAAATTCAAAAGCGCAACTCGTGCCTCAAAAAAAGGAAAGAAAACAAGCCCTCTCAAAAGAAAAATGAAAAAAGATATTATGGCGTTTTAGATGAAAAGGAGAAAAAAAAATCAAAGTGAAAAAGTTAAGGATGAAGGAGTTGAAGGGTTTCCTGGATTTTTTTTTTTTTTTTCCACCATGTTTTTAGGACTGGTAGGATCTCCAGAATGATTTAGCCCAGTGCTGTGGCCTCTTCCCAGATTTTCCTTGCACATCTGCGCCCCATCTACCCAAAATGCATGGGGTGGGGGGATACTCAGTGTTATTGAATTACACACAACTTTTGGAGCTGCTGATCAGGAGCGCTACTCTGCACTCATCAGACCGATGTCGCATTGTTCAGTTTATGCTTGGAATCAGAAATCAGATCTCCATCTTTAGCCGAGCAGATCCTGGCGATTGTCCGTAACAATACAACTCCTCTTTAAAGAGAACCTGTCACCCCCCCCCCCCCCTGGTGCTTTCCAAAGTGAAAGCACCACTGAATGCAGCATGTAACCCCCGTAACCCAAAAAAACACTTTGGAAAGTTTAGAGTTAAGAGGTCCGAGAGGCTTATCTGATTATGCGGTGCTCATTGCCAGCCCGGTCCTCCCCGCCTCCTGCTTGTGTGTGTCTGTGTGTGGAGCCGAAGAATAGGGCAGACCCACACAAGCAGGAGGCGGGGAGGACCGGGCTGGCAGCAAGCACAGCATAAACAGTAAGACCCATCGGACTTCTTAACTCTAAACTTTCCAAAGTGTTTTTTTTCAGGTTACAGAGGGGGTAGAGCCATGATAGACACCTTCCCTGAATGCAGCATGCACACTGCATTTAGTGGTGGTTTCACTTTGGAAAGCATCGGAGGGTAACAGGTTCTCATTTAGTGGTGCTTTCACTTTGGAAAGCATCGGGGGGTAACAGGTTCTCTTTAATGACCGCGCTATTTAGCATTTTCCCCATGCAGAGATGACATTGATACTATTCTGTAGATTGCTGTATAGGAGAATATTAATTACTATCTTATGAAAACCTCTGCTTTATTATGCATTTATATTTTTTTTAACTTTTTTCCAGGGATGAGCAAGTGTTATATTCCCAGCAGACCACAGGCTGGACTCTTTGGAAAGGCAACACTAGAAATTTTAGCAAAAAATTCAAGCATGATGCTTTCGCCTCCCTCAAACAGCTGTGGCTCTGGCGGTCTAACATTCACGATATTGAGGGTATGTATCAGTAATAGGAGGCTCTATCACTAATATGAGCGGACCTTGGACTCTTGCCTCTGGTAACAAGACACCGGTTATTTATGAAGAATGTCTTCCGCAAGTTGATATTCCCACCCCTCAGTCAGTGACGGCTCAAAGCTGGGAATCCGGGAGGGGAAGCCAAGGAGGGAGAGGGTAACAGACTTAAGTGAAATGCAAGACTTTTAGACTGCATAATTTATTATTATTTATTTATATAGCGCCATTAGATTCCATGGCGCTTTACATATAGATATATGTTAAAGCTGTGCTTCACGTCTGCCCAGCCATTCTTTCTTTGCAAAAGTGCAGGCAGATGAGGCAACATGGTCCTCATAACAGCTGAGCTCTAAAGGGGTAGGACAGGATTAGAAAACAAAGGGGTTTACTTATATCAAATTAAATGTGGGGGTGGTGCATTGTGTTACATTATTTACCTGAGCCCATAGACTGTATAAAGCATTATTGCTGTTACACGCACAGTCGCAGGTACAGCCAGGATGGCCATGGCAAAACAAGATGGCAGGCACAGTCACTGGTATAGGTTGGTATTGGTAGGTACAGCCAGGATATCTGTGACATACAAGGTGGCAGGCACAGTCACTGGTAGCAGCGGGTAGAAGCAGGCTGGTACAGGAACCAGGCATAGCAAGACAGGTAGGGAAGGCAGGTCACAGAGAAACAACCTAACAACTAGCTAAGCGAACAGCAAGCTGACAGATTAACTATGATGTTGATCAGGCACCTCCCCTAGGGGGAGGATGTTTTATTTACCTAGTGCCTCTCGGCCATGGGCTGAGGGGAACTTCCAAGTAATTACACACTGGCCCTTTAAATAGAGGACAGTAGCGTGGGTGTGCACCTTTGGGACACTCCTGGGGAATCTGTGCGATGTGCACAGACCCCGAGAGCTGGAGACAACAGCGGCTTGTGTGGGAGACCAGAGGAGGAGCACAACAGGGCCGTGGTGGTGAGGAGAATATTTATTATTTGAAATCACAATTAAAATTCATGTGACTATATAGGAGGTAAACATCCCACTCAAAAACAGCAGGGGCATATACACTCCACAATGGGAAGCAGATATAGTATCTTTCTACCTTTTATACTGATTCGGAGAGTATACACCTGACGCAGAAAAATTACAATGATGTGCATATAATTCAATGGTATATACTAAACACAAAAAATACACTGCACTAATGTGCACCTATTGGGGCAATATATACTAAATATTCAATTACTACATTGATGTTTACCTATCGGGACAATATGTACTGGACATAAAAATATTACACTGTGTTCAACAGTACAAGATATAGACTAAAGACTAGCCATCTAATGTAGCGATACCTATCCTATATTAGTTATATAACCATCAATGGTATCTGGTATATGTGTTTTCCGTGCTGCTAAGGATCCTACAGGGAGCGTAACGCTTCACCCCCCCCACCTCGATGCACATTTCGGCACCTGCCTTCTTCAGGCATATATTTCTGAATTTTAATTATGGTTTCAAATAATAAATAAAATTATATATTTTGAATCGTGTCCTTTCCCAAGTTCGACTCGGTATTTGGACTGACCCCTCGTCAGCTGTGTATGCTTCTATGATCATCTTTTTAGTTTTTGGATGGCATTGTCATTTAATTATAGTGATAATATATTGTATATCTGTATTGTGCTTCCACACTAACCTAGGTTCAATCTATGTGAAGAGTTTTCCCCCTTCTAATTGTCCGTTTTCTTTTAGGTAAATTTGGTACCGGTATCGGGTCTTACTTCTCGTTTCTGAGATTTGTGGTGCTGCTGAATTTCATCATTTTCCTTCTGATGTTCTTTTTTACAACTCTGCCACTTGTCATTTCCAAGATGGAAGTGTTCAACAGCACCCAGATTGTATCATCCAGTAACGGTAAGAAGCAAGTGTTCTATTCTGTACATAAACCACTGTATAGTAAGCACTTGTAAAAATAAGAAACTAATTTACCTATTAAAAATACTCTACTTTCTCAAACTGAGGGATTAATAATTTTATTGTGTATTGCTCATTTTCTAGACTGCAGTCCGAGTTGGCGTTGCTCCTTTTGTGAGGAATGAAGCACTTACAAGCTGTTTACTATAGAGTTTGCTTATGGCTGAATCCTTCCAGCTTCGGTCCCTCTGCATTCCTATGTTGCAGCAGAGGCAAAGTCTATGTACAGCATTGAAAACCGCAAAATTCAGGCCAGTGGCGCAACAATGCTAGTGGTCCGAACTGTCCATCATTCAGGAGCACACCACTCCCCGTCCAGCAGGAAGCTGGATGGCAGGGGAACAGTGCGCTCATGAAGATCAATCATGAGGACAAGCCAGAACCAGGCTGCTATGGCTCACTATAAGGGCTTGTGCAGATGACCATAGTTTAGATCAGAGTTAAATCTGAAACAGACACCCAATTACAAAGATTGACCTCATTGTTTGCTTTCTTGTATGGATTACGATTTTAGCCATATCTTTCTTTTCCCCGTTTCCAGAGACTGAATGCTCCATATACTCTCCACCTAGCCGAGTACTAAAATACTTCTACACAAATATTGTGGATCTGCTGTCTGGAACGGTACGTGTCCTGCCTTAGTTTTTGGAAGACAACCTTCCTTTATTTTTTTTCTCTATGATTCAATAAGAAAAGGAAATTTCTATGTACTGTAATAGACACAAGCTGCCTTCTACCTTCTTACAGGGATTCCCCCAGCAATGATATTCATCACCTACCATCATGTAGTTAATAAATGTCATATGACTGGGACCCTCACTGATCAGAAGGATGAGGGTCTCGTACCCCAGTTCTGTTGGGTACATTTTGTATTATTAAATGGAGTAGCACATTATGGCATATAAGCTAAAGAGATGGCTTTCTCAATCAGTCCTATAAGAGCAGCAGAGCATGTGCAAAGCCATGCCATCCACTCTGGGCTGCAGCTGCGAGATACCGGGGCACCGGACCCTCATTCTAGTTATCAGTGGGGTCCCAGTGATTAGGTATTTTTAACCTTTTCTAGTATTCTTTGGGAAACCCCTTTCTGACATGGTGACCCTGATACAGTTATAAAGTTTAATTCTGGTTCTAATTGGACGTGTGTTTGCCTCCATGAGGCATCTTGTTCCATGTATCCAAGCCATGACGTTTCATTTCTTTATGGCTCTTGTTTTTTTTCCATTAAACCTATGGGCTTTGGATCTAGAGATGGTGCACAGGCTAAAGCACCTCCAGACTTATTTCAGTCTTTGAATAGTTAGGTGGCAATCATTGGGGTCACAGTGATTTGAACATTCACCCACCAAATATCACCTATCCCTTAGATTAGTGCTAACGTTTTGGGTCAAAACACTTCAGAGGGTCCTGTTTGGTCCAGTTATTATATCGTTTTACATGACTGGGTTACCATGGATGACATGGTTTAAAAAAAAGTGACAACCCCACACTAAGTGAATGAGCCTTTATAGAAGACAGTTTAGAAAGTTATTCCCATTTCTGAATTTGATGAGCAAGACAGGGTAAATATTTGTACCATGTTAGCCATTAGATAGAAAAATATTAGAATCTGAGACTCCTCAGTGGTTGATACCTTTTAATGGCGAACTGAGAAGATAGTAAGAATAAGCAAGCTTTCGAGACTCTAAAGGGCCCCATTACATGCGACTATATCGCTAACGATATCGCTGCAAAGTCCCAGGTTTTGTGACGTTGCAGCGATGTCGCTGCGTGTGACATGTCACAGCGACCAGTGAGCAGCTCGCAGATCGCTGCAGAATGGCCAGGACCATTTTTTTTGGTCACTGATCTGCCGCTGGGCAGCAGACATCGGTGTGTGTGTGACCCCTTTCTAACCCGATGTGTACCCTGGTTACCAGGGAACACATCGGGTTACTAAGCACAGTGCGCTGGTAACCAGGGTACACATCGGGTTACTAAGAACAGTGCGCTGGTAACCATGGGAACACATCGGGTTGCTAAGCACAGTGCGCTGGTAACCAGGGTACACATCGGCTTACTAAGCACAACGCGCTGGTAACCATGGTACACATCGGGTTACTAAGCACAGTGCGCTGTGGTTAGTAACCTGATGTGTACCCTGGTTACCAGAGTTCTCCTGCTGAATACAGTAGCGGGACCTCTACATCATGGAAAAGAATAATTTATATTCTTTTCCACAATGTCGAGTTTGTTACATTGGTCGCTGGTGAGATCTGCCTGTTTGGCATCACATAGCGATGTACCAGCGATCCCGATCTGTAGTCAGATCCTACAATAAATATTTTCTGATGTGCAGTACCCGGCAGCAACCACCGTACAGTGTGACATTGACACTGGTGTTCCTGTGAACTGTATACAACCGGGCCCTGCAAACTGCTGACGATTGGAGGGGTGTGGGTGCTGAATGACCTATCCTTAGGATATGTCATCAATAGCAAAGTGGTGCTAAATTTGTAAACCCATCTAACATCATCCGTTAAACTTTGGAATTGATGAAGTTTGCAAACGTACTTGTTTTTTTTTTTTTTTCCTCAGGGTTTCCTTGAAGTCACTTATCTGTTCTATGGGTTTTACACCATAGACTCCGTCACTGTTTACAATTTCAAGTACAAGCTCCCACTAGCCTACGTACTGGTCACCATCATCTACCTCTTATTAAGCATTTTCTGGATCGTGAAGAGGTAGAGTTTCATTTTCAATATGACATTTTGTATTTATGAAAAAAAACCAAAAACATTACAATTCCATCGAAAAGGATTTTCTGCCTTTGGATGTTTTGAAATCACATAAATATCAGTCATTGATAATGTTGGTTTCATATTAGTCAGGAAAATCCACTTATTTAGGAGTGTTGGAAAGCTATAGCAAGTGTGAAAAACACATGTAAGGGCCCTTTCACACTTGAGTTTTTTTTCCTGATTTGGAAGATCAGGTAAAACCCGATTCTTACTGTATTTTGCACATTCACTTTAATTTGGTCAGGTAGAATCTTGTTGCTTCATTAAAGATAATGGGCAAAAAAAATAATCCTGTAAGAATCAGGTGTTTACCTGATCTTCCAAATCAGGAAAAACCGCAAGTGTGAAAGACCCCTAAGGCTGCGTTAACACGCTGCGTATTTGGTGCGTTTTTTTACGTGCGTATTTGCTCCAAAAATGCATGTGCGTCTGCTTTTCCCTGCAAAGTGGATGGACATTCACTTTGTGCCATTCAGACGTCGTGTAATTTTACGCAGCGTTATTGGAGCAAAAACCGCATGTGTAAAAAGAATGAACATATCAATTCTTTCCAGTTTTTTACGCGCGTTTCTTCCACAGGCCCCATTAAAGCACTGGAAGAAACGCGCGTAAAAAAGCGCAATTGAAGTTGTTCTGTCGCGTTTTTTTTTTTTTTTTACGCACGTTTTTCCCCTTTAAAAAAACGCGACAAATACGCAGCGTGTGAACGCAGCGTAAGGCCGGCTTCACACTGCGCTCAGGTCCGATTCTGGGCTGTCTGCTGTAAACCGGTGTAATTGATGATTTAACACCCTTCAAATAAATAATCGCCTGGTGAACGATATATCACTCAATGGTTCTCATAAGAAAAGAAAAATCTGATCTACAGTAGCAGGGGTATATTCTGGCCTGAAGGAGTATAATCTGGCCTAGGCCTATTTATACCCCGGGGTATAGTTTGGCCTAGGCCATAATATACCCGGGGTATAATCTGGCCTGGGCCACTTTAACTTCAGGTATATTCTGGGCTGGGGTTGGTTGATCTGGCCTGTTACACCGGTATAGAAAAAAGCTGAAATGATGTATCCCAAACACATGATCAGTTATATTTTGTGCTTTGCCCACAGTAAGGCAAGGCAAAGTGCTCTTGCGCGAGCTGATGGTAATGCGCAGGCGCAAGATTACTTTTGGCTATGTGGAAGACACAAGATGCGTCATCCACATCAATCACAGCCGGACAATGTCTTTTGGGGCACAAAGGCAGCACAGACACCGAGGAAATGAGACCCTGCGGACCGGACCAGGAGCATTTACATACCTTTTTATATTTCCTCCCACACTGTATTTTTTGTGATATACAGAGGAGTTAGGGGATGTTGGACTGTGTAATGTAGTACAAGTGCTCAGAAGGAGGTGACACTAAAGAACTGGTGATAGGTTACCCTAAAGTTGATTGGTACGTAGAGAGACAATGGAACAATGACATTATGATCTTGACATTGTAGTTTTGCACATTCTCTCCAGGGCAGTGGAAGGCTTTAAACGCAGCCTTGTACACGATGAAGAGAGATTTCAGAGCTTCTGCAATAAAATATTTGCCGGCTGGGATTTCTGTATTAAAGACCAGTACTATGCTCGTCTGAAGCACAGCACCCTGCTGCACGAGTTACAGGTGAGTTACCTATGCCCATGGGGTCGCTCCTTTTTCATGTCATGGAAGTGTTGCCATGAGTCAGTCCTGTTTTTATCCTGCCTTAAAACACAATTGAAAGTCTCCATCTTCACCTTTATCCTGTAATGTACAGCTGATGCCACTCTGCAATTTCCAAGACCGCAGGTGATATCCAACCTTTTAACCCTTTTTTTATAGGCGGGTACAGCGTCTAAGTGGTTAAACAGAGTGAGGGAGTGCTCTGCAATCCCATAGCCCACTGTAATGCGACCATGGGGTGTCAATGTATTATCATGGCATCCAGGGGGCCTAACAATGACACTCTGTGGCTGCCGTTGTACTGTACCTATCCAGTCCTGCCACTCATAGTAAAAACTAGAGTGCTGTATATTGCCAGATAGATACAGCTGTCAGTGTTATGTCAAGCTCTACCAATCGGAAGAGGCTGCGGACATGCTGGCCGATAGGAGGTGGTTTTCAGGGTTGTGGTACGTCACTTTATTAACAGATCTGGTTGAAAGAGATTTCCTTACGTGGAATATACGCTCTTCATCTTTGTTGTTTCAACCATGTGAACATAGACTTATTGCAGTCGTATATATGTGTCCGGCACACACTTGTTCACTGCCCAAAAAATAAAGGGAACACTGTAATACCACATCCTAGATCTTGATGAATGAAACATTCCAGTTGCAAATCTTTATTCATTACATAGTGGAATGCATTGAGAATAAAAATGATCAATTTAGATCACAATTAATATCCCATGGAGGTCTGGATTTGGAATGATACTAAAAATGAAGTGGAAAATCAAATTCCAGGCTGCTCCAACTTCAGTGGTAATGCCTCAAGACAAGGAAATGAGGCTCAGTAGTGTGTGTGTGTGTGTGTGTATTTGTGTGTGTGTGTGTGTGTGTGTGTGTGTGTGTGGCCTCCACATGCCTATATGACCTCCCTATAACACCTGGGAATGCTCCTGATGAGGCTCAGTAGTGTGTGTGGCCTCCAAATGCCTATATGACCTCCCTACAACACCTGGGCATGCTCCTGATGAGGTTCAGTAGTGTGTATGGCCTCCACATGCCTGTATGACCTCCCTACAACACCTGGGCATGCTCCTGATGAGGTTCAGTAGTGTGTGTAGCCTCCACATGCCTGTATGACCTCCCTACAACACCTGGGCATGCTCCTGATGAGGTTCAGTAGTGTGTGTAGCCTCCACATGCCTGTATGACTTCATTACAACACCTGGGCATGCTCCTGATGAGGCTCAGTAGTGTATGTGGCCTTCAAATCTCTGTATGACCTCCCTACAACACCTGGGAATGCTTTAATCCAGGCCTGAGAGGAGAACATCCACTGCCTCTTCAAGAGCATCAGTCAACTCATGGACAGTCTGTGGTGCAATCTGACATTGGTGGATGGAGGAGACATGATGTTCCAGATGTGCTCGATAGGATTCAGGTGTGAGGAACGGTCAGGCCTTGGCGTCAATGTCATCATCATGCAGGAACTGCTGACACACTTTGGCCACATGAGACCTAACATTGTCATGGATCAGAAGGAACCCAAAACCCACTGCACCTGCATATAGTCTCACAATAGGTCTGAGGATCTCATCCTGCTGCTTAATGACAGTAAGGGCAACTCTGGGTAGCACATGGAGGTGTATGCAGCCCTCCAAGAAATGCCTCCCCACACCGGAACTGACCCACTGCCAAATCTGTCATACTGGAGGATGTTGCAGGCAGCAGAACGTTCTCTACGGCCTCTCCAGACTGTCAAGTCTGTCACTTGTGCTCAGTTTTAACTTGTGAAGCACACAGGATGCTAATGTTGAATCTGCCAATCTTGGTTTTCTCTGGCAAATTACAATCAACCTGCATGGTGTTGGGATGTAAGCACAACTATCTTGTGGTCCTTCATGCCCTCATCGAGTCTGTTTCTGACAGTTTGAACAGACACATGGATATTAGTGACTGCTGGAGGTCATTTTGGAGGACTCCACCACTGCGCCCTCCTGTTCCTTCATGCAAAAAGGAGGACGGAAGCGGTCCTGCTGCTGGGTTGTCTCCCTTATATGACCCCTCTACATCTCCTGGTGTACTATGCTCTGCTGACAGACATAGCTATCCTTCTTGCCACAGCTCACATTGATGTGCCATCCTGGATGAACTGCACTACCTGAGCAACTTCTGTGGGTGGTAAACACCGCCTCATGCCACCTCCTAGGGGTGAGAGCAATGAAGACATGTAAAAGTGACCAAAACAACAGCCAAAAAGGATGAGAACAGAGAAATGGTCTGTGGTCACCTCCTGCAGATCTGCTCCTTTTATAGGGGTGTCCTGCTCCGATCATTTCTACCTCTTGTCTGTTTCATTTACACAACAGCAGGAGATATCGATTCACAATCAGTGCTGCTTCATAAATGGACAGATGATTGCACAGAAGTGAGATTGTCCTGGAGTTACATTGTGGTGTTTATGTTCCCTTTATTTTCTTGAGCAGTGCGTATCTTTCTACTTGCTGTCCCTGTATGGGAGATACCTTGAATAAGTAAGAGATTCGGCTGGTGGTGTTGCTGACAGCCAGTACCTCATTTATCTGCTTTTATCCTTCCATTGCACCTTAAATATTCATCATCACAAAATGAATGCAATTAAGTTCCCATTACCTCTGTTACTGACTGTCAATCCCTTGGAGTTGAGTAAATTTCATTTATTTGCTCACACCAGATCCTTCCAAGGAAATGTTTACCCAGTAATGCCACACTTCTGTTTATTAACTCTAGATATTATCTTTTGTATTGTTTTTCCTCATAGACTGATCTAGCAGAGGAAAGATTGCGGAATAAGAAGCAGAAGCGAACGCAGAGAGAAACCATTAAGATCTACTCTTTGAGGATTTTCCTGAACATTATCGTCATTGCAGTATTAGGTGGCTGCTTCTATGCAGTCTTCCGGGCCACGACCTATTCCCAAGAGAATAGCAATGCTGTGAGTATACGTGTGTACGCTTGAGGTGCCGCTGGTAAAATAATAGACATACAAAGTAACAGGAGGGCGGCACCGCCTATACCTATATACCTATAATTGTATATATCCAGGGATGTAGGAAGTCAGGTTTCCTTCTCTGATTTCAGATAGGGGTCACATACGAACACCATGTTCAGTCCCATTTATGTAGCCCACGTTCACAACACGCAGGTCTGATCCATGGGTTACAATTTTAAACACATGGGATAGGCATCTGAATATCTAAAAATTAAGAGAAGTGTTATTAGGAGAGATGCCTGTTGGCCCCCCTACTGTTCATGATGTTGTAGATACTGACTTGTGGGTTAACTGTACCACATACTGCCATGCTGTTGATGCTGAGCAACTGCTGTGACATTCAGATAGACATGGTGGACAACAGTGAGAGCAGCCTCTTCTTCAGCATGTCTGGTGTCTCCAGCAGTAGATTATATAGACATGGTGGACAGCAGTGTGAGCAGCCTCTTCTTCTTACCTAAGCACTTCTGGTATCTCCAGTATTAGATTATATATACAGGATGGACAGCAGTTGAGCGGCCTCTTCTTACTGCAGCACCTTTGGTTTCTCAATCAGTAGATTACATAGACATGGAGGACAGCAATGTGAGCAGCCTCTTACCTAAGCACTTCTGGTACCTTCAGTATTAGGTTATATAGACAGGGTGCATAGCAGTGTGAGTGGCCTTTTTTATATCGGCACTTGCGGTATAACCAGTATTGGCTCACCTAGACCGGGTACACAGCAGTATGGGCAGCCAACTAGTATCTTCAATATTGGATCAGAGAGACAGGGTGGACAGCAATGTGAGCAGACTCTTAAGGGGGTGTCACACGCGTCAATGTCGTCAGTGAGATGATCGCTGACGACATTGACGGCTGATCGCTGGTGAGCTGTCACACAGGCAGTCTCACCAGCGATCAATGGACCAGAGACATCGTGGAAACGATTTAAATATCGTTTCCACGATGTCTTGCTCCCGCTGCCAGCCTGCTGGAAGCGGGAGCAGGCTGGTCTCCAAGGTAAACTGCGGGTATCTAGGCAGCGCGCGCTGCCTAGATACCCGATGTGTACCTTAGTTACCAACCTCCTCCGCTCACCGGCTGGTATCCAAGATACACAGCGGGTAACTAGGGACCCTAGTTACCCGCTGTGTACCTTAGATACCAGCCGGTGAGCGGAGGAGGCTGGTAACTAAGGTACACATCGGGTATCTAGGCAGCGCGCGCTGCCTAGATACCCGCAGTTTACCTTGGATACCAGCTCCCAGCGCTTGTGAGAGACGCTGGGAGCTGGAATATCGCTACTCCCGGTGTCACACGCAGCGATGCTGCGTGTCCACCGGGCGCCCATCGCCAGGTTTTAGGACAGATTCTAAAACCTGGCGATCATCAACCAGTGATTTATCGCTGGTTGATTCAGTATGTCACACGCGTCAATATCGCTGCAACGTCACGTGCAACCGTGATCGTGCAGGCGATATTGACGCGTGTGACATACTCTTTATTACTTCAGCACTTCTGATAGCTCCAGCATTAGATCAGGTAGGCAGGGCGTACACCAGTGTGAGCAGCTAATAGATATAACATTTTCCCTTCTAAAAGGGTTTGGTTTGTCTCCACTGAAACATTTGTAGCCTATTGCTAGATATGTAATCATGTCTGATCCACAGGGGTCACAATAGTCAGTTTAAAGGGAATCAGTCAGGACAAAATGACGTTGTGATGAATTCGCGACCACCGAACCTGGCAGCTCCACAGTGCCTCCTGTTAAACCCAGGTCAGTCAGAGAACTGCCTGAGGATAAAGAAGGGCCGCAGCTGCCCTGCCTGTGCTGGTTTATCAAGGCACCTCTCAGTGAGTGTGGTATATGCCTTCTAGCCCGCAGCTAGAAGCACATATAATCTCCTTCACCCCGTCACTGCCAGAGGCCTTGAATAACCCCAAGCCACAAATGCTGCCACCAGCTTCTCGTTTAATATAAGTCCGGTCCGTGGTCGGGCTTATATTGGGTCAGAAACCAACCCAGGTAGCGTTATATGAGCACACGGACGTGGGAATCGTGATCAAGATAGAAAGAGCAACTCAAGATTAAATTTATATATTTAATCACCCTAAGGGTACACTAGATATTAATATTTACAGTTATTATTCAGATGTTACAAATATTACAGTCAGTTATGCCAATAAAAGGGTAAATGGGATACACAGAATTACATACACATGTGAGCAGTTACCTTAGTGCTGATGGCACCACAAGGGCGGCGTGGCACCAATCTGTTCCTTGGGTAATCTCTGGCCTTGGTGGAAAAATGCCTCTTCAGAAGAAATACAAGGTGGAGATGGAGCAGATGATTTTTATACACTATGGGCTGACCCCTGTCTCCACCCATCTCACACCTCTGGGATGTCTCACAATTCCCACCCCTCTGAGGGGAGATATGGACACCCAGATTCCATAAGCTGACCTAGCCGTGTCCATGGGCATCGCAGACGGAAGACAATACTTTCATATTTTTAGTTATGATTTTATCTTCGTCTGGATATGAAACATGGCTACTCTGGTAGCAGCCTAGTAGCCAATATCCTGTTTAGATGGCTTACAGTCATCCTACATTCATGTCAATACCAGCCTTGTCACCGTCTAGATATGTAGAGTTCATTTTTATATTCGATAGTATCACAGGGTGGACGGCTTATGAGATATTAATGTTATAGTCACGGCCCCGTCCAGTCTACCTGGGAAGAAAGAGACTTATTGGACGTGTCACCTTTTGGCAAAACCCCAGTTCTGAGGAAGCTCCATACACCTACCTGATTGCATATCAAAGGTGAGGATGAGCTCCTTTTGTGTGGCCTTGTTGGCTGGCAGCTAGGTGCTAATTGATCTACTTCTGACCAGAGAGGAATTGCCTCTGGCCAGGAAAAGGTGGGGCTTATCTCTTTATGAGTGAGATGTGCCTTATCAATTGCTTTCTGGGAGGAATGGAATATGGGGATATGGCAATATTCCTTACCAATATTCATCACAGACGTCCAACCAAGTGGAGGCATACAGCACACCCTTGGTTTGGCACCTTCCCGCCTACTGATTTTACATCTATCTCTGTCATCCCCTCTTTTCAGTAAAGCCAGACATTCAAGGAATGGAAGGGAGTAAAAAGATGGAAAACGAGTAGGTGAGAATGTGCACTGGACTGTTTGGCCGAGGTGAGGGTGCACTGATTGCCTGTGCTTGGTTTGATCAGTCAGTTTGTGAAAAGTTACAAGAAAGAAGGAGCAGTAGTGCTGGTAAAGTGCTGTTACCGTTCACCTCTCGTCTCTGAGGAAGCAGACTAGCACTAGATGTTAGTATAGTGTGTATATATGTATATATTGTGTATAGCCTCTTACGGGAATAGTCTAACTTATCAGTAATGTGCACAGTCATTTGGATGAGAAGACATTAATGTATCTAGTTCTCTCCCCATTTCCAGATGAGCACCCAGAATGATGACCGGCTGAGCCTGCTGGTGGAGTATCTTCCATCCATTGTAATCACTATTGCCAACTTTATCACTCCCATCATCTTTGAAAACATAGTCCGATATGAAGACTACTCTCCAGGCTTTGAGATCCGCTTTACTCTCATAAGGTAAGTGACGTTTCCCTGTAATGTTGGCATGATGCCAGTCACATCACCTCTTATTTCTCATGTGCTGACATGATGTCTTGGCACAATGCCCCATGGTCTCCTTCTGCAGTTCCATAAAGATACATTTACGGGATGGTATTATTTATAGGCAATAAATGGTCACAAAGGGCATAGGGGCCCATCCCATGACACCGGCACTCCTGCTGCCGTCACTCTGTATACATGTGACCTCTGTACCTTATTCCTGGTTTGTGTGCACATGCCTATGACTGCTTATATTAGTCATGTTTGTTATCAGTCCTATGCCTTATTTTTTGCCTGTACGACGCTGCGATCCTCCATCCTGGAGCAGATGACTGACAACTTGTATAACAGGAAGTTTAAAGTCGAAAACCCTCATCTGCGAGAATCCCGGACTGTTATGTCATATACTTGACACAGGTTAAAGGAAATCTGTTAGCAGATTTTTGCTATGTAATCTGAGATCAGCATGATATAGGGTCAATGACCCTGATTCCAACAATGTGTCACTCACTGGACAGGTTGGTGTAATTTTTATAAAATCCCTGTTTTCTGTACTGTAGATGTAGCAGAGCTATGACTGCTGAGCTGTGTATATCACTGCACACGGCACTGATTGATTGGCAGCTTCTTGTACATTGTCATTGATTAGCTTAACATTTGAGCATGCACCACCTAGTCCTGCATTGATAAGCACCTATTGATAAAACACTGATTAAATTGAAATGACAGTAAGTAACACATCACTGGAATCCGCCTCTGCCCCAAATTATGCTGCAGTTAAATTAGTTAGCAAAACCTCATTTTAGAAGGGTTTTCACTGTCTAATCACTAACTGGTCAGTAGGGAGAAGACTGGTAAGACTTTTACCTATTCATCTAGAATATTAATAAGATCACAAATATTGGGGGATATATGATAGGTGCAGTAGTCTCATGTTCCTCCCATGGTTGTCCCTCTCCCTCATACAGGTGTGTGTTTGTCCGGTTGGCCAGCATTGCTGTACTGCTCATCTCCCTATGGAATAAAATTACTACCTGCTCAGTTAAGTCTTGTCCAATCTGTGGATACAACTACAAATACTATCCGGTAAGTTGTGTGTGAACTGTATAATGTGTATGTAGGATTACTGACGAACGTCATCCATGTGTGATTTTGGGGGTGTAACTGCTGAGATTATAGACCGGGTGGCTTTGAGCAGATCGCCGCTCTGCCCCATTCATGTAAGATGTGCAGAGCTACAACACCAGCCCCTATATATGGAGAGCGGTACACTGCATCGGTCTACTCTGCACAGGTGACCAGCGAGCGGCACCAGGGGGCACGGCTGACCAGCGAGCGGCACCAGGGGGCACGGCTGACCAGCGAGCGGCACCAGGGGGCACGGCTGACCAGCGAGCGGCACCAGGGGCACGCTGACAGCGAGCGGCACCAGGGGGCACGGCTGACCAGCGAGCGGCACCAGGGGGCACGGCTGACCAGCGAGCGGCACCAGGGGGCACGGCTGACCAGCGAGCGGCACCAGGGGGCACGGCTGACCAGCGAGCGGCACCAGGGGCACGGCTGACCAGCGAGCGGCACCAGGGGGCACGGCTGACCAGCGAGCGGCACCAGGGGGCACAGTTTCCCTCATTACAGGGATAGCATAGGGGTATTCGGTCATCGTTACTGTATGGCCTGTATCTATTAATTTGCTATAAGTAGAAAAAAAATCAGTCCTTTCCTTTCATAACCATGTTTTCTCCCCTCCAAGCTCCCACCTGTCATTTATTCTGTCCTCGATGCAAACATATATCTCTGTGGTAGAGGAGAAGGGATACATTTGCCAGTATAACTAAATAAGTTGTCCAGTAGAAAGATGTTAGTAGCATATCCTTAGAAAAGCTCCTTTAATATCAGAACGGCGAGATACCGACACTCTGCTTCTCCACAAACCGCAATTGTCAGGTCCTGTGGCTTCCAGTAGTGTATGGAGTCGGGGCAGCACAGCGCCATACACTGGCTGCTCTCAGGTACTGCAACTTGGCTCAGATTGAGGAGAATCCAAACCGAGCTGCAGCACCTGAGGACGACCACTACTCGGTATACAGAGCTACATATTGGGGAAAAAAGCGCATACGACTATAAAATCATTAAAAAAAAAAAAACAATTATTGACAAAACTATAAAAACATAAAAGAATTTAAGGAATAGATAGAGTAGCTGTTCATAGCAATGGCCACTAGGTGACACCAAAGGTAAATATAACGGTAATATAGTAGACTAATGCTGTAAGATAATAACTGTGGCAACATGGACAAATTAATTAGAAAGATACACAGTGGGGAAAATAAGTATGTGATGCACTGCTGATTCTGCAAATAATGGAGCGGTACCGTGCCAATAGCTATACCTACTGACCAGTATACAGAGCTGTGCCGACTGACTCCACACACTGGCAACTTCCAGCCGCCCCTGGAGCTACACACCGCATGTTCATGTACTACAGTTACTCTTAGCAGGTGTTTTATTATTTTTCTTTTCCTACAGTGTTGGGAAACCAGGGTCGGACAAGAAATGTACAAGCTGATGATCTTCGACTTCCTTATCATTTTGGCAGTCACCATCTTCATAGAGTTTCCAAGAAAGTAAGTTTGTGTCTTTTTTTTTTTTTTTTTTTTTTTAATCTTTAAATTATTATTCAATAAATCAGTACATTAATCTGCTTATTCACTAAGGCTTTTATTTAACTCCTTTCCAATTGGACAATTGTTATTTTTCAGCTTTTCTTCTTCTCCAGCATTTCCAAGATCTATAACTTTTATCTTTCCATCGACATGGCCTTATGAGGTCTTGTTTTCTTCTAGACTAGTTTATCTTATTAATGACCTGATTCATTTAAGCAGTCCGTGTACTGGAAAAACAAAAACCCAAGTGTGGTGAAATTGCAAAATTATTGGGTTTTGTTTAATAGCGATCATTGTATTCTCAGCAATTGATAGCAGCATTTAAGTGGTTAACATCAGCGGCTAGCGCTCGGCTCCACCTGATGCTGTCAGATTACATTGCTCGGACTGGCGACACATCTAACCCGAGTGTGACGGCTTCTTACATTTCTATGAGGCTGTCGCAATCCGTTTGGAGATGCTTGGCCAGTTTGTGCATTGTGATCCAAGATTGGATCCATGATCACGGCAGATTAGAAGCAGATCCCGGCTGTCTGACATCAAGTGTCTGCTAGCAATGATGCAGGCTCAGTATCAGACCTTGTATTAAAGAAAGTGACCCATTTATATGATATAAAAGTGTCATATATCAAGAAGGGGTTAAAGAGCTCCTGTCACCAGGACAAACTTGAGCAATTTTTGCTCTTAATTTTTTCCGTTTGCCCTTTTAAGTGTTTATTTATTCTAATAAATCTTCTATGCTGTTCCATGGATCTGGGCCTTTTTATTTAGTGCTTATTGTTATGGTCTTTACAGAGGGGCGGAGCGTACAGATCCTCTGGGGCGTGTCTTTAAGCTGCACTGTTATTGCCCTGTAAGACACGCCCCCTTATTAACAGCTGGAATACATCATCGACTTTGGGGCACCATAAAAAGACTTGGATCTATCATACCACATGGCAGATTTAGAAAACTTACTAAAAATAATAAATTAGTGGAGCAGGGCAAACCAAATAGATAAAAAACTGGCCACGTTCAACCTGGTGACAAGTCCACTTTAAGCTGGGCATATATCCAGTGATGTACAATCCAGGTTCGCGACCAGGCCCAGTGCTAGAGGGGTCCGCTGCTTCAGCTAGATCTGTGACCACGCCAAGGACAGAGATCCATCTGTAATACATCGTGGTACAGAGACCCGCCGGGTCCCTGTATTGTGATACATGCTGCCAACACAGGCACCGTGGCTGTGAGCCTTCTTGGGTGCAGCGACAGAGGCCCCCTGTCCCTACACTCCCGATTTCAGCTGCTGGTCACTGTGCGCTGGCTAAAAGAGAGGACACCGGGCAACGTGGGAGCGGAGGAAAGGTGGGTGCTATGTTGTTGTTTTTACTTATGCTTTATGGCCCCTTTACACGCAGCTACAGGTGACAGGTTTTCCACAGGTAACTTACTGGTTGCAGTGAAATCATGGAGACATAGTTCGATTTGTACACAGCACCAAGATAGAACTATGTCTCCATGATTTCACTGCAACCAGTAAGTTACCTGTGGAAAACCTGTCACCTGTAGCTGCGTGTAAAGGGGCCATTAGGGACAGAACGGGGGTATATATACAAGGATGGGGACATCTCTACACAAGGAGGACCATATATACCAGGAAAGGGACATATTTACACAATGAGGAGAACTATATATACCAGGAAGGGGACATATCTGCACAAGGAGGAGGACTATGTATGCCAGGAAGGGGACATACATACACAAAGAGGATCAATATATACCCTAAAGGGGACATATATACAAGGAGGAGGACCATATATATCAGTAGGAGGACCATGTATACTATTAAGATCATATCTACCAGGAAAGCTACAAAGGCCCACATATCTGACCAACGTATGTGTTTGTGGAAGGGGGGGGACGGGGGTTGGCCCAGGTCCAAATTCACACTGGGGTCCATCAGACTTAAGTTATGTTACTGCATACATCTTAAGCAGCTGATGGAGCTAGTTTGGCTTACTAACCTGCCTTCAATGACTAATGAGGCACAAGGAGCTGTCAGACTATCTTGGAGGGAGAGGAATCCTTAAAGGCCTAGTCTCACATAACGACGCATCAGCGATCCCGATAATGACGTGCAGAGCTCGCTAGTGCGTCGTTTTTCACATCGCTGGTAAGATGTCAAACTAGCATCTTACCAGCAATGCATAAAACGACGTACTAGCGATCTAGAATTATACCGAGGTCGTTGTGAATTTTCTCTCCATAGCGTAGCATTGAGATCGTTGCTCATTATCTCTGTCAGACACAATGATGTAGCGTTCCCAGCGGGAGCACAACGACTCAGGAATGACCCAGAGCAGTGTGTAACGATCAACGATCTCACAGCAGGGGCCAGATCGTTGCTGCGTGTCACACAGAGCGACATCGCTGTTGCGTCACGAAATCCGTGACGCAACAGCGATCTCGTTAGCGATCTCTTTGTGTGACAGGGCCTTAAGACTCGATCCTTCTCCACAGCATCAGTGTAGCAAATATGTATCGCAGGGACTGGGCACAGACCAGTGAGGGGGTTAAATCTCCAGGAGAGGTCAGGACCTGATACATAAACACACACAAACCTAGCAGTCCCACTGACTCTGGTCTCCCCAGGGAGCCATGATGGGAAAGCGGAGGGTGACAAAAATCACACATATAGGTAGCTTCAAAGAGAAGATCATAGATAACAGAGAAACCATCTCCAATAGTGATCAAAGAGACCCACAGATGGGAAGCAAAACCAGGACACTTAGTTAGAAGACAAAGACATTTTTAAAACATAATCTCTGCATGGCTAAATGAGTGATCGTCCAATCATAGGCCAAGAATTAGAATTTTAAACTAGAAGGCCGGTCTAGGGTCTGACCCCCCCTCCCCCGGCTGGGTCTATATCTGGGCTCACGCAGCTGCAGCAGGGGTGTCACAGTGATGGGTCAGTGTGAGCTGCTGTGATCATCATTCCAAAACTCCGCTCTACCCATCGGGCAACGGAAGCTAAGTTTAGGTTTCTGTAAGTTTCTCCTTTTTTATTTCATTGTTTGCATATGTGTATGTCATGTTATTATTTCTATTTTTATATCTTTTTATGTAAGCACTGTACCTTTTATATTAAAGCTTAAAACTTTAATAAGCTGAAACCTTGTATGTTCTAAAAGGATTCATAGCCCTAAGAAGTGTGTGATCCTGTGATTGGCTGACAGTATTTTTCTGGTCATCATAATGGGAGACCCAGACAATGGGGTTTAGGGCACTGCCCTCCGGAGGTCACACTAGGTACTACAAGTTTGTAGACACCGCCTCCTCCGCTTATAAACCCCTACCGCAGGGAACATCCTCAGTTTTAAACTTAGTGTGCTCGGAGGATCACGCTTTGCTTGCACTTCACTGCACTCTCACTACTTACGTGATGGCGTCTGAAGACAAGGTAATATGGTCCTAGTCGGGACCTGCGACAGCCTCCCCGCTCACCCTTTGTGGCACACGCTGGTGGAGGTACCGGAGGGCCTAGTGCCTGGACACTCTGTGTTCTCCCGGTACGCTGTTGCGCTCCTTTCCATCCCTCTCTGGGGGGCTCTGGAGAGTGGGAGATGGGAGCCTTGCACAGCTCCGCTCCGTCCGAGGCCTCCCTAAATGGTGCTTACAGACCGGACTGGAGCCAGCCCAGTCCGAGGCCTCCCTAAATGGTGCTTACACTCCGGACTGGGCTGAACCCCGTCCGAGGCCTCCCTAAATGGTGCTTACAGACCGGACCGGCACTGAGGCACTCTGTGTCTCCTGTGTGCCTGGGGGTAGTGTCTGGCACTTTATGTGTCCTGACACTCAGACCGCGCGTTGCCCTCGGGTCCGCGGATCTGGCGGTGTACCCTGTGCTGGGGTCACCCTGGCTGACCGCCCTGTGTGTCACAGGGGCTGAGGCCGTAGAATGTGCATGTTTGTATGTGATGACAGTCTGGGTATGTGTGCATGATGATTCCGCACTGTTTTCCCGCGCTGCGGGCTCCAGCACCTCCATTACAGAGGCTGCTTGGAGGAGGAGAGGCAGCCCTTACGGTGACGTCACCGGGGGCGTGTGCGTGTGCTTCCCGCGTGTTCCCGGCGCCGCCCACGTCTGTGCTGGCGGCGGCCATCTTCTCTCTCACTTCCCGGCTGGGATCTACGGCAGCACGTGTCTGCACTTCAGAGGGAGACCGGAACTCGCGGAGGTCACACACACACACCGCTTCCTCCCACCGCGTTACTGCGGTCGGTAAGCCACCGGGATTCCCGGTTTGTTTTGTCTATTGGCCTTGGCCTCAACCCCTACTGTGGATATGTCCTCAGTTAAGAAGCATGCTGCTAAGGCGGCGGATAACACCATTACCTGTGCTACCTGCAAGGGAACGTTGGTGGAGGGGTCCTGCAATAACTGCGGACGCCCAGAAGCCCGGGCTGGCTCAGCTGAGGCAGCAGCAGCTCCGGTGCTATACCCTGAGATTCAGGTAATCCAAGGGCCATGGGAAACGCAGAATAGGATCAATGAATCCCTGCTGTCCCAGATGTCCTCCATGTCGCAGTCACTGGAGGCACTGCATAGGAGACTGGAAAACCCAGCTACTCCTTCCAGTTACCCCCGGGTGTCTCCCTCTTCTGCTGTGAGACCCCTAAGCGGGCTCGTCGTGAGGATTCACCCGAGCTCCAGGCTCTCTCTGAGGAGGAGCGTTCCTCTGATGGTGAGGAAGATGATGGGGGTTCAAACTTCGGGTCTGTGTCTGTGTCTGAACCTCCAGACGGGGTGGAGGATCTGGTGTCCTCCATCAATGAGACCTTGCGTCTCGTGACTCCCCCTGAAGAGGTTGTCGTGCACCCGAAGGAGGTCTATCAATGGCTGCGGCCAGAGGCTAGACCAAGTGGATCCTTCATGGACCACACTAATTTTGGAAGGGTGGTTAGAGCACCCAGGTTACATCCTGGGCGGCGCTATGTCCGCAAACCTAAGGACAATCGCTTCCCCTTCCCCCAGGAGGTGCTTCAGGAATGGTCGCAGTCTCCAAAGGTGGACGCTTCCATGACTAGAATTGCTGCACGCTCCCTTTTCTCTGCCTCTGATAGCTCCTCGCTGAAGGATGCTACTGATAGACAGGTCGAGCAACTCGCCAAGTCTTCCTATGAGGCTGTGGGGTCTTCATTTGCCCCTAATTTTGCCACGGTCTGGACCTTACAAGCGATTACTACCTGCTTGGATGGTATCACTGACCTGGCAAGGTCCAGTCCGGAGGTCCTGGCACTCACTGAGAGAGCAAGGGCCTATGCGGATTACGCCAGGACGGCGTCTCTGGAAACTGCCACTCGCTCAGCTGTGGCTTCGGCCAATGCGATAGCGATCCGCAGGTTGTTGTGGCTGCGTCTTTGGGACTCAGATGCCACATCTAAGAAGATTCTGCAGAATCTTTCGTTCTCTGGTGACAGACTCTTTGGCACAGAGCTGGACAAGCTGATCAAGGATTCTGCTGAGTCTAAGATACCGCAGAATAAGCCTAAGCCACGGTATACCGTTAAGAGGAACCCAAAGCAGTGGTCCTTTCGGTCCGGCTCACAGTCATCAGCACCGTCCGCTCGCACGGACCGAGGGGGCAAGCCCGCTTCTCAGTGGCGCTCCAAGAGTCGTCCAAAGAAGCCGGCGGGGGCGGCAACTACCACCCCCAAACCCGCCTCTACATGACTCACTCTTTCATCCTGCCTCCCCACAGGTGGGGGGCCGCTTGTCTCGCTTTCAGGACAAGTGGCTACTTCACGTTCAAGATCAGTGGGTTCGAGACGTAGTCTCGCGAGGTTACAGGATAGAGCTGACGTCAAAACCATTATCCCGATTCCATCGGTCTGTTCCATCCCCAGAAAAGACTCAGGCTTTTCTCCGGGTGTTGGAGGGACTCCGCAGAGACGGAGTAGTGGTCCCAGTGCCCACGGCAGAGAGGTTCAGGGGTTTTTACTCCAACCTCTTTATTGTCCCAAAGAAGGACGGCTCCTTTCGACCGGTCCTAGACCTAAAATTGTTCAACCGTCACGTGTTGGTGCGGAAGTTCCGCATGGAATCCCTACGTTCCGTTATCGCGGCTCTGTCGCAGGGGGACTTCCTAGCGTCCATCGATATCAGGGACGCTTACCTTCACGTGCCCATTGCACCGGCTCATCAACGCTGGTTACGATTCGCAGTGGGGGACGAACATCTCCAATTTGTGGCCCTACCCTTCGGGTTGGCCTCTGCACCAAGGGTGTTCACGAAGGTGATGGCATCTATGATGGCTCTCCTGCATGTGCAGGGTCACGCCGTCATACCCTATCTGGACGACCTATTGGTCAGGGCGCCATCGGAAGACCTTTGTCGGGTGAGCCTGGAAGCGACCATGAGGTCTCTGGAACAGTTCGGGTGGCTTCTCAATACTCAGAAGTCGACCCTGGTTCCGACCCAGTCATTGACATATCTGGGCATGGATTTCCACACGGACTCAGCCCTGGTGTCTCTACCTCAGGCCAAGCAGCTGGCGATCCACTCAGGAGTACAGCACGTTCTCCTGTCACCTCACTCATCCCTTCGGGAATTGATGAGACTGGTGGGACGCATGGTAGCGGCAATAGAGGCGGTGCCATTTGCACAGTTTCGTCTCCGTCCTCTCCAGCTGGAGATTCTTCGCCGGTGGGACAAGAGAGCGATCTCTCTGAATCGGTTGGTGGCACTATCGCAACCGACCAGGGACTCCCTGCAGTGGTGGCTCCAGCCACGTCACTTGTCACGGGGAAGATCCTTCCTCAAACCTTCTTGGTTAGTGGTGACCACCGACGCCAGTCTGAAGGGCTGGGGCGCGGTGTTCTTACACCACAGGGCTCAAGGCCTCTGGACTCAGGCGGAGTCGACGTTGCAGATCAACGTCCTGGAGATCAAGGCGGTCTATCTGGCGCTCCTGGCGTTTCAGAAATTCCTGGCAGGACGACCCATTCGGGTACAGTCCGACAATGCGACGGCCGTCGCCTACATAAATCATCAGGGAGGGACCAGAAGCGCTCAGGCCCTCGCCGAAGTCCACCGCATCCTATCGTGGGTGGAGGAACACGACTGCTTGATCTCCGCAGTTCACATCCCAGGGGTCGAGAACTGGGAGGCCGACTACCTGAGCCGGCAGGGGATGGACGCCGGAGAGTGGTCCCTGCATCCAGACGTCTTCCGGGACATCTGCAGCAGATGGGGCACTCCGGACGTGGATCTGATGGCCTCAAGGCTGAATCATCAGGTGCCCCAGTACTTGGCGAGATCGTGGGATCCTCAGTCCCTGGGGGCGGATGCTCTGATACTGAGTTGGTCCAGCTTCCAACTGCCGTATGTGTTCCCTCCTCTGGCTCTGATTCCCAGGGTCCTGTGGAAGATCAGGTCGGAGTGCAGGATAGCCATTCTAGTGGCTCCAGATTGGCCCAGGAGGTCCTGGTATCCGGACCTGTGGCAACTGTCAGGCGGACACAGGTGGGCTCTTCCAGAACGCGCAGATTTACTCGCACAAGGCCCATTCTTCCACCTCAATTCCAGGGCCCTCAGATTGACTACATGGCTCTTGAGGCCTGGCTCCTGACATCTAGGGGTTTCTCCCCTACAGTGGTGGCCACTATGAATCGGGCTAGGAAGCCTGTTTCCAGGAAGATGTACCACCGGACGTGGAAGATCTTTTTTACCTGGTGTGCCTCTGGTGGACGGTCTCCTTGGCCCTTGTCCATCCCGACGTTGTTGGCCTTCTTACAGTCGGGTTTGGAGTTGGGATTATCCCTTGGCTCTTTGAAATGTCAAGTATCAGCACTTTCGGTGCTGTTTGACAGGCGATTGGCGCTCCTCCCGAAGGTGCGTCAATTTCTGCAGGGGGTGTCGCGGATGGTTCCGCCCTACAAGAGACCTCTGGACCCTTGGGACCTTAACATGGTCCTGGCGGCATTACAGAAACCGCCGTTTGAGCCGTTGAGAGATGTTTCTCTATCTCGTCTGTCCCAGAAAGTGGCCTTTCTGGTGGCGATTACGTCTCTAAGGAGGGTCTCAGAATTGGCTGCACTATCGTGCAAGTCACCCTCTCTGGTGGTTCACCAAGACAAGGTGGTGTTGCGCCCACGGCCAGAATTCTTGCCGAAGGTGGTTTCAACTTTTCACCTGAACCAGGAGATTGTTCTCCCATCATTTTGCCCCGCTCCCGTTCATCAGGTGGAGCGCGACCTCCATACTCTGGATCTCGTGAGAGCTGTACGCATTTATGTGTCCAGGACCGCCTCCTTCAGGAGTTCGGATTCCTTATTTGTTCTTACGACAGGTCGCTGTAAGGGGTCCGCGGCTTCGAAGTCAACCTTGGCCAGATGGATTAAGGCTTCCATTCAAGAGGCTTACCGGTCCTCTGGTTTGCCTCTCCCGGTGGGATTGAAGGCTCACTCTACCAGGGCTGTAGGTGCCTCTTGGGCCTTGCGACATCGAGCGTCTGCTCTACAGGTGTGTCAGGCGGCCACTTGGTCCAGCCTGCACACTTTCTCTAAGCACTATATGGTGCATGCCCATGCCTCTGCGGATGCAAGTCTGGGCAGGCGGGTTCTCCAGGCGGCGGTTGCCCACCTTTGAAGGGAACCATGTGTTATCCGTCTTGTTGAGGAACTCTTCCCGCCCTGGGGTATTGCTTTAGGACATCCCCATTGTCTGGGTCTCCCATTATGATGACCAGAAAAAAGAGAATTTTGTTTACGTACCGTAAATTCTTTTTTCTTTAATCATCAATGGGAGACCCAGCACCCACCCAGTTGTTCCTTTGCATGTTTTGCATTTGTTCTGCTCTCTGTTGAGACAGTGTTTGCCGGGTTGTTGAACCGTCTGTGCACGGCATTCTTCCCGATGTTTCGGGTGTGGTTTATTTTCTCCTCGCAGCTTATGGACCAAACTGAGGATGTTCCCTGCGGTAGGGGTTTATAAGCGGAGGAGGCGGTGTCTACAAACTTGTAGTACCTAGTGTGACCTCCGGAGGGCAGTGCCCTAAACCCCATTGTCTGGGTCTCCCATTGATGATTAACCCCCTCACGACCCTTGGCCCACCGTTTGGGCCATGGAAACAAGTTCGTTCCCGACCCTTGGCCCAGGGGGTGGGCCATGGATTGATCGGGCTCCTGCAGGCCGAGTGAGGGTCTCACTGACCTGTCATTCGGCCTGCAGGTACATGGGGTGTTGTACAACACCCCATGGGGGGTCGATTTGCCCCCACCCCCACCCCCCCCGGCTACAGGCGCGGTGATTGGCGCTCAAAAGTGAAAGTGAAAATCACCGCGCCTGTCATGCTTCCCTGCCTGCCCCTGCTCTCCCTACCCTCCGATCTGCTACCCTGGCATCCTCTAAGTGCCCCCCTGTCCCCCACCTCTCTATCCTGCCCCCTCTTCATCTTTCTTACCACCCCCCGCTTCCTGTCCCTGCGCCCGCTTCCTGTCCCTACCGCGGGCTTCCTCTTCCTGCCGCCCTCCTGCTCCTGCCTGCCCCCGCTTCCTGTGAGTGCCCCCCCATCCCCTGTCACCCCCCCTCTTCCCCCTGCCTGCCCCCCCCGACCACCGGAGCGGCGATCGCTTCTCCCACTCACCCCTCCGGCGATCGCGCTCCATCCTGCACCCGGTGCACGGCTGCGTCCCGCTCCTCCTCCTCTTCTCCCGGCCGCTTCCGCGATCTGACAGCTCTGTGCTGGAGCTGTCAGATGACTTCTACAGCTAGATCCTGAGGATCCAGCTGTAGGAAGTGATCTGACAGATCCAGCACAGTGATCCACAGTGACCATTATGTGATCACTGTGGATCACTGTACTGGATCTGTCAGATCACTTTCTACAGCTGGATCCTGAGGATCCAGCTGTAGGAAGTGATCTGACAGATCCAGCACAGTGATCCACAGTGACCATTATGTGATCACTGTGGATCACTGTACTGGATCTGTCAGATCACTTCCTACAGCTGGATTCTGAGGATCTAGCTGCAGAAAGTGATCTGACACCCCGGGCGCAGTGACCCACTATGTGCATCACTGCGCCTGGGCTGCCAGATCGCTTTCCGCAGCTCGATCCCCATGCATGGGGATCGAGCTGCAGAAAGCTATCTAACAGCCCGGGCACAGTGATGCACATAGTGGGTCACTGCGCCCAGGCTCTTAGATTGCTGCTCTGCAGCCCGATCTCCCTGCATGGGCATCGAGCTGCAGAAAGCAATCTGACAGCCCGGACGCAGTGATGCACATAGTGGGTCAATGCGCCTGTGCTGCCAGATCGCTTTCCGCAGCTCGATCCCCATGCATGGGGATCGAGCTGCGGAAAGCGATCTGGCAGCCCAGGCGCAGTGATGCACATAGTGGGTCACTGCGCCCAGGGTCTTAGATCGCTGCTCTGCAGCCCGATCTCCCTGCATGGGCATCGAACTGCAGAAAGCAATCTGACAGCCCGACGCAGTGATGCACATAGTGGGTCAATGCGCCTGTGCTGCCAGATCGCTTTCCGCAGCTCGATCCCCATGCATGGGGATCGAGCTGCGGAAAGCGATCTGGCAGCCCAGGCGCAGTGATGTACATAGTGGGTCACTGCGCCCAGGCTCTTAGATCGCTGCTCTGCAGCCCGATCTCCCTGCATGGGCATCGAGCTGCAGAAAGCAATCTGACAGCCCGGACGCAGTGATGCACATAGTGGGTCAATGCGCCTGTGCTGCCAGATCGCTTTCCGCAGCTCGATCCCCATGCATGGGGATCGAGCTGCGGAAAGTGATCTGGCAGCCCAGGCGCAGTGATGCACAATAATGGGTCACTGCGCCCGGGGTGTCAGATCACTTTCTGCAGCTCGATCACCATGCTGGCGGATCGGGCTCCAGAGTAGCGATCTGAAAGCAAAGGTGATCGAGAGTCGTGGGACCTTCGTTGTGGACTACGTCGGAGACAAACGTCGTGGGACCTTCGTTATGGACTACGTCGGAGCGATCGAGCGTCGTGGGACCTTCGTTGTGGACTACGTCGGATCTTTTTATAATAAAGATGGAGTCCGAATTGTGTCTGTTTTTTTTTCAAATAAAAAGATTTTTCTCTGTGTGTATTTATTGACTATTTACTGTACTAGAGATTCCTAATGGCGGGTCTAACATTGGCCCTATATTATGAATCTCGGGCTTAGTGCCAGCTGCCAATAAAAAGCTGGCATTAACCCCTTTATTACCCAGTTAGCCACCGGCACCAGGGCAACTGGAAGAGCGTGGGTACAGCGCCAGAAAATGGCGCTTCAATGAATGCGCCATTTTCTGGGGCGGCTGCGGGCTGCAATTCGCAGCATGGGGGGCCCAGAACGCTTGGGCCTCTCTATGCTGAGGATTCCAGCCCCCAGCTGCCTAGTTGTACCTGGCTGGACCAAAAATATGGCGGAGCCCCACGTAATTTTTTTTTCTAGAAATATTTCTAGAAATAAAAAAAAATAGGCTTCGCTGTATTTTTGGTTCCAGCCAGGTATGACGAGGCAGCTGGGGGTGGGTGGCAGTCCGTAGCTGCCAAGTTGTACCTGGCTGGACCAAAAATATGGCGGAGCCCTATGTCATTTTTTTTCTAGAAATATTTCTAGAAATAAAAAAAAAATAGGCTTCGCTGTATTTTTGGTTCCAGCCAGGTATGACGAGGCAGCTGGGGGCTGGTGGCAGTCCGTAGCTGCCAAGTTGTACCTGGCTGGACCAAAAATATGGCGGAGCCCTATGTCATTTTTTTTCTAGAAATATTTCTAGAAATAAAAAAAAAAATAGGCTTCGCTGTATTTTTGGTTCCAGCCAGGTATGACGAGGCAGCTGGGGGCTGGTGGCAGTCCGTAGCTGCCAAGTTGTACCTGGCTGGACCAAAAATATGGCGGAGCCCTATGTCATTTTTTTTCTAGAAATATTTCTAGAAATAAAAAAAAAAATAGGCTTCGCTGTATTTTTGGTTCCAGCCAGGTATGACGAGGCAGCTGGGGGTGGGTGGCAGTCCGTAGCTGCCAAGTTGTACCTGGCTGGACCAAAAATATGGCGGAGCCCTATGTCATTTTTTTTCTAGAAATATTTCTAGAAATAAAAAAAAATAGGCTTCGCTGTATTTTTGGTTCCAGCCAGGTATGACGAGGCAGCTGGGGGCTGGTGGCAGTCCGTAGCTGCCAAGTTGTACCTGGCTGGACCAAAAATATGGCGGAGCCCTATGTCATTTTTTTTTCTAGAAATATTTCTAGAAATAAAAAAAAAATAGGCTTCGCTGTATTTTTGGTTCCAGCCAGGTATGACGAGGCAGCTGGGGGCTGGTGGCAGTCCGTAGCTGCCAAGTTGTACCTGGCTGGACCAAAAATATGGCGGAGCCCTATGTCATTTTTTTTCTAGAAATATTTCTAGAAATAAAAAAAAAAATAGGCTTCGCTGTATTTTTGGTTCCAGCCAGGTATGACGAGGCAGCTGGGGCCTGGTGGCAGTCCGTAGCTGCCAAGTTGTACCTGGCTGGACCAAAAATATGGCGGAGCCCTATGTCATTTTTTTTCTAAAAATATTTCTAGAAATAAAAAAAAAAATAGGCTTCGCTGTATTTTTGGTTCCAGCCAGGTATGACGAGGCAGCTGGGGCCTGGTGGCAGTCCGTAGCTGCCAAGTTGTACCTGGCTGGACCAAAAATATGACAGAGCCCATGGGTTCCCTATGCTGCGAATTGCAACTACTAGACTAGTATGTTTTTTCACATAAAGTTTCTTTATTCATTTATACGTCTCAATTTGTGAAGCACATGGTGGTTCAAAGTGCTCACTGTGCATCTAGATATGTTCCCTGGGGGGTCTAGTTTCCAAAATGGGGTCACTTGTGGGGGAGCTCCAATGTTTAGGCACACAGGGGCTCACCAAACGCGACATGGTGTCCGCTAACAATTTGAGCTCATTTTGCATTCAAATTGTTAGCGGACACCATGTCGTGTTTGGAGAGCCCCTATGCGTCTCCACATTGGAGCTCCCCCACAAGTGACCCCATTTTGGAAACTAGACCCCCCAGGGAACATATCTAGCTGCATAGTGAGCACTTTGAACCCCCAGGTGCTTCACAAAATTGGTCCGTAATAATGAAAAAAGAAATTTTTGTGGAAAAAAAAGGGCTTTTTCATTTTTATGGATGAATTTGTGAAGCACCTGGGGGTTCAAAGTACTCACTATGCATCTAGATACGTTCCCTGGGGGGTCTAGTTTCCAAAATGGGGTCACTTGTGGGGGAGCTCCAATATTTAGGCACACAGGGGCTCACCAAACGCAACATGGTGTCCGCTAACAATTTGAGCTCATTTTGCATTCAAATTGTTAGCGGACATCATGTCGCGTTTGGAGAGCCCCTGTGCGTCTCCACATTGGAGCTCCCCCACAAGTGACCCCATTTTGGAAACTAGACCCCCCAGGGAACATATCTAGATGAGTAGTGAGCATATTGAACCCCAGGTGCTTTACAAATTGATCTGTGAAAATGAAATAGTACTTTTTTTTTCACAAAAATTTTCTTTTAGCCTAAATTTTTTCGTTTTCACATGGCAACAGCATAAAATTCATCCTAAAATTTGTTGGGCAATTTCTCCTGAGTACACCGATACCTCATATGTGGTCATAAACCACTGTTTGGGCGCACGGCAGGGGTCAGAAGGGAAGGAGCGCAATTTCACTTTTTGAATGTAAAATTAGCTCCAAAAGTCAAATTGCGCTCCTTCACTTCTGAGCCCTGCCGTGCGCCCAAACAGTGGTTTATGACCACATATGAGGTATCGATGTACTCGGGAGAATTTGCACAACACATTTTAAGATCCATTTTATCCTGTTGCCCATGTGAAAATGAAAGAATTGAGGCTAAAAGAACATTTTTGATAAAAAAATTAAAATATCCATTTTTTGTTTCCACTTTGCTTTAGTTCCTGTGAAGCACCTGAAGGGTTAATAATCTTCTCGAATGTAGTTTTGAGTAGCTTGAGGGGTGCAGTTTTTGGAATGGTGTCACTTTTGGGTGTTTTCTGTCATGTACACCCCTCAAAGGGACTTCAAATGTGATGTGGTCACTAAAAAAAATGGTTTTGTAAATTTTGGTTGAAAAATGAAAAATTGCTCATGAACTTTGAACTCTTATAACGTCCTAACAAAAAATTTTTTTTTTTCCAAAATTGTGCTGATGTGAAGTAGACATGTGGGAAATATTATTTAATAACTTTTTTCTGTCACATATCTCTCTTGTTTATCAGAAAAAAAAATTAAAAATGTGAAAATTGTGAAATTTTCAAAATTTTTGCCATATTTTTGATTTTTTCACAAATAAACGCAAAAATTATCGACTTAAATTTAACACTAGCATGAAGCCCAATATGTCACGAAAAAACAATCTCAGAATCGCTAGGATCGGTTGAAGCGTTCCTGAGTTATAACCTCATAAAGGGACACTGGTCAGAATTGCAAAAAAGGCCAAGGTCTTTAGGGTCAAAATAGGCTGGGTCATGAAGGGGTTAAAGAAAAAAGAATTTACGGTACGTAAACAAAATTCTCTTTATTTCAGGGACTTACCCCCTGTATGTTGGTAAGTGGTGGCAGCGTGTGTGAAGCGGGGTGCACAGTGTGAGTCGGGGTGTGATTGATGCTCCTTTTCAGCATAGGACAGAGATCGAGTGCTGGATTGAGTGAGAGGAGATAGATTAACCCTTGCAGGTGCAACCCCAAGTCACGTGCTGAAGAGTGGGTACGTGACAATCAGCACTTTGCCTTTTGAGCATTTAGGAAAGATTTTTACACATTACACAATACATGCCCAAAAGAAAGTGTTCTCATCTAGTCCTGCTCCTCCACCAGAAAAAGCACAAGATAAAGCTGCCTGGAAAAAACTGGAAGGGGCAGATTAGGGTAGGACCACAAACCTACAAACTGATGCCAGCCTTCCCATGTACTTGTGCTGATGGGTTAATATCTGGCATTTTTTAGGTTGCTGGTAACCAATTGGTCATGGAGACCCCTGCAGTGGTGGGGACAGCAGGAGTTTGAGATCCCACACAATGTCCTGGAGCTTGTGTACGGACAGACCATCTGCTGGATCGGAGCTTTCTACTCCCCTCTTCTTCCGGCTATCGCAACTATAAAGTATTTCATCATCTTTTACGTCAAAAAGGTAAATGGTCAAAACCATAGAGGACATGGCTTTTTTTTTTTTTTGTTTGTTTTTTTATATTAAGATCTTCTTCTTTTTTTATTTTAAATAAGTAATCTTCTACTTTTACACTGGCCACTGTGACTTTTTTTCAGACTCCTACTTCCCCTTCTTTCAGGAAGATTATACAGCATTCTCCTTATTTGCAGAGGCATGATCACAATGAGTGATCTCGCCACAGCTGATAACACAGGATCCACCAATCACAATATCTGACCCTGCTTTCCCTACCTTCACAGTGACCTTTTGCACACGCTCATTAGATGCTTCAAAACAAAAGATCGGGTTGGGATCCAACTATTGTGGTTAATGTTCATGTGGATTTCCTGAAATAACAGGAGGAATGAGTCTAAGAAATCACCAGTGTGAAAACTTCAAGATTTTTTTTTTTTTTTTTACATTTTCAATACAGAATGTGGCATAAGGAAAAAAACAACAAAAAAAATAACAGAATATTTAGCTCCGTGTTTCTCAACTCCAGTCCTCAGGATCCACCAACAGGTCATGTTTTTAGGATTTCCTTACTATTGCACAGGTGTTTGAATTGTCACCTATGCAAGTGATTAAGCTAACCCTGGTGCAATACTACGAAAATCCTGAAAACATGACCTGTTGGTGGGTCCTGAGGACTGGAGTTGAGGAACTCTGATTTAGCTCAAGAACCTGATTTAAACAGGTAATTTTCTGATGATCGCTTCCCTTTAAGTTAAGGAGGTTTTACTCTACTAATGTGATCCCCTTTCTTTTGTCCTAACTATTCATAACTAATACTTTCCTAATATACGTCAGCTATCTACCCCGCTCCTTTACGCTTATATCTAGGAGACTTGTAAATTCCTTTAGTGGTGTTGTAGCTTTGATCCTCCAGTGTGCAGACCGGAATCAGACCAACTGAGCACGCCACGTCAGTGGCGGGAGTGGGGCTGCCTCTGTGAGTTCTAGCAGGCTGGGCACACATGTCCGAATCACACTTCACTCTCCTCTCAGCCTCCAACAGTGACGTGCCCTGCTCAGTTGGTCCGATTCTGGTCTGCAGCTCAGAAGATTAAAGCTACAGCAATAAAGGTAGAGATCAGCTTACAGGAGCAGAGAAGGTATCAGAAGTATTAAGGGAAAGCGTTGGTTAGGAAGGGTTAGGACAAAAGAAAGGGGATCACATTAGTAGTTTGAAACCTCTTCCAGAATGAGGGATTTTCTATGTACAGGAGCAGATGTGTAGATTATATCTAGTTCCTTAGACTGGAGGTTCTGTCACATCTATGCGGTACATGGGTAGCCAGTGATTTGGATAGGATCTCGTAATGCTTATGTGTTGTTTTAAATTACCCTTTGTTCTATAACCTGGGGTCCTGCAGTCATGACAAGAAAATATCTAAAGTAGACTATCTATTTACACTGCTAAATTTTGTAGATGTGTTTTTTTTGCTCCCCTCTCTGCCGCAGATTACTTTGATGGAAAACTGCAGACCGCCAACTAGACCTTTCCGTGCCTCCAGTTCCAAATTCTTCTTCCTGGTGATCTTACTGATCGGCCTCATCCTTGCCTGCGTCCCTGTGGGTATTGGAATAGCGCAGTAAGTCAGATCTTCCTTTTAAACTTTTACATCAGAGACAAAAGACACATTAGACCCAGAATTCATGCTCCATTCTTTTGCTTCAAACTGCAGAATAAGCTCATCTAAAGCTTGTGGCCCCTTCATTAACTACAACACGTCCTGGCAAGTTATCCCCGATACTGTGGAAACGTTCCCAGAAGGCCTGAAGAAGACCATCTATGTCCTTACATCTGAGTCTTTTGCTGTTCCATTTTTCATGGTGTCGTGGTGAGTCTTTTGAGTTGTGATTTACTTTAAGGCACTGGTATCTAATACATTTATTCATTGAGGTTTGGGCATTGTTGGATCTAACTACAGTTAATACCAGCTCTATAGGAGAAATCCAAAATCGACCCCCATATTTCTACCACTTGCTAGTACATCTCAATGAATTAGTGAACACTTTGGCGCGGTTATCGGGCTTTTTCACAGTTGCCACTGCTTAGGCTAAGTTTCCTCAAGTTTCCTTATGTTCTCAAGCAGTTTTTGCCATGTCACTTTCCTTATATTTGTATTAACTGTGCAGATAGCCCTGCTATTCATTGTTAGCCATTTTGCTATTTCACATATCTTATAATGTGTAATCTTGCAGCAGATATTCTTTAATTTTCATATTTTCTTGCTTGCACCTTCACATAAAGGTTATGCCAGTTGTCTCTTTAATTATTAGTATTACAATTTTTCTGACTTCCTCCCCCCTCTAGCCATGCTGAGTCCTCTATCTTATTGTAGCCAGGTCCAGGACATACCCATAATGCTGGTTTTAATTGCATACAGAGGCATAAAAACCCACACATGCAGCATCATACCGCTAGAGAGGCACACGGTTAGGACACGATAACTGCGCCAAGGTGTTCCTCATCTTATCAGGCACTTTCGCAGTGGCCAGTGCTAAAGCTGTTTCCTCAAGTTTCCTTAATTCTCAAGCAGTTTTTGCCATGTCACTTTCCTTATATCTGTATTTTGCTGTGCAGCTAGCCCTGCTATTCATTGTTAGCCATTTTGCTATTTCACATAACTGACAGTGGGCGAGACTGTACATACCAGAGGAAGAGAATCGTATGTACTTTACTGATTCCTGTGAATATTCACTATACTGTGTATTTTTTCTCTGCAGCATGGTCATGTTTTATTTCATTGCGTTGGCCGGTGCCCATAAGAAAATGGTGGAGCAGTTGCAGGAACAGCTGGCCATGGTAGGAATGAGCGAGAAATGTTCATGTACACATCACATGTAAAATGATATACCCTTATTACCTGCGTGCTGAGCAGGGCATGACTCCGTTTCACAATTATTCATATTTCGTCTTTTAGGAAAGCAGAGACAAAATGTTCCTAATCCGACGCCTGGCGGAAGCTCACAGCATCCACATGTCACATCGTTATGGGCAATGAACCTAACAATACTGTTACTACTGGTACAAGAGGCCATGATACTCAGTGGCTGAATGTAAGGGTGCACTTTATTAATTGCAGGTGAAAGTTGTATGACATATTTTCAAGATGTACATTCATGTATGAAGAGGACCCTTCCGCAGATGATATGGCTAGTATTTGCTGTTATTTTACTCTCACCACGTCCCTGACTGTGTTGTAAGGCTCCAGGTACATGGGCTTTTTTTTTTATAAGGGGTTGTAGCTCTCGGGATAATGATCAGCTTTACAACACAACCATAGAGAATGTATTGGAAATGTTAGCATGGAAAAACCTTATATTGACTTAAAGGGACACTGTCACCAGGTTTTTGCCATCTCATCTGACAGCAGCATAATGTAGAGACAGAGACCCTGATTCCAGTGATATGTCTCTTACTGGGCTGCTCAGTGTAGTTTTCATAAAATCACTGTTCAATCAGTTGAAGATTAACATTATAGGACTAATCAAATAGTCCAGCATAGTCATTTACTGCTAAATCTGAAGCAAAGAAAACAGTCATTTTATCAAAGTGACAGCAAGCAGCTCAGTAAGTGACACATCGCTGGAATAAGGGTCTCTATCTCTACATTATGCTGCTGTCAGATGGAATGGATAAAACCTGGTGACAGTGTCCCTTTAAAATAAAATAAAATAATACCGGTACTTAGGGGACCAGCGGGAATAAAATAGGAGCAATAAAAGGCCACTTTCACCTGTTGGCAGGTTTTTTTTCAGCATCCAAAGTGCATTCAGCTCTTTACATCACGTCAGTTTTTATTTATTTTACATTGTAAATGTGTAGTCAGATAATGACTTCTGACCTTGTATTGTACACGACCTACACTGGCAAGGTACCGTCACACAGGGAGCGCGCATCCCTGACAACATCGCCGGGGAGATGTCAGACTGAGCAACTTACCGGCGATTTCGTCAGCTAGTTGCCGCGGCTATCGCAATGTTGGAGATAGGCGGAATCGCCCGCAACATTGCAGGTTGCCGCGTTACACAGGGCGATCAGGCATGATCGCCTGACCAACATCGCCAGGTTTCGCAACATTGTTGGGAAACCTGGCGATGTTACTCAGGCGATTTTTTTTTTTTTTTTTTTTTTTTTTCCCCTGATTATCGCCCTGTCACACGAGGCAACTCTCCGGCGATGTCACCGCAACCTGGCCACGCCCCTCAGTTGCCGGCAACATCGCCGGCGATATCTCCCTGTGTACCTTAAGATCCCAACTGGAAACCTTAAAGGGACTGTCTGTTAGAGAACCTTTTGTTTGTTAAAAAGGTTCCTGGACAATATGTCCATATACACTGTGCTGCTGAACCCTTAAACAGGTTATCTGGGACTTTGAGGTTGTTGACTGGGGGGCTAAGAACTTCCCGGCAGGAAAGTACTGCTCAGTCAGTGCATTTAGCTCCAGTTCTTGGATATATGTACCGATCAAGATGTGTTTTTTTTTTTTGTTTTTTTTTTTTTTTTCCCCCTAAGGAGGCCATTAAGATGTTTATACACTGCCTGATTAAATAATTGGCCCATTTTTGGTGAGGAGGGAATGGTATTTTGAAAACTTAACGATTCCAGAATTTCTATCCACCGATATATACCCATGTGAGGAGGGTGGGCAGGAATATTTGTAAGTGAATGAACTCCCTGCCTAGAACATGCCTTAAGGTGGCCTTACACCATAGATAGCTGCCAGCCAAACACTTGATCACTCCATAGCTATCCCTCCCATCCCCATCATAGACCTGAATCCTCAGCTGAGAAAACTCAATTGGACATGCTCCCAAAGGACTGAAAAGACTCAGCATGTCGAAATTGAACTTGCTCAACCCTTCCATATGCTGAAATCACAACCATTTGGAAGAGTCCTAACAGCACCTAGTGTTGGCAATCCCTATCAAATTCAGCAAGGTCAGCCAGCATTCCTCATGTGGTCATACACATTTTACGATGGTGACCGGACTGCCAGCATTACAGCCCAGGAATCAGATATTAAACCGGTGGTGTTAGTTCTCCTCCACAACAGGTTCACTATTGTACTAAATAACTCAAACCTAAAGCTAAATGTCTGGGTAACAGACACCCTCTCTGTGACCTCCTGTCCATCATGTAGGACTCTAGTTAACATGACTCCACCAACCCCTGGCTGATAGGATCGTGGTCTTGACGATGCTGCACAGTTCCTGACCTTTCCCCAACTTTGTTGTCCTACATAAACTATTATTGGAAAAAAAAAGATGCAAAATGATTGTCTCTGGGGACAAATAAATTAGTTATTTTGTTTTCACTTTGAGGTTTTAGTTGTATTTTTTTTTGTACATTATTAGTGAACCCTGTCTGCTTCCTCCATGTCTGTGTATACAGTCATCCCTCAGCCAAGCTGCTAGTGACCGCTGCTCACAATGTGGACTGTTACACTGGTTTTCCATAACTTGAAAATGAAGCAGTCAAACGGGAAAATGTAAGATATTAAGTGTCGTTTTGTGAAAAGACAGATGTGAAGTCCATCATATACATTAGACTGTGGATGGCCGAGGCCTCTGATAGTGGCCGACGCTCTGTGTATTGGGCCTGCCGACCCATCCTCTGACAGATGATGTTGCGGGAGAGAAGGATCAGCACATTGGGTTTCCAGTAGGCGATATTGTCCAACACTCTGTGAATGGGGCCTCCTAACCCTTCTATCGAGAAGGGTCCGCACATTGGGTTTCCAGTAGACGATATTGTCTGACGCTCTGTGCATGGGGCCTTCCAACCTTTCCTTCGAGAAGTGTCCACATGTTGGGTTTCCAGTAGGCGATATTGTCCCGACGCTCTCTGCATGGGACCTCCCAACCCTACCTTCGAGAAGGGTCCGCATGTTGGGTTTCGAGTAGACTATATTGTCTGACGCTCTGTGCATGGGGCCTCCCAACCCTTCCTTCAAGAAGGATCAGCACGTTAGGATTCCAGTAGGCAATATCGTCCAAAGCTCTGTGTATTGAGGGCCTCCCCAACCCTTCCTTCGAGAAGTGTCCGCATATTGGGTTTCCAAAAGCCAATTGTTTAATGCTCCAAGAGATAAGCTGCCTCCAAAGGAGTCTGGAAACTGCTCTCAGAGCAGCCCGGCTCCGCCTCCTGTGTTCTCTATGTATGGGGAAGTCTGGAGAGAAAGCGGTCTGCTAAATAATCCAATGTGTAAGGGGGCTTTACATTTCGTGCACTGACCTATCAATATCTGATATTTATGCTTTTACTATGAATTTTCCCATTGACTGATTATCAGTTTCATCTCATTTTGCAAATTATAGGGAAATATACCGTACATTTGTGAATTCTTAGCACTTTATACTTTGCTTTCTATGTTTCTGGTCCATGTATTACATAAATATGTTTTACAATAAAGCAGCACTGGACAAGTGCCTGTTTCTACAGTATAAAGAACACTGGACAATACGAAGAAGTCATCGTTATCGGCTATTTTTTAAAGCGAACTTGTCATTAGAAATGACTGTTTAGATCAGATTTTTTGTTTGAATGTATTTTTTTTGACTTGTCTCATTATGTACCAGTATTTAGTTTTTTTTTTTTTTTAATATTGATCGAAATACATGGAACACACAAACCTGATGTAAACTGTAGGTCAATTCCTGATGATACACCCCCTCTAACGGGAGGTGGATGGTGATCTTAAGCACTTGTTTTATTCTAGTTTACTATTGTTTTATTCTTATTTTGTATGTTCTTGTTACTTGTCAGTAAAATGTATAAGGGAGAAAATAAATACTAAACATTGTCTGCCAAAGAACATTATTGTTAAGGTTATTAAATAAAATGTATTCTATATTGTCCTTTTTGTTTGTGTAAAATGATCAATTATCCATAAAATAATTTAAAGATTGTTCTCAAACCAAATGAATACTACTGAAGAACGTCTGCAGAGTACTCCTGTTTAGGGGAACTGGACCTCATCATGTGTTGTTTACATGGTGGTCACCCACTGATTACTGCAAATCTGGCTACTAAAACCACCAACAATCAGCTGATCGCAGGGGTCGTCTTTTAGGCCAGGAATGAGGAACTCCAGGCCTTGATGGCCGCCAACAGGTCATGTTTTCAGGATTTCCTTAGTATTGGACAGGTGATAATATAATCACCTGCACTGGTGATGATTCCATTTCCTGTGCAATGCTAAGGAAATCCTGAAAACATGACCTGTTGGAGGCCAGAGTCCTGGTGGGCAAGTCGGTAAGCCAAAACTCTGAATCTTCAATTTCCCTGAATCCAACTCTACCAAAATAATAATAATTTTATTTATATAGCGCCAACATATTCTGCAGCACTTTACAATTCAGTGGGGATACTATACTATATGATAATTCAATGCAGACAATATATAATATGTATCACAAGCTTACAGTCTATGAGGAAATAGGGGAGGAATTAAAGGTATAAATTGCCATCATACATGGTTCATCCATCAATATAATTAGGGATTCACATGATGCTGCATGAACCGGTCACCAGCCGGGATCTGTACAAGTACAGATAAACTTCTACATAGTACATCGAGGGCGTAGACAGATGGCACAGGAGGCCAGATTTGGAAAAAGGACAGAATGGGAATGGTTACATAGATGAGATGTGGTGAAGTGATGTGTTTTTAACGCTCGCTTAAAGGGAACCAACCACCTAAAAATCCCTATCTTACCTATAAATATCTGTCCCTGGAGCCTAAAATGACTATTCTAACTATCCCTGACTGACTAAATCTGCCTAACTACATGCACAATAAATCACTTTTTATACTTACCAAATCCTTGACTGATGGGCGTTCCTCCAGTGTCTTTGTCAGATAGACGGGTCTCCTCGCTGCGCTCGCACCCGCCTCGCTGCTGTCCATCTTCTTTTGCAGGATTCAAATTACCCGCCCATCGCGTCCTCGCAATGAGCGGGTCACGTGCTGCAGGCCCTGCGTCACTTCCGCCCGCCGCGTCGCTGGGTCTATGACGCGCCCAAGCCGGCTTCAGCATGCTATCTGCGCATGCTCGGAAGCCGGCCTGGGTGTACCAGTGACGCGAGGCCTGCAGCACGTGACCCGCTTATTCAGAATGAATAAGGGCAACAGTTACCGTATATACTCGTGTATAAGCCGACCCGTGTATAAGCCGACCCCCCCCTACTTTTGCCCCAAAAATCTGGAAAAACCTATTGACTCGTGTATAAGCCGAGGGTGGACCTCAGCAGAGGTATACAGCCCCCAGCAGTGTGGTATACAGGCCTCCCCAGTGGTAGTATACAGCAGCCCCAGTGGTCGTATACAGCAGCAGCCCCAGTGCTGTATACAGCAGCAGCCCCAGTAGTATATACAGCCCCAGTGGTAGTATACAGGCAGCCCCAGTAGTATATGCAGCCCCAGTGGTAGTATACAGGCAGCCCCAGTAGTATATACAGCAACCCCAGTGGTATACAGCAGCCTCCTCAGTGGTATATACAGACCCCACCAGTATATACAGCAGCCCCAGTGGTATATACAGCAGCCCCAGTGGTATATACAGCAGCCCCAGTGGTATATACAGCAGCCCCAGTGGTATACAGGCCTCAGCAGTATATACAGCAGCCCCCAGGGGTTATACAGCACCCCCCAGGGGTTATCCAGCGGCCCCCAGGGGGTACCCAGCAGCCCCCTGGGGGTACCAACAGCCCCCTGGGGGTACCCAGCAGCCCCCTGGGGGTACCCAGCAGCCCCCTGGGGGTACCAACAGCCCCCTGGGGGTACCCAGCAGCCCCCTGGGGGTACCAACAGCCCCCAGGGGGTACCCAGCAGCCCCCAGGGGGTACCAACAGCCCCCTGGGGGTACCCAGCAGCCCCCTGGGGGTACCAACAGCCCCCTGGGGGTACCCAGCAGCCCCCTGGGGGTACCAACAGCCCCCTGGGGTACCAACAGCCCCCAGGGGGTACCCAGCAGCCCCCTGGGGGTACCCAGCAGCCCCCAGGGGGTACCCAGCAGCCCCCTGGGGGTACCAACAGCCCCCTGGGGGTACCAAGCAGCCCCCAGGGGGTACCCAGCAGCCCCCTGGGGGTACCAACAGCCCCCAAATGCTGGCACTCGGCCCCCTTGTAAGGCTTCCCCCCCCCGCTGCTTATACATTACCATTCCGGTGTTCTGATCCGCGCCGCTCCTCGCTGCTTCTTCATGCTCCGTCCTCGCTGACTGCATCCGGGATCTCCATTCTCCGGCCGTCGCGCGATGACGTCATATCGCTGCGACAGCCGGAGATCCCCGGATGCAGCCAGCGCGGACGGAGCATGAAGAAGCAGCGAGGAGCGGCGCGGATCAGAACACCGGAATGGTAATGTATAAGCAGCGATGGGGGGGGCCTTACAAGGGGGGGTGAGTGCCAGCTTTTGGGGGGAATATATGAACTGCTTCCCCCTGCGCTGATTGACAGGGGGAAGCAGTGCATATATAATGAGCGGCCCCACGTGATGGGGCCGCTCATACAGCAGACTCCCCCCGCCTCCTCCAGCCTCCACAGCCCCGGCCCCACAGCCCCCACCACACGGGTCTACCGTATAGACCCGTGTATAAGCCGGGGGGGGACTTTTCAGCCCAAATTTTGGGCTTAAAAACTCGGCTTATACACGAGTATATACGGTAGTTTTTGCAGAGTCAACAGTAAGAAAAGGTCGAATTCTAGAGATGTTTTTGAGGTGTAGGTGACACGAGCGAGCGAGAGACCGGATTTGGGGAGTGAAAGAGAGACACTCCAACTCCATAGCCCTGTAGAGAGCACTGTCATGCCAAGCTCCAGTGGGGTGGAGAGGTGGCCACTCATGCGGCTTGCTACTTTTATTTGTATGGGAATTTAGAAAATGGATAATCCAGAAATATAAGATGAGAATAACTTCACCCGCCAGATGCACATACCCTTAGATGCCGGCGTACTTACATCGATTTTGTTATACGAAGACACTCCGGGAAAATACCGCTGCTTTTCCTGAAGTGTCGTCTTTGATATCTCTTGTGTCATTTTTGCTGGTGTTTTTCAATCGTATGTAAGATACTGGCAGCTTCCGAGTGGAAGCCGCCAAAAGGATTGACCCCGTCTTGTAGCTGCTTCACAGATATCAGAGCCTGGAACCGTTAAAAGAAGCTCTAAAAGAGTGAACATATGTACAGCACGTAGTCGGACATTGCAGTGCTTATGTTTACTCTGTATGGCATTTTTTTTTTTGGGGGGAGAGGGTGCACAGACATCTGCACACACCCGAAGGGAGAGCATCATACGGACCTTACAATATTTTCTCTACATCTTTTCCGCCTTTTATCGCTCTTATGACATTACACATGATAAGGATAATGTTCCAGTCGGAATGATGCACACACAGCTTGTATTTCTGCGAAAATACATTTTTATTTAGGCTAAATAATAGAAGTGTGCACTAAAACATTGTAATGTGAGCAGTAATACATACACACGGAAACATGGGCCTACATATAGCATTTCTCATAATTTACGGAACTTCTTCCTTTTACTTGGCTTGAACTGTCAAAAGTGCAATGTCCAACACTGTCTTGGACTCTTTATCTGGAATCTCCACTTTGGCACCATTATCCAGTAGTATCTTTATTGTTTTAGGATTATCTTTTTGGACAGCGTAGTGAAAAGCCGTCTTCCCATACTTGTCCTGCTGATCTATGTTCACCAGTCCAATATTTGTGTCCAAGAGCACCTATTTCACAAAGCAGAAAACAGTTATTCCCCAATGCAATGCAAAATTATGTAAATTAAGTGCACAGCCTTGTAGGGGATTTACCCCCATTAAAGTCGGTCCTAATCACTATCTCAGTTCTGCAGAAACTGAAATGTAATCCAACATGCTAATTGGGTTGCTCCATGCACCCCTGATGTAGCCAAACGGTGCCCAGTGGTTTGGCTTCCCCCAACTGTCACTGGTGACTATCCTGCGCCGTGTCGTAAGAAGGAATGGTCCTTGGCATAAGACATTTACTGGATAGTCAATTGTTGATGCCAGACAAGTTGAGTAATCTAAAGACTCCCTGGCTTGGCCGATTTGGAAGCCATCCTTGTCATTAAGTCCAGGTATGGAAAAAGATGGAATACAATGTTGGTTCTGCTGACCATGCAAACAACAAGGCCACAGAAATAGTGACTATCGGAATAGCAGGAAGGGAGCGCTGCGGCTGCCACTCAATTCCTATTGAGTACTCCTGTGTCCGAAGGTGGGGAGAAGAAAGCCAGTGGTGATAGATCGTGGGGCTCGCATGTCATAACAAAGTCATGTGGGCCACGGGAATGCGACTTTTGACATCGCTAGAACTGCACTGACACAGGAGGAGAGCATAGGCATTTTTATGGGGAATCAGAAGGGGTTGTCCAAGTAGTGGACAACCCATTTAAGCTGAAATGGATTTAGCTCAGCGCCTGCAGGAGAGGTATTTCTGACGCAAGTAACAAACTTCTATTTAGTGGCAGCAGCTATAAATGATGGCCCATGTGCTCCAATAACACAGAAGAAAAATTAATGTCTCCCTGCTGAGCTTGCCCCCGAGGTACTATATCCAGCCGCACTCACTGGGATCAGCTCCCTACTGATTTGCTGTTGATGGCCTATCCTACTGGTTTGCCATCTCTTGATGAAACTAGAAAACCTTTTTAGAAACCCACAATTTTCTATACCTGGCAAATACTTGGACTTTCTTCTGCAGCTGCATGATGTAAAAGTGTTTTGCCTTCTTCATCTGTTACGCTGGAAATATACTTATGATGTAAACATTTAATTCAGCCAAAACACATTTACTATTTCAATTATTCAGCCATATTTTGGACAAGTACCTCTAGCAAACTAAGGGCAGAGACACACTTATGCTAGCTGCATGTGAGTGTCTCGCATGCATCTCGCATGGCTCGCCCGATCCCTGCCTCTCTGAAGGGGAACTTGGAGCTCATTGTGTTTCTTTGGAGCTTCATGTTCTCATCCAGAGAGTTGGCAGCTAAGCTGGGTGACTCATGCAAGATGCATGTGAAACACTCGAATGCAGCTTGCATAGTGGGTCATTGTAATATGATTAGTTTATCAGCAGCATTTAACCTAAATGGAAGTTTTCAAATGACTGATTGTACATTAGATATGTTCTTTAGAATCTGTACATTTAGTAACAGGATATATTATACCTGGGTAAAAAGAAAAAGGTCTGGCACAAAGTTCTAAGCGCTGTGTCATCTTGGTCATGTATTGCAGTTAATGAGCGTTGAAAGATCTTTGAATTTTCATTGCATGATTCCACCCTTCTCTGTCTACGGATCTGATTCTTGGATTGTTTCTAAAAATCAATAGAAAAAAAATCGGTAATAGAAAAACTCTTATGGTACCGTTACAAGTCACAACATTGCATGCAATTTCACTTGCAATTTGCTGGTTGCAGTGAAATCATGGACACATTGTTACATTTGTACACAGCAACAAAATACAATGTGTCCATGATTTCACTGCAACCAGCAAATTGCCAGTGAAATTGCAAGCAATATTGCTTCTCGTAACTGTACCCTTAAAGTGTAAGTCATTTCATTAAAGACAGAAAAAACACAATACTGCATTGGTTGTTAATGATGGGTCACATAGCAGCAAAGATGATGCTTTTTTGTGCTATATGACTTATTTTCTCACATTTTTCTGTGCTCTTTTAAAAACTATATTTTATGGCTGTGTGGGCAGAAAAGGGGTTAACAGATCATGACTGAGCTGTGTGGAGCCAGATGACAGATCAGAAGCTTAGGAAAGAGGAAGGAAATGTTTGCAGTGATCTGGACATTCAGACATTTCTCAGCAACTGTGCTGTAGCTTGAAGTAAGCTGATACATTGTCACCTCATGAGCTGCAGTCAGTCAACAGTGTGTACATTCTGCTGACCCCGTTCCCTTTACCCATATATGGTTACAAGCCCCATATTCAGAGTGAAGAGCTTGAAGACTGATCTGACTGAGAATGAACATATGTCTGCTTCAAACACAGTCTAGTGGGGACACCTTGTGGAAGGTTTGTGAATGGTTTCCTTCCAGTCTTAATTAATAAAGTATGTGAGAGTTTATTATCACTTACTCTACATTATGAAATAAATGGTGGTTACACTTTAAATGTTTAATATATAGAATACATTTAAATAATGAACTATTAATGAGCAAACTGGTTCTAAACAAATCAAGTTCATTTAGAATTTCACATTCGCCAATTCTAGCCAATCTAAGTTTTCAGTAATTTAGTATGTGCAAAAACAACAAACTGCTTAAAAAAATCACCCCCTGCTACCTGTCCCTGATACCCTACTCCTCACCATTCTTACACTCACCACATAAGCCACTTGGTCTGGTCTTCTCTGTATTTTTCACTCATGGTGCTGGCTTGGCTAGGTCTCAAAGCAATTTCTGATATCTTGATTAGAGATAGGTGAACGCGAAGATGTTCGGGTTTGGCGGATCCAGCCAGACTTTAAAAATAAAGTCCAGGTTCGGGACCGGATTTGACCGGAACTTTAACCCGAACCCCAAATACGTTTATGGGGTACCGAACTTTAGTGCTATAAAATGGTGGCAGTATGGGATAGGGGGCTGTAAAAGGAAGCAAAATAGGGAAACTGGAGAATCGTACTTACTGAGAACCATTCACCTGTAACACTACTTCCAGGTCCGCTCATTAATCCTCATGCATATTCACTGGTTTTGCCAGCCCACCTCTGTGATAGCATCTGTGATTGGTTGCAATCATACTGTGCCCCCCACCCTATGTGCTGACATTATAGTTGGTTGCCAAACACATTAGTGCATGGGAACCACACTGGCGTCATGTTAGTGTAAAAATTAATAATTAAAAAAAAACGGAGTGGGATCAGTTATATTTTGACACCCAACCAATATAAAGTGCACTGCTGGGAGCTGCAGCCTTGAGTCGTGTGCATTATCTACGCTGGAGATCACAAATACGGGGAACCTCACGCTGTTATTTATTTATTTTTTAAAAAACATTTATTTTTACACTAATATGACGCCAGTTTGGTTCCCATGCACTAATGTGTATGCCAACCATTCACAGACGCCGGCACAGAAGATGGTGGCGCAGTCTGCCTGCAACCAATAACAGATAATGTCACGTGAATATGCATGAGTCTTAATGAGCGGACCCAGAAGTAGAGTTACAGACGCATGGCTCTCGGTAAGTATGATTTAACCGCTTTTAATACCCATTTTGCTTAATTTGCAGTCCCCCGGCCGAACCCGAATAGAAACACAGCCTTCCCTGATAGGTCTGTTTTCTGCGTCCATATACAGACAGTAGGTGTTCGGTACAGACCCCGAACTTTACAGTTCTGGTTCACACCATCCCTAATCTTTTTATTTTGCTGATATTTTGATTGTCATCAAACTTTGTACAAATCAATAGTAAATGTGAATATAAGATACTCTGTGATGTATGTTATAGAGAATGATGCTTCTTCATCCCCTTATAAGCCACTTCTTCCCCTCCACTCAGTATCATGAATTTGTCATGCATTCTGAAATAATACAGCTCAACTCCATGTGGCTCAAGATATGAAGGATTGTCAGCACATTAATGGTATGTGCACACTTTTTTAAGTCTTTTGATAAAGTGTGTGGAGAATACCTGAAAAATCACTAAAAAAACATTTGGTATAGACTTCTATTCATTTCTATTGTAAGATGACTTTCTGGTCATAGTATTTACTTTCCAACCACCATCTCAAAGTCAAGATATGTTATTAGCCACTCTGCAATCTACCATGCAAAGTATAAATTTAGAAGTCAGTAACTGTAATTATAACTAGCCACTTTTACCCTGGCCAGTAAAAATCAAAATCAGTCACTGTGCCCCCCCCCCCTCCCCGCCCCCTTGCCAATTCAGTACAAGTCCATGTCCTATGTCTTCTACCCTCTCATTTAATGCAATTCAATGCACTCTTTCTCATCCCTAATGCATTACAACTACATGTCACTCTCCAATTGATTACAATTCCTTTTTCTCTCTCCTACCCAACCCTAATTAATTACAATTTCATTTCCTCACCCCCTGATTCATTACAATTCCATATCTTCACACTCACCCCCAATTCATTACAATTACATATTTGCCTCCATATTTATTACAATTCCATATCTCCATCTTTCCAGCCCGCCCCCTACTTAATACAATTCCATATCATCTCTCCTGCCCCCTACTTATTACAATTCCATATAATCTCTCCAGCCCGCCCCCTACTTATTACAATTCCATGTCATCTCTCCAGCCCGCCCCCTACTTATTACAATTCCATGTCATCTCTCCAGCCCACCCCTACTTATTACAATTCCATATCATTTCTCCAGCCCACCCCCTACTTATTACCATTCCATATCATCTCTCCAGCCCGCCCCCTACTTATTACAATTCCATATAATCTCTCCAGCCCGCCCCCTACTTATTACAATTCCATGTCGTCATCTCTCCAGCCCGCCCCCTACTTATTACAATTCCATATAATCTCTCCAGCCCGCCCCCTACTTATTACAATTCCATGTCGTCATCTCTCCAGCCCGCCCCCTACTTATTACAATTCCATGTCATCTCTCCAGCCCGCCCCCTACTTATTACAATTCCATGTCATCTCTCCAGCTCGCCTCCTACTTATTACAATTCCATATCATCTCTCCAGCCCGCCCCCTACTTATTACAATTCCATGTCATCTCTCCAGCCCACCCCCTACTTATTACAATTCCATATCATTTCTCCAGCCCACCCCCTACTTATTACAATTCCATGTCATCTCTCCAGCCCGCCCCCTACTTATTACAATTCCATGTCATCTCTCCAGCTCGCCCCCTACTTATTACAATTCCATATCATCTCTCCAGCCCACCCCCTACTTATTACAATTCCATATCATCTCTCCAGCTCGCCCCCTACTTATTACAATTCCATGTCATCTCTCCAGCCCACCCCCTACTTATTACAATTCCATGTCATCTCTCCAGCCCACCCCCTACTTATTACAATTCCATGTCATCTCTCCAGCCCACCCCCTACTTATTACAATTCCATATCATCTCTCCAGCCCACCCCCTACTTATTACAATTCCATGTCATCTCTCCAGCCCACCCCCTACTTATTACAATTCCATATCATCTCTCCAGCCCACCCGCTATTTGGCTATTTGCCCACTGGACAGATTTTTTTTTTGTGCTGCAACAAAGCAGCTGTAAAAAAAAAAAAAAAGCACAAACTTATTGCGTTTATGCACATTACAAATGCAGCACAAACAAGGGGACACACAGAGACCGACACAGGCACTTTCACATCTTCCCAAACAAGCCCCGGTGATGGTCTTCCTCCCGGGCATCAGCAGGAGCTGTGTGTATGGCACTTCCAGGACCTTGCACCATGTGACATCCTGAGTCACATGGGTAGGTCCTGGAAGTATTATATACACAGCTCCTGCCCGTGCAAGAAAGACTTAAGAAAGGTTTTACTTGTATATGTGTGCAAATTGTATACATTGTCGCTACCAGGATTGTCATGTCGTAGACTGGAGAGCTTCTAGAGAATTACTATGCTCAGTGCAGGTTGGGTTACATGAGTCCTTCTAAACTATTCAGTCACATGGGGTCTCCCACATGTATATTACTGTAATAGATCCTAGATGTGGCTATTTAGGATACCCTCAGTACATACCATCACATCAGCAATACGTTCTTCATGGCCGTTGCCTAAACTATCAAATTTGGAAGAAGTATTGGTATCGTCATCTTCTGAGAGACTCAGATCTGGTGATGTATCTGAAAAGATGTATTCCTCATCTAGCGTAGAGTCGGTCTCGTAGCCGCTGTGCTCTCCACAGGAGCATCTGTAACCAGGTGTCATTATGGCTTCACAATCTAGCGTGAATCCCGATTTGTTAAAGTCATTAATATCTGCAAAGTCTCCATGAAATTCACTGGCATCATCTGATCTATGTTGAACTCTCGCTTCTTCACTATTCTCACAGCCGGAAAAATGCCAAGAGTCAAATGAGCCAGAGGTCACATTATTCCCAGAGTCTGATAGAATTTCTTGTAGTAAAGAAAGTTCAGAAGACCCGTCATCAAAACTTATGTATTCCTTGCTTTCACCAGAACGCTGCTCGCTGCTGCTGTCACGCTCAGACGACAGAATACTTATGATTCTTGACTTTCCACTAGTTGGACCATCTTGGGTACATCTCTTCATACATCCATCCACTTCAACAATGATTGATGGCTCTTTGTTTTCAAGAGCAAAGAACACATAGCTGGCTGGATTGGAGGCTCTTCTATATTTCGGAGACTGTATTTTATTCTGCATTGTCAGATCTCCCACTGAACTTGTATTTTCAGGCTTCACATCATCTGTGCTGATCTCACCAAATAGAGGTTGAGCCTTGGTATCTTCTGATGTTATAATGGTAGAGGGTTTACCAGCCATTGAAGGGTCCTGATTAGATGTCTCTTTACTTGTCTTAATCTTTCCCGAAGATACCAGAACTTTGGCATTTTTAGAGCTAGGATTGCCCTGAGTTCTTCTCACTGGACCAAATCTTCCCATCAATGGTCTTGTTTTTAGCGATGTGTTTCCTTCATCTGTTCTTGTCGACTGGTTTGACTTCTTGTTACCAATGTTAGAAGTGCCTAAATCACTGTTGGTCACCTCCTTAGTAGCTTCTACTTTTCCATCTTGTGAGTGTTGAAACTCCAGTTTCCCAGAAGATACCAGATAGGAAGTGTTCTTGCGGCATTCAGGTTTGGTTGTGGTTGGTCTACGCTTATCTTTTTTCATCTGAAAGTTTTTGGTATCTAAAAATACAGAAAAAAAACAGTTCTAAAATATTGTTTATACAAGGAATTTATACCCTGGAAAGTGAGTGTCTTTGGCTAGAGTCTGAGGCTGCATTATCCATAGCTACAGACTACAAACTCTTGAAGTACAGAAATATTCTTTACTAGTAAAAATCTAGAGCCACTATACAATTTCACACCATGGGACACCGACTTTTGCATTTCACAAGACCTAAGATAAGTAGATAAACCAATGTGACGATAGGTGATGGTTACTACCCACCTCACCCCTTCTTGCACAGTGACCTATATTATGGGAACTTTAAGGCTATGTGCGCACTGGGCGGGGGGTTGGTCGGCGACGGCTGGGCGGACCCGCCAGGAAGCTCCGGAGCCGTCCACCGGCTTCCTGGCGGGTATGTGCGGCGGGTGCCGGGCGGGTTAGCGCCGGCGGTTCTGCAGCGGCTGGAAGCAGTACATGATTCTGCTTGCAGCCGCTGCAGAACCGGCCAATTTATAGAACTTGCTCATTCTTTGCTAACCCGCTGGGAACCCAGCGGGTTAGCAACGGATGAGCATGTGTAAACCGCCGGTGTCTGCACACCGGGTGTCGGTTTACATAGGTTTCTATGTTAATCCAAACGCCGGTTTGGATTAACATAAATTTACATGAAATTTATGTAAACCGACCGGCGGTTTACACACCTAATCCGACCCTAACCCGGCCAGTGCGCACATAGCCTTTGAGGATGATAGTCACACACAGTATCTGGGCAAAACTATATTCTTATTTGTTTTGTCTAGGGCATAGGTCTCCTACTTTTCTGACCTTTAAAAACCACATCCAGTTCTGAGAGAGTGTCGTGAGCTGCATCCAGTTCTGAGAGAGGGTCGTGAGCCGCATCCAGCTCTGAGGGTAGTGAGCCACATCCACCTCAGAGAGAGGGTCGCGAGCCACATCCACCTCAGAGAGAGGGTCACAAGCCACATCCAGCTCTGAGGGAGGGTTGTGAGCCACATCCAGTTCTGAGAGGGTCGTGAGCCACATCCAGCTCTGAGGGTAGTGAGCCACATCCAGCTCTGAGAGAGGGTTGTGAGCCACATCCAGCTCTGAGAGGGTCACGAGCCACATCCAGCTCTGAGGGTTGCGAGACACATCCAGCTCTGAGAGAGGGTCGTGAGCCAAATCCAGCTGTGAGAGAGGGTATTGAGCCACTTCCAGCTAAAACCTTAATCAAAATAGTGACACACGGAGCCCTCATTACTGGAATAATGGCAGCAAATGTTTTTCTCCAGAAATCTTACTTGGGCAGTGACCTTACCCCTATTTAGATCTGCTCATCTATAAACAGCTCTTCATAGCGGTTGCTAGATCTGGTGCTTATGCATCAAGTAGGAAGGCAGGCGCAAGCCACATGTGTCTCCCGAGCTACAGGTTGAGGACCCCTGGTTTAGAGATTTCCTTGAGCTGTTTTTTCCCTTAAAGCAATGACTCTATTTAGAGGTAGATGGATTTCCTATAACTATAGGTTACCTCTGTCCTTTGTTGTTTGTGCTCTTGTGGTTGCAGGCTTGTCACGAACCTTCATACTGTTCCATGGTGAAAGACAATTGTCATATGGAAACACATAGTTTTTTGTTCCTTTCTTTACAGTGACCTTCTTGCAATACCAAATGCAGGCTTGCAAAAATAAATAAATGCACAATTAGCTTACGTTGGTATAAATGATCCATAACTATTACATTTTAATGATCAGAGGACTGAACAACAAGGCCGGCATATCCCTCTGATGTGGGAATGTGAGATATTGCTCTGTACAGGTGCAGTGGGATATGAAATCTACAGGGGGGACCATTTATATGGATGCACCTAAATAAAATGGGAATGGTTGGTGATATCAACTTCCTGTTTGTGGCACATGAGTATATGGGAGGGGGGAAAACGTATCCAGATGGGTGGTGACCATGGCCGCCATTTTGGATCTAACTTTTTTTTTTTTTTTTATTTTGAAAAGGGTCATGTGACACATCAAACATATGGCGAATTTCATAGGAAAAACAATGGTGTGCTTGGTTTTATCGTAACATTATTCTTTCATGAGTTATTTACAAGTTTACGACCACTTATGATATGTGTTCAAAGTGCTGCCCATTGTGTTGGATTGTCAATGCAACCCTCTTCTCCCACTCTTTACACACTGATAGCAACACCGCAGAAGAAACGCTAGCACAGGCTTCCAGGATCCGTTGTTTCAGATGCTGCACATCTCGTATCTTCACAGTATAGACAATTGCCTTCAGATGAAGGGATGAGGCAAACGTTTTTGTGAATAGTGAAGTTAACAAACAAAAACCACTGCTATTGGTCTGACACTAACCCACAGTGGATAGATCCCTCCAAGACTGCTGGAACACAAACATTGATGGTATGGTGTGGTATATGGGGTACAAAGATAGTGGGGCCATTCTTCATCAATGGAAACCTCAATGCACTGGATATCTGAATCATGTAGCAATTTCAGATATCCAGTGGCAGTGAGGTGACATGAGCGTCTTCCCATTGAAAAAAATAAATTTGGATCCAAAATGGCCGACTTCAAAATGGCCGCCATGGTCACCACCCATCTGGAAAAGATTTCCCCCTCCCATATACTAATGCGTCACAAACAGTAAGTTGATATCACCAACCGTTCCCATTTTATTTAGGTGGGTCCATATAAATGGCCCACCCTGTAAATCGCATAGTGTACTTGTTTACTAATGGATACCACCTATATTGGGAATTTAACAGTTTGCTAAAGTATTCCACATTGCTAGCCTGCAGTCCCAGTGTTGAAATTTACCAGTCTCATTTCTTCTTTGTTGTACAAATGTTTAGCCCAGCTCATGCGGCAGGATGCTTCCTGAGTATTCAAGCAGTTAGCATCCTGGAACAAATTTACTGCACTGTTCCTTTGGTCTGCACTGCTAATCTGAATCTTCATTCACGACTTTTCCAGCTCTACAACATCCATCATTGCTGTCCAAGCTCTGCTACATCCAGGCCTACTACACCAGTTAGGCTTTTCCTCTACATTCCATTACATCTTCAACATCACTTTATCCTCAATTCAACCATCCTGCTCCACCAGCATCACCTCTCTGTTGGTAAAAATTGCCCCTCCAGACCATGGGTTCGGGGGATGTACCACACCAGAGGATACATAATGCAAACATTATCTGTCGTGTTAATGGAAAGCACAAATGGGATGTAGCCGTTAATTCAGTCCCAAAAATCAAAGGAAATTGTCTAAAGGCCCCGTTACACGCTGCGATGTGGCAGCGATCTGACCAACGATGTTGATTGCTGTCACATCGTGAATTGATCGCTGGTGAGCTGTCACACAGACAGACTAACCAGCAATCAGGACCAGTGAGATGACTGGTAACCAGGGTAAACAGCGGGTAACTAAGCTGAGCGCGGCACTTAGTTACCCGATGTTTACCCTGGTTACCTGCTCCCAGTGCTTGCTGTTCGGCGCTGGGAGATTACTCATCGCTGGTCTCCCACGCGCCGATGCTGGCTGCCCAGCGGGAGACCAACGATCGATTTATGATCCTGGCCATAAATCTACGATCAACGGTCAACGACTTATCGTTGATACGTATCACACACAACATTGTTTCGACATTGCTGCAACGTCACCAAACCGGTGACGTTGCAACGATATCGTTCGCGATATCGCTGTGTGTAATGGGCCCTTAACTCTTTGATGTTGTCTAGAATCAGCCAACAGTCCCTGTGCGACAGCGACAAATCCAACTTGGCTCAATAAATGTTCAGATTACTCTGCCTTGGATATACCTGTGTACAGTATGTGACAATGTCCCCCATAGTTTGCTGTCACTTTTCAGTTCCATGTTGTATGCATCCTCCAATGAGCCCACACAGTACAGAGTCCTTAGGCACGGACCCCTAATTATTGACCAGGTTAGTACCATCCCACAGGCCTACCTTTATCTTTTTTGTTAATTCCTATAGATAAATCAGTCAGTTCCCCAACCTCTTTAGCCTTGATTCGAAAAGTAAAAGCCTGTAAGAGAATGAAACTTTTAGAGTAGCGGGTCACATGTAGACTTATTATGAGAGGGGCTTCCATTGGGCATGACTGAGTATCTAGTAGCTTTGGTGATTAATTAAAATTGTTAATATTGATATCTATGCAAGTCTAGGCTGATAAGTTGATATATAATACTATGGTAGGTGCCGTCTGATTTATTGATTAACATTGACTACTTTGGGATCCGCCACTGGGTTGGAGCAGAATGGCTTTGTCAGTCATAATACAGAAGAAATGTATGGCTTAATGGAGCAATACAATGTGATCGCAAAGATTTCAGGGGATGATCAGCTGATCCCACAGATCGCTTCAGTATAAAAAGGTGGCCATACTAAGTCGGGCCATTCACATCCACAAGTTACAGACATGGTTGGTTCAGTGGGCTCATTCACATAACTGACGAGGGCAGGCATTGCCCCCTATTTATGTGCATGCTGTAGTTTGGCCTGTAAATTAGACTAGATTAGTGCATGCAACAGTTTTGTTTCACGAACACCGGCGGTTCGTGTAGAAAGTTGCCTATGTGGATTGGCACACTGGCTGTAACAAGTACATGGGCTACTCGTGTGCGGCTGTGGCCCATAATACCATAATGGCCTCATCTAATGGCTCCCATGTACATTAGATGGCTGTTGGCTGAACGATACTTTAGCCAATTGTTTGTCCCACATTCATCTTGGTCATCTCTCCCATACACAGGAGCCGTTCATTATGCCAAATGCCCCTGTGTTCTCTATGAGAGTCAGGGAGCACAAGTCTGAAATCAGAAATGCTCCTTCATCATCCCCGACAGTCTGTTGGCCGGCGCCCCCACATATGTTGGCCAAACCCTTTGATATCAACAGATGCAGCCAACACTAACCTAAAGTAAATAGGAGGCTTGAGTGTTTTCTCACGGACACAACAATGAGATCCCTTACCTGCTCCGCACTGGATGTAATGATGTGGGCCAATGGATGTTGAAGGGAAAGTTTGTGCGTTCTGTCACTTTTTCCATATAGTTGTATAAACATGGAGGGGATCGTTTCTTGAGCGTTGGCCGTGGTGTAGACAATGATTTCATAATCTATGTTCTCACTTGTTGTTGGCACCTACATGGTACACAGAGATCGTGTATGTATCCATGGCTGCAAATCCCAATAGCGCGATTGTAAATCCTCAACCACAAAGAAACAAATGCTAGGTGACATATCGTGTTATCGAGGCTCTCTGTAACAATTCCACCATTCCCTCAATGCCAGCAAGATCGATTTATCGAATAGTAAGAAATGTGTAATTATTTTTCACCAGTCAATAGAGGAATATACCAAACTGACAAAATGTTCTGCTGTGTGCAGCCCTGAAGATAATAATGTGCAAAGGCTTTAGGCAGGTTTGGAAAAAATGCTGTAAAGTAAGAATGTTTTCACCGTACACTTCAATGTGTACACCCCAGACAGCTGTCGGTGGCCGCGCACCTCAGATCGCTGTCGGTGGCCGCGCACCTCAGATCGCTGTCGGTGGCCGCGCACCTAAGATCCCTGTCGGTGGCCGAGCACCTCAGATCCCTGTCGGTGGCCGCGCACCTCAGATCCCTGTCGGTGGCCGCGCACCTCAGATCGCTGTCGGTGGCCGCGCACCTCAGATCGCTGTCGGTGGCCGCGCACCTAAGATCCCTGTCGGTAGCCGAGCACCTCAGATCCCTGTCGGTAGCCGAGCACCTCAGATCCCTGTCGGTGGCCGCGCACCTCAGATCCCTGTCGGTGGCCGCGCACCTCAGATCCCTGTCGGTGGCCGCGCACCTCAGATCCCTGTCGGTGGCCGCGCACCTCAGATCCCTGTCGGTGGCCGCGCACCTCAGATCCCTGTCGGTGGCCGCGCACCTCAGATCCCTGTCGGTGGCCGCGCACCTCAGATCCCTGTCGGTGGCCGCGCACCTCAGATCCCTGTCGGTGGCCGCGCACCTCAGATCCCTGTCGGTGGCCGCGCACCTAAGATCCCTGTCGGTGGCCGTGCACCTCAGATAGCTGTTGGTGGCCGTGCACCTCATAATTGCTGTTGGCTGACAGTTGTTTTTTTCTGACTCCCCATATTTCCTCAATTTGCAGAGCGGAGTACTCTTCTGCGAGATACCTTGAAATCTATTGTACACAACCTTTCTTTTCCCCCAAATCTGCCATCACGGGAATGTTGGGGCACTCCAAACACAATAGATTATCAGCTGGTCTTTAGGAGATTGTTGGCTTCTACCAACATTTACTGGATTTGCATTAAGCAAATGAGCTAGAAAATCACAGAATGGTGGAGTTTGAAGGGACCTCCTACGTCATCTAGTCCAATCCCCTGCTCAAAGCAGAAATCACAAGACGTTCAGCTCAGTGCATCCGTTCTTAGGCTGGGTTCACATTTGCGGACTCCTCCGCAGCGTTCTGCAGAGGGGATCCGCAATGTGACCACAGCGGCCGCCAGCTCCTATCTTTATAATGGGAGCGCACGGTGCTGCGCTTGTCAGTGCATGACCGTGTGCACCCATTCACTCCCATATGTGATCTGTGCGCAGGCGGAAGCCTGCGCACAAATCACACAGTCTCTTCCGCACCAGGAATGCAACATGTCGCGTCCCTGGTGCGGACGAGACTGTGTGATTTGTGCGCAGGCATCCGCCTGCGCACAGATCACATGTGGGAGTGAATGGGTGCGCACGGTCATGCGCAGTCAAACGCAGCACAGTGCGCTCCCATTATAAAGATAGGAGCTGGCGGCCGCTGCACACACATGGCGATTCCCCTCCGCAGAACGCTGCGGAGGGGAACGCTAATGTGAAGGCACCCTTAGTCCGTTCTACGCAGATAGTGCAGCAACGGAGTGTGTGCCAGCCATCATGTTGGCGGCTGTTACATTTATATTATGTAGTTGTGTACAGACAGCAGTAACATACAGTTTGATCTTTCAGCAAGTCCAGATGGACAATTTCACCGTCTTCATCAAGGCATGAAGTCTTTGTATTGGGAGAAGGTTCCTCACAAGAATTTGCAGTTTTCACACATGCTGAGTTAAGCGATCGCCTCCTGACTAGTTTCAAAGATTCTTCTCCTATTAGGAAGGGGAATACATTGGGTCATATTTATTAGTTTACAGACAGTTTGAGTACTCTCAGACACAGACAGAAAATGCTCCTGTGCAAAAACAGTATATAGGTCCTTTGCAGTCCAGTAATTCATCGGAATGCACAATTCCACCTGGTTGTCATGCTGGGCGTAGGGAGATGGGCAAAGGGGAGATGGTGACCCCTAGAAAAACTAACTTTGACACCTGGCTCCCCCAACCCTATACAGTGTCCGCAACTGTTGCGGATCAGGATACTATAGAAATAAAATAGTTGGAGCGCACATAGAGTGATATCCTCTTAATTTAGCCACCAGGTGTCCCCCTTCTATGGAAAGACTCACCTGGTCAGGTTGTATGAGTCACAACCAACTTTGACAGCTCTCTCCTGAGGTCGCAGCAGTGCTCAGCAGGTGAAGATAAGATAAACAAACAGAAAGCACTGAGTTGAAAGAAATCACTGAGCTGACCTCCAAAGATGACAAACAGAGTAATGGTGTATACTCTGTTTATTTAGCCACTTTCCTACGCGTTTCGTTGTGTGAATACAACTTCATCAGGGCAGCCGATCAGGATACCTCATCCCTGTTTGTCCCTTAACTAAGGCTGGCTTCACATTAGCGTTTGTGTCTGCATGCTGATGGCATGCAGACACAAACGCTGTCAAAAGCAGGGTCCAAATGATGTGTCCGCAGCGGATAATGTCCGCCTGCGGACACATCACTATGGAGCCCGGCAGCCAATCGGCGCTGTCCGGGGGCGGGCCGGGGGTGGAGATCAGCGCCGGAGATCTCCGCCCCCCGGCCGCCGGTAAGCTCCGGGACTGTCGGCGGGGAGAACAGCTGATCTTTTACAGCTGTTTGAATCTTCCCGCGCCGACACTGAGAGGAGATGTCGGCGCGGGAAGATTCAAACAGCTTTCAGATCAGCTGTTCTCCCCGCCGACATCGCTAGCACATTACAGGCGGCGGGGAAGAGGAGGACAGCAGAGGGTCAGCTGATCTCCCGGTGGCCGTCGGTGAGCTCCTGTGACATCACCGGCGGCCACCGGGAGATTTTTCAATGGGTCCGCAGCGTTCTCCTGCGGTGTCATGCAGAGGACACTGCGGACCCATTGAAGCCAATGCATTTTTTGTGCGCTTGGGGACGCTTGCTGATTGTCCAAGCTCCCCAAACGCACAAAAAAACCCAACATGCTGCGTCCCGGGTGCGGATGCTGGACACCGGAAGCAGCAGATATCGTCCGCATCCGCACCCGAACGTAGCAAACGCAGGCACCATGCGTTCCTATGTTAAACATAGGAACGCAGTGCGCATGCGTTTGACTGCGTATGGGAACGCAGCAATACGCTGCCTTCCCATACGCAAATGTGAAGGCAGCCTAAGACTACTTAAGGATCAGACAGGGTGGACACTGGTCAACCCAGCTAACAACTAAAGGAAAACACCAGGGAAACAAACAAAGGGGAAAGGGAGAAACACTTAGCTGAAAGGAGAGCCAGACAGCAAACTACACAGGAGTCCACAATGCGCTGCTGTGCCAGGAAGCAACACCCACTCCAAACACGCTATCACCAGCAATGCATCATGGGAGCCAAGGTATGTAAATAGAGACAGCTGAATGTAGGCAGGTAGGAGACCAACTGGGTCCTAGTGACCTCCAGATATCACCAAGCAGAGAAATACCTCTTAAAGAGAAAAAAACACAATTCAGGATTTTGGCTGTTTGGCCAGACGCTGTGAACCTCTGTGAGTGGCCCCAACAGCCTCATCCATGTCTCCTGAAACACCGTGACACTGTTTTGGAGGTGGTAGTGGTTACCTTTCCTCTTAGACACCTGTGCCGTTGCATCGGTTGCACCATGGTATGTCCACTGTCCACCCCTGAGTTTGGGGCCACAAAAAGTCACATCAACTTTTAAAGTGTTGAAAATTTCTCAAATTTTGCACCATGTTTTCCAAAAGTTGAAAAAGTGGAGTGCAGTACCGAGAAGGGGACAGCCAGCAACCTTAATGGGGACACCAAATGTTCCAAATTTTGGTGCAGACTTGCACCTGCTTATGGTAGGTGTAGATTTCATTTACTGTGTAAAACTGTGAAATATTTAGTAAAAATGGCATGGGACTTAAACATTTTGGCAATTTACTTAAAGTATTACTTTTTTAGACTTTAGTATAGTATTAGGCTTCTTATATCTGGTTACTGTTTCCTCCAAAAATACTTACTTTTCTGTTGGTGATGATGGCAAGAATGATGTTCTGAAGTCTAAAATAATAATTAAACAAAAAAATCAGTTTTATATATTACCTCTGGCAAGGGAATTCAGATGTTCTTAAAGAGATTCTCACTACTGAACTAGGTAATGTTAATGGCCTAGAGTGATTTAAGAAAACACAAAAACCTCATCTCCCAGAAGGGTGCTGCTTCTTCTCCCCCTCCATGTTGTGGCCACTGATTGGCACCGATGTTGGAGGTGAATATAGGCTTTTTGTCTTTTTACACCGCTCAGGGCACATAAAAGGTTTACTGGTGTCGAACCTCTTTTACAGGGAATCTGTCAGCAGGATTTTGCTATGTAAACTGACCACAGCGTACTGTAAGGGTTGAAAAACAAAAAGCAATTGCGCCTCTCTTATCAGTGTGTGTTCTATTGTTTACTTAAAAGGCTTTATCACTTGATTACCATTACATGACTACACTCTCATGCGCATGACAGTCCGACACTCCCCCTGCTGTGACTGTGCATTCACTGTAGGTGTCTATAGAGAGCCTGGTGTGGGGGCAGCTATCTCAGCCCTGCTGTGTTGCTATAACTAAATTCTTTCATTGTGTGAGAACAGCTTCAGCCAGTAATCTATGTTAGACCTCTTTGGATTCAGGGTTTCTTTGCCTACATTATGTCGCTGTCAGATAAGGTAGCAAGAACGTACTGACAAATTCCCTTTAAAGAGGACCTGTCACCCCCTGGTGCATGGCAAACTAAATGCAGCACTGAATGCAGCATGTCTGCTGCATTCAGGGAAGGGATCCCCCATGTCTCTAGCCCCCCTGTACGCTTTAAAAAAGACTTTAGAAACCTTACAGTTAAGAGGTCGACTGGGTGGGATCTTATTAAGAGATCCTGGCTACTTGCACAGTCCACCCTGCCTTCTCCTTGTGTGTTCCGCCCCCTCTGTGGCTGCCGCCGCCTCCTCTTGTTCTGGGTCTATGCTGCTCTTCTGCTCCTGATGTCACAGGGAGCAGGAGCAGAATAGGATGTCCCATTAATTTAGTGAAATGCAAGTGAATTGCGTTCTGGACAATAACTGGGCTCGGCATCTCTGAGTTTCTTGCGTGGTCAACTTGTGAAGAGCCACTAAGCTCAGTGATTGGATGCAGAGCAGCGAGGGAGACTCAGACCTGGACCCCGATGAGGATGATTATAGCGCAGTCTGTTTATTGACTACAAACTGCAGCCAGGGTACAGGGATTTTCCTAAAGTGGAAACTGGGCCATATGTGGCTGTGATCCACAGCAATCAGCTGATATCTCCGCGGGCATCAAAAATTAAAGTGGTCAATTTCACTGCATCATCACCACAAAAGTAATGACTGTCCATGAAACAAAAGGATGATGAGTCTTCCAGAGCTCGGGACCTTCTCTGTGGTCACTCTCTGCACTCCCCCCTATTGCTTCCCTAAAATGATATCTTATATAAGTTTTCTTGACTAGCCCACCCCTGAGGAACTATTTGTTACTTACAGTGGCCACTATTAGTTTTGCAGCAGACGATATGAGCCTTTCGAATTCTCCATGAGATACAGCTTGGCTGTAGCATCGGCCAATGCCTGAAGAATGGACCATCCAGTCACTAGAAAGAGAACACCAATTCTGTCATCATCAGCTACGTTCAGCAGCATCAAACACTTTCAGAAAATAACATTCAGAAGATGACTCCGCCAGCCCTGACTGGCCATGTGTGGTCAATGAGCTCTAAGCTATGAGTCCAGTCAATCCTGTAGGCTGAACCGCTGGATCCTGTGCAACTGGACAACCACTAATAGGAACAAGACCATGTGCTATCCAGAAGGGTTGTGTGTGTGACGAAGGTAGACCAAATTCAGAAAGTACGTTTTGGCGTAATACAAGAATTACAGTAAGGGATACTTCCAGTGGTGTAACTAGAGTCCAAAGGGCCCGAGTGCGAAATTTGGACCTGCCCCCCCCCTCTTCCCCCGTGCGTGCATATTGGTCAGATGTACGGGTCCCTTGTAATGTCCTAAATCCTATAAAGAGTCACAAGTTGACCTCTCACCCCTTCATTATGTATTAATGTCCCTTATCCTGCTATATATGGTCCTCCTCCTGGAATATGCCCTTGTTCTGGTATATATGGTCCTCCATTATAGTATAACGCAGCCTCATAGCCCTTCAGATAATATAATGCAGCATCATAGCCCTCCAGATAATATAATGCAGCCTCATAGCTCCCCAGATAATATAATGCAGCCTTTTAGCTCTTCAGATAATATAATGCAGCCTCATAGCTCTCCAGATAATATAATGCAGTGTCACAGCCCTCCAGATAATATAATGCATCGTCACAGCCCTCCAGATAATATAATGCAGCCTCATAGCCCTCCAGATAATATAATGCAGCATCGCAGCCCTTGATATAATATAATGTAGCGTCACAGCCCTCCAGAGAATATTATTCAGTGTCACAGTCCTTCATATAATACAATGCAGCATCACAACCCTTCATATAATATAATGCAGAGTCACAGCCCTCCAGATAATATAATGCAGCATCACAGCCCTTCATATCATATAATGCAGCATCACAGCCCTTCATATAGTATAACAGAATAATGCAGCCTCATAGCCCTTCATATAGCATACATCATCCCCACAGACACACTGCCCCCTGTACAACCTGCCCCACTCACCCAGTCACACTGCCCTCTGTACAGCCCTCCCACCCACACACACAGACACCCTGCCCACTGTACAGCCCCCCCACACCCAGTCCCACTGCCCCCGTACAGCTCACACACACACACAGTCGCATAGTGACACAGACACACACGGTCACACACACACTGCAAACACACACACAGTCACACACAAACAATCACGTACTCACAGACACAGTCTCACACACATGGTCACACGCACACTGTCACACACAATCACGCACGCACACACAGTCATACACACAATCACACACCCTAGCTGGTGGCAGACTGGCACTGGCACACACTGGCATTGCTCAGGGCTCCCCCTCACCTGCTGCCAGTCACACACCGTAGCTTGCAGCAGGCTGGCACTGGCACACACTGGCACTGCCCGGGACCCCCCCTCACCTGCTGCCAGTCACATACCGTAGCTTGCAGCAGCCTGGCACTAGCACACACTGGCACTGCCCGGGGCCCCTCCTCACCTGCTGCCAATCACACACTGTAGCTTGCGGCAGCCTGGCACTAGCACACACTAGCACTGCCCAGGGCCCCCCTCACCTGCAGCCAGTCACACACCGTAGCTTGTGGCAGCCTGGCACTAGCACTGCCCGGGGCCCCCCTCATCTGCTGCCAGTCACACATCGTAGCTTGCACCAGCGTGGCACTGGCACACACTGGCACTGTACGGGGACCCCTCACCTGCTGCCAGTCACACACCGTAGCTTGCGGCAGCCTGGCACTGGCACACACTGGCACTGCCCGGGGCCCCCCCTCACCTGCTGGCTACTGCTTGTCCAGCATAAATCTTCACTTTTGCTTCTCACTCTCCTCCTGTGAGGCCGGGAATCAGTGCAGACTGTAGAAACATCACACACACAAAGTGTAGTTGAATTGAGAAAGTGAAACTGTCTGAGAAGCAGCTCGCTCTTGCTGACAGACTGCTGTTGCTTCTTTGCTAGACCTAGACTGGGCGGGCGCCAGGCCTCCTGAGCTGCCGGGCCCAGTCGCACTTGCGACTGCTGAGACCTTGGTAGTTACGCCACTGGGTACTTCACACACTACAACATCACTAGCGATGTCGCTGAAACGTCACAAGTTTTGTGACGTAACAGTGACCTCTTCAGCGATGTCACAGTGTGTTACACGTAGCAGCGATCAGGCCCCTGCTGTGAGGTCGCTGATCGCTGCAAGACGTTCAGGACCATTTTTCGGTCTCCCGCTGGTCAGCACGCATCGTGACAGCAAGAGATCAGCGATCTCCCAGGCTGGTAACCATGATAAACAACGGGTATCTAGGCAGCGCGCAGCACCTAGTTACCCAATGTATACCTTAGTTACCAGCCTTCTCCGCTTCCAGGCTGGTATCCAAGGTACACAGCGGGTATCTAAGCACATCGCTGTCCCTAGTTACTGTGGCGCCCTGCTCACGCAGGTAGCCACAGACTTCTCTAATGCACAGTTGGGTTTCCACAGCAGATACCTACTACATGCAACATCTTCCACCCCGGCACAGTAGGGGGAGCTCCACTTGCTGACCTTAGGCAAGATCCCATATAAATACAGCTGCTGGGGAAGGAGTTAGTCAGAGTGTGTAGACACTTGAAGAGCTGCGAAGACGTCCTGGTGGTCGGTGCCGCGGTTAGGCCCAAGCCAGTGACCCGAAGTGGCTCTTCTGACGTCCCGCAAGCCTGAGTGGGGACAGAAGGCAAGGAGTAGCAAGCCCAAAGGGAGTGAGGAACTTGTGGGAGGTCGCCCTAAGACGTACCGAACATCGGGGATCCGCACCTGTGGGATACTCCAGGACCACAGAGAACCCCGTCACACCATGGAGACTGCAGTCACTCGGTCCCCCTGTGGGTCGAAGAGAGGGAGCCAGACACCGTAGTGTTCCACCGCAGTGATCAGAGAGGGTAACCCGTGGACCGCACAGGAGGAGAGGACAGATATCAGAGTCAGGAAGAGAGAGGAGGCCAGTCTGGCTGCATGCAGGCTGGGCTTCAATTACCAAAGAGGAACAGAGGAGGCCTTATACCCACTTGCTGTGGGAGCCCACTGTGCAACCTGGTCACCTGTCAGTGCCCTGGACATCTTTACCTGCGTACCACCAGTAAAAGGTCAAAGAGGCTTTTGCAGTGTGCGTGTGTCATTCCTCTCCGTTCCCGGTGCCCCTCATAGACTACTCCAACACTCCCTATCCTATCTACAGCTCCACTACAAATTGCCCCTTTACACTACGCTGCCCCAGAGGTCCAGCCCTACCTGTAGAGGACTTTGCCAAACTAGCCGCATTACCATCTGCCTCCGGCGGACTGTGGCGGCGCTGGTGACACCTCACCAGAAACTACAGGTGGCGTCACGACAACTTGTATATATAATCCCTATAAATAATAATCCTTTTTGAAGATATACCCAGGACACGGAATGAGGCGCAGCCACCACTCCCCGTGACACAGCAGACGCTGCCCCTGATACCTGAGTACCCCAAAGCCTGGGCTCGACATTACCCGCTGTATACCTTGGATACCAGCCTGGAAGCTGAGAAGGCTGGTAACCAAGGAATACATCAGGTAACTAGGCGCTGCCTAGATACCCGTTAGTTTATCATGGTTACCACCCTGCTCCCGCTTACTGCAGCCTGTCAGAAAACAGGAGCGGGAGCTCGACATCATGGAAAGAATAGTTTATATTCTTTCCATGATGTTCGCTGGTCCACTGGTCGCTGGTGAGTCTGCCTGTTTGACAGCTCACCCGCGACTGCATAGAGACTTTCCAGCGATCCCAGGCAGGTCGGATCGCTGGTGGGATCGCTGGAAAGTCTCAACATGTAAAGGGGCCACACGTAGGAGAAGGAATACTTATCTCAGGCAAGTGGAGCCTACAGCAAGTGTTATCTATGATAGATAAGACTTGGAAATGTAGCCAGACCTGAAGGTCATAGGGGAGGATATGGCCAGACTGGGACATGTGTGGAAAATGAAGATGTAGTGGCCCACCAAGGGGCGTGTGGCCAGATCAACTGTAAATTGAGAATAGTTGTGGGGACTCGTAGCGACAAACCTCAGCCAATTAGGCCTTCACATGAAGGGGAGATAAAGATTCCCATAGGGATTTGCTGGTCTAGTGCAACATGTAACAGAAGTAATGTGCCACCACAAGTAACCGTGAAGTTTCTACCTTAGGATTGTACAGAAGATGTGTTCTCCCTTCTATCTGATATATATACAGTATATGTAAATTATTTCTGTTCTATTCTATATATTTCCAACAATGAAACTGAATACATGATACATTTCTTTTAAGTTGTAACAATCATTTTTATTTGTCTTTGCTTTAAGGGCAATTTTTCCATGGTCTTGACTATGAAATTTCCAATATTCACGCAATGTCTGATCCAAACAAGCCGGACGCAACAATGAAAATCAAGGATAAATTGATAACAATCACAAGGTAACAAAAGTGTTATTAGTGGCAAGATTATACCGGCTACCAGAATCACCCTTGCACACACAAGTCTATGCTTCCTAGTGCTTTTTATACTAGTTGCAGGCCAGTGTATTTTGCAGATTATATCCGGGATGGGGTAATTCCTAAATAATTTGTCACTAACATAAGACGGTTATACAGAATGGGATTCTGCTAGCAATCAGCTAAAATAGTGAACTGCACAAGCAATCTAACCTTAATGCAGTCCCAATCAGTAGACAACTCATGTATTCACGTGCACATACAAAGTAGATGAGGTCGGTTTTACACATCTAACAATAAAGGTCTACATTATCCAGACCAGCCTGACCTGACCTGAACACAGTAACCTTATATATGCCTCTGGGATGGTTGAGTTTGGGTAAGAAGACTCATGTCAGGTTTGGAGCGTTAATGTCGGACGTGTGAAACCGATCAAAACAATAGCTCAGTTAAAGGGAATATGCCAAGTGAAAAATTCATATGTTAATGCTATCATTTTCTAATTCCTCTGTCTAAGCTCTCTCTATTCATGTATTTCTTTTGTGTATATGTCTCTCCTATCCTCTGTAAACTACAACAAAATTAATTCCATCTGCCAATCACAGAAAGTGATCATTTACTTTTCTTCAGCGCAGTCCCCAGGAATGAATATTCATGTATCACTGCCCCTGACCTTCTCTGGGTCTGTATCCTGTTATGTGGTTGGCTCTCCATGCACAGGCACAATCCAGAGGAGAAAGGAGGGGGAGGAGGTGTGTGCTCCTTGCAGCTGCACATCTGGCATCTTGATTGTGTGTATCTCAAGCATGTGTGTAGTGTATGCTGGAGACATTTCTATGTGTTTATAAGAACATTTCTGCATTTGCTCAGCGGACACACACATTACATGTAAGTAGGAAAACCAAAGTTGATATAAACACATAAAAATATCTTACAGACAGCACACACAGTGTAGCACAAAACACTTCCCCACCATCTCTCGCCCTCAGAAGGAACCTGCAAACACCTAAAAGATTCAGTGTAACTAAAAAACAGAGGGGACGGACAGGACACCAGCTTGAATAGGCGTGGTTATATAAATGACATTTACATAGTGTGACTATTCACTAGTCCAGTCAATTACTTTTAATGCTGAAGCAGATGCATGCATGGAGGGAAGATGCTTATAGCAAGAGAACTACAAAGGGTACAGTAATGATTTTTATATATTCTGAAAGGTCTGCCCGAGCACTATTCAAGGGGACTATTAGTATCATACTAAAAAATGACCTGACAGAGTCCCTTTAAGCAATTTGGGTGTTAAAATTTGTACAATTTTATTATGTTATAATGTCATTTTAATGTATTTCTCATTTCAGGGGCATACAGAGAGACTATGGATGGCACCACAGATGATAGAGTCCTGTTGATTTGTCTATTTCAATGGAGAAGGTTTGATTGACGGAAGTCACACAGATTACATAGTGGAAGACATCTACAAGATTGCTTTAGACAGAAATTTTCATGCATTTTTTTCTGTTATCAGTATGATTTTCATGTATGTAACTCACATAATTAGTTTACACTGTTTTCTTATCTCTATATGCTGGGCAATTACAAAATGAAGAAATTATTCTAATAATGATGCAAAATAAATGTTTCCAAGTCACGTGTGTCATTGCATTTCATTTAAGTGTAGCAATTATACCTATATTTAATATATATATTCATCCGAGGGACACATTGCCAGATTGATCCCAACCCACGGGCTGCAATAAAACATGATGATATAAATATGTAATTTTCTTTATATATATTTTTACAGGCATTCTATGTATAGGTGCTGGTTCCATTTTTAGTCCCTGCACCTATCAGATTAGAGGTCCTCTCCTGTTCACAGTCCAGGAAGGAGGAGACCATGGATTCAGCTTTCTCCATTGTAGTGTATGGAAGACGCTGACAGTCAGGTGTTTTCCCTTTCTCCAATAAACTACACTGATTATGGCAGCAAACCAGCACGGCCACTTCATTACTGCAGCTACTCTTTATATAATGATATGGTCACATATACGACCATTAAAGGGAACCTGTCGCAGGTTTTTGCTATGTAATCTGAGAGCAGCATAATGTAGACCCTGATTTCAGTGCAGTGTCACTTTCTAGAATGTGTTTTTCTATTTCAATACAATCAGTGTTTTATCAGCAGGAGATTATCATTACAGGACTAGCCGTATCGTGCCTTCTGGTCCATCCCCAGCACTGATTAGCAGCTTTCTGTCAATATAATGTGTATGCATAAAGCTGTCAATCAGTGGTGTGGGTGGGGTTACACACAGAAAGCTGCCATCACTCGTGTGGGCAGGGTTATATAACATCTGTTTGAGCTACAGGCAACTCTGAAGAGAAGAAGAGAGAGTTACCTTTTGGAGCACATTTTTTGTTAAAAACAATTGCCATTGCCATATCATATTAAGAGAGCACCTGAAAAGGCAAAACAGAAGAAACCCCCCCCCCAAACGTTACCCCATTTGGAAACGACACTATTATTAGGATATACATTGGTAATTCAATGTATATCATAATAATGCAGAGCATTATATATAGGTACAGACATATAGAGTGTGTGGTCCAGAGCTGCATTGTGAGGTGGTGACATCAGAACATGGAATGTGAGGTCACACTTTGACATCACATTGGCCGCAGTCATAAGAGGGACTGTTGATTGGGGCATTCACATAGGAGATTAATATCTAGAACAGTGCTCCACTTTCTATCATAGTTTTTTTGGGACAAAGAACAGAAAATAACATTGTTATTTTACGGAAGAAGGTTCTACAGCTCAGAGTTCTCTTGAAGACCAAGAAATCTCCAGCATCTTTTCCCACTAAGAAGAGCATGACTTCAAGGGAAGATTCTAATTCTCTCCACGTCATAGACATCCCAGAAGAAGCATCAGACAACGGCATCAGAAGGCCTTCTACAGCAGGTAAGATGGGGAAAGGCATCAATAGATGATTAATGATGAAGTGTCCGCTTTCTGTTTTATTGAGAAATGCTTTAAATCTGCTGAAATATCTCATTATAATTCCCACACCGCATGTGACATGTGTCTGCTGATCCATATTATGAGTGGACCAATTGTACAACTGATATATTGCAATGGGCACTCTTTAAATATCAGCACCACATTAGCTATGCACCAGTCCTGTGTTACTTATTGACTCTGTAAATATTAAAGATAACAGTCTTTCTATCGTGTGTGTATATATGTGTTCGGGTACCTTTACACGCCGCGACGGCAGGATGGATGCATCCCGCTACTTCACGTGCACGAGCACGCTCACACGGTTACAAACGGTCAACGCACCCTCTTTACACGCCGCCATAAGGTGCGCTACGCTACGCTACATCTATAGCTAGCTACATCGCCGGGTGTCTCAAGTAGCCATCTGTAGCTTAGCGTACCACATTTACACAGCGCTACAACAAGCTACTATGGGCGGACCTGGTACAGCAGAGACAGCACATAGGCGTGCCACAATCTTGGATTACGAGCCGTCCGTACGATGATAGGACAGCGCAATATCATCCTGATTGGCCAGGCATCGCAGGAGGCTGAGAAATACAGCACGCTCGAGCGATTGTGTAGTGTGACTGGTCAGCTCCTTAAATATGCCTCCCTATGCAGCGACTACCAATCGTCATGCAGGAGCTTCCTCCAATGATCGGTGATGGGGCGCGGTATCCCGGAGCCTGGGTCACGCCTTAGCTACATTGCAGCTACAGCCCCGGGTGTCCAGAGTTCCCTTCCGTTGCTTCTTTACACGCCGATACAGGTCGCTACCATCGGCTTTGTAGCTCTCTGTTTTTGAGCAGAGGTCGTAAACAGATGTATCTGTTGCCGGCTGTATCGTCACGTCTTCAGACGCCGCTACGACGGGCTATATTGGCGCTACAAGCTACATTTGTAGCCTGTAGCGGGATGTATCCATCCTGCCGTCGCGGCGTGTAAAGGTACCCTTCCTTATAGGGGATAATATTCTACAGGTGAAAGTTCTTATATGTGTGTTGTTTACCTTTTTAACATAGATGCATCTGGGCATAGCAGGGAGGATTCCCCTATAGCACATAGAACAAGAAGCCAACTAAGAATAGGGATGACACCTGTAAATGATGATGGTGGAAGACAAGGAAATAGATCGCCATCACCACCGGAGAGGTCGGAAGATGGGGACCTATCCAGCATTACCATCTATAATGAAGTTGTAAATTCATCCAGGCTCACACTCCCTACCGTCGAAAGATCGGCCGAAGATCCTCCTGCCACCTGCAGCATATGCATGGAGGACTATGTAACCAGCGATCGAGTCAGCTACATGGAGTGTTCCCACTTTTTCCACCTTGCCTGTATCGGACAATGGCTGCTAAACAATAACACCTGTCCTCTCTGCCGCCACGTGAACAGCCAGCGAGAGTTTGGGATCCCTGCGTATGTGGAAGATATTGGGGAGGTTATTGTTATCACTACTGACCTCAATATGCGTTTTCATCCTCCCTTTACTGTTTTTGCAAATGGCGCATGGAGAAGCCTTGTGTTCCATTGAGAAGCCTTGTGTTCCATTGAGAAGCCTTGTGTTCCATTGGAGAGGAAATAAAACTTTATGAAGACAACTTGTCCACTACTTGAATTCTTCATTATTCCGTCCCTGCCACATCTTTGTACACATGATAGGTCATACTAATGATATAAGTCTGTATAGGTTACTTGTCAATTCGCAACTCTGAACTGATAGCGGTCTTTCTGTTACAGCTGCTGAAGTGGTGTGAGGTGTGATAATGGACCCAGTGGATACACAACAGTCATCAAGTTCCTTTATTTGAAAGGTGTGTTCGTCGATAGAGGAATGGGGTCGCCTTGCAATTAGATCCGTTTCCACCAAAGTTCGACCACACTTGGAATGATGATGCCAGTTCTCGACTACATCTTATGATGGGGAATCATCACATTAAACCCCTTTAATCTCACCGAACGTCTCCCTTGGTGTGCGGCCTTTCAATTAAAGTAACTTGATGACTGTTCTGTATTTCACTGGGTCCATTATCCCACCTCACACCACTTCAGCACCTGTAAAAGAAAGATTGTTATCAGTTCAGATATGCACATTGGCACCTAACCTATATTGATTTATATAATTACACATGTGCAGTGGTTATTACCAGAAAGTGTAAGTAAGTATAACTTATCAACATGGCAAGGCCGGACCACCCCATTAGCAATGGCTCATTACACCCTGCACAAAATGACTGATCATACAAAATGTATTCATATGTAAAAAAAAATCGGTATAAAAAGTATATAAAAACGGTTTTACTTTTATTGAACCACTATCTGTAGAGCCCGGCGTTTCCCAGGGATAGTAACTAACTGTTCTTAGTTATAACAAAATAGAATGATCATTTTGCACATAAATGTTAAAAAGTAAATGGAGATGCCTCTAGCTCCTCCCCCTCCATAAAATGTCTGGTTCTGCCTCTAGTTCCTCCCCCCATAGAATGTTGCCTGGTTCTGTCTCTAGATCCTCCCCCTCCATAGAATGTTGTCTGGTTCTGCCTCTAGATCCTCCCCTCCATAGAATGTCTTGTCTGTCTCTAGATCCTCCCCCTTCATATACTATATAGAGGACTATGGGCCATGCTTTATAGTATATGGGGGGTGCATTATAAAATATGGAGGGCTATGGGGAGTGCTTTATAGTCTATGGAGGGCATTACCATATATGGGTATTACAACCATGTATGGGTGTATAATTGGACATACATACATACACTGTGTGCAGAATTATTAGGCAAATTAGTATTTTGATCACATGATACTTTTTATACACGTTGTCCTACTCCAAGCCGTATAGGCTTGAATGCCAACTACCAATTAAATAATTAGGTGATGTGCATCTCTGTAATGAGGAGGGGTGTGGTGTAATGACATTAACACCCTATATAAGGTGTGCTTAATTATTCGGCAAATGCATTTCCTTAGGCAAAATGGGTTAGAAGAGAGATTTGACAGGCTCTGAAAAGTCCAAAATTGTGAGACGTCTTGCAGAGGGGTGCAGCAGTTTTGAAATTGCCAAACGTTTGAAGCCTGATCACCAAACAATCAAGTGTTTCATGGCAAATAGCCAACAGGGTTGCAAGAAGCGTGTTCGGTAAAAAAGCCGCAAAATAACTGCCCATGAATTGAGGAAAATCAAGCGTGAAGCTGCCAAGATGCCATTTGCCACCAGTTTTGCCATATTTCAGAGCTGCAACGTTACTGGAGTATCAAAAAGCACAAGGTGTGCCATACTCAGGGACATGGCCAAGGTAAGGAAAGCTGAAAAACGACCACCTCTGACCAAGAAACATAAGATAAAACGTCAAGACTGGGCCAAGAAATATCTTAAGACTGATTTTTCAAAGGGTTTATGGACTGATGAAATGAGAGTGACTCTTGATGGGCAAGATGGATGGGCCAGAGCCTGGATCAGTAAAGGGCAGAGAGCTCCACTCCGACTCAGACGTCAGCAAGGTGGAGGTGGGGTACTGGTATCGGCTGGTATCATCAAAGATGAACTTGTGGGACCTTTTCGGGTTGAGGATGGAGTGAAGCTCAACTCCCGGACCTACTGCCAGTTTCTGGAAGACAACTTCTTCAAGCAGTGGTGCAGGAAGAAGTCAGTATCGTTCAAGAAAAACATGATTTTCATGCAGGACAATGCTCCATCACATGCATCCACAACGTGTCTGGCCAGTAAAGGTCTAAAAGAAGAAAAAATAATGACATGGCCCCCTTGTTCACCTGATCTGAACCCCATAGAGAACCTGTGGTCCCTCCTAAAATGTGAGACCTACAGGGAGGGAAAACAGTACACCTCTGGGAACAGTGTCTGGGAGGCTGTGGTGGCTGCTGCACGCAATGTTGATCGTAAACAGATCAAGCAACTGACAGAATCTATGGATGGAAGGCTGCTGAGTGTCATCATAAAGAAAGGGGGCTATATTGGTCACTAATTTTTGGGGGGTTTGTTTTTGCATGTCAGAAATGTTTATTTCTAAATGTTGTGCAGTTATATTGGTTTACCTGGTGAAGATAAACAAGTGAGATGGGAGTATATTTGATTTTTATTAAGTTGCCTAATAATTCTGCACAGTAATAGTTACCTGCACAAACAGATATCCTCCTAAGAGCCAAATCTAAAGAAACCACTCCAACTTCCAAAAATATTAAGCTTTGATATTTGAGTCTTTTGGGTTGATTGAGAACATAGTTGTTGATCAATAATAAAAATAATCGTCTACAATACAACTTGCCTAATAATTCTGCACACGGTGCACACTCATCTTTACATATTATATTATATTTTAATCTTGATGTGAGGACCATTATCTAGAAGGGATTTTATCTACCTGTCTTTCCCGTTTATGCTTCTCAGGAAAACATAATTTGTAGTAAAACGTTCCTGTAAAAAGAGATAATAAACATTTATTGTAAGAAATCAAAAGCTAAGGAGAATTTCCAATCGGTCAGCAGATCCCATCACCATAAACTCTTAGGGTACCGTCACACGGGGCGACGGTTGCGGCGATGTTGCCGGCGATGCGCGGGAGCGCGCATCCCTGGCAACATCGCCGGGGAGATGTCACACGGAGCAACTTACCGGCGATGCCCAGCAACCCAGCGAGCGGTAACTCGCAATGTTGGAGATAGGCGGTGTCGCCCGCAACATTTCAGGTTGCCGCGTTACACAGGGCGATCAGGCATGATCGCCTCAGCAACATCGCCAGGTTTCCCAACACGTTGGGAAACCTGGCGATGTTACTCAGGCGATTTTTCGCCTGATTATCGCCCTGTCACACGAGGCAACTCTCCGGCGATGTCGCCACAATTAGGCCACGCCCCTGTGTTCCCGGCGACATCGCCGGCGATATCTCCCCGTGTGATGGTACCCTTAAGGTCTTGGAAAGTCAAGTTCTAATATCTCCTCCATGTTCTCTCTAATAATCCAAATACCACAGAGAGAGTAATATTCAGTCAAACATCATGCAAAACAATCATTAAAGGGGCTGTCAGGTTTAAGGGGTTGTCTTGTATGGACCTAAGAAGTGCCTGCCTGTTCTTCCCGGTCAACACCGGCACAGAGCGCTCTGATCGCCCCTGTTGGCGGTTCTGCTGCTTCTGATGATATCACCGACAGAATGGTGTCTTCTCTTACGCTCTGTTGACGGCTACCTAACCATGAGGAGCGGGGCGGTCAGTCAGCATGATGCCGATAGCCACACCACGATGACAGAGCAGTCTGCTCTGTTGGCATGAAGCAGTAGAGATCTATAACCGTTCTGAGCCAACACCAGGTAGAACAGGTAGGTAGTTTGCAAATACCTGCCTAATGGTTGTTCCCATAGTTTAATAAATACAATTGTCCTGGGCAAGTTAACAAGTTACCACCTCTCTACAGGATGGGTTATGACTAGTGATCAGCAAGCACTACCATGCTCCGGTGCTTGTAACCAGCAGTTGGGTGGGCGTGACTCAAGTACCCGAGTATAATGGAAGTCAATAGGGATCTGGCATTTTTCCAGAGGATCTGCCTTTTTTCCAAATTTATGGGTCTAATAAAACCTCGGCTGCAACTAGAATGCCGCATTTTTCTTAGATTTATAGATTTGCATTGGCGAATTTGATCTGTGACTTGGAGCAAAAAAATCATGTCTGTTTTTACTGACTGTTTAATAAGAGAAGCTTATTAATTAATTTGCACATAAAAAAATCTCATTAAAGGGAAGCTGTCACCAGGTTTTATCCCTATAAGGTGCGGCCCCCACTGTAATCCCTTATATAGAGCATTGTTGAATACTGTATATACAGTTCCTTGTGAAAGTATTCGGCCCCCATGAACTTTTCAACCTTTTTCCACATTTCAGGCTTCAAACATAAAGATATAAATTCTAATATTTTTGTGAAGAATCAACAACAAGTGGGACACAATCGTGAAGTGGAACGAAATTTATTGGATATTTGAAACTTTTTAAACAAATAAAAACCTGAAAAGTGGGGCGTGCAATATTATTCAGCCCCTTTACTTTCGGTGCAGCAAACTTACTCCAGAAGTTCAGTGAGGATCTCTGAATGATCCACTGTTGTCCTAAATGACTGGTAATGATAAATAGAATCCACCTGTGTGTAATCAAGTCTCCGTATAAATGCACCTGCTCTGTGATAGACTCAGGGTTCTGTTTCAAGTGCAGGGAGCATCATGAAGACCAAGGAACACACCAGGCAGGTCCGAGATACTGTTGTGCCCAAGTTTAAAGCCAGATTTGGATACAAAAAGATTTCCCAAGTTTTAAACATCTCAATGAGCGCTGTGCAAGCGATCATATTGAAATGGAAGGAATATCAGACCATTGCAAATCTACCAAGACCCGGCCGTCCCTCTAAACTTTCATCTCAAACAAGGAAAAGACTGATCAGAGATGCAGCCAAAAGGCCCATGATCACTCTGGATGAACTGCAGAGATCTACAGCTGAGGTGGGAGAGTCTGTCCATAGGACAACAATCAGTCGTACACTGCACAAATATGGCCTTTATGTAAGAGTGGCAAGAAAGAAGCCATTTCTCAACGATATCCATAAAAAGTCTCATTTGAAGTTTGCCACAAGCCGCCTGGGAGACACCAAACATGTGGAATAAGGGGCTCTGGTCAGATGAAACCAAAATCGAACTTTTTGGGCACAATGCAAAACGATATGTTTGGTGTAAAAGCAGCACAGCTCATCACCCTCAAAACACCATCCCCACTGTCAAACATAGTGGTGGCAGCATCATGGTTTGGGCCTGCTTTTCTTCAGCAGGGACAGGGAAGATGGTTAAAATTGATGGGAAGATGGACGGAGCCAAATACAGGACCATTCTGGAAGAAAACCTTGTTGGAGTCTGCAAAAGTCCTGAGACTGGGACTGAGATTTATCTTCCAACAAGACAATGATCCCAAACATAAAGCAAAATCTACAATGGAATGGTTCAAAAATAACCGTCTCCAGGTGTTAGAATGGCCAAGTCACATCCAGACCTGAATCCAATGGAGAATCTGTGGAAAGAGCTGCAAACTGCTGATCACAAACGCCTCAATCCAACCTCACTGAGCTCCAGCTGTTCTGCAAGGAAGAATGGGCAAAACTGATAGAGACAAACCCCAAGTGACTGCAGCTGTAATCGCAGCAAAATGGGGCGCTACAAAGTATTAATTCAAGGGGCCGAATAATATTACACGCCCCACTTTTCAGTTTTTTATTTGTTAAAAAGTTTAAAATATCCAATAAATTTGGTTCCATTTCACGATTGTGTCCCACTTGTTGATTGTTCACAAAAAAATTAGAATTTATATCTTTATGTTTGAATCCTGAAATGTGGCAAAAGGTTGAAATGTTCAAGGAACCAAACACTTTCACAAGGCACTGTAAGTCCCCAAGCCGATCTGTACAAATAAAGGCTTTTATTACACTCACCTACAGGACGGTCCGATTCGATGGGAGTCCCAGGTATTGATCTGGCACCGCCTCTCTTCTTGTGATTGCCGTCCTCCTTCCCTGCTTCTAGTGGAAGACGCGTCCTACATCACCCACACACAGTATCCTCCATTGTGCTCCTGCGCATGCACACTTCTCTCTCCCCTACTGAAGGCAAAGTAGTGTAAAGAGCAGGAGCAGGGTAAGATGAAAGAATGAATGCGCATTACAATACTTTGCTGTCAGCAGAGAGAAATACGCATGCACAGGAGAAAACTGTGTGTAGATGACATAGGACACATCATCGACAAGAAGCAAGAAGAGGGGAGGCGCCGGATTAAGACCTGTGACACCCATAGAACAAGACCGCCCTATAGGTGAGTATATTGGCTCCGCTATAGACAGCTGACCTGTGACTGTCTCTGTAAGCACAGGCAGCCAGCTGAGATCAGAGCAGATATTGTGAGTGACACAGGCGCAGCCTCAGTATTGTGACATAGGGAACGCTTATTATTTGCTATGTTATTTCTTATTAATGAAATGACTCTATGCAGCACATGGGCTGTGACATACAGGGATGGTGAAGGATGACATCTTCTCTCTGATTCGCCTCTGTACTTGCTGCTTGTGATCCGGATTTATTTCCATTTTCTTGTCCCGTCCAGGTTTCCCTGTGTAGGATCTGAGGGAAGCTTCCAATTTATTATCCAAAAAGTCGTCCTTCAGTCTCTCTGACCGCCGCTTGTGTCGTTCTACCAACTGAAAGAAAGAGAAGATGTCACCTCTCCGGACACCTCTGCTTCAGGAACTACATGAGATCCCCATAACTTAGCAGGATAAGCAGTAATAACTAAAGTAATAAAGTGTCCTTGAAATGCGTGTTTAAACAAGAAAACGGCTCTAAACACATCGGTAAATGAGCAAAATCTTGGTTCCTGTCCAACAAAATTGAGGTTATGGAGTGTTCAGCCCAATCCCAGGACCTTACTTCGATAGAACACTTGTGGGGGGGACATCAAAAATGCCGTTTCAGAGGCAAAACCAACAAATGCAAATAGATTGTGGGATGTAGTCAAAGCATCCTGGGCTGGAATAACAGTTAACAGTTGCCAGATGTTGGTTGATTCTATGCAACATAGATGTGAAACAGTTCTAAAAAGCTGTGGTTATACAACTAAATATTACAGGAAAGCTCAAAGCTAAACCCAAAACAGTACATATTTTGAGTTTGTAAAGACAAATATAGACACTGCTTTTTTTGACCAGCCCAATGTTAATTTTTTATTAACTGTAAAGTTGTTAAAATTATCTACATTTTTCTACATGATTTGATTTAAAAAAAAACAGTGTGCACTTGACATTTCTTTTCCCTTTTCCAGTTCACTGTATGGTAAAATACATTATTCAAAATGACAACTCATCCCCCAAAATAAAAGCCCCATGTGTCTATATTTAAGAAAAATTCAAACGTTATGGCTCTCGGAAAAAGGGGAAGAGAAAACAAAAACAGGAAAATCACCCGGAGGTGAAGGGGTTAATACTTTTCCAAGCGGATTAACAGGGGAGTGGACACAAGGCAGAGATGTGACACGCCCACTTCAGGGTCGGGGAAGACTCGGGAACCGGGAGGTTACTCGTTCTGCTTCACCTCTCTTCGGGTCTTTTCACGGGGAGAGACGGGGGCTGAGACCCGGTCCCGTGACCCTGGTGGTGTCACTTTAATAAACGGGAAGATGTTAGGGAAAGTCTGAAGGGATAAAAGGGTATTCGTGACGTCACCTGCGGTGTGTGGCCAGGACGGCTGGCGCTGTTTCAGAACCTCTGGGGACTGTGACCGGCAGCTTGGATGGCGTCGCTCCTCGCAGGCGGAGCATAGTCCCCAGGGCAGTGGAGTGGTTCCCCGGCTCGTACCTTGGCAGCTGGTCACTCAGTTCACAGTACTCTCGGTGTTCCGGGCGGCCTCTGCGGCCAATGGTCGTCGCAAATAAAAGTCTCTCACACCACAGCTGCAGTTCCATCACTTTTACTCATGTGTTAAACATGGCCGCCGGGTACACTCCTGCCAGTCTCCGGTTCGCTCTTTCTCCAGAGCCGGGTTAGTGCAGTCAAGCCACGGTTTGTGCCCTCTCTATCCTTTCTAGGTGTCTCAGTCTCTTGTGGTTTTCCTCTCTCTCAGTGCTATAAGGGGTAGTTCTCATCTGAGGCGAGCAGATCGTTGCCCCTCAGGCTCTCAATGCTCTCCGCAGCACAGAGCTCAAGTACCAGTGGCCACAGGTGCTTGTATGTCCTGGGCACCATTAGGTTACTCTCCCGGGGACTGCTCCCTAGTTCGGCCACCTTCCCCAAGATGTGGCGGGTGTTCGTCCACAGCTCCCATTAGAAGTCTGGGGCCTCCGGGTTTACGGCTCAGGCGTGAAGGGTCCACACCATCTACAGGGCAAGGTCCCTGTCTCCACCAACCCCCCTGTCTCGTCAGATTTGGGTGTACGGGGCTCGCTGTCTCTTCTGCACCCCAAGGGCTCTTCTCTCTGCCGGTCAGTTTCTCCCTCCCGTGGGCGAGCGGGGTGACATTGTTCCAACCCACGAGAGTCGACACACACACCGCCTCTACAGTCCCGACTACCACTCCCCGTCAGTTGATGTTACTCCTCCGGTCTCCTACTACTGACTCTCCCATTACACTACTGTCCTGTCCCCCTTTTTGTGACCTGGGTACTCCCTCAGGGTCCTCCCACCACCCTGGGGGCCTGTCACTACATGTGTATGTGTTTTCTGGGCTCAACTGCCCCATCCCAGCACCTGGAGAACAAGGGAACTACACTCCCTAACCGCAGAAATGCAGTACCTCTGGTGGAGGCTTACCTGGTGGGGCGCCACATAAGTGGGAAAAAGCCTGGACTGCAGGTGACATGATGACAGGACGGCATCACTTACCTGATAGAGTCTTTGTTTTCCATTTGTGTCTTTTTCATTTCTAGATAAATCAAAACCGACTTCTCTTCTTTCTACATCAAGATAATATTTTCTGCAATTAAATAAATTTCCTGTTTAATATATCAACAATATACAATAACGGAATAACTGATAAAGTTACAAAGAATTGAAGTCTATACATCTATCTATCCAGAGCCCAAAAGTAAAAATCACTCCAGAAAATACTGCCACACAGCAAACTTTATTACCAATATGTGAAAGCAAACCTGCCTACCTCTACCTGTGCCTGCCCCTGCCTACCTCCACCTGTGCCTGCCTACCTCTACCTGTGCCTGCCTGCCCCTGCCTACCTCTACCTGTGCCTGCCTGCCCCTGCCTACCTCTACCTGTGCCTGCCTGCCCCTGCCTACCTCTACCTGTACCTGCCTGCCTCTACCTGTGCCTGCCTGCCTCTACCTGTGCCTGCCTGCCCCTGCCTACCTCTACCTGTGCCTGCCTGCCCCTGCCTGCCTCTACCTGTGCCTGCCTGCCTCTACCTGTGCCTGCCTGCCCCTGCCTACCTCTACCTGTACCTGCCTGCCCCTGCCTGCCTCTACCTGTGCCTGGCTGCCCATGCCTGTCTCTACCTGTGCCTGCCTGTCCCTGTCTACCTCTACCTGTGTCTGCCTGCCCCTGCCTACGTCTACCTGTGCCTGCCTGCCACTACCTGTGCCTGCCTGCCCCTGCCTGCCTCTACCTGTGCCTGTCTGCCTGCCTCTACCTGTGCCTGCCTGCCCCTGCCTGCCTCTACCTGTGCCTGCCTGCCTCTACCTGTGCCTGCCTGCCCCTGCCTACGTCTACCTGTGCCTGCCTGCCACTACCTGTGCCTGCCTGCCCCTGCCTGCCTCTACCTGTGCCTGTCTGCCTGCCTCTACCTGTGCCTGCCTGCCCCTGCCTGCCTCTACCTGTGCCTGCCTGCCTGCCTCTACCTGTGCCTGCTTGCCCCTGCCTGCCTCTACCTGTGCCTGCCTGCCTCTACCTGTGCCTGCCTTCCCCTGCCTGCCTCTATCTGTGCCTGCCTGCCCCTGCCTGCCTTTACCTGTGCCTGCCTGCCCCTGCCTGCCTCTACCTGTGCCTGCCTGCCCCTACCTGTGCCTGCCTGCCCCTGCCTGCCTCTACCTGTGCCTGCCTGCCCCTGCCTACCTCTACCTGTACCTGCCTGCCTCTACCTGTGCCTGCCTGCCTCTACCTGTGCCTGCCTGCCCCTGCCTACCTCTACCTGTGCCTGCCTGCCCCTGCCTGCCTCTACCTGTGCCTGCCTGCCCCTGCCTGCCTCTACCTGTGCCTGCCTGCCCCTGCCTGCATCTACCTGCCTGCCCCTGCCTGCTTCTACCTGTGCCTGCCTGCCCCTACCTGTGCCTGCCTGCCCCTGCCTGATTCTACCTGTGCCTGCCTGCCCCTACCTGTGCCTGCCTGCCCCTGTCTGCTTCTACCTGTGCCTCCCTGCCCCTACCTGTGCCTGCCTGCTTCTGCCTGTGCCTGCCTGCCCCTGCTTGCTTCTACCTGTGCCTGCCTGCCTCTACTTGTGCCTGCCTGCCCCTCCTGCCTTTCTCTCTCCTTCTCCCCCTCTCTTTCTTGATCTCTCTCATCTCTCTCTTTCTCTCTCCCTCTCTCTCCCATTATCTCTCTTTCTCTCCTCTATCTGTCCCTCTCTCTCTCCCTCTTTCTCTCTCTCTCTTTCTCTCTCTCCCTCTTTCTCTCTCTCCCTCTTTCTCTCTCTCTCTCCCTCTTTCTTCCTCTCTTTTTCTCTCTCCCTCTTTCTCTCTCTCCCTCTTTCTCTCTCTCTCTCTCTTTCTTTCTCTCTCTTTCTTCCTCTCTCTTTTTCTCTCTCTCTTTCTCTCTCTCCCTCTTTCTCTCTCTCTCTCTCTCCCTCTTTCTCTCTCTCCCTCTTTCTTCCTCTCTTTTTCTCTCTCCCTCTTTCTCTCTCTCTCTCCCTCTTTCTCTCTCTTTCTTTTTCTCTCTTTCTTCCTCTTTCTTTCTCTCCCTCTTTCTCTCTCTCCCTCTTTCTTTCTCTCTCTTTCTTTCTCTCTCTTTCTCTCTCTCTCCCTCTCTTTCTTCCTCTCTCTCTCCCTCTTTCTCTTTCTTACTCTCTCTCTCTCTTTCCTCTCTCCCTCTTTCTCTCTCTCTCTCTTTCATTCTCTCTCTCCCTCTCTTCCCCTCCCCTCTTTCTCTCTCTCCCTCCCGCCTCTCTCTGCCCCTCTATACCCCCTGCCTGCACTCACAGTCTTGCGGCCACAGCTGGGATGATGGCACTGCTGGGCACGGTGCAGTCCATGCTCCTCGCTCGCTGCCTCCAGTGTTCAGCAGATGGATGTTGTCTGCAGTCATAGCAACACAGGGTGTGGACCATGAAGCAAGTTCACAACCAGCCAGGTAAGAATAGTGGTCTTCAACAAAATGGCGCCGTTACTGCGGACATCTATGTTTACCAAACTTTATCTCTACAATTTAAAATCCCGCGAATAGCGTCGGTGTTTTCCATAGCAACGGCCGCAGATCTGATGACGTCAGGAGTGAGCGACGAGGTTTATGTGACTGACAGACCTGTGGCTGCAGGAAGGTCGGAGATAAAAGTAATGGAGGCGGCGAGGCTGTGGAGGCTACGGCCTCTGTACTGCGGCCTCCCCGGGACTACAGGTAACTGTATGTGCTGCACACCTCACTGTGCTCACTGCTGTCATCCGCCAGGACTACGACCCCCAGCATTGTGCCATCCAGGGGTGTAATTGAAAGTGTAGCAGATGGAGGAGTATAGAGTGTACCTGAGTGGTCTGGGTGTTGTAGTGCTCCTCTGTACAGGGCATGTGTCTGTGCCCCCAAGATCAGGAAGTGGCGCTAATATTACATCTTTGTGTCCCATCTCCCCTCGCTGCGTCCCCCCCCTCCTCCCTTCCCTGTGTCCCCCCTCCTCCCTTCCCTGTGTCCCCCCTGCTCCCCTCGCCGCGTCCCCCCTGCTCCCCTCGCCGCGTCCCCCCTGCTCCCCTCGCCGCGTCCCCCCTGCTCCCCTCGCCGCGTCCCCCTCCTCCCCTCGCCGGGTCCCCCCCCCCCCTCCTGTCCCTGTGTCCCCCCTGCTCCCCTCGCCATGTCCCCCATGCTTCCGTCCCTGCATCCCCCCTGCTCCCCTCGCTGTGTCCCCCCTGCTCCCGTCCCTGCATTCCCCTCTCCTGTTGCCGCGTCCCCCCTCCTCCCCTTGCCACGTCCCCTCTGCTCCCCTTGCCGTGTCCCCCCCTGCTTCCGTCCCTGCATCCCCCCTGCTTCCGTCCCTGCATCCCCCCTGATCCCCTCACCGCGTCCCCCCTGCGTTCCCCTCTCCTGTTGCCGCGTCCCCCTCCTCCCCTCGCCACGTCCCCCTCCTCCCCTCGCCGCGTCCCCCCCCCTCCTGTCCCTGTGTCCCCCCTGCTCCCCTTGCCGCGTCCCCCCTGCTCCCTTCTTCGCGTCCCCCCTGCTCCCCTTGCCGCGTCCCCCCTGCTCCCCTTGCCGCGTCCCCCCTGCTCCCCTTGCCGCGTCCCCCCTGCTCCCCTCGCCACGTCCCCCCTGCTCCCCTCACCATGTCCCCCATGCTTCCGTCCCTGCATCCCCCCTGCTCCCCTCGCCGTGTCCCCCCTGCTCCCGTCCCTGCGTTCCCCTCTCCTGTTGCCGCGTCCCCCCTCCTCCCCTTGCCACGTCCCCTCTGCTCCCCTCACCATGTCCCCCCTGCTTCCGTCCCTGCATCCCCCCTGCTCCTGTCGCCGTGTCCCCCCTGCTCCCGTCCCTGCGTTCCCCTCTCCTGTTGCCGCGTCCCCCCTCCTCCCCTCGCCTTGTCCCCCCTGCTTCCGTCCCTGCATCCCCCCTGCTCCCCTCGCCGCGTCCCCCCTGCTCCCGTCCCTGCGTTCCCCTCTCCTGTTGCCACGTCCCCCCTCTGCTCCCCTCGCCGCGTCCCCTCTGCTCCCCTCGCCGCGTCCCCTCTGCTCCCCTCGCCGCGTCCCCTCTGCTCCCCTCGCCGCGTCCCCTCTGCTCCCCTCCGCCCGTCCCCTCTGCTCCCCTCGCCGCGTCCCCTCTGCTCCCCTCGCCGCGTCCCTCTGCTCCCCTCGCCGTGTCCCCCCTGCTTGTGTCCCTGCATCCCCCCTGCTCCCCTCGCCGCGTCCCCCCTGCTTCCGTCCCTGCATTCCCCTCTCCGTTGCCGCGTCCCCCTCTGCTCCCCTTGCCGCGTCCCCTCTGCTCCCCTTGCCGCGTCCCCCTGCTCCCCTCGCCGTGTCCCCCCTGCTTGTGTCCTGCATCCCCCCTGTCCTCTCCCCTCGTCCCCCCTGCTCCCCTCGCTGCGTCCAGGGTGGAGACTCGGGGCTCTTCACCATCAGGAGTACCCCTGAGATAGGATGAGTTCAGGGCGCCCTGGTTTCTCTTTTACCCGGAGTCATCCTGATACTCACCTGACGATGAGACACGATTAGTCTGGACGTCTCGCTCTGTGACATTATTATCTTTTATTATCTCATCTGCCGGCTCACACTCTATAGAACCTTTTTCTTCTCATGTTATAACATTCACCTCATTTCTTATTATCAGGAATAAGGGGACGAGGCTGCTCCACTGTCTATGCCGGCGCCATCAGACACCACAGCTCGGGGCTTCACAGAGATGAAGAAAAAGCCTTGTTGGATAGAATAATCCGAGTGGATCATGCGGGAGAATATGGAGCAAACCGTATTTATGCCGGACAGATGGTCGTGTTGGGCAGATCGTCGGTAGGACCCATCATTCAGGTGATTCCTTCTTTTGCTGCTCCTCCTAGATGAGGAGATATTTTAATGGATGTGTTATATATTATGGACTCTGGTCAGCGACCATGAAATCTCACAGTTATATACTGGGGCTGAAGATGAAACATATTTTATATATATATAAAGGTGCATCTCAGTGAATTAGAATATCATCAAAACATTAATTTATTTCAGTAATTCAATACATAACGTGAAAGGCATACAGTGCCTTGTGAAAGTATTTGGCCCCTTAAACTTTTCAACCTTTTGCCACATTTCAGGCTTCAAACATAAAGATATAAATTCTCATTTTTTTGTGAAGACTCAACAACAAGTGGGACACAATCGTGAAGTGGAACCAAATTTATTGGATATTTGAAACTTTTTTACAAATAAAAAACTGAACAAGTGGGGCGTGCAATATTATTCGGCCCCTTGAGTTAATACTCTGTAGCGCCCCCTTGTGCTGTGATTACAGCTGCAGTCACTTGGGGTTTGTCTCTATCAGTTTTGTACATCGAGAGACTGAAATTCTTGCCCATTCTTCCTTGCAGAACAGCTGGAGCTCAGTGAGGTTGGATGCAGAGTCATACAGTACTAACTAGTCCCAGAAGTGGAGAGATAAGACTACAATTAACAGATACTAGTTTATTATTATAGTATTACTTACTGGATGAGTAAAGTGGAAGTCAAATGATCCAAGGTCAGGTCCAGGAATGGCTCAGTACAACAGGGGTTAGTCAGAGACGAAATCCATTCATTGCCGGGGTCAGGAAAACCAGAAGACAAGACGGTATACAGGGAGCAATAAAAGAGTAGTCAGGTCACAGCAAAGGGTCAAGGTCCAGGGAAGGAATAAAGTCAGGCCACAGAGCAAAGAGGGGTCAGTCCTACACAGCAGCAGCAAGTGTATGATGGACACTGGATGGAGGAGCTAGTATGCTTAAGTAGAGGACTTATCAAGGGAAGTGAACACTGATGATTGCAGCACAGACCCAGCACAAGCAAAACATGACTGACAGTTCCACACAATAGGAGCATAGCAGACAAGGACAGAGTGGAGATCGTGACCGTTATCTTTGAAAGCCTAAACTATTTTAGTCTATTTTTGCTTGTATAATATTGTTGCCTTCATTGTTGCAGACATGTGGAATCAGAGAAGGATCATTTGAAGAAGTTTAACGAGTTAATGATCTCAAACCGAGTGCGGCCACGGCTCTGCTGCCCATCTGGAACGTGGCCGGATTTGTGTTGGGTGAGTTATTTTACCACATTTTAAGGCTTTGGGGCAACCTCGTCTTAAAGAAAACCTATCAGCGGCCTTTTAATATGTGAAGTTTAGTCACGGCCATATTGGGGCTGTCATACCGATTAAAATGATACTTGAAGTGAAGAATTTCATTTTGTAGATGGTCTTTAATTTGTGTTTAAAGTTTTCGTCTTTTCATATCTTTGTGCATCGAGGTGTCATGGGGTGGGAAAGCGAGTCAGGAGACCTGATGATAAGATGGACCAAGGCGAACTGGGGAAGTAGTCTGACCCTTAGACTGGGGCACCCTGGCTCACCCTGATTCTGAAATTACCTATGAAGGTTGAGGACATCCAGGCCGCCACCCTTGCCCTTTGCTCCTGCTAGGCTAAGAACCCTTACCTCCACTCACGGACCGGAAATATTCAGCAACTCCTATGGAAGGGAACAGCAACAGCACAGCATGTCCTCACTGCACAGGGTCCAAGCAGAGACTGAACTTTATCTGTGACACCCAGTGAAGGGAAGTGGAACTACTTAAAGGCTGAGGGAGTGGAGATCAGAGCTCTGACACAGCCCTCCGCCTCCACCTGCAGAGTTGCGCACAACATAGGCTACAGCAGCTTTCTGGCATTAACTCTGGAAGTTGCAAAGGAAATTGACATTGATTAAACTTCAGCAGCATTACATGTGGATTGCAAAGCTGTCAACACGTGACATGAGTGGGGATCTAGTTGAAGGGTCTTCAGTTGTGTTCGGCCCCTCCACATCCTCTGGGTGTCTTCTCTTCTTTACAGTGTAACCACCGTTTTAATTTGTATTTAATAATAATGTAGAACAAGCAATTATAATACATTTTCAAATATTCATCATAAGAGAAATCTGTAAGAAAACCATTCAAAAATGGAAGATGTCCCCATTAGGCTGTTTCTAAACCTTACATAAAAGGGTGGGGGTCGGGGCATACACAGTGTGACTGGATACGGGAGATCAGTGTATCTGCAGGTTACCTCAGACAAAGGACTCCAGGCCGTCAGCAGTGCTCAGGCTCCTGTGATCGTCTCCTGCATTCAGATCATTATGCTTGTAATAAGAGCTGATGGCATCCACACAGCTCCTCACTGATAACACGGAGAAGAGCAATGTGAATGCAGGAGATAAGCTCACAACAGCTGTGTGCCGATAGCCTGAACTCCCTTTCCCTGAGGTAATCTGATACACTGATCAGCTGAGAGCACTGTGTAGGCCCCACCCCTCACCCCCTTATATAGCCATATTCAGTGTGTTTGAGAAGCTGAAGACAGATCTCACTGAGAATGAGCATATACCTGCTTCAGACACAGTCTACTGGGGACATCTTGTGAAAGGTTTTCTTCGAGATTTCATTAATGAAGTATATTTGAAAGTTTATTATAATCATTTGCTCTACATTAGTATTGAATAAAAATGTTAGTGGTGGTTACACTTTAAATTTTGCACTGTGCCATCCCAGCCATGGGCGATTCTGGTGCAGATCAATCTCAGGTTGGGCTTCAGAAAAATGGCGCAAGTGGCACAGAGCTATCTACATGCGCCACCACCTGCACAAAGGCATCAGATTTAATGCCATTTTTAAAAGGGAATCTGTCAGCTGCTTGTTGCTGTGTAATCTGAGAGCAGTATGTGGTAGAGGTAGAGACCCTAATTCCAGCAATATCACATAGTGGTCTGCTTTCTGTCATTTTGATACAATCACTGTGTTCTCTGCTACAGATCCCTACATGCTGAGCTCTGTATAACACCACCCATGCCACTGATTGGCAGCTTTCTGCGTATGCACAGAGTACACAGAAAGATGACAGTGGTCTGGGCTCAGCATTCAGAGAATTAGTAAACCTACAGCAAATGACGTGGCAGTGGTGGAGGCAAGGGTTATACATAGCAGATGACTAGGATGCATGAGATGACTAGTCCTGTAATGATAATCTCCTGCTGATAAAACACTGATATTATTAAAACAGCAACTCACAGCCTAGTAAGTGACACATCACTGCAATCAGGGTGTCTGTTTCTACATCATAATGCACTCATATTATATAGCAAAAACCTGCTTACAGATTCCCTTTAAATGAGTCCTGCAACTGGGAACCCGTCAGTAGTACCATGGTGCCTAACTACAGTGACAGCCGGCCTGATTATGTTTATTCTAGCTATATTACAGTTCCACTGTTATAGATAGAATAATGGGGTGTTCTTCATCTGGCAGAATCCTTGTGTCCCACTTGGCATGATCACAAGTCCCTCATATCCAGGAGTGGTGATCCGGTGATCCGGGGACCTATATGAATAGAAATAGGTGCTCCCTTTACCGCAAACCGGTCTGTGCCATTGAGGCCGATTCATGCTTATTTCTCAGGTTTAGACCATTACATTAACCCATAGAATGCATTTTATGTATTTTACTATCAGGGTTTGGGACTGCCCTACTGGGAAGAAAAAGTGCAATGGCGTGTACTGTGGCTGTAGAGGAGACCATATCTAATCATTATAACAACCAGATCAGGACACTTATGGAGCGGGATCCCGAGAAGCACAAGGAGTTACTGCAGGTACGAACCGGACGTACAGCCAAGGATTCCTTAAAACCCCTACATTCTAACAAGTTCTACTATTTATGCATCTGGGTGAAGTCTAATATATAATATCCTCCGTTATGTAACGTGTTGTCCTTTACTCTATAGACAATAAAGACGTTTCGGGACGAGGAGATGGAGCACCACGATACAGGACTGGACCATGATGCCGAACTGGTACGAGACTTTGTATCCATGATTGCAGACCACAGACGAGCCCCCTGTGCTCTAGACCTGCGGCCTCACTTTCCTTCACCTGTCTACTCATTGTTTCTACGTTTTTGTAGCTTAGCAAGAAGTTGGGGACACAAATGAATCTCCAGGATCTGACTACAGACTTGTGGTGTGGTCTGTTACCATAGAAACACATGGATCTGTGTTGGAACTGTAAACACAAAACAATACAATCTATCGGCGTTTATAGCTTTCTGAGCTCCCAAATGCATCACTGCTTTAACCCCTTCCTGATGTATGACATATTATTACATCATATTTTGGGTCCCTAACTTGTATGTTTCCCACCAAATGATGGTGGAGTCACACAGCCATGATCTGCTTCCAGCAGCAACGAGCAGAGCTGTTAACCCCTTAATGAGAATATCCAAGATTTTACAAAAAAAAAAATACTTGCTACCTACCCGCCTGCCTTGCCGTTCTTTGCCGACACGGAGAGGTCTAAGACCAGTCCTGCCAGCAATTCTACAGCTTCCACTAATGTCATGTAAACAGAGGCGGCATCTCTGCTCTGTTGATGGTTGTCACAGCTAACGTCTTGCCGATTGACTGTTAGGTAGCATGGAGCCGGCTGGTAATCAGCATGATGTCGGCCCTCCTGTTCCTTCTACAGAGTGCCACTAGGGATAGTATAGGATGGAAAGATAGCTAAAGGCGTTAAGGGAGCTAGTTTGACACTTAGACTGGCGTCCCTAGATACCCTGCTCTCAGAGGTACCTCCTGAAGATGAGGAGGTCTGGGTCGCTACTCTAGACCTATGCTTCTGATAGGCCCTAGGCAAAGAGCCTTCATCTCCACCAATGGGCCAGAAAACATAGCAACTCCTACAGGGAATGTAAATGAATCAACCAGAGCTAGGGTGGGTGTGGTACTCGGACACCGGGTCTGCTGTGTAGGGAGTCACGGATGTTCGGGACCCCGGTGCCGTGCCCTGGTGATCAATTAGGGTAGATGTTGATAATGGGGGATTAAAGGGGTTATTTACAGGGGATCGTGACACCACCTGTAGTGTCCGGTAAGATGGTACCGGCGCTGCCGGCCGGCCGCGGAGGTGTGAAGCTTTACCTCAGGGCAGCTATTGTAGGGAGACGGTGAGGGAGGACAGTGATGAAGATGGTGCTGCAGTTCTTACCCCTCTGCTTAACTGCTGCTGATGTTGAGCCCTCCGGAATAACGGAAACCAGTTCAAGTTTAACTCCGCTTTACTCGGTACCGGTTGATGGCATAACAAGACATGGTACAGTTTGGTTTATAGGGTGGATGTTACCAGCTCAGGATTTCCCTTATGGAGTCTCTAGATGTCCTCTCTTTGTCTTTCAGGGTTATCTTCTCTCTTCCTTTCTCAATCTTTCCCACCCTTGCAGAGCTCACCCTCAAGATGATGTTAAACAGCAACACCGAAAAAACATTTTTTTGCCTCTTTTACGTTTTTTTTTTTTTTTTTTTTTTCATAACCATAAAAAATGTTCTCTAAAGGGTCCATAAAAAATGCAAAGGCTTTACTGATCGATAAAAAACAGGATGACGATAAGCAGTGAATGGGAAAAGAAAAGGAGACGCGTTTCTGTCCTACTTGGATCTTAGTCAATTCATATACCGTATATACTCGCGTATAAGCCGAGTTTTTCAGCCCAAAATTTGGGCTGAAAAGTCCCCCCTCGGCTTATACGCGGGTATATACGGTAATCCGTATATATACAGCAGCTGCCCTGAAGGTATACAGGCCCCCCCATCAAGCGCCAGGCCCCCCCCCCCCTTGCGCGGCAGCCTGTAAAGGAAAATCATACTCATCGCTGTCCCGCGCTGTCCCGCCGCTGCCATCACGATCCCGGGCTTCAATCCGCGTCTTCTGTGGTCGCGGGCAATGACGTCATTGCGCGCGACCACAGGAAGCCGGAAGACGCGGATTGAAGCCCGGGATCGTGTGTCGGCAAGCGGCGGGACAGCGCGGGACAGCGATGAGTATGATTTTCCTTTACAGGCTGCCGCGCAAGCTTGATGGGGGGGCCTGTATACCTCCGGGGCTGCTGGTGTATACAGCCCTGGGGCTGCTGCTGTATACAGCCCTGGGGCTGCTGGTGTATACAGCCCTGGGGCTGCTGGTGTATACAGCCCTGGGGCTGCTGCTGTATACAGCCCTGGGGCTGCTGCTGTATACAGCCCTGGGGCTGCTGCTGTATACAGCCCTGGGGCTGCTGGTGTATACAGCCCTGGGGCTGCTGGTGTATACAGCCCTGGGGCTGCTGGTGTATACAGCCCTGGGGCTGCTGGTGTATACAGCCCTGGGGCTGCTGGTGTATACAGCCCTGGGGCTGCTGGTGTATACAGCCCTGGGGCTGCTGGTGTATACACCCCTGGGGCTGCTGCTGCTGTATACTACCACTGGGGCTGCTGTATACTACCACTGGAGCTGCTGTATACTACCACTGGGGCTGCTGTATACTACCACTGGGGCTGCTGTATAGTACCACTGGGGCTGCTGTATACTACCACTGGGGCTGCTGTATACTACCACTGGGGCTGTATATACCTCTGGGGCTGCTGTATACTACCACTGGGGCTGCTGTATAGTACCACTGGGGCTGCTGTATAGTACCACTGGGGCTGCTGTATACTACCACTGGGGCTGTATATACCTCTGGGGCTGCTGTATACTACCACTGGGGCTGCTGTATAGTACCACTGGGGCTGCTGTATAGTACCACTGGGGCTGCTGTATAGTACCACTGGGGCTGCTGTATACTACCACTGGGGCTGCTGTATACCTCTGGGGCTGCTGTATATACCTCTGGGGCTGCTGTATACTACCACTGGGGCTGCTGTATACTACCACTGGGGCTGTATATACCTCTGGGGCTGCTGTATACTAACCACTGGGGCTGCTGCTGTATATACCACTGGGGCTGCTGCTGTATACTACCACTGGGGCTGCTGTATATACCTCTGGGGCTGCTGTATACCACACTGCTGGGGGCTGTATACCTGTGCTGGGGTCCACCCTCGGCTTATACACGAGTCAATAGATTTTCCCAGGTTTTGGGGGCAAAAGTAGGGGGGTCGGCTTATACACGGGTCGGCTTATACACGAGTATATACGGTAGTTTTTTGTGTTGTGCCTTAAAAATGACAACTTTCTAAGGCAAAAAATCAAACTCTCTTACAGCTACATCTGAGAAAAAATAAAAAAGGTATGGCTGTAAGGCTACACTCACATGGGTCACTTGCTGTCCGCGTGTGTTCCGTTTTGAACGGATCCGCTAATGCAGTGAAAATGCAGTGAAACACATTGACGTTGACTGTCCCAAACAAGTCAATGCGTTTCACAATTCTGCATTCACACGCTGCGCTTTTTACAGATCCGTTTTTTTGCTCAGTAACGGATTTGTAAAAAGAATGAGCATGTCAATTCTTTTTGTGGTTTTGACTCACCTCGTCGCACTCCCCTGGGGATGTCCAGCGATGTCTCTTCATACCGAGGTCGCAGGACCTGGCACTGCACCATGTGACTGAGTGACGTCACTCAGTCACATGTGTAGGGTCCTAAAGGCAGCGATCTCTGCAGCCTCCGGGATGTGGGAACATCACTGGGATGGGGGGGGGGTGAGTAAATAGTGCAGGTCTGTATGTGCCACCATATTGGTAGTCACTCAGCTTTCCCAGAAACATGGAAATAGTAAACTGCTGTTTATTAATAAGTCGAGGATGTCTGCTCATCAGTAAGTTTTAATCTCGACTGTCGAAACGTGCGTCGGGGTGAAGGCACGCGGTACCATTTCATTCAGAGCAATTGTTTAAAAAGATAACCCTGTTATTTATATGACCTATTCTTATGATATTGGGGCTGAGCACCGGGGGGAAGTGTATGTAATTTTTTGTATGTAATATCGACTGTCTTGTCTGCAGGCTCCCGCTTATTTCCTGCTGAAGAACGCCATACAAGTGGGATGCCGAGCCGCGGTGTATTTATCAGAACGCATATAGGAAAAAGAGATTGATTTTGTTTTCTTAAACGCAGTGGAAAATGTAAGAAGGATTCTTACCGTCTTTCAGAGTGAACCCTTTTATATCTTTTTTTTTGGGATGAAGTGGATGCCTTACAGTGCGTAGAATAATGAGCTTTTTTCTAAATGGCCACTAGGTGGCAGTGTGGATTTCTGGTCTGAAAACCTTGTAGGAAAATACAGAGATGCAGAAAACAGGGTTAAGAGTATCCGACCTCTATAGGCAGCCATCTCTGGAGGATTCATCAGGATATACCGGAGCTTCTCAATTTATTGGAGAAAACAGAGGCACGTGGTTTATTATGGAGAGGCTTCATCCGCATTGTGCCATTAAATTATTTTGCTTTAAGTTATTGTTTTTCTCTTTTTAATTATTAGTCGTTGCTTGCACAACACCGACATATTCCACAGTGCTGTACCACTCACATCTATCTGTCAGCCATGTCTTCATAGTTCAGAGGAAACCTGCAGAAACACATCCATGTGCTGAATGGTAGAGCCGGACGGCAGACGCTCCAGTACCACCGATAATGGGGGCTATCACAGTGTATGGTGCAGCCTTCCATTACTTGACATGATTGATACTTAAAGGGATTGTCCACTTCTGGACTACCTCTTATGAATGGGCCCAGGAAGGTGAAAAAAATTAAAATATTCCTTTCCTGAAGCTTTTGTCTTGTACTCGGACAAAATGTATGAAATGAAGCCCTGTTGAGTGGTGATTTGGCGCTGGATCAGTGGGTGGCATACAGACACTCTGCACCATATGTATCAGTGTGAATGGAGCCCTATGTATGCAAACATTATCTGTGCGCATAGGAAATGCCGTCTGGTATTGGCTGGTTGGGAGTGATTATATCGGTAACTAGCACCTGTGTTTGCCTCTACAGAATGGGGTCTGGCTGCATCCTGCCGAGTGCATTAGTTGATAGATTCCTGTGGCCATGCACAGTATTTGATGCTGGTCTAGGAGGTAAATGTTGTCCCCATCCCATCCCCTTTCCTGGACTAATAAATCACATGACATGAGACATTATTGCAGGAGGCGAAGCACTTTAGATACTTAGCTGCCCAAACAGTCACACAGTCATCCAGGCGGTGAGCAGACATGTCAATCAACTGAGACCAGGCCGAAATTCATCTAATGCTCTCTACAGGGACCTGTGTGATGTCACTACCAAAGTGGGCGGAGCTACGTGTACATTGTCCTTCACGTAAGGCCTGCTTAGCACTGCCCAGTACTGCCACATGGTTGTGACATCACACTTGTCCTTGTAGAGAGCATTAGATTAATTCCTGCATGTTTGCAGTAGATTGACATGTCTGCTCACCACCTGGATGACTGTATGACTGTTTGCCCAGCTAGCTAATGAGAACACATAAGTATCTAAAGTGCTTTTTTGGGATAAATACAATGATACAAAAAAACAGAGTACTAATGCACAGTACATGATCTAAATCAATGGTCCCCAACCTTTTTTGACCCGGGGACCGGCTTTATGCAAGACCATTTTTTCTGTGGCCCGGCTGGGGGTGGGGCTTTGGTCATATTGGGCGGGGCTATGGAGAAGGGGGTGGAGTTTAGCACCCTGTTTCCCGAAAAGATGCGTTACGTACTATTTTCAGGGGATGTCTTATTTTTCCATTCCCTTGCAGCCCCCAATATGGTATCGCCATCATCCTCTTGCAGCGCACAATATCCATATCATCCCCTTGCAGCCCCCCCAATGCCATATACCCCATCATAATCCCCTTGCAGCCCCTATCATCCTCTTCTTGCAGCCCCCCATCCTCTTCTTACAGCCCCCCCATCCTCATCTTGCAGCCCCCCATCCTCTTCTTGCAGCCCGTTCGGTCACCGCTCCCCCACACCTGCAGAATTACATTGCATCTCTGTTCTCTTTCTCTGCTGTGTGCATAGATGTACTGTACGTGAGAAGCCATCGGCCAATCACAGTACAACAGCCACTAGTCAATCAGGGCCCGGCTGCTGCACAATGATTGGCCCGCCTTCTGCAATGGCCGAGAGCTTCTCACGTAGATCTATGTACACACCTAAGAAAAACACTAGAGAGGCGACGTAGTGCTGCAGGTGCATGGGAGTAGTGACACACAGGGAGGCGAGCATCATCCACTGCTTCGAGGCGCCACAGAGCACACTGTGTGTAGTGCTGATTTGCGGCGGCGCGGACCGGCATGCAGACCTCCGCGGCCCATGGTCAGGGACCCTTGATCTAAGTAGCGTTGGGGGCAGTTTAATAGCAAAAAAGGACATGACGGGTTCCCTTTAAAGGAGTAATCTGATATGTTGTTAACGCATCCATTTTTCTTTATTAAAAGGGATCTGTGAGCAAAAATGACTGTTCCAACCGAGCACCTTTTCTGTAATTGACAGTTCACTGCCTGTAAGGCACTGGGATGCTGAATGCAATCTTACCTTGATTTGATTGCAGAGAAAAGTGTCCTAAAACTCCTAGAAAACAGGGTAGCAGATGATTGATGTGTGCAGCACTGCATCACTATTGGGGATTGTTTTTTTTTTTCTCCTCTGTGGGCATGCCTTTCGGCTATAAGCCAAACCCTCAGTCCTCCCTTTCATCTCTACTCTCAGTTTTGTCAGGCGCCCTCTAGGTGGAGTGTAGTGACAGTTCACAGGAGCCAGAAATTGAAAGTAGAAATGAGGGAGAAGGGTGTGGCTCGGCTTACAGCCGAAAGGCATGCCTGCAGGGAAGGAATAAAAAAAAACAACCCCAAATAGTGAAACAATGCTGCACACATTAATCATCTGCTACCCTGTTTTTCAGGAGTTTTATGACATTATTCTCTTCAATCTGTAATCATTGAAGTAAAGGTATGATTGCATTCAGCATCCCAGAGCCCATAATGAACTGGCTTCACTTTATAGCCCTAAATCATGCTGGTTGGTTCCCTTTTAACCCCTTCCCGACCTATGACGTTATAGAGACGTCATGAAAGTTGGTGCGTTCCCGACCCATGACGTCTCTATAACGTCATGGCTTCTTTGCGGTCCTGCAGCTCCGGTGACCGGTCAGTGAGAAGTCACTGGAGCTGCAGGACCGCAAGCACCTATACTTTAGCCTAGGGAAGGTGGCTTAGCCCCATCCATGGCTAAAGTTTCTCTGATTGGCAGTTAAAAGTGAAACTGCCAATCAGAGCAAATCAGAGCGATTCACCCCTCCAGATCTGATTGGAGCTCTCCAACCCACCGGTCAGCCTCCTCAGCTCTGTGTGAGCACCTCCTCCTCTCCTGGGCTCCTCCTCCTCACCGGTGGATCGTGGGTGAGGTAAGTATGGATGGATGGATGGATGAGTGCATGGATGGATGGGTGCATGCATGCATGGGTGAATTGATGGGTACATGCATGCATGAGTGCATGGATGGATGGGTGGGTGCATGGATGGATGGGTGCATGCATGGGTGGATGGATGTGTGCATGCATGCGTGGATGCATGGGTGGGTGCAACAAGGTATCAAGTGTCCTCTTGTTGTAGTCTCTGGGATAATAGTCATGGTGCACTGTATGACAGATCATTGCCATACAGTGCACCATAACTCTGACTCTGAAGAGGACACTTGATCCCTTGCTGCAATCTCTAGATGTAGCAGAGGTGATCGAGCGTTGTGGGACCTTTGTTGTGGACTACGGCGGAGGCGGTCGAGCGTCGTGGGACCTTTGTTGTGGACTATGTCAGATCTTTATAATAAAGATGGAGTCCGACTTTTGTTTGTGTTTTTTTTTTTTTTAATTTTCAAATAAAACGATTTTTCTCTATGTGGTGTATTTTTTGACTATTTCCTAGAGATTCCTAGTGGCCGGGCATAACATTGGCCCGACATTATGAATCTTGGACTTAGTGCCAGCTGACAATAAAAAAGCTGTCATTAACCCCTTTATTACCCAGTTTGCCACCGGCATCAGGGCAACTGGAAGAGCCTGGGTACAGTTCCAGAAAATGGCACTTCAATGAATGCGTCATTTTCTGGGGCGGCTGCAGGCTGCAATTCGCAGCATGGGAGGTCCAGAACGTTTGGGTCTCTCCATGCTGAGGATTCCAGCCCCCAGCTGCCAAGTTGTACCTGGCTGGGCCAAAAATATGGCGGAGACCCATGTAATTTTTTTTTCTAGAATTAGTTCTAAAAAAAAAAAAAAATGGCTTTGCTGAAAATAGCTCACTCAGTAGAGGCGCCATTTTCTGGTTCTGTACCCCAACTCTTCCAGTTGCCCTTGTGTTAGTGGCACATGGGTTCTCCATACGCGACATGGTGTCCGCTAACAATTTCAATGAAAAATTAGCTCCAATTGTTAGCGGGAACCATGTTGCGTATGGTGAGCCCCTCCCTGTGTGCCTGAACATTGGAGCTCCCCCACAAGTGACCCCATTTTGGAAACTTGACCCCCCAAGGTACTTATCTAGATGCATAGTGAGCAGTTTGAACCCCCCCCAGGTGGAGCTCCAATGTTTAGGCACACAGGGAGGGGCTCGGCAAATGCGATATGGTGTCTGCTAACAATTTGAATGGAAAATCAGCTCAAATTGTACTTTTGTTTCCACAAAAATTTTCTTTTAGCCTAATTTTTTTTTCATTTTCACATGGGCAACAGGATAAAATGGATCCAAAATTTGTTGGGCAATTTCTCCTGAGTACACCGATACCTCATATGTGGTCATAAACCCCTGTTTGGGCACACGCCAGGGCTCAGAAGGGAAGGAGCGCCATTTCACTTTTTGAATGGTAAATTAGCTCCAAAAGTCAAATTGCGCTCTTTCCCTTCTGAGCCCTGCCGTGCGGCCAAACCGTGGTTGATTATCACATATGAGATATCGATATACTCAGGAGAAATTGCCCAACAATTTTTAGGATCCATTTTATCCTGTTGCTCATGTGAAAATGAAAGAATTGAGGCTAAAAGAACATTTTTGTTGGAAAAATTAAAATGTCCATTTTTTGTTTCCACTTTGCCTTAGGTCCTGTGAAGCACCTGAAGGGTTAATAATCTTCTTGAATGTAGTTTTGAGTAGCTTGAGGGGTGCAGTTTTTGGAATGGTGTCACTTTTGGGTGTTTTCTGTCATGTACACCCCTCAAAGGGACTTCAAATGTGATGTGGTCACTAAAAAAATGGTTTTGTAAATTTTGCTGGAAAAATGAGAAATTGCTGATGAACTTTGACCCCTTATAACTTCCTACCAAAATTTTTTTTTCCCAAAATTGTTCTGATGTGAAGTAGACATGTGGGAAATGTTATTTATTAACTATTTTGTGGCACATAACTCTCTGGTTTAGCAAAATAAAAATTCAAAATTTGAACATTGCAAAATGTTCAAAATTGTTGCCACATTTTTTATTTTTTAACAAATAAATGCAAAAATTATCAACCTATATTTACTACTAACATGAAGCCCAATATGTCACGAAAAAACAATCTCAGAATCGCTAGGATCCGTTGAAGCGTTCCAGAGTTATAACCTCATAAAGGGACACTGGTCAGAATTGCAAAAAATGTCAAGGTCTTTAGGGTCAAAATAGGCTGGGTCCTGAAGGGGTTAAATATTCTTTGTTACCTATTTTCTCACCTCTAAATTTGGGGCATATTTAATAATCCGCAATATACGGTATATTTTTATCTAACATGCCGAGTGTTTGAGCGGACCATACATGGCGGCTGTAGTGCAGGCTCGGCTCCATGCTGCTATAGTGAATTGCGTGAGAGGTTGCGTTTACCTGAGGCATCTTCAGGGTCACAGTGGTCTTTAATGCCATATACTAGGACATTACATACATATGCTTTGAGATATGAATGTGGCTCATATCGGCATTTAGGGCGCTGAATGATAAAGGCTCCCTCACCCCTCCCTATTAATCCCCCTCCCAATACACGTTTGTCCTGAATTAGGAGAGTCATATAAACCGGGCAGATTTTCTTCCTTGACAATAAAACAGGCTCAACCATTCGTACTTCTGACAACTGATCATCCCTGTCCCCATCAGGGCTCACAATCTACATTATGTTCCAAATTATTATGCAAATGTTCTTTTTCTCTTATTTTCCTAAATAGTCGGTACAAATGACAGTCAGTGTAATAAGTCATCACCCGCTAGAGTATACATCGAATTTTATTGCAGAAACCTCCCAATGATAACAGTATAAAATTCAAAATTAAAAAAACCTCTAAATGCACTGTTCCAAATTATTAGGCACAGTAGAGTTTCTAAGTATTTGATACGTTTGAAAGAACTGAAAATGATGATTTGTTGAATTTGCAGCATTAGGAGGTCACATTCACTGAAATAAAAAGCTATTTAACTCCAAAACATCCTAACAGGCCAAGTTACATGAGAACATAGGAACTCTTCTTTGATATTACCTTCACAATTCTTGCATCCATTGAACTTGTGAGTTTCTGGAGAGTTTCTGCTTGTATTTCTTTCCATGATGTCAGAATAGCCTCCCAGAGCTGCTGTTTTGATGTGAACTGCCTCCCACCCTCATAGATCTTTTGCTTGATTATACTCCTAAGGTTCTCTATAGGGTTGAGGTCAGGGGAAGATGGTGGCCGCACTATGAGTTTATCTCCTTTTATACCTATAGCAGCCAATGACACAGAGGTATTCTTTGCAGCATGAGATGGTGCATTGTCATGCATGAAGATGATTTTGATCCTGAAGGCACGTTTTTGCTTTTTGTACCATGGAACAAAGTTCCCAGTGAGAAATTCTATATACTTTGCAGAGGTAATTTTCACACCTTCAGGAACCTTAAAGGGGCCTACCAGCTGTTTCCCAATGATTCCAGCCCAAAACATGACTCCTCCACCTCCTTGCTGACGTCGCAGCCTTGTTGGGACATGGTGGCATCCACCAACCATCCACTACACCATCCATCTGGACCTTCCAGGGTTGCTCGGCACTCATCAATAAATAAGACTGGTTGAAAATTAGTCTTCATGTAGGTCCGGGCCCACTGCTACCGTTTCTGCTTGTGAGCACTGTTTAGGGGTGGCCGAATAGTAGGTTTATGCACCACAGCAAGTCTTTGAAGGATCCTACACCTTGAGGTTCGAGGGACTCCAGAGGCACCAGCAGCTTCACATATCTGTTTGTTGGTTTGTAAGGCCTTTTTAGCAGCTGCTCTCTAAATCCGATGAACTTGCCTGGCAGAAACCTTCCTCATTTTGCCTTTATCTGCACGAACACATCTGTGCTCAGAATTTTTTTAAGTTTTCGTGCAATATCAAATGTTTTCATCCCTTGTCCAAGGCATTGCACTATTTGTTGCTTTTCGGCAGCAGAGACATCCTTTTTCTTTCCCATGTTACTTGAAAACTGTGGCCTGCTTAATATTGTGGAACACCCAGTTTTCCTTTTGTTGGGCTCACCTGCCAAACTAATTATCACAGTATCTGAGATTGATTTCAGTGATCCAAAGAACCCTGAGACACAATACCATCAATGGGTTTCATTGACAAAACAAACCCCTATGACACTTAAAACCAATTTACATAATAATTTTGAACATGGTTTATATTCCCTATCCATATGTCTTTGGAGTCTGGGAGGAAACTGGAGAACCCTGAAGAAACTCACACAAACACAGGGACAATATACAAACTTTTTGCAGATGTTGCTTTTGGTGGGATTCCAACCCAGGACCCCATGCCTGCAATGCTGCAGTGCTAACCACTAAGTCACCATACAGTGCTAACCACTGAGCCTCCATACAGTACTAACCACTGAGCCTCCATACAGTGCTAACCACTGAGCCACCATATACAGTGCTAACCACTGAGCCACATATACATGCTACCACTGAGCCACCATATACAGTGCTAACCACTGAGCCACCATATACAGTGCTAACCACTGAGCCACCATCCAATACAGTGCTAACCACTGAGCCACCATATACAGTGCTGACCACTGAGCCACCATATACAGTGCTAACCACTGAGCCACCATATACAGTGCTAACCACAGAGCCACCATATACAGTGCTAACCACTGAGCCACCATACAGTGCTAACCACTGAGCCACCATACAGTGCTAACCACTGAGCCACCATATACAGTGCTAACCACTGAGCCACCATATACAGTGCTAACCACTGAGCCACCATATACAGTGCTAACCACTGAGCCACCATATACAGTGCTAACCACTGAGCCACCATACAGTGCTAACCACTGAACCACCATACAGTGCTAACCACTGAACCACCATACAGTGCTAACCACTGAGCCACCGTACAGTACTAACCACTGAGCCACCATACAGTGCTAACCACTGAGCCACACTTGCTGCCTATTGTTACCAAATATCATAATGGTCTTTATTATATGTGAAAAGACTAAAGAAATCCAACTCATGATGGAGGGGATGTGTGACTGCGACATTCAAGGAGGCCATGTATGATTTATTGATGTCCCTGTGCTGTGTGACATTACTACAGACCGACATATAAATGACTTCCTGGAATGTCCTGTGCCCTGCGGAAATATCTTATAATAAGGACGGATGTAAATAGATGAGTCCTGTTTTTAGCATCTGAAACCCGTGAGTGATCAGACTGGAAGAAGTCTTCTTCTACTGCTCAAGTTAGGATTATGACTAAAATGGAAATGTGCTGCCGCATAGTGCAACGTATATATATATGTACAATAATGTGATCGACCTATAGAAGAGACTTTACATGGACTTGACACATAGTATTGGCAGCCCTACAGGTGCCCGGTCCTTGGGGTCCACTCGCCATTTAGGCTCATGCATAACAATTGGTCCAGTGTGTACAAAGTGTATGAAACTCCATGCGAAGTAAATATGGTAGGAGTGGTATGATTAATGGCATGCTATAGTAATGGTATACTATGGTAATGCCGTGCTATGATAATGACGTGCTACGATTAATGGCATGCTATGGTAATGGCGTGCTACAATAATGGCATGCCATGGTAATGGTGTCCTATGATAATGGCATGCTATGGTAATGGCGTGCTACAATAATGGCATGCCATGGTAATGGTGTCCTATGATAATGGCATGCTCTGGTAATGGCGTGCTACAATAAGGGCATGCTAATGTAATGGCGTGCTATCATGTTGACATACAACAATAATGGCGTGCTACAGTAATGATGTGCTACAATAATGGCGTGCTATGGTAATGACGTGCTACGATAATGACATACTATGATAATGGCGTGCCACGATAATGACATGCTACAGTAATGGCATGCCTCAGTAATCACGTGTTATGGTAATTGTGTGCTACGATAATGGCCTGCTATTGTAAAGGCGTGCTATGATAATGACATGTTATCATAATGGTGTACTACAGTAATGGCTTACTACTGTAATGGCATGCTGCGGTAATGGCGTGCAATGACAATGACATGCTACAGTAGTGCCAAGCTACGATAATGGCGTGCTATGGTAATGGTGTGGTACGATAATGGCATGCTACGGTAATGGCGTGGTATGATAATGGTGTGCTATGTTCCAGATATTTGCCAAGGGAGGATGTCCAGCACCAACACCAGGGGAACACACTTTGCTTTGGTTCTGCTCCACAGTCCAAATGCCGGACTGTTACCCGGAGTAACCCTCAGGGTCTGAACAATTTAGAGGGGGCTTTGGTTCCTAATACAATTTCCCACTGCAGGTTCTCCTCCTGTCTTCCATGCTAAAACCCCTTCTATTGACTACACCTCACCCCCAAGGAACACTCACTAATCTCATTAGAGAGCCATGTATACATTATGGAACATACAGTTTATCAATACAGATGCAAAACGCAAAGGTATCCCTTGAGTGTCAGGGTGATAACACCTCTGACCCTCTTACACATTGACCTGCTGTGATTACAAATGTTGCAGTTGATCATGGATTGAAATGAAGGGAATAATCAAGGAATACATGGCTGCCTATGTAGGTTTGCATTGGAGCTTAGGAAAGAAGAGAATCCAGAAATTCTGTAGTTAAAAATGTAGAAGTTTAATCTAAAATTAAAAACGTGGTGCACACCTAAAGAAGGAAGGGAACAAGTGAAGAAAATATAAAATCACATGGACACGATAACACGTTTTGAACCGGATCGGTCCAGTTCGAAACACGGGATGATTAAGAACTGGCCTGGTTTGAAACGCGTTATCATTGCCATGTGATGTTATATTTTCTTCACTTGCTCCCCTACCTTCCTTTTGTATGTGGCACCATATTTTTAATTTTTTTAACTGCAGGATTGCTTGATTCTCGTTTCTGCTACGTACCATCCGGTGGCCAGCTGGATTCTTCTGTCCGGGCATCCCTGTATTCATGGAGAAGGACTCGCTTACTGCTTTTCTCTGTGGCCGAGCTGATAACTATTTTTTTCTTCATTGGAGCAGAATGGTAGGAGATCAAAAAAAACTAAATTGATATATTAAATATTGCAATTGATGGATCCTATTGATTCAAGTCCCTGTCTAGAAATGATAAATTGGACATTATTAGGAAGTACAATGCTTCGATGTGTCTGAGATGGTGACCAGAAAAATGCCCACAGGGTTGAGGTTACGGTTAGGGTTTAGGTGTTAGGGTTATGGCTAGGTGTGAAGGTTAAGGGTTAGAACTAGGGTTGGGTGTTAAGTGTTAAGTGTTAGGGTTATGGTTAGGGCTAGAGTTAGGTGTTATGTTTAGAGGCTAAGGTTAGGTGTTAGGTTTAGAGGTTAGGGCTAGAGTTAGGTGTTATGGCCACTTTACACGCGGCAACAGGAAGATAGAAACCGGCAGGTGTCGGAGACAATTGTACCTTTTACCTTCAAAACACCTTGCAGATACCGGAATTACACGCAGCCACTTCAAGGTGTTTTGAAGGTAAAAGGTACAATTGTCTAATGGCCATTCGGATTAGAGGATAGGGTGAGGTGTTAGGTTTAGAGGTTAGGGCTACGGTTAGGTGTTAGGTTTAGAGGTTAGGGCTAGAGTTAGGTGTTAGGATTAGAGGTTAGGGTGGAGTGTTAGGTTTAGAGGTTAGGGCTAGGGTGAGGTGTTAGGTTTAGAGGTTAGGGCTAGGGTGAGGTGTTAGGTTTAGAGGTTACGGCTAGAGTTAGGTGTTAGGATTAGAAGATAGGGTGAGGTGTTAGGTTTAGAGGTTAGGGCTAGGGTCAGGTGTAAGGGTTATCACACCCAAGACAATTGAATATATGATATTAGAGAATCACATTTAATGCCAGTGGAATGTACAATCTATTACTATAATATGTAGATCACCTTCTTGAATGAATTAATCAATCAATCAATGAATCAATGAATGAATGAAAACTTGACATAAGTCTTTTTTCCACACAGCTCTTTGGTGAACTTTTCTATTTCCTTTATCACTAATGGCAACATATATGATGAGGAAAACATGAAATGGTTGGTGCTTATTATTTTATTTTTCTATTTCATATGTTTCTTGATTTCTGTCTTGTATGTCAATATAATTATGTTTTGCTTATGTCATTATGGTGTCTGACAAAGGCCTGTTGAAGGGCCGAAATGCATACACATCTTCCATGAAACATTATATTTTGTCAGGTTTAGGGATTAGGTGTTAGGGTTATGGTTAGGTGTTAGGGCTAGGTGTTAAGGTTAAGGGTTAGGACTAGGGTTAGGTGTTAGAATTATGGTTAGGTTAGGTGTTAGGGTTATGGTTAGGGTTATGGCTAGGTGGTTGGTCTAGGGTTAGGTGTTAAGGTACCGTTACACGGTATGAGATCGTGAACGATATCGCTTAAACGTCACGAGTTTGGAGTCGTTCAAGCGACATCGTTACTACCTTGTTGCGTGTGACTTTGAGATATGGTTAGGATAAATCGTTGGGTCGTTGATCGCAGATTTGAGAAAATGTTCTCAAATCATACTATCCACGATCAGCCAACCTGCTGCATTGTTCTGTGTGACATTACGATACCGATGTCGTTCATGACATCCTACATCAGTGAACAAGAATCATTCGCTGGGTTGTGCGAATGATAGCTGCTCGCTACATTGTTGGTGCGTCGTCCACGATATCTACACACGTGACAGCTCACCACCGATGTCAAAACGGTGTCCTAATGACCGCGTGCTCATGAGATCGTTAGTGAGATCGTTTCAACATTGAAGCGTCTAACGGTACCTTATGGTTAGGTTAGGTGTTAGGGTTATGGTTAGGGTTATGGCTAGGCGGTTGGACTAGGGTTAGGTGTTAAGGTACCATTACACGGTATGAGATTGTGAACGATATCGCTTAAACGTCACGAGTTTGGAGTCGTTCAAGCGACATCGTTACTCCCTCGTTGCGTGTGACTTTGAGATATGGTTAGGATAAATCGTTGGGTCGATGATCGCAGATTTGAGAAAATGTTCTTAAATCATACGATCTACGATCAGCCAACCTGCTGCATCGTTCTGTGTGACATCGCAATAACGATGTCGTTCATGACATCCTACATCAGTGAACAAGAATCATTCGCTGGGTTGTGCGAACGACAGCTGCTCGCTACATCGTTGGTGCGTCGTCCACGATATCTACACATGTGACAGCTCACCAACGATGTCCTAACGACCGCGCGCTCATGAGATCGCTAGTGAGATCGTTTCAACATTGAAGCGTCTAACGGTACCTTATGGTTAGGTTACGGTAGGGTTATGGTTAGGTGTTAGGGTTGGGTTGCCTGTGGGCATTTTTCAGGGAAGCGTCTAAGATATCGTTGTAAAATATCCATTTAAAGGTATCATCACCTGCAGTCTGTTAGTTTATAGTCCTGACCAACGCTGCACTTAGCACTTTGTAGTGGATTCTGCAATGAGAAACATTTAGCATATTGTCGCGCCTTCCAGGAGAGGTGAAAAGCCCGATATCACAGTTGAAAGTCAGATTATCATAGCGATGACAGCTTTACAGCGTCAGCCACATTCACGAGCCACTTACATGTCACGATGAAGCCATTGCACTTGTTTCTTTATTTTCGCCCTTCCCTGCTGCGTTCTCATACACGGCCTGTATCATTGTAAAAATAGACTCCCTTGAAGTTATCGTTATAATGGCGGAAGAATGTGCCAGTTGTCTGCCCATTTGTTTACAATACAAGCGATCCGGCTGCCAGGCATCAAACACATTCACCGTATAAGTTTGAGATTACCTGGATTGCGAAAAAGATTTACAAAGAGCACTTTGATGTGAATGTATCTATTACAGCAGATGTATCAGCAAGCGATAGTGTACGGTACAAAGGAACATGCCTTTTATGTTTTATATAGGTACAAAGCCGCTCGGGGGAATACTTTCATCTTTTTCACTATTTGAAATGTGTTTATATAGATAAAGGTCTATTAAATGTCCTAGTAGTAGGGCCTTGGACATTATTATAAAGGTACACCCACCTTTTGAACATTCTTTCATAATGTATATATAGCTTGACAGTCATACAAAGTCATGCCTGCACAATATCAGAGGTGTATTCATAGTTCTGCACGTTTCTTATCAAATTTAGTTGAGCCTCAATAATGCAGTGAAAAAGGTATTTTTTTTTCCATCTTCATTTAACGCTATGTGCACACACAGAAAAAAAGGGATCCATTTGTGCTCAGTAAAATTTGCATGAAAACCTTATCAGGTTTTAGAAAAACCAAAAACAGCACAAATGGATCACTTTTGCAGCTGTGTTTGTGCTGCGTTTGTGCACAGCATTCAGTTGATTGCACAGTCTTTACAGCCTGTTTATTGTTTATCCTTAGTAGGAGCTTATTTAATTTAATCTGGAGCTTAAAGGGTTAATGGTCCTTTTCTATCCTGCTGTGATTAACATGTAGTTGTAATCTCAGCTTCAGCCACATGATTCTGCTATATAAACCTACTCCTTACTCCTTCCTATGCTGGCTATAGTTCACTCTATACTGACCCATGAAGGAGTTATTTTACCAACAGATGCGGTGGAATCAGCGGTGTAACTAGGATTGCCGGCGCCCAGGGCAAGGATCTGTTTTGGCGCCCCCCCCCCCGCCAAAGTAGGTGAGGACCCGGGGGGGGGGTGCTGTCAGATTCCAGCCCCGCTTTCCCCTATTGCAGCCCTGGATGGTTGAGAAGGGGGGGACGCCAGTGGACCTGCAGAAGCTAAGGATGTAGGATAGTGGCGGCCCCGTGTACGCGCACCCGCGACCTCTGTGCACCCGCCTCCCATCTGCCGGGATCACAGCTCACCTCTCGGCCATACACGGTGCAGTATCCTGTGTGGTTCAGGCTTACACACCGGGGACGCCGCATTGCTCCGGGTCATGGAGCCACAGCTGGGGGTGAGCGTCTGTGTGCCGGAATAGACGCAGCTGAGGCCGGAGCAGAGCAGGGCACTGCATTACATGGAGGGAGGAGAGCCCCGGAGCGGAGGAGGAGACGGAGCCCATCACTGAGCCGCCATGCATCTGCACCAGGTGCTCACTGGAGCCGTCAACCCCGGGGACAACTGCTACTCTGTGGCCAGCGCCAGTGACGTCCGGGGAGAGGAGGGGGAGTGCCGCCGGCGCCCCCCCCGCTGAGTTGTGCCCGGGGCAAAAGGTCCGGCTGCACCCCCCTAGATACGCCCCTGGGTGGAATCCCCCTCTGGAGAAGAATTGGAGGTCTTTTGTCTAATATTTTCCCCTAGCTTGTCTCTTTTTTCTCATTTTGGCTTTATATTAGTAGTAAGAGTAGTGTTTTACTGGCTGTGCACTAGCCAGAGGACTCTCACTACCAGATAGGCATTGATTGGGTTCAAGTCCAGGGTCAGCCGTGACCGCGCACAGGGATAAAGAACCCATCCACAGATGTTAGAGAGCTCAGGTCATTTAGGTGGTAACCTCTACACCTCCCTATCACCAGGACCTTTCTATTCATCTTCCCTGGTGTACCCCTCCTGTTATGCCGCCAACCAGGTGTTCCCTCGCCCCAACGTGACACTGCTCTGCTGTAATGCCCAGGACTCTACATCTTATTCAAAATAATAATTTGGCATTTCATAGATCTGTTTTTGGAATCAGTGTTACCCCCAACAATCAGCAAATTATCATCTGTCCAAGTGGTAACTGGCCTAGCTGGGACAACTCCTTTGAAAATGGGGAAGGAAAACTGTTCAATGATGGAAAACAGAACATGTAAATCAAGGTGCAGTACCAGGAACAAATTCTAGAATGCTTCACCCCACAAAAGCGTCTTATAAGGAATTAGAAGTAAGAGTTCACCAAGCATATAAAAACTGCTTAGGCATATCCTCATGATAATTTAGGTGAGAATAATGGAATCACTTGGCCTGCTGGCAGGTAGTCCAACCACACCTCCACCACTGATTGGCTGCTTTCTTCCTATGCACAGTGTACACAGGTAGCTGCCAATCATCAGTGTGGGCAGAGTTATATAGATAGATTAAACAATTTTAGGTTAATACTGCAGCAAACAGCCCAGTAAGTGACACATTACTGGAATCTGGAACTGTACACCTACATCATGCAGCTGTCAGTGAGGTAGCAAAAACCTTTGGGTCAAATTCCCTTTAAAGACATTTTCCTAAAATTGAAAGTTATCCCTTATGCAAAGGAATCCAAGCAATCCTGGGTATGGGGTGGATTTGAATGGTGCAGTGAAACCTAAGTTTGACCTCGTGCTGCATTAATGGAAATAGCTGAGCGCTTAAAGGGAACCAACCAGCAGGATTTAGGGCTATAAAGTGAAGCCAGTGCCTTACAGGCTCTGGGATACTGAGTGCAATCATACCTTGATTTCAATGATTACATGTATGATTGCAGAGAAAAGTGTTATCAAACATCAGGAAAACAGTTCAGCACATTAGCATAAGTAGGTGCATGTTCACACTGGCCTCAAAACAGCAAAACCAACAAAAAATATATATAGTGAGCAAATTACCCTGAAGTAATTGAACTAATACATTTCAAAGTGCATACAAGTAAAACAGGGTACTTCGTGACATCATTTGATCAAAAAATGCACAAGCCATCTCACCACGTCAAGGCAACCCCGTCGGGACAGTCCCTACCTAATGATATTAAAAACCTTACCTGATGTTGGCAACATAAACCTGTCAAGGACTGAGTAGAACCTGGGTCCCAAAGGAGAACACCAAGCAATGGGGAGCTGTGCACACTAGTATAATCCCTGGACGCATCCTGCATCCACCACCTCGCCGGCATGTCACCCGTGTGCAGCTTTACATAAAGGAATCTGAACGCAACTGAATGGTGAGTGCTGCCTTTTACTATAACTGGACACTAGGATAATGTCCAGCTCTTATAGGTAGGCCACACCCAAGGTTGCAGTGACTGCAAAATAAATTGATCTACAAGATCATCAGTAAGGCTACAGGCTAGCCGAAATACATCGCCTTTACTGACCACCATGTGCTGATCTGGTTTGACGTTTTACGTGCTGGAAACCTGTTTTAACCTTTATCTAAATGAATGGAAATTTTGTAAGAACTCGAGGTGCGGACACTCCTTTACTTGCTGGACAAATTCACTATGTTCATCTGTGATGACAATAGCAGGGATCTGTCCCGGTCTGTGAGATCAGGACGTGCAAAGACTGGAGGGGCTAGGTCTTCACCTGCTTGAAACTCACAGGAGACAGAGGGAGGGAGGAGGGTTTGGGTTAGAGCAGACAGGAGAGTAATACAAAGAAACCCAGTGAATAGTGATGTTGTGCTTCACTTATGCTAATGTGCTGCACTATTTTTCCTGTGCTTAATACATCTTCTCTGCAATCGTACATGTACTCATTGAAATAAACATATGATTGCACTCAGCATTCCACAGCCTGTAAGGCACCAGCTTCACTTTACAGCACTAAATCCTGTTGGTTCCCTTTAAGGCTGGCTTCACACTGTGGTCAGGTCCGATCCGGGGCTGTCAGGGGTGAACCTGACAGCCCCGGACCGGATCTGGACACAGAACCGGAGGGCAAATATGCCCTCCGGCCCAGATGTTGCAGAGCTCAGCTGTCCCCTGCGAAGTGGTGCTGAACCGCTTCACAGGGGACAGCTCCTTGGTGCTGAAGTTCAGCGTAGCTCACTCTAAACTTCAGCCGCAGGTGTCTGGTTCCCGGATCCTCCTGGATCGGGGCAATCCGGCCCCATAGACTCCCATGCTAGGGAGCGCCGGAATGCCCCAGATCCGGTAGAATCCGGGAGGATCCGATTTGGGGAGATTTTTCTCCCCGGACACAAAAATCCAGCATGCGCCGATTTTGTGTCCGGGGAAAAAAAATCTGATTCCTCCCGGATTCTCCCGGACACATGGAAACCGGATGGCAGAGAGTTGCCATCCGGCTCCATCCAGCCCATAGGGCTGCATGGGGTGAAAATCTAGTCCGGGGCTGTCCAGTTTACACCGGACAGCCCCGGATCGGACCTGACTGCAGTGTGAAGCCAGCCTTACTAATTTTTCTGGAAGTCTTATAGACAATGAATGAGGTGGGGGATAAATATGTGCATCCATTCTCCATCTAACATCAAGCCTTTGCAGAGAATGTGATGAAATTCCTGATGAAGGAGAGTTTCTCCAAAACTCATTGAATAAGTCACAATTTGGAGACTAAAGGAATATGTCATCCTTCAATAGATAGAATTGTGGCTCATTACTTTTCATCTCTGGCGCTTATGTATTGTCTGATAATAAGAATGCAGGGGCTATCTCACGATCTAATTAGATCATAGGTGTTTCATGGTGGTTTTGTCCTACACAACCACAGCAGGTGAGCACCACCTTGTCAATCTATCTAAGTGTTTTGTGGAGTAAACCCGATTTTGCTTTCGCTACCCATATATTTCTTATAGTGCGTAATTCTTTTTTCCAGCAATCTCATAGACAATTAATGGGGCGGAGGCTAAGCAAGTGCATCCATTCTCCATCCAAAACTAAGCCTCTGCAGAGCCACAATCTCAGGATTTCCTGAGTTTCCCAGGTTTCGGACCCCAAGCAAGCAGAAAATCATCTTGCAATTCTAGAGAAAACACTTTAAAATAAAAATAATCTTATAAATAGAAGGGGGATCAACAAGCTCTCCTGGTATCCCAGGTAGGGATGAAGATTAACCCCACCACTTTCAGTCCCAGAACTCCAGGTATATGCAGCAGATTTTCTGTCCAGATTTTGAGGAACTGGAAAGCCGTGGTGGAAATAGACCGGTGTTGTCAATTTATAATCTACGGGGCGTCAGGGGCGGGCAAATTTCAGCCTGGGGGGCAAGCACACAGCAGTGGTCCCTGAGCAGTGAGCTTCAAAGGCAGAGTGGCCTCCCAGACCAACATGACAGATGGTTGGGTGGCCTCAAAACTGCCCCTGGGCCAGCCAGCCTCTGCGGGGCATCCATGAATAGGATGAAATGTCTCTTCTCCCATTCGCCTCTAAGCTACTTGAACAGCACGTCCACTCTGAACTGTCCTCTCACCGCCTACAGTCCGGCTTCCGACCCCTCCACTCCACCGAAACAGCCCTGACCAAAGTCACCAACGACCTACTTGCCGCCAAGAACAAATGCCACTACTCCATCCTCCTCCTCCTCGACCTGTCCGCCGCCTTCGACACAGTTGACCACTCCATTCTTCTCCGGATCCTGGAATCCCTCGGCATCACCCACCTTGCCCTCTCTTGGATCTCCTAATGCCTAGCAGACCGGACCTTCAGTGTCTCCCACTCCCACACCTCCTCCTCGCCCTACCCCTTTTCTGTCGGAGTCCCCCAAGGTTCGGTCCCGGGACCACTACTTTTCTCCATATACACTCTCGGCCTAGGACAACTCATTGAGTTCCATGGCCTCCTGTACCACCTCTACGCCGACAACACCCAAATCTACTTGTCCGGCCTCGACATCACCTCCCTACTCTCCAAAATCCCACAATGCCTTTCCACAATCTCATCCTTTTTCTCTGCTCGCTTCCTTAAACTCAACATGGACAAAACTGAATTCATAGTCTTCCCCCCAAGAAATTCCCCCCACTTCCCAACCTATCCATCTGTGTCAATGACTGCGCCCTCTCCCCAGTCTCCCAAGCCAAGTGCTCGGTATCTTGCTCCTCCCACCCTTCAAGCCACACATCGATGCATCTCACATTCCCTCCGGTCAGCTTAGAAACATCTCGATTCCGCTCTTCCTTACCCATGACACTGATAAACTTATATGCTAATCATTTTCCGCCATTGACTACTGCAATCCTATCACTGGCTACCATCCATCCCTCACACCCTCCAAATCTATTACAATTCCCGCTGGCCCGCCTAATCCATCTGTCCTCATATCCCTGGTCTCCCCCTCTGCAAGCCTTCACTGGCTCCACTGCCTCAAGAGACCCAGTTCAAAAACATAAATGCATACATAACGATACACAACCTGGTCCAACAACATCTCCGCCCTGGTCTCCGAACCTACCCTCACGCAACTGTTCTCCCAAGAACTCCTACTATGCCCCCTCATTCTCTCGCACACGCATTCAGGACTTCGCCCTGGCATTGCATAACTCTGGAACTCCTACCCAACCTTCAGACACTCTACGACCTGAGAGCTTCAAGTGGCGCCTAAACTTCACCTAGTCCGTGCAAGCCTACACTGCCATGAGACAGTGGACGCTTGTAACTGACACTCCCCAGCCTACTGTATCCCACACGCCCTTGTAGTGTGAGCCTGTGGACAGGGCCCCCCTGCCTGACCATATGTCCTGATTGTTAGAGTTATTGTAATTGTGCTTGTCCCCCTATCCTCAGTAAAGCAGCCAGGGAACCTAATGGCGCTATCAAATAATAGATAATAAAAATGTGCTGCAAATCTGCGGCATATCTGTGCACACATAACCTGATAGGAACACTAGATCAATGCTGTTATGGCTCCGGTCTATGAGTCTGACACCCTGGTGGTTCTAGTCTGGACGCTGGAGCTGTTTACGTCTTGTGACTTGACCTTTACCATATTGTAGGGAGGATACGGCATGATCTAATGATTTTGGCAAGTCACCCGAGCTCGGTGATTGAGACTGGAGCTTTCAATTCAATTGTCACTTTAAGAACTCCTAGTAAATACCAACAGCTGCATTCTGTCAGGATCTCGTGAGCCAAGGAAGAATTAATGGCTTTCAGACAGTCACGCAGATGCTGGTAGTAAAATACAAATGGCATTGACATTACTACAGGTTGATGAGTGTTTGTTTTCAGCACAAAAGAAATACAAAACTGACTTGTTTAAAGGAGCACTCCGCAATTCTCCGCAATTCTATTCCATTCTTCTGTTTGTATAGTGTAGTGATGGCCGAGCAGAAGACCACTGTGCAGGGATCAATTACGGTGCACAAGAAACAAGGGAACAGGTTTATTAACAGGCAGGAAAGGTGTGTGTCTATGACTCACCCAGGGTATGGGGACTCGGGTATCTGGGCCCTCTGCTTCGGTAGGATGTCACTGGTGACCTGCCCAGACCCTTGGCCCTGGGGTCTTACTTAAAAAAGGGGTAATTGGAATGGGAGAAATAAAATTTAAAAGTTTATTGTTACGCCACCTGCAGATTCTGGTGACTGGACACCAGCAGCCGCCTCAGTCCTCCGGATGGCGATAGTATGACGGCTGAGTTGGAACAGCTCCCTGCAGGTGGAGCTGGGCCTCCGGGGCAGTAATACACCGATGATGGGGGGTGCAAGCTGTTGAGGAAAGTTGCCAGCAAGGCAGTGACGGGAGAAAAGCACACGGATCTCATTCACTTTACCCTTGTACTTTACTTGGTAAACCGGTCAAGTGGCAAAGCAGTTTACAGGAAAACAGTGTTTTCAGCAGGTAGCTGGCCGGGTAGTCATAGAAGGATGTAATGTCTCTCTGAGGCCACCTATGATGTTCCTTCTGCTTTCTTTTCCCTCTGCGTCTTTCTCTCTGTCCTCTGATATCTGCGCCCCTACTATCCGTGCGCTGTCCTGTGCTCCCTCATGGTTTACCAGGCCCGTTGGGTGAAATGAGGTCCTTCTATCTCTTCCAAGGGGCTAACCCGGTTTAGGGACGACTGGCGGGGTTACACGTTCTGGACGGTTGTCAGGACCTCGAGAGAGATCCTCAACTGGCCGGTGTTGACGTTGAGGACTGAATTTTGCCTGCACCATGTCTCATGGACCGGTTCCCCGTTGCGGACTAGGATCCCCTCGGCACGTCACTTTGCCCAACTCTGGGTCACCTCCTTCCTCTCTTCTTCTTTTTCTTTCTCTGTTCTGTCTGACTTCTCTCTCTCTCCTTCCTGCACCGCTCCTGTTCCTTCCCGCTCACTCTCTTCACTACACTTATACTCCTCCCACTGGGTGGGGCTCACCCAGGATCAGGTTAACTCTTCAGTCCCCCTACACTAAGTGTGTGAATGAAGGAATGAGAGCCTCAGATTAACATTACACCCCCTGATGACAGGAGTATTGCACCTCTTATATGGGTGCAGTACCCCATCTGTGACGCCTGACCAGGTGGGGAGCCACATATATGGAAGTTAACAGGGGATGCAGTATAACAAGCATTGAGCTTAACAGATGACACAGCTTCAAACTGGGCTGCTCAGCTGCACATCACCCCAACTATTACAAGTGATATACAGCACACAACTTTGTAAATACAATGTATTCACAACTACACTGCACTTACAAGCCTCACTGGTCTTTGCACTCGGGCTGTATGGATACCGCGCTGTGACTACCGAGTCCTACGCTATGCCCTAATGTGTGCGCACACCAGTAAAGACTCACAATAGTGTTGGGGACCATGTCCAGTCCTGGGGCCCGATGCTGTGATACTAGTTGGTGTGCACATCTCCTTGCAGGGCAAGGGAAGAGGTGAGACTCTACTCCTTTCATCAGGGTCCTTTGTCTCTGTAATATGTCTCTGGGTCTCTGGATCACATCTTCAATACCTGTTCAGAAACACCAACCTCTGGAACTTCTCAGTCTGGTACCACTCGGCAGATATCAGTGCTCCTTCAGTCCAGCTCACAATGTCTCATACTACCAGCACCATGCCTCTTCCCAAAGCTGAAATACCCGAACACGTCTAGGCAGTGTCTCTTCTCTGAACCGCACACAGGCCAGCAGCCTTCTACTGTTTCTCTCCCTCAGCACCTTACTTCACTTTGGATGATCCGGTGCACACCTTCTCCTCCTTACCAATTACATCATTGCACCTCCAGCTGCATCTTAAGGGCCAGTTACACGGTAAGATATTGTGACCGATATCGCTCAAACATCACGTGTTTGGATTCATTCCAATGACATCGTTAGTACATTGTTGTGTGTAACACCACGATACTACTACGATAAATCATTGGATCGTTGATCACAGATTTGAGAACATGTTCTCAAATCAAACGATCCACAATCAGCCAACGATCCACAATCAGCCAACCTGCTGCATCGTTGTGTGTGACACCGCGATAACGATGTCGTTAACGACTTGCCCTATTAACAACAGTGAGGACGTATCGTTCGCTGGGTTGTGCGAATGATACCTGCTCGCTGGATTGTTAGTTCACGATATCTTGGCGTGTGGCCAACGATCTCTAAACGATGTCCTAAAAACCGCCCGCCCCCGAGATCGTTAGTGATATCGTTTCAATATAGAAGCGTGTAACGGTACCTTTAGAAATTAAGGTAAAGGTGCTAAGTAGGAAACCGAGAGGCTTGGACTGACCCACTGAGAAATCGGGGTATCACCTGGTGGGCCCCCACTGACAGGAGATGGAAGTCTCCTCCCCTAGCACACCTAGTCACTGCTGAGCTAATCTGCATCCATTGTGGGTTTTTTTGCAGCACCTATTAATTCAATGGTATCTGCTTTTTTAAGATGCAAAAGTTATTGCATAAATCATCAGCTTTGACGTAAGGTGTGCCAACGCCATCGTTTTTAACAGGATTGTCCCGGCATCCCCAGGGTCCACGCCTCCGACACACCTGTTGATCACTGCAGCAGCATGAGGCTGAATTTCTCTGTCCCCGATGGAGGGGAGAGAGCTGAAGAGCAGATATGATTTTGATTTATAGAGATCTATAGATCCTAGAACTGTATTGCCCAGCTGAGTTGCATCATGTAGGAGGGCAGGGACAGTACAAAAAAAGTTTTATCTCCCCGGAGTTCCCCTTTAAGTATACTGCGAGAGCAATCAGTACACCACCGGCAGGCAGGACACAGAGTAATACAGTATGTTCTCTACAAGTGATTTTCTGTAAACTTGGAAGACTTGTTTGTTCCTCATTTCATTACGAGGTTCTTGATATAAGAGCGCTGACATATAAAATGAAGATACAGCGGGAACCGGTCATAGGTTACATTTTCCTAATCCCTCTTAAGCTTCTGTTGGCTTTTCTAAGCTTCATATATGTTGACCTATGTGTTTTAAATCCTGCCAAAAATGACATTCTTCCAATATCTGTGTGATCAGATATGCAATTCCTGTGATAAAACATCAACCGGGCCGTTTGCTTGTGTCGGACAAGTCTTTCTGCAGCTGTTCTCGAGCTAATACTCTTGACTTCAGCCAGCCCTTGAAGTCTTGATTTCCAAACTCACGGCTCCAACATTCAAATAAAATAACACATTTATAAGACAAAAGTGTTGTAGGAGGGATACACATGTTGTCTAACCCAAAAAAAATATTAGTCAGACTATAAATGGCGGTGCCTATAGCGGTTATGCTATACGAGCTGAGACCTATCCTGCAATTGTCAGTTATATAGGTACGGTAACTCCAATTCTACACCAATGTTTTGGCATTAAACAGTTGCAAAATTTGGAGCAAGGGGTGTTGACGCAAAAATGTCCATTTGTGCAAAAAAAAGGTATTCCGGTTTAAGACAACCTCTGACCCCCCGCCACAGTTTATTTTAAATAAGAATAAATTGTTAAATTGTGCTTTATTCACCCTTCCCGAACCTAGTACTGAGTCTCCGCCGATACCACCCCATGTCTGTAGTGCTGTTCTCTTGTTAACAGCGCTGCAGCCAATCGTTGAGCTTATGACGTATTGTTGATAGTACTGCAGCTAATCATTGAGCTGATGACATCTTGTTTATAGCGCTGCAGCCAATCATTGAGACTATGACGTATTGTTGACAGCACTGCAGCCAATCATTGCGCTTATGACGTATTGTTGATAGTACTGCAGCCAATCATTGAGCTTATGACATCTTATTCATAGCGCTGCAGCCAATCATTGAGACTATGACATATTGTTGACAGCGCTACAGCCAATCATTGCACTTATGACGTATTTTTGATAGTACTACAGCCAATCATTGAGCTTATGACATCTTGTTCATAGCGCTGCAGCCAATCATTGAGACTATGACATATTGTTGACAGTTCTACAGCCAATCATTGCGCTTATGACGTCTTGTTGATAGTACTGAGCCAATCATTGAGCTTATGACATCTTGTTCGTAGAACTGCAGCCAATCATTGAGACTATGACGTATTGTTGACAGCGCTACAGCCAATCACTGAGCTTATGACGTCTTGTTGATAGTACTGCAGCCAATCATTGAGCTCATTGGTTTTGCCTGAGTAAACGACTCAAGCCTCCGATCTCATTTATTGACTGCCAACTTGACATGAACTATGCAGACAATTAATGACAATGGGAGCAGCGATGGAGACCAAGCAATATTCTTTTTTTTATACAATCTGCTCCTGGGAATATTGGTTTTCTGAAACTGAGAACCCCATTTCAGTGGACCTGCTCAGTATAGGAAACAGTAGTATGCAAATTAGCTCTCTCCAGGGAAAGAAGCTGTCTCGCAAGTGGCAATAATTATAGGTAGCAGTCAAATGAAGTCATTGACCCACTCCCCAACAAGCTTTGTGGCATGACTGGGGATATTAGCTAAGCCAGTGACCATCTTCAGACAGGTGGTGTTGGGTTACCGGCCATATCGGGCTCTGGTAGTTGAGGACGAGGCAGGGCCTTGGCTGTAGAGCAGCCCTGATTTCGCCGAATTTGCCCCGGCCGGCTACCTAGTACAACAGTTCAGCATTGCCCTCAGTGAAGGCCAAAGCACACACAAAGTTAATCAAGCTTTTCAACGTAGGTTACCTCAAAGAGTCTCGTGAAACATGAGCACCAAGCTTAAATGCTACTTTCTCAGAGGTATATTAACTGAAAAAGACCTAAGTCTCAATCAAGGAATGATTTCACAAATACAGTCAAAAAATGCTAAAAATTGCAATCTTTATTCTAAATATAAAATAAAATCACATCAGAGCTAATTCCCAAAGGAAAGCCACATAGTACAGTATAAATCCTTTGTAAATACAGAGTAATATCAATATTGCACAGAACCCATATAAAAAAGACTATGCCTCGCAAAGCAACATATATAAACCTATACAAATAGATCACCCTTTATGGCTTCCTAATAGACCTATATTATGTCTATCAGATCCTTACCTATGCCTGTTCCTGGATGGCAATCTCCACCGGAAGAAGCTCTATTGCGAAACGGCGTAGGGGTGGGAAACCCAGGCACAGTATTCCTCTACAGCAGGTAATAAATACTTAACCCTTTATCTATAGGATTTAAATAACCTCAGGCTGAGCCTATATACCTATCAATAACCCCTTGTTAATTAGAGGAAGAGAGATTGCCATCCATGAACAGGCATAAGTAAGGATCTGATAGACATAATATAGGTCTATTAGGAAGCCATAAAGGGTGATCTATTTGTATAGGTTTATATATGTTGCTTTGCGAGGCATAGTTTTTTTTATATGGGTTCTGTGCAATATTGATGTTACTCTGTATTTACAAAGGATTTATACTGTACTATGTGGCTTTCCTTTGGGAATTAGCTCTGATGTGATTTTATTTTATATTTAGAATAAAGATTGCAATTTTTAGCATTTTTTGACTGTATTTGTGAAATCATTCCTTGATTGAGACTTAGGTCTTTTTCAGTTAATATAAGAGTTGTTGGAGTGACAATATTATAAAAGGGGACTGGTTGTTATTTTCTCAGGGGTATTCACAATAACTGAATTTGACACAGTCTGCTCCCGCCGTCTGGGTGTCTTCAGGTTCTCGCTCACTTCATTCACTATTACGGTAATCCGCTGCAAATCTCTTACATTTCTATTGGCTTCCACCCAATTCTTCGCTTCTTAGAAACAGTTAAGGCCACACTCCAGACAGATGTTCCTTTACCACCAGCACCGTGTCACTAGTGAGCTCACCAGACCCATATTGGAGGAATTAGTTGCTTCCCGAAGAGCCGTCAAGGGCGGCGGTTAAATATCAGCATCAGGTGAGTGATTTTGGCCTATGTCCTTGGCCCACCTCCCAGCTGCCCACAGTCACTTCTCAGGATGACCCAGAGGGTCCGATTAAATTAGCAGAAGGGGATTTAAGTTTGCGCTGTTCCTGATGTTCTCTCCTTTCTGGGGGACTCTCCTCCTGATTTTGTACTGGCAGCCCTTTTTACAGACTGGACCCTATCCCTATGGAGTATAATTATTATTAAAAACCTTACATACCTACAGGGGACCGGGGAGCAGTTTTTACCTTTTAGCCACTAGGTGGCCCCATACACATCATTAAATACATAACTTTCGAATGTAGACACAGACACAATGTACCTTCACCCTAGACCCTCTTACACCTACAGCCATAACCTGATCTACACTAATAAGCAGCAAGCACCCAAAATAGCTGTCTGTAGATGATTCTCTGAGTTGTTTAATATCTTCAATCCTGTTGCAAACATCCTATTCTTGAAGGGTATGACTTCATCTTACAGCAGGTAACTCCCAAGGGTGACAATTCTGAGACAGTCACTTTCCACAATCAATACAAAGTGATCACAGAAGCCGATAGTGAATACAAAGAAGGAAAATACTGCAGTGACATCCAGAGCCCTCCACTACAGTAGTTACATCCAGATACCCCCCTCCCCAAACATGCTATGGTAGTGACATCCATGGTATAGAGAGGTTGATGGGTTGCCATATTCCCCCTGAAGAGACCAATCGTATTTGTGTAATGTTTCCATTTCTGCAGTGTTCTTCTAAGGCCTCCTTCACACTGCATGATTTCACTGATCAGTGTTCATCAGTGTTTGTGTGCCAAAACCAGGAGTGAAGCTTGCAGAGAAAAACTAGAATTGAAAGATTGACACCTGTTCTGAGTTTTGGAGACACTCCTGGTTTTGGCTCACAAACTGGGTGGACACTGATCAGTGAAATCATGCAGTGTGAAAGGGGCCTAAGGTAACAAGTGTTAATTGCCCTGTGGCCTGCAGTACTAAACACCGGCCACAAGATGTCACTATATTCCTTTTTACTCTTATATAGACTCTTGTTTGTGTAAAACTGAGTGAAGGGTAAGATCTGCCCATCAACAGACAGCAGGGACAGTGGTAATTAACGTTGGGACTAGCCCACTTTGGGAGGTGTGATAGAGACCACTCCTGGCTCAGGAGAGAGTTGTTGGTGAAAAAAGAAGTGAGGACACCTTCTGAGAGAAAAGACAAGTGTTGTGTTTGTGTCAAGTATAAGGGAGCAAGTCCAGCAAGGAAACCTTTAGTCACAACAGAAAGCTACCATTCAAGCAAGTGGGTGATACCTGTTTAGAAAAGAGTTTTCTGGGAGTGAGTCCAGTGTTGGCCAGCTGAAAAGGGGGACCTGAAGAAGGAAAAGGATCTGCACTGCTGAGAAGATAAGAAAATGGGAAGCAGCTCTAGTAGTGGCTCTTGTAATCACTGCAAATAGTCTGAGTGCAGGGTTCACAGTGTAACACATTGACCCGTGTGGTCTTGTATCAGGAAGTTGAAGGTTCACCATATCTTCTCTGCCCGTGTAATTTTCCAAGTATCGTACTCTGTATTCTGCAGAAGAAAGCTACACGTGTACTACCTGCTACCCTTTGTACATAAGTGTATTCTTCAGTAAAAAGAACTCGTGTTTTCATCAACCTGCCTGGTTTCCTTATCCTCCAAGGATGCCTCTGACCAGTAGTATGATCAGATCTCCATTTAACCATGTTTATCACCCCACCCCAGCAGCCAATATATGTGTTGAGTTGCCGGCGGTAGAAGACCGCAGTAGTCAAGAGCTAGGCCGGCCTAGGGCACAGCACAGCCCATGCGCCAGCTGGCTCCTCAGTGCAAAAGTTTGATTTTTTTTGGTACCCTCATCAAGGACAAACTATTCACAGAATCAATAAAAGTTTTCAACAGCTGAACATGAGAGTTGGGGTGAGCTATGTATATTGGCACATTTGGCTGCATGATGCTCCCCTCATACCAGTACCTCCTGACTCACATCCCTCAGCGTCATCGTTACATGCCGTGGAGTCTTTTGTTGGTTCTATAGCAACCCTGCTCATGTGGACACGTCCACAGGACTACCAGAGAACCGTTAGACAGCGTTCCTTCCACTATGGTTCACAATGAAGATCCATCTTCAAATCTCTGCTTGGGACGCACCACACCAACACTAGAGGGGACAGACGCTATCTGGGTATCTGCCAGGGGCAGATAGCAGTCACCATGCCGGGGGAACACACTTAGCTGAGGTTCTGTTCCACGTTCCAAACATGGCGCCAAATCTCAGAGTGACTCCCAGGTCCAAACAATTTAAAGGGGGGAGAGGTTTTGGTTCCTGATACAATCTTTCACTGAGGACCCTCCTGCTGCTCTCCATGCTACAAGCCCTTTTATTGATTAAGCCCCGCCCATGAGGAACTCCCACAACTCTACTAATAACCTTGTTTAAATAACGGGGTTCAGGGAGCAGCCTTCAACCAGTAGGGAACCACAACTATATCATGAAATAAAGGGGCCAACGATCCAAAGCGATGCTCTGTGATAAAATCATCTGGACTGAAGAGTGATGCAATGTAGCAAACTACTAGAGAAACGTGCACTGCTTATGAGGATGATGAGGCATTTAGCTCACGGAAGATATAAAAAAGATCAAATGCAATAATATATTGGGCCCACTGTCTCCACTTCTCAGCAGTAGAATTGCTAGCAATGCACCAGTGCAGCCTGTGAATCTAAGCGAAAGCAGTTTCAAGAATCCTGAGAAAGGGAAACAAATATTATTATTTATTAATTCCATGGCGCTTTTCATATGGAGGGGTATACAAACACAAGTACAAGGTACACAGACAACGTATGGCACACAGGTACAGAAGGAGAGAGGACGCTGTCCACGAGGGCTCACGAATCTACAAGGGAATGGGTGATGACACATTAGGAGAGGGTAGAATTGGTCGTGCGGTGGTTTGGTGGACCGAGGCTCACAGCAGGTTGTAGACTTGTCGGAAGAGGTGAGTCTTCAGTGTCTTTTAAAGGTTTCCAGAGTAGGTGTAAGCCTGATGTGTTGGGGCAGAGAATTCCAGAGTATATCAGAAGCACGGGAGAAGTCTTGTATGCGGTTGTGGGAAGACGAGATAAGGGGGGAGCAGAGAAGGAGATCCTGAGTTATATCAAAATGTTCAATAAATAATGGTAAATATTCAACCAATATTAGATAAGCATCGCAAGGAACACCCCTGAAGACCATAATTTCTCCCTTTTAATGCACTGCTGTATGAAAACCTGCCCGCTAATAAGTCTGAAAGGTCAAAGAACGAGAATGACATTGTAGGTATGTAAATATGACTTCCTGTTAAATGAAATAAAATGCTTTGGGTCTTTGTGGGGAACTGTTCTGCATTCCTGGTTCCCCAGCAATGACGGTGTTAAGCAGTTTAACCTTGGCCAGGCATGTCCCTTTGATGTCTATTGATGTCCTGCATTTCAGGGATGTGAGGGGACTAGGCTTGTAATCCCCTTTACAGATCAATGAGTCACCCAGCTGCCATCCAAAATACAGTATATGTGCACCACATAGGAGGATGAAGTGTTTTCTTCCTGAGAGAGGCTCGTGTCTGGTGGTCGGATCCTCTATGCTCCCAAGTAGCAGCATCTAGAGACCCAGAGGTAGGCTGAGTATGTGGATTATTACCCCTATGGACTGCGGTGTCACTCTCGTCTTGCATAGCCATAGCTACCGTAGAATATTATACTGTATAGGCATTATTTCCAGCTTATGATACAGGCAATGTTCTCCCTTCTGGATATGATGACTAATTATGACATGTTGTGCAGATCAGAAAAATTTGCAATTTTGCAAGTTTCCTCCTTTTTGTGCATGGTGGAAAGTAGGTCTATGTGCTTGTTTGTGTATTTCACATCCGCTAATGAAATTATTGGAAGATTTGGCTTCATTTAGAATGCAGCATGGATTGGATGGAAACCCAGTTATTATATACATACAAATATCTAGCGATTCTCGTTCCCATTGGGTAGTATCCATTCTCTACATGGAATTAATGGCGCTATATAAATGAATAAATATTATTATTGATACTGTATAGCATAGTGGAAGGATCTTTTTTGTGGTCTAATAGTCTCTTCTTCTGCAGTCCTATCTTATGCTTCGTTCCCAGTTCTCACCATGAGTTAATGATGAGTTTTATTATATAAATTAGGTTAATTGCATTTTTTATCATTACACTTGAGTACATTGCATTTGAGTATATGTACATGTGTTTTTACTGCTGCGATTTTTGTCTTGGTGCGTCAGACTTTAAATAAAGCTTCTTTGTTTTGATACCGCCTGGTATTTGGCTTTGGAAGAACTTTATTGACTTTCTTGGTTGCGTTTTTACCTGCGGAATTTCCGCATCAAATTAAATTCACTGGGGAAAGTCTGCACTAAAACGCAGTACAGGTAAGTTTGTGCTGCATAAAGCATAAAGCACAGCGGGCACAAGATTTCTATACATTTCATACACTTTTCTGGAACTGGAAGACTCTGCTTTTTTGTGCAGTCAAAATACAGTGTCAGAAGCTCATCTAACTTCAGTCTGGAGTCCATTGGGTGAGAGACATGAGAGGTACTCGCCTAATCTCACATGCATCACCCTGCACAGCAGCCGGCTCTCCGGTAAGGCTAGAAACACACTGTCCGAGTGACATGCAAAATAATCGCACGAGTCTCGGATCATTCACCCTCTCTGGACGGGAGCAGTGGAGCTACAAAGAAAAACATACCACTTAAGCCCCTGTTAAACGGGGTGATATCGCCGCCTATGACAGAGGCGACGTGGGGGCGGGGCGGTGTGTATCGGTGGCGTCATCGCCCCTACGTCGCCTCATGTAAAGGGGCGATGTTGACAGTGCCGGGCGGTTGTCTGGTTTCAGAGCACTGCTCTGAAACCAGGCGACCATCATGGGGCGATGTGCATACATCGCCCCATGTAACCGGGCGCCGGGGACCTGTCAGGCATGGGAGCCATAGGCTCCCATTGTCCTGCAACACCACTGGGGTTTCCAGACACCCCGGCGGCAATGCCGCCTGACAGATCGCCGGCGCGGGGCTAGAGGTGTCGCCCCGTCTAAACGGAGGATGACGACGCTGGCAGGGCGCCAAAAACGTGCGCGCACCCGCCAGTCGCCACCGACATCCCCAGCCCCATCACCTGGTGTGACGGGGGCTTTACAGTATCCCGTCCAAAGAGGCAGGGGTCGTGCCGGGTGAATGATCTGAGACTCGTGTGAGTAACTCGCATGTCACTCGCACAGTATGTTTGCATAATAGTACTGATGGATGTACACAAGATTTTCCACCATGAATCTGTGCACCAGCAAAGCGAGTGGGATTTTGACCTGCGTTGCAGAATTAAGCTCCACAGTATGACAATTTATATTGTGGATTTACCCCGCTGATTTCACAATTTACAATGTTACATGGTGAAATCTGCACTTACATTATGTGATTGTTTACTTGAAGGGAACCTGACATGTCATCTGCCTTCCAGCACGCCAGCATTTACACATTTATTCCTAAATCCCTGCATAAACCAGCCCTTTATACAGTCGGATAACTGAACACATTTTAGAAAAAAAAGTTTTCACAAACTCTGTTTTTAATATGCTAATTAGGCTTTGGACCAATGGGCGAGGCATTTCTTTTTCCCACACTAGTCGACCTATTCAGCATTCGTTTTTAGGTGTAAAACACAATCCAGGGCTGGTTAGTCAGGATCGTCTGGCTTTTCAAGTATATTTTTTTCTGAAGAAAAAACGCAGAATTTCAGAGTAAAACATATACGGCTGCAGTAATGCAGTCAGCCTGTGATTCATTCAGCCTTTGCCCCTGGCAGAATGTGTATCATCTCAGCTGCATGTGATCCCCCCTTCGGGGTCATGGGGTACTTGGAACCAAGCCCTGTTGTTGTCGTCGTCGTTGTCTAGGGCTGCAGTGTGTCACAGTGTTGTGACCTGGCTCCGTGGTCCCATCCAGTCAATAAAAAGGGGGAAAACAGTTTAGGAATTATCGTGACGCCACCCGTGATTTGCGGCTATGGGTAGCCACCGCTGCAGTCGGGACCTCTGTGGATGATGGGGGTTAGCAGCTGGGATGTTGAGCTCTCCACGGGTAGAGCTGGTCTCCAGGGCAACCGTATAGTCAGCATAGGTGTAGTGCAAAGTTCTCAGTACCATCAGGCAGCCTCCTGCTGCCGGCTTGCGGAATCAGTCTGTCTCCTCTCAGGCACGGCAGTCAGAGTCTCACACAATGTCAAGCTTTAACTGGGTTTACTTTCCTGCTCGGCAGATGGTTACAACACAGTCAAAACAGTAGCGGCTCCGGTGTCGGCTAGAAGCGTCTGCTCCACACGGAGACATGGTCCATGCACAAAAATGAATGTGTAAAAGGGGCCATAGATTATCATTTGTCTCCATATGCCCGTGCCTTCGGCATGTGGCTGCACAGACAGCACATGTGATAGAAACAAGTACACGTGAAAGAGGCCTTAGAAAGTAAGGGTCACTTTACACACACCAACTTATCTGTCCAACTTCTGAACAACTTGCTGGTTGCAGTGAAATCATGGACACATTGCTCCATTTTGTTGCTGTGTACAAATGGAGCAATGTGTCCATGATTTCACTGCAACCAGTAAGTTGGTCAGAAGTTGGACAGATAAGTTGGTGTGTGTAAAGTGGCCATGATTCCCAAAAGTTTGTTGTACAAGAAATAAAGCTAGATCACCACTGCAACCAATCACTGGGCTCAGCTGCTTTGCTGATCAACATGGCGGCAGAGCAGTGATACGTGCTGTAGTTGTGACTTCACCACTGTGCCAAAACACACATGGAGCAGTGGTGGAAATTCAGGACTAAGCATTCAGACACCACTTTACTAAAAAAAAAAAAAAAAAAGCCCTTTAAGGCCACGTTCACACTAGTGTTTTACATGCCATTCTTCCGTTCCACTTTTAGGAACAGACCAACAGAAATCATGTAGAAAATGGACTCATTGCATAACTGACAGAAGCAGAAGGACTCCACTGGTTGTTATAGGATCCATCTGAATTCCGTCATGTGACAGTCTATAGGATAAAAGAGTTTTGCAATAAAGAAAGGGTTACTCAGTAGGAGTGCAGATTCTATTCTAATATCACTATGGTAGTGGTATTAAAGTTGTGTAGACCAGATTTCCACCCATCTCCTAAGTGAATCTGCGCTCCTACTGAGTAACCCTTTGTTTATTGCAAAACTCTCTCACCCTCTGGGTGTGTGGTAACCGGAGCTGCAGTTTGCGGAGAAATCCCCAATAGAGGATGGTGTGGAACCATAGGACCTGCGGTGCCGTAGGAGCCCTGTGATGTGTGGATCATCTGATTCCACCCCAAGTGACACGGAAGCGGAGGAGCAGCGTCGATCAGTGTGGGCATCAGGAGAACCCGGTGGAAGCTCTCACTGAGGTTGTGCGGAGGCAGCACAACCGGCAAAGTTGAGAGTCCTCCCACACACCCTCTAAAGCACCCCAAAATAGCATACCGGGTCTCCTATGTGGGAGCGCTTCCTGTCCCTTTTCTTTCATTGCATTTAGGATAAAAGAAACAGTTCTGCAACTGCGCCTTTTTTCTGTTGCAAGAACGGACACATAACGTAACCCAAGCTTAAAGGGGTTGTCCACTACTAGGACAACCCCTTCTGAATCGACTTGATTCGCCCCCATTAAAATAATAGACCCTATACTGACCTTCCATGCTGGCTCGGTTCCAGCGCTATTGGCTCAGGGTTCAGGTGACATTACGATGTCAAGCAAGCTTTGCGTCCAAACACCACTGGCTTCTCTCTCCCAGCCTTCAGACCAAATGAGCTATCAACAGAAGTGAATGCTGCGGCTGCCACTCACTTTATTAATTGCAACCATGTCCAAAGGCGGAGAGAAGGAAGCCAGTGATGATGGACATAGGGCTCGCATGACATCACAATGTCACCTGAGCTCAGAGCCGATATCGCTGGAACGGCACCAACACCAGAGGTGAGTAAAGGGGTGGTACAGTGGCTCAGTGGTTAGCACTGTAGCCTTGGAGCGCTGAGGTCCTGTGTTCAAATCCCACCAAGCAGAACACCTGCAAGGAGTTGTATGTTCTCCCTGTGTTTGTGTGGGTTTCCTCTGGGTTCTCCAGTTTCCTCTCACATTTCAAATACATACTGATAGGATGTTTAGATTGTGAGCCTCAATGGGAAAATTATTACTGATGTTTTAAAGTGCTATGGAATTAATAGCTCTATATAAATGAATAAATATTATTTTAATGGCAGGAAACAAATCGATTCTGAAGGGGTTGTCCTAGTAATGGTCAACCTCTTTAATATAATCAATGGGGCCCCTCCACTCATGTTTTCATCATTTATACACTGACAATACGGTAATTCCAATAGTCTGTTCCCAAAACACAGAACAGACACATGGAAAGTCAAAATGCAAATGTGAACATAGACTTAGGGTACCTTTACACGCCGCTACGGCAGGATGGATGCATCCCGCTACAGGCTACAAATGTAGCTTGTAGCGCCAATATAGCCCGTCGTAGCGGCGTCTGAAGACGTGACGATACAGCCGGCAACAGATACATCTGTTTACGACCTCTGCTCGAAAACAGAGAGCTACAAAGCCGATGGTAGCAAGATGCATCGGCGTGTAAAGACTACCCTAAGGGTACCTTTACACGCCGCTGCGGCAGGATGGATGCATCCCGCTACTTCACGTGCACGAGCACGCTCAAACGGTTACAAACGCTCCACGCATCACCTTTACACGCCGCCATAAGGTGCGCTACGCTACGTGACATCTATAGCTAGATACATCGCCGGGTGTCTCAAGTAGCCATCTGTAGCTCATTTACACACCGCTATAACCAGCTACTATGGGCGTACCTGGTGCAGCAGGGCCAGCACATAGGCGTGCCACAATTGTGGATTACGAGCCGTCCGTACGCTGATAGGACAAAGCAATAACATCCTGATTGGGCAGGCAACGCAGGAGGCTGAGTAATACAGCACGCTCGAGCGATTGTGTAGTGTGACTCGTCAGCTCCTTAAATATGCCTCCCTATGCAGCGACTACCAATCGTCATGCAGCAGCTTCCACCAATGATCGCACATGGGGCGCGGTAACACGGAGCCAGGGTTACGCCTTAGCTACATTGCAGCTACATCGCAGGGTGTCCAGAGTTCCCTTCCGTAACGTCTTTACACGCCGATGCATCTTGCTACCATCGGCTTTGTAGCTCTCTGTTTTTGAGCAGAGGTCGTAAACAGATGTATCTGTTGCCGGCTGTATCGTCACGTCTTCAGACGCCGCTACGACGGGCTATATTGGCGCTACAAGCTACATTTGTAGCCTGTAGCGGGATGCATCCATCCTGTCGTAGCGGCGTGTAAAGGTACCCTTACTGATTCTGTAGCCAACAATGTGCAAGGAACTGCCTGTAACAGTCATAGGAATGAAGGTTATCATAACAGTAAGTTCACACACTGTTGTTTTTGGCATTTTCAAGTGGTTCCTCTCTAAAGAACGCCTGAAAGTGCTCAGAAGACGCTTGAAAGAATCATGTTCACGTCTATTGAAAAATGAATTGCTCTTCCTACATTTTGGCTTTTTAGCAACTTTTAACTAATTTAAATTTCCAAAAATTCCAAGCTGTAAAAGAAGCGAGTGGTCCATTCTTCAGGTGTTTTCTGTTATGAAGCCACTTCATATTTTATAATACAAGTCAATGGAAAGGCTAAATATATATGTATACCTGGAAGTTACCTGGGCGTCTTTTTAAGCACTTTATACGTCCAAAAAACCCTAGCATTCATTGCTTGGTTTAAGTAGAGAAAAATTAGAAAATAGTCCAAAAAACATCTTGCTTGCAGATGGACTGATACAACCTGCTTCCATTTGTGAGCAAGCTCTGCCCTGGGGGAAAACCTATAAATGTAATGGTGGGTTTACACGTTTCAATATCGGCGTCCAATTTAAATGAAAAGTCACGTGGTTCGATCGTTGGAGCCGATATCGTTCCTGCGTTGTATGGTGTGAACGTCCAATACGATGCAGGAACGATGTCAATGCGATATCGGGGATTGAATGAGCGTGCTATTCAATGCTCCGATATTGAATGGAGATTGGAGCCGGATCGTGCTGTGTGACAGCCCAACTACGATGTGAAGTTCAACGTCACCCATTCACTCCCATGTTAATTGGTCGTTCCTGGGTTGGGGGGCGTAGACATCGCACGGACGTTGTATTCAGAAATCGCAACGTGTAAACCTCCGATGCGATGCGGGAGGAACGTGCACTAAATGCGCGCTCCTGCGCCATTGAATTGCGATATCGCAACGATATTGAAACGTGTAAACCCACCATTAAGGGGTGCTGCACAGCCAATACTTTGAAAATTATAGTTGACAGGGGTGCTACAATATGTATGAGAGCGGAGAACTTATTATATAAAAAAGGTCATACATAATACTTTGTGCACACCACATATGTTTTTTACATGATCTTTATTACAAAAATTACAAAAAATTGGTGCAAAACAACAAGTTAAAAACATCTAAAAACAATGCAGGTCCCATATCCTCTGTTGCAAAATCAAACAATTTGCCAGAATAAATCAATTATAAATAGCAGAGGCAGAATGCAATCCCTCAATGAAATGCTAACCCCAATAAAGCATAGAGAAGTTCAGTCAAAATGACCCTGTGTTCTCCTATAAATCAATCAATGCAAGGATCCTCTATATCAATCAATGCAAGAATACCAGCCACAATATTTAAGGGGAAAGTAATATAGGGGCAGAGGCAATCTGCACACACCATTCACATCATGTTACCTATAGCTTGGCTGCAACCTGGAGGTATGGGAGCCCCACGCGTTACGCTGCAGCAGCAGCTTCCTGGGGGAAACTCTGCAGCTACAGGTCCGTTTACCGTCTGATGCATCAGTAAAAACGTTGCAATTTTTTTTTCATGCTAAATACAGCTGAGGAAAAAAAACTGTAGATCTGCACTGTCCCATTGAATAACATGGGTTCAAGTACAATCTCTTTTTTTTTCGGATTGCACTAGTGTGAGCGAGCCCTCACATATTCATGATATGTTAGGAAGAAGCCATATAAATTGATCCTTCTACATAGAGCTGCATAGAAGCCAAGTGGAGAGAGATCAAAGTACTTTGCTTGTCTGATATATTCACACAGGGCAACACTGATGGGCAGGTTGCCCAGCTTTACAGACCTGCTGGGAATGTAGATGTGGTGACAAATAAGACACAGAGACGTAGCCATTCTACAAATGCAGAACCACGCTAATCCCAAATATGGTGGAATGGATATATGCTAACCAGAGACTTCATAGTTAAGCAGGAGCTACAAGGCGCAGATAACATACCACAGCCATTTCTTCTTTAACTGGTCCTATATAAGTGTCTTGCCCACAAGGGTCTGGATACTCAGGTCTCAGGCAGTCGGGTGCAGGGATGTCACGGGTGGTCGGTGCCCGAGCCTGTGCCCTTGGGTGACAATAAAAAAAGGGGCATTTACAGGGATAAAATTTTATAGAAAAATGTTGTGACGCCACCTGTACGTCCGGTAATGGCACCGATGCTGCTGGGAGCTCTGGGGTGATGGGCGGCAGCAAGGTGTTGTGGCTCTCTACAAGTAGAGCAGGGTCCCCGGGGCTGTATGGGTTGGTTAATGGAATAGGGTTACGCAGTAGGAATGGGGCAGCACAGTCTTTACTGTGAGGGTCAAGCTGAAGGAATGGACACTCACACAAGATAGTCTTTCCGGTACCTTTACTGATGGTTTTGTAGGTACACATCCAGGTCTGAAGGAAACACCTTGGGACTTCCACACCGAGTGAGGTATAGGCCTCCTTGTCTTGCTCCCTTGTCCCTGAAACCTGGCTGGCATGAAACCAGGCCTGACCTGTCCTGCTCTTTCACACCCGTGTTGCTGAACTGAGGGCTCTTGTTTGGCTACCGCTATCTCTCCTGCTGCTATTATGATAATAATACCAAAGAATTTGTGATTGCAATCATTTTCAGGAAGAAACTGAGTATTATCTGACAGAATTGCAAGGGTGTCAATACTTTTGGCCACAACTGTAAATACAGGTTCTGGGGGCAGAGTTAGTCAGAGTGTGCAGTCGCTAGGAGAGCTGTGAAGTTCAGCTCAGAGCCTAGGGAGCCATGCTAGGCCCGAGATCAGCACACCACCACTTTTGGCCACAACTGTATAGGGGATCTGGCTTAAAAGCAACCAGTATTGCTCCCCCTTCAGGCCTGGAGTGGAAAGTGTTGGGTGTATGTGAGTAACAGATGTGGAAATCCCTTAATGAACTAGTTGGTTCTGTGGCTTTACCTGGCACAGGGCGCCACATAAGTGTCCAAGATCATCTGCACATTATCATTTCTTTAAAGTGTAAATGTCATTTCATTGAAGAAGAAAAAACAATACTGCAATGGTTGTTAATGATGGTCACATAGCAGCTAAGATGATTCTTTTTTGTGCCATATGACTGATGTTATTGACTCACCCAGGGGTCTATGGGAACTCGGAACCTAGGCTTGGAGTTGGAGGGATGTCACTGGTGGCCCGCCCGGACCCGTAGTCCTGGTGGTCGGCCCAAAAATTGGGGAAATGTAGAAAGGAAATAAAAGAAAAAAGGAAATAAAAGTTTGTTGTGATGCCACCTGCAGATTCTGGTGATGTTCATCAGTGCCGCTGTCAGACCGCCGGGGACAATGGTATTGCAGCTTGGGTGGTATGGCTCCCTGCAGGTGGAGCCGGGTCCCCGGGGCTGGATAGTACAGCACTTGTTGTCGTGGTGCTGGTTGTGGGCAGCGCAGCTGTTTTTTTTTTAGAAAGGAGACACGGAAGCCTTGTGACTGTATACTGGTGCTTTACTGAAACCAGTTCAGATGGCACTTCCGGTTACAGTTTGCACAGTCTTTGAACGGATAGCTGGCCGGGAAGTCACTGAAGAGGGTAAAGTCTCTTTGAGGCTCCCGTAGTAGACTTTCTTTTGTCTTCCTAAGGGTACCTTTACACGCGGCAACTTTTCTAGGAATTTCACTGGCAACTTACTGGTTGCAGTGAAATCATGGAGACATAGTTCCATTTGTACACAGCAACAAGATAGAACAATGTCTCCATGATTTCACTGCAACCAGTAAGTTGCCAGTGAAATTCCTAGAAAAGTTTCCGCGTGTAAAGGTACCTTAATGTTCCGCTGTTCTGACGTGCGCCTCCTCACTTTCCTTGCGCTGCCCTGCACAGCCCGCTTGTCTATCAGGTCCATTGGGTGCTATGAGGTACCCTTCTTCTCTCTTAAGGGGCTCGACCCGGTTTGAGTGATCCTGGTGGGAGGCTGCACGTTCTAGACGGGGATGTCGGGGTTGCTAAACTAACCCGTGACTGGCCGGTGTCGATGGCTCAAGGGTGAACTCGCCTGTACCGTTCCTCGGAGCCGGCACTCTGTTGGAGGACTAGGAGTCCGCCGGACTATGGAAGATCTGGCACGGGGTTTTCCCTTTCCTTTTCTCACAGGTGCCCTCCCTTGGAGACCCTTTTGGGGTCCCTCCTTGCTTCCTCCCTCAGTACGGACCACATCCAACTGTGTGACTCCCCGCTTTTCTCCTTTCTCCTAACTCTCCCTTATCTCCCCCCCCCCCCCCCAAGAGAGGTTAGCCTTGTAATGCGTTGCCAATTGGTCTCCTAGTCTAGTTGTAAGAATGCCGGGGTGGTTGCCCCAGGTTAACTTTATACTCCCCGTGACAGGAATGCTGCACACTCAGTCATGGGTGCAGTACCCCTACTGTGGCGCACTGACTAGTGGGGTGCCACATTATCACATTTTTCTGTGCTCTTTAAAAAGCTGCATTTTCTGTCTGTGTGGGAGTGGCCAGCAGTGTGTGAGAACAGGCTGGTAATGCACTGTATGGAGAACCAGTAGACAAGGGGTTATCAGTATTGCTGTGTGGAGCCAGATGACAGAAGCTTGTATAGAGGAGTTAACATCCTGACATTGCTCAGCTCTGTGCTGTAATCTGATACAATGTCTCCTTGTGAGCTGCAGGGTCACAGTGTAGGTCATGCCCCTTTATGCCTATATGGTTACATGCCCCATATTCACTGTGAAGATGGTATTGACACAGAATCAGCTTCATGCACACAGTACATTGACGACATCTTGTGGTTTGTTTATTAATGGTAACTAGCTATAATTTTCTAATGAACTATATTACAAAGTTTATTAAAATCACTTGCTCTACATTATTATTAAGTAAAAATTTAAACGGCGGTTACACTTTAACACAAGCCTCTATCTAGGCGCATCATCGAGTAATGACTAATGGAGGGTTTACACACACCAATTTATCTGTTCAATCTCTGAACCAATCTCTGGTTGCAGTGAAATCATGGATACATTGTTCCATGTTGTACACAGCCACAAAATGGAGCAATGTATCCATGATTTCACTGCAACCAGAGATTGGTTCAGAGATTGAACAGATAAATTGGTGTGTGTAAACCCACCATAAGACCCTGATTACATCACTGGGTGGCTTACAAAATAAGGCTATGCTCACACACATGTTTTTGCTGTTTTTTCTGGTGCATTTTTCTCTCTTTTTCTGCTTTTCAAAAAAATGCACCAAAAAACGGATCATCTGTCTTTGATCCATTTTAGATGCTGCATTTTTTTTTCTCCATTTAGAATGGATCCTATGGGACAAGTGGATCAGAAAAACCCCACAGAAACTAACATGCACTTTCCTTTCAAGTGAAAAACTGGATCACACCACAAGTTCCCTGTCTGAATGGCAAAAAGTGAAAATTCATTGACTTTGCTGGGATTCCATTTGAGCCATCCGTTCATTGCATTTTTACTACAAAAACAGATCAAAAAAGGCGTGTGTGAATATATACTTACCCACAAACAGAGGCGTTTGACTCCCGGATTCCTGTTTTGCAAGAATGCAGTATAATAGAAACACGTCACCACTTCTGTATTTAACACTCACTTCTGGTTTTGACTAACACTGGCTTCACACCACTGTTCTTTGGATCCGTGGCTGTCCGGTGTGAACTGGACAGCCCTGGATCTGATTTTGCCCTTATTGTATCCCAATGGTGTCGATGGCAGTTATTTGCCATCCGGTTTTGTATCTCTCCGGGAGGATAAGGCTGTTTTTGTTTTTTGCCCCCAACACAACATCGGAGCTTGCAGCATTTTGTGTGTCCGGGGCAAAAATAAACAACACATGCACAAAACATGTATGGGAGTGTATGGGCACCGGATGGTGCTGGATCTGACATAAAATCAGACAGTTTCCCGGACGCCAGGTGCTGAAATTGCGACAGCTGTTAAAAACAGCTGCTGTTGAATATCAGCACCTGGAGAGCTCCAGGTGAGCTCCACAGTTGAAATATCAGCACCACGGCCAACTCCCCTGCAAGCCGCTGTGCTGATATTTCAGCACTGGACAGCGGCACAGATGATTCCGGCACAAAACAGGCCCTACTCTGGTTCTGTTTGTCCTTGGCTGCATCCTGCTAAACATCAGACCGAACCTGACAGGAAAAAAACGTGCTGTGAAGCTAGCCTTAGGCCGGCTTCACACCACGGCGCAGTGCGGTCTGGGGCTGTCAGGCATAAATCTGACAGCCCCGGACCGGATCAGCACACAGAACCGGAGGGCCAAATGTGCCCTCCGGTCCTGTGTGCAGCCGGATGCAGCTGCAGCTGCTAATGATTCAGGAAAGCTGCTCGCAGGAAGCTAGCCGCGATCCTGAAACAGTGGCGTGCAGCCGCCAGTGTCCGGTTCCCGGATCCTCCCGGACCGGTGCAATCCTTCCCCATAGACTCCCACGTTAGGGAGTACCGGATTGCCACGGATCCGGGAGAATCCGGGCGAATCCGGGATCCGGCAAATTGGGGAGCTATTTCTCCCTGGACACAAAAATGTTGCAAGCAACATTTTTGTGACCGGAGAGAATAATCCAAATTCTCCACCGCAGAGATGAAACCGGATGGTAGAGAGCTGCCATCTGGCCCCATAGGCTACTATGGGGCCAAAAACCGATCCGGGGCTGTCTGGTTTACACCGGACAGCCCCGGACCGGATTACACCGTGGTGTGAAGCCAGCCTTACAAAACTGATGTGAAAAACTGAACATGTGAATGTGGCCTTACATATTAAGCTTGAGTCTGCCACAAACCAACAATTAGAATAAATCCTGCTATGCAAAGCTCTAGGGCCGCTTTACACACACCAACTTCTGAACAGATCTCTGGTTGCAGTGAAATCATGGACACATTGTTTCATTTTGTGGCTATGTACAAATGGAGCAATGTGTCCATGATTTCACTGCAACCAGAGATCTGTTCAGAAGTTGGACACAGATATCTGTGTGTGTAAAGCGGCCCTTACATGTCGCAACATTGCATGCAATTTCACTTGCAACTTACTGGTTGCAGTGAAATCATGGACACATTGTTCTATTTTGTTGCTGTGTACAAATAAAACAATGTGTCCATGATTTCACTGCAACCAGTAAGTTGCAAGTGAAATTGCATGCAATGTTGCGACGTGTAAAAGGTACCTTATGAATGAAGCATCTCTAGGCCTAATGCAGTGTATGGGGCTGTTCACATCTTCATGTTTTTGCAGACCAAGTATACAGAGAAAGAAAAGGTAGATTTTCTTTTTTGATCAAGGTCACTGCTCAAACTTGCCCATTTAAATCCATGGGTGCATGAAGACATTTTTTTTTAAAAGGACAGCAGTTGATTGCCATCTGTAGGTCATTCATTTGCTGCCCATATTTTAACGTTATTGGGTAGGGAAAACTTGGAATTTTTTTCAATGTGACAAAACATTGACACATAGGGCAAAAAGGTTGAAAATTCAATTCAGCACAGTGATATAAAAAAAAAGTACAATATTTCCAAAAATGGAGAAAAATAGACCCCAAAACGAATGTCTGAATGAGAGCTGAGGTCTAACAATATTGCTGACCGGTAGGCCATGTGCACACGGTGAGTATTTCATGAGTTTTTTACCTCAGGATTTGTAGACAAAACCAGGAGTGGAGCAATCAGAGAAAATGTCTAATAGAAACACCTGCACCTCTTCTGTATTTAATCATCCACTCCTGGTTTTGGCTACAAATCCTGAGGTAAAAAACTCATCAAATAATCAACGTGTGCACGTGGCCGTAAACTTCTCACAACAATCTCCAAAGCTGATGATCAAGAACTGTTCTAGAGAGACATTGAGCTCTCCCACCACAAATGGCATTTCCAGGGCTCCAGGTGAAGAGCTCTTAATCACCGAGCTGGTTCTAATATCCAAGACGGACTATGGATTCAGGAACCTTCACTACTTTTCTCCTTTTAGACCCCAGGCCATATTCCAGCTTTTTCCAAAAACTAGTTTAGGAAAAGTAGCATTTTCTCCATTCAAAGACAAACACAAGTCACGAAACTAGGTAGCACAACTGTCTTTCCAGCAGCACATTCTTTTGTCCATCTCACTCTAAACTTTTGTTTTAGGTCTGTACATTGAAGTGGGCATTAAGGTGCTCGATATGCTGCTGATAAAGTTCATATTGGTTATGCTCTTTGTGAGTGAAGTAATGCCACAAAACAGACGTGGGAATAAAGCCAACTCAAGAAATTCCCTTCCAAGTAGAGAACTTTTCCAGCCGGGTATTGAAGGACAGTCCATTTCTGTTCCTGGGATGTCGTCAGTGAATGTCTCCTTACTGGAACAGACTTTGGTTCCAACAAAAAGCTCCATACTGGCTTCATGGACTGAGCAAAAAGTATCTGATGATATGAGACTTTATCTACTAAAGAACACCCAGGTGACCTGCAATGACGGAACCACAGCCGGGTAAGCACTTCATGAGACCTTTCAACTATGTTGATTTTCAAGATAACTTATCCTCAGCCTTTTTGCACTCGTAGGTATTACATTCGAGAAGCAAAAGCCAGCAAAAGATGGATAATCTTTCTTGAAGGTAATAACTTATTTTACAATCCAACCTACCATCACCTTCTATTCTCCAATAATGGTTAAGCCAACAAAAGGGCTGGGGTCTTCTCTTAGGACTTTATCTCTTTTTACAGGAGGATGGTGCTGTTACAGCAAGACAACTTGTGATCTCAGATACAAGAATACCAAGCGTTTAATGAGCTCCTCCAACTGGCCAAAAAGCAGAAGAGGTAACATTGACTACTGAAAATGGTTGTCCTATAACTCACCTAGGCATACTTGCAGGAAACATGTCTGGAAGTCGGCGGCTGGACTGGTAGGTGTGTTTGCTACAGATGGGCTTGGTTTGGGGGCCGGTGGGCATGGATTGGTGTTTTCTTTCAAGAAACGAATGAGCATTAATTTTTTTTAGGTCCATGTGGAGGTGATAATAATAGAAGCATGTGTCTGGGGTTAAGACCCCCGGGCAGGTGTGGCGAAGTCCCCCTTGCATACTTAAACTGGTCATGCCCACTAGTAAGATTTACTTGGTAGGCTTGGTTGGGGCGGCCATGTGCGTGCCATAATGGATCATTCAAGGAGGTGCTTCACCCCCTGCACTCCCCCACATAGGGGTCTTACCCCCAGACCCTTGCTTCTATTATAATCATCTCCACAACCACGTGAACCTAAAACACCAAGCCTCACCCACCAACTGCAAACTACACCTACACCTAAGCTGCTCATTCCTCACAACGAACGGCTGTGCTTTCTGCAAGTATGCCCAAATCTTTATAATCTATTTACATGATTTGGCCTGTCTACACATCTTGACTAGCATGAACTGCAATATTTGGACTGACCACAAGCCTCCTAATCCCCAATTTAACAGCCTCCTATATGCCCATGAGGCTGTTGAGTCTGTCAGGAGCCCCACGGCTAGTTCAAACTTGGACAGTGAATGTCGAGACGTGTGAAAAATGTCTGATTGCTAGGACACTCACGGTCACTAGATGTCCCAGGACCCTGCACAACCACTGTGTGGAAGGCCTTTAATGGAATCTGCGTAATGCCACTCTATCCAAAGAGTGTGGGACTGATGAAGATAGTCTGTGCTGTATCTGGCTATTTCCTTCGAACCATGGCTGTTCAAGAAAGCAGCAGGGTGTATACTTGATCATACTGCAGTGAGAAGGATTGGGGGAGGCTTGTTATTCTGGTTCTAATTGGTGGGGACATTTGTCATTTTTTTTTTTGGTAGGTGATATGGGTCAGATGTAAGAAAACCCCTTAAGGGTATGTGTACACAGTGCTTTTTTTATGCCTTTTGCTGAGTTTTTGTTTCACCTTTTGTCACAAACCTACATGCCTATACTTGCCCCAGAACAGTCTATTAGAATTCTGAAGTGTGGTGCCCACGATGCTCATTTTTCCTTGCATTTTAGGTGCAGATTGTGGTCAAGAGTAAAGAATGAACATGTCAACAGTTTGTTGAGTTTTGTAGCCCTCGCAACTATTGACTATAGTAGAAAAACGAATGACCACAATGTGCACCAAAAACGCATGCATTTTGTGGTGCATTTTTCCGCCACTTGGTGCAGATTTGCATCAGTTTTAGGGTGGCTTCACATAAGCGTCCCCTTCCGCAGCGTTCTGCGGAGGGGATCCGCAATGTGAACACAGCACCGCCAGCCCCTATGTTTAGAATGGGAGCGCACGGTGCTGCGCTTGACTGCGCACGACCGTGCGCACCCATTCACTGCCATATGTGATCTGTGCGCAGGCGGATGCCTGCACACAAATCACACACACTCGCCCGCACCAGGGACGCAACATGCACCGTGCGCTCCAAATACTCAATGTCGGCACATAACCTTAATCAATTTCCCCCCTATGTCTCTACAGCTTTGTGCCATGTAACAGTAGATACTCCATATGGCACCACCACAAAGTGCCTCCAAAAAGCATCTCAACGTGGAAAATATCCTTCTCTTTGAACCAATATAGTGCAGCATCTTCAAAACCTGTACATGAAATTGGTTATATATATATGTTCTACACAGATCTGTCATTTGACCATGTTTGGGGGTTTGTCATTGACGCAATAACATCATTTGCAAATTTTTTTATATCTGCAGTATTTCCACAAACCATGTCACCATCCAGTGACTCTCTCTTGATGTGACTGCCATGTTGGTTTTTCATCAGATTACATACTATCCTCTTCTTTTTGGCAGGTGTAGGGATTTTATCTTCCCGACAGGATGAGAATCCGCATTGGTGGAATCTAAATGCCGTGTAAGTTTTTTATTATATAAGACTGTGCCCCATTTTATACATAGGATTGTGAAGGTTTATGAAGTATGGATATGTTGCCATAGCAACCTGACAGGGCCCATTCAAAGTGAGAGTTGATTTTATATTTCTCTTCTTGTGTTCTTGCATCGGTTTTATTACTTTTCCATTGGTAAAAATCCTTTGAGACATTCTATCTTCTATGAGTAATCTCAGAAAGGGAAAGTATCAGAAGTACCAGCGAATTTTACTGCAGAAATGACACTCCAATCTTCATAATGAATTTTGAATGAATTTTTTTTTTATAATTTTTTTTGTGGCCCCCTCCCCCAGCCCAAATTCCTTTAGTGTGGAATTGCCACAGCAATGCCTCATACACACATTCAGTATTTGGAGAATGTCTTACCTCAGTATTAGTAAGGTCACATGCACATGTACATTATTTGGTGAGTTTTTTTTTTTTTTTTTTTACCTTAGTATTTGTTAGGCCACAAGCACACGTTGAGTTTTGGTCAGTATTTTACCTCAGTCTTTGTAAGGTCATGTGCACACCTTTGTATTTTGGTCAGTATTTTACCTCCATATTTGTAAGGCCATGTGCACACATTCTGTTTTTGGGTAGTATTTTACCTCAGTATTTGTAAAGCCTCATGCATAAGTTGAATATTTGGTGACTCCTTACCTCAGTATTTGTAAGGCCACGTGCACATGTTCAGTATTTGGTGACTTTTACCTCAGTATTTGTAAGGCCACGTGCACATGTTCAGTATTTGGTGACTTTTACCTCAGTATTTGTGAGGCCTCTTGTACACGTTGAGTATTTGGAGAGGTTTTTTTTTTTGTTTTCTTATTACCTCAGTGTTTTTAAGACAAAACTAAGCTTGCACTAATCAGAGGAAAAATTATAATACAAACACATCACTAGTTCTGTATTTATCACCCACTCCTGGTTTTGGCTGCAAATACTAAGGAAAAAAAATCACCAAAGACTCAATACGGTATTTGCACGTGGTCTTACAATTACTGAAATAAAACTCACCAAATACTCATTGTGTGCACATGGCTCAATCGCTTGCATTTGTCCTGCAGAAAATGTAGCAAAGTTACTATCACTTAGCCTTAGGTAACACACTTTCTACAAAACACTTAAGGCCCGATCAAACGGGGCGACATCGCCGCCATTTACATAGGCCATGCCCCTACGTCGGCTATCGGCGGCGACATCGCCCCTAAGTCGCCTCATATAAAGGGGCGATGTCTGCGCCGCCGGGATGTTGCCTGGTTTCAGAGTAATGCTCTGAAACCAGGCGACCGATCTGGGGTGATGTGCACATATCGCCCCATGTAACCGGCCGCTGGCGACCTGACAGGCGATGGGAGCCATAGGCTCCCATTGTCCTGCATCGCCGCTGAGGTTTTCAGACACCCCGGCGGCGATGTCGCCTGTCAGCTTACCGGCACGGCGCTGGAGATGTCGCCGCGTGTAAATGGGGGATGGTGACGTTTGCGGGGCGCCAAAAACGTGTGCGCACCCACCAGTCGCCGACAACATCTCCTTTAGTATATCGCAAATAGAACATCTCAAATCAGGATAATTTCAGTGTTATTAACTTATCTGAAGTGTGCGGTCCTGAGTTGCAAACACCATAGAAACCCCCTAAAGTCCAGGGAAATGTGCACGAAAACTGTATTCATAGTTTGAAGGCATATGGCTGTCATACAGGAGCACATAGGGGGCTCATGTATTAGAATGGGAACCCATAAAACTTTTTTCGCACAGAACAAAGCCATGAAATGTCAGTGTGCACGTGGCCTTACAAATACTGAGGTAAAAAAATCCACCAAATACTGAACATATGCACGTGACCTTACAAATACTGAGGTAAAAAGTTGACAAAATACTCAGCGTGTGCATGTTACCTTACAAATACTGAGGTAAAAACTCACCAAATACTCAATGTGTGTATGTGGCCCAATCATTTATATTTGTCCTGCAGAGTACATAGCAAAAATCGCTATCGCTTAGCCCTTAGGTAACACACTTTGTACAAAACCCTCAGTATATGGCCAATAGAACATCTCAAATCAGGATAATCCCAGTGTTATTGATTTATCTGAAGTTTGCGGTCCTGACTTCCAAACATCATAGAAACCGACAAAGGTCCAGGGAAATGTGCACAAAGGCTGTATTATTGTCCATAGTTTGAAGGCATATGGCTGCCGTACCACAGCACATGGGAGGGCTCGTGTATTAGAATGGAAATCCCAGAACTGTTTCGCACAGAACAAAGCAATGTAATGTCAGTGTGTATGGGGGCTTAGAAGGATTGTTCTCAACAGAAATTTATATTACAACTGATGGTAAAAAAGTCGATATGTAATTATACATTAAAGCCACAGATGGGTTACAGCAAATCAGTCTCAATTTATAACCTCCAAGAGAGAAATAACACATGGAGATTTAATTTACTTTCTTTACCCTTGTCATATGAAAAATACCAGCATCACAATCACAATACCGTTATGCTACTCATTACCCTCCAACACTTTAAGAAATAGTTTTCCAGTGTTCAGTACACTCAAAGTAATATTGTTTTATTCTTTCTTCCACAGCTTTGTGCCATATTGCTCCAGTGATGTCTGGAGTGGAAACATATCCAGATCCCGGAATGGTAGCATATATATTTTTTTTAAATTGATGTGACTTTTATATTCCATTTATTTCCACCCTCCCCACCTCAAAAATCTTTTAATTTAGTCATGCATTTTAGTTGTTGACTTGTAATAGGAAATGGCATATTTCCCTCCCCTACACCCAGCAATTACATCATCATTGGGTCCAGAGGAGGAAGCACTGTCAGTGCTATCTAATCTATAAATGCATCTTTAGTTCAGTGCTATGTATACAGAGATAGAGAAGGCAAGCCATTCTTATCTTCTCTTTGGGAAGCCTGGCTATGTGTGACACACAGCCCCCCCCCCCCCCACATCTTCAAGATCTTGTGAAAGCTACTTGGACTGCACAGATGTTTTAGAATGTCAGTGCAGGAATAAGAGAGGACTGCCTGGGCTTCAAAGTGTATGGGTACTCCAGAAGCAGTAAATGCAACTACATTATTAATAATTCCTTCTACTGTAAGGTTGTGTTCACACTGGACATTTCTGGTGCTGCATTTTTTTTTTGCTTTTTTAAAATTGCACCAAAAATGGATCAGTCAAAATGTCTGCCAGCAAGTGAATGTGATTTTGTATTTCCTGTGCAGATGCTGTATTTTTTTACTGTTCCCAGGCCGCACCGTCCATTGGACAAGGTGAGCCCTGTCATTCAGGCGGCAGCCGGCAGGGGGAGGGGCAGTGCAGAAGCGGCGCCTCATGCACGCAGCCTCCCCTGTCATGGCGCTGGCCGCTCACCCCGAGCGCACCGCAGGTAAGCGGCGCGACCCGGGGAGAGGACAGAAGAGGCGCCCACGGCTCAACAGCACCCCCCCCCCCGGTACTCACCGGCCGCGGCCGTCAATATTGCCGTGCCGCGGCTCAGGCGCTCGGGCGGCAGAGGGGGCGGCAGTAATCGGTGCCGCGGCTCAGGCGGCGGAGGGGCTTGGTGCACCCTGACTGTTCCCGTTAGTGGTGCAGAGAGTGCATCCAGAAAATAAGCATGTCAATTTAGTGTTTTTCTGGTGCGCTTTCTCCACCACTAACATGCAATTACTTGCCCTCCCCGCAATCCCACAGTGGTCCCCGGTGATGTCTTCTTCCCGGGCAGCGCAGTAGGACCTGTGTGTAATGGTGGGTTTACACACTAGGATATCGTAACCGATATCCTTAGAAAAGTCACGTGACTGAAATCGTATGAACGATATGTATATATCGTTCGTGCGTCGTCACACACAAGGATATCGGTAACGATATCGGTTTTGGCAGCGCGCCAGTATCGGAGGGAGATTCTGCCATCCGATGCTGAACAATGCCATTACAATAATGTGCCAGCGCTGTGACAGCAGCACTGGCACATTATTGTTTGTATAATTCAATAAGAAAGTTTTCAATTAAATGTACGTGGCTGATTTTACATGTAAAGCCGCTCCTGCAGCTCTGTGCTACATGTCAGCACAGAGCTGCAGGAGCGGGTATGAAGCCAGTGTGGTAGGGGTTAATGTTATTGTGCCACATGGCCCCAGAGAATGCCCACACTCCCCTGGAGCCATGTAGCCCATTACTTTGGCAAGGCAGGGGTTAAATCATTCAGTTAGCACAAGCCGCACACAGTCTGCTCTGCTACATTCATTAATAAAAAGCCGGCGGCTCCTGTCATTTGACAGTGCACCGTGAACAATTGCTAAACAGCTCCTGAATAGGGAGTTATCCAAGGTAGTAACGCTAAATGCGTACTGTACCCATCTCTGTCAATGGTGCTGATTGCTTCAGCATTAATAAGTATAGCCAGCGCACTGTAGTTTCAATGTGCGCTGGCCATCTAGCGTTAGGATTAATAGGGTGTAGGGGATATGTACTTGAAAAAGGTCATCAGACCGAAACGTTGTGCACTGGACAGGAATGAAGCACTGAATAAAGATTGAAAATAATCCAGCTGGTGAGGCGCTCTTTCTTTTGTATTATGGCTAAGCTAGGCTAACATTAGAGCGGAAAACTACAGAAAGCATGAATACTTACTGGCAATGCAATCACATGGGGACATTAGTAGAGATGTCTTCTCTTGGATGGAGGAGTGGAGAGGAATGGAGGCTGAGCTACCAAAATGTATTGCGAGGGGGAAGAGAATGAGATGTATAAAAATAAAATTAGAACTGCAAACATGGCATTGGCCACTAGATGGAGCCAAAGCATCACAAATGAAAGGAAAGTCTCCTACCTCACTGGAAATACACAATTATGATTTCTACAGCTTTACTAATTAATAACAAACATTGTGTAGAAAACAAACATTTGAAATGAATTGGATTGTCAGAGACAGAACAACTATAATTTTAGTTTTATTGAACAGGAAAACAGAATTCACAACTCCGATCTGAGGTTAACACTTCTTTGTTTTCTACAGACTATGCTTTTATGGGCTCATTGATTATACAGGAGGTGATCCGTGAACTGGTACCAAAGGGCATTAAACAGCAAAAAGTGTCATTCTGGCTGGTTCCAGGTACAATCCTCATTATATAAATTTTGTATTGTCATATCCAAATTTAAAGTGCACATATAACCAGTAATCGGCTATTGTTGTGTGATCATCTAACATATGTGAAGTGGGGGACAACCTGTCCGCAGAGGCGTCTCACTTTGAATATGGATCCTGTGTATGCGTGTGTACTTGTGGGGGTGCGTGGCATTCACTTGCTCCTCTGGGTCGGCGTCCATCTTCCTATCTTCTTCCGCAAAAACTACCATACAGAAATCTCAGCTCATCAGGGTTTTTCAACGTTCAATGGCAGTTAAGGCATTTGGCCATCCTCTTATCCTAACTGGATATTCTCTTGTCTCTAACACTCTCACAATGGGACAGTAGCAGGATTCTGTCTGTTTTAGAAGCTTCTGCCATGGGTGCTGGGCATTGTCACCGTTCATACCGTAGAAGCTCCCGCAATAGAGCAGCAGCAACTTCCCTTTCTCCGTTGATTAACCTCAGCCCTTCCGACAGAGTTCTACGGTACTCCGGGACCATCCCCTCTTCACCTCCTTATCTGTTAATTACCCTGATGCTTCTCCAAGCCTACCGGGATGATCCAAGAGCTTCGGACTGGCGGAGGTTGGCCTCGGGGTACAGAAGAGGCCCTCCTCCTTTCTACTGCTCAAAGTTTCCTAGAGCCACCACATTACCTCCATCTACTCCTCACATCGCTCACTTTTAACCTTTACATTTCTAACCTATCCTTACATTATCTGAACTAGCCACAGTTGGAACTTTCAACATAAAACACATTCTGCCAATCTGTCACATACAACTAATATCTTAATTTACATAAACAGGGGACACCTACAACATAGACATTGTATACATCGCAGGGGGCTTGACCACCGATGACATGCCTCCCTGCTTAAATCTGGTCGTCCCTGACCAGAACTATTTAAGACCTTAAAACAGGTAGTATTCTTGACAGTCCTTCAAAAGTCCATATCTGCTTGTGGTCCTTACGTGACACAGCGACAGTCTCTGTAAATGGCTCTATGCTGCTTGACTGGCAGTCAAGTAGTCCAGGGGTCACAGGGCAGGGAGTGGAACCCTTTCATGGTTCACAATCCACTAAGGGGGTGCACAATATGTGCAAATAAAACTGAGTGGAGAGAATAACAAACTTCGGACGCTTGTGGCGCAGTCACTGATTCAGGGAGCTGGATCTCCTGACCCGCCCCAACAGAATTTAGAACTGTTCCCACAGACACCAATGCAATCAGCACAACGGGGGCAACATCGAGCTGACTTCTGGTTATGACCCTTTAAATGTTTCTTCATGGCCGTGCTCAGATCCATGTTTCTTTTATATTGGCCACCTACACTTTACACAGACGATCAAATGGGCTCCATGTGCAACATTCACCACAGCTGGGGGACCCACCGTCTCCAGGGATCCAATCTGGGGCTTGGTCATGGCTGTAGAGATGCTAGTCACGGTCTCTCCACCGTTGTTGCGGGCCCGCACTGTCAGCCTTGGGGGGATGTGGATGCCTTGAACCTGGGCAACCCCTGATGTCACTGGGTGTCAACCTGAGGACTCCATCTTTGGACTGAGGTTGGAGTACCACAACCATGTCCCAACTGCAGGGCCAACCTCCTTTACAAACGGCACATGGTCGTTAATGTAAGCGCAGGGCCCGTTGTAGTTACGCCCTGCACTGTGCCCTCTTACTGGATGAAGCCATAGCGCTACTCCAGGTCCAAGTGCTGCACTACACCAAAGGTTATTCTACTGCCTACTGCTCCTCTGCTCAGGAGCAAAAGCTGGATCTGGACCCACTCCTCTTGGCATTTCTTCCCACGATCACTTGGGTCACCCATTTAGCTTGTTCTGGGTGCGGGGCTGCGGGCTTCTCCTCCACGTACATGACAGGCAGGGGTTTTGTGGCCACAGGCCCACTTGTCTTCTGTACTGTCCAGAGCATCAGAGGTACCTCCTTTCCAGAAAAATATTTTGCAGACCCCAATCCCTTTGCAGCTAGTGATACCTGCAGCTGTCAGGTCTTTTCGCAGAAGGGCTCCAGAGGCTTGGGAAGGGGGTACCACCGCAGCTAACTTTCTGCAGCAGGGCTTAGTCTTCAGGGGATTTCCCCCACCACTGTAGTCCTCCCAGCGAGGCCTCTTCTTCAGCCATCATGTGGTTCACCTGCAAGAACCGAAGTGTCCGATTTGGACATGGTGGGTCACAGATAAACATGGAGTTGGTTATAGGTTTTACTGAAAGGGCGCCACACCAATTCACATAAAGCAAATGAACACACACCCAGCCCTAAGTACCAGGATCAGAGTGCCACGCCAAAGACTGCTCGGAGTAACAGGATACACAGGAAACAGTTTTACCTAATATTGGATACCTCCGCAACTAAACCAGGTCAGCACTTCCAGAACAGTGTAAATAATAATAATATTTATTCATTTATATAGCGCTATTAATTCCATAGCGCTTCACATACATTTGCAAAACTGTCCCCATTGGGACTTGCAATCTAAACATCCTAGCAATATGTCTTTCAAGTGTGGGAGGAAACCGGAGAACGCGAAAGAAACCCACAAAAACATGGGGAGAACATACAAACTCCTTTGCAGATGTTATCCTTAGTCGGAATGTGTACATCAGAAGAGAGTTTCTGCGACGGCACCTTGACTTACAATCTTATCCACTACTACTCCCTAACACAAATATACACTACTCAACTTGTGATACCCGGGTATTTGGCTAACTGTATCATAGCAACCCTCGAGTTCAACATAGGCCTGAGACCTTGGCAGCTACCACAAACGTATGTTTGGTGCCAAGACAGTCCTGACTTGTTTCCAACAAAAATAAACAAGTGCCTATGCGGGGCCCAGGCTCGAGGACTTAGTACTTGGGGTTGCAATGGTAACTATGGGAGAAATAGGTTCACAATGTTCGTCGCAATCCAGATAAGAAAAGTGGAAGAAAGGAAAACCAAAATGTCCTTCAGCGACGCAGTCACCACAAAACAACTTTTTTGAAAAGTAAAAAATAGGAAAGTACCTTCAGCTAATTATAATAATAATTTTATTTATATAGTGCCGACATATTACTCAGCACTTTACAATTCACAGGGGACTTGCGCAAAAAATATGCGACTATACAGAGTAACAAAAAATTAAAAAAACATGAGGAGTGAGGTCACTGCTCGCAAGCTAACAATCTATGAGGAAATAGGGGAGGCACAAAAGGTAAATGGTAAAAAGTGTTATCATATATGGTCCAGAAATCAATATACTAAATAGGGGATTCATGTAACGCTGCATGAACCAGTCACCAGTCGGGATCTGTACAGTACAGATAAAGTGCTATATTAAAGTGCTACTGGCGTAATAAGGTAATTGTCCTCCTCAGCGCACCCCTCCCTCGGCAGCACACAGTTGCTTCTTTTCGAGGGGGTAGTAAACAAAAACTCAGCAACCTTGTGCTAATTTAGCACTCCATGTCACAGTCCCGCAAAGGAGGACCAGGAATAAGATATCCTGCCACCACCATTCTTTGCACTCTTGCCGTCTGCTGCTTCTCTCTGGAACCAGGCCAGGACCTAGTTTTATACTGTTCTAACCAGCGCTCCCCTGGTGGTCATGGGAAGTCACTGCAGATCGTACTACCTGTACAACCTTACAGACCCACTCTTGCCAGCATCTCTGACCCCAGCCGCCATGAACCCATACCCCATACCAGTGCCTGTTGCATGCAATAAATGGCTTCATTTCTCTCTCCCTCTCCATAAGCAGTCTCTTCAGAAATGGCACCAACCTGCATTGCTGGGGGAGTCTCCATCTTTCTGACAGCACCCTCCATGGTGGAGCCTGTTTCGACTTTTCCATCTGTTTCTTCAAATCCAGTGCCCGTTGTGCATCAGCTCACTAGGATTGGCAAGGCCTCTCGCTTTGGCGCACCCACTGAGGACGGGCACCACTGACCACACTGTGTCTTCTACCCCTCATGCTTCGCACAGGCAAAACTCATCTGTGTGCTCATTTTCTCATTACCTTGCCCATGATCGGTGGAGTTTCTTCTCTGTAGAGCACCATCACCCACCATCTTTATCTCCATGGCCATCACTAGTCTTTTAGATTTAGGTGTCTTCTGCACATCTGTTTTGTTTTGTGGGCAGCGACCCTGCTCACAGCACCACTTAAAGTGGGGGACAGCCCGTCTACAGAGGTGCCCCATTCTGCACTGTGTGTGCATGTGCACTAGATGGGGGTGTGTGGCACTCACTTGCTCCTATGAGTTGGGTTCATCTTCCTGTCCTAGAAATCACACCACACCGGGGTTATTGCAATAAAATGTTATTTTTTACATGCATTCAAGAGTTTCATGGCAAATTAGGCATTCGGCATCCTCTCTTCCAAACCGGGATGTTCTCTTCTAAGACCCTCACAATGAACCGGTAGTGAAAAAAGTGTTTGCGCATTAGAGCTTTGCATTAGATCTTCTTAGTAAGCTTTTTTTTTTTTTTTTTTTTTTTTTTTCTGATGAGTTTATGCTGCATATATTGTTCAGCTCAGGAGGGCCTCAGGGGAGGTGTCTGGATGACCTCAAATCTCAGGAAAAACATATGATCCCACAGGGAAGGCTTCACAGTTACATGAGATGCTCTTGCACTCAGGCCCTCGTCCTTCCTACACCGGGGCCCCGGCCCTTCTTCCACGCAGGTCCCCGGCCCTACCTCCACTCGGGCCCCCCGGCCCTGCCTCCACGTACTCCTAATCTCACTTATGTTTAACCCTTACATATCTAACCTATCCTGCAATATACCTGAACTGTTCACCAAATGGCAACCTGTCTACAATAACACACATTACACCATATGCCACATCATGTTAAAATCTAACAGAACACCTAAAACATGTGCATTGTATACATCACAGGGGGGCTTGACCACCCTTTTCAGATGTCCATGAATCATATACATGGTCTATCTGTGATTTTAATGGTTTGAACAAATAACCGTTATAATCTGTCTGTGGTACGTGCGGTATGTTTTTTTTTTCTTGTCCTATTAATATATATATATATATATATATATATATATATATATATATATTATATATAGCATATGAGAAAAACGAACACAGACCAAACAATGATAAAAATGAGTCAGTTTTTCACAAGAAAAACAACTCCTGACACTACTGGAAAATCTCTTCACTATCAATTTGGTCACTGGCGGTCACAGACAGAAAGGGGCCCTTGTGCTAGAACAGCATAGGGGCCCTTTGCAGCCGAGCTGCTTATCAAAATGCACAATTCTACCTGTTTCGGAGATAGAAATGGGCCCCCTAACCTCTTGGGCCCCTGTATGGCCTCACAGGCTGCACCAATGATATGACTGCCCCCGAATTTGGTTTCATACAGAAATCTCTTTGCATTGTCCAAACAGTTGATTTCTCAGCACGCTGCATTGTTCTTGTGGGAACGCGGCACGCGATACTGCAGCACTTCACCACTAGGTGGCAGTATACCACATGACTTCAAATAACATCTGTTTAAAAAAAGCGCGCCTGACTTTTTAAAATGTATTTTAATTTTACTGTACAAGTGGAGAGGCATCAATGACAGGAGACAATTGCTGAAAAACAACAGTTACACTGACTGGGCATTAATGGGACTGGCCAGCAATATGAGACATGTTCACAATGTGTAATGTCTGGACTGAGTGAGTCTCCTGACCGAGCTTGAATACCTAAATCACATATGATGCTGCGATATTCATGTCAGAGACGGTTTGTGTGGCGCCCCTGCGGACCGGTTGCCACTAGATGGTGCAGCAGCTGGGATTGGTAAATCGGTCACCCCACACATACACCCAACACATCTCCCAAGTCTAAGTTACTCTATGTCTAGCATTGGGATAGCAGGAAGAGCCAGGTGGAGGGTTGAGTGTTAGGACACAAACAGGTAAGGGGTGGGAACACAACAATAAAACAGGACAGACAACACCAGAGAGCAGGAGAGTGAGTGGAGGAGAGCTATAGTTACACCCGTCACCCAAGTAGTCAGAGAGACCAGACTGAGAGACCCTGGACCCGGTGGCCTGTGCCACCGTATGGCTAGCCCGGGTGCCAAGCTGAGTACCAAGGGAAGACAGGGGGGTCCAAGGTGTGTCCGAGTCAGCGGGGACACCGAGGGACCGGGCCGGAACCAGAGTGCTGGCTCTGCTGAAGTGGAAGGGAAGCTGCATGCCCCAACCACAAACCCCAGCGGGGTGCAGGGTCTTTATGCCAAGAGACCCAACCTCCAGCACAGCGAAAGGAAGTCTGTCGAACTAGGGCTAGGAAACACGGAAGAGTGCCCACTGAGAGCCCGTGACCCGCTGGACCGTAGCTAGTGTGAGGAATAGATTGAAGAGGCACGAAAGTAACATGAAAGGGAGTGTCACAGACAAGCCGTCCAGCTGCTAAAGCCAGACCAGAGCCGCTATTGCACTGAACTGTTTGTGTTGTAAAAACTGATGAGCAAGAAAGTAAACCTTGTAAAGCTCAGAACTGTATAAGACTCTGATTGCACGCCTGAGAGGTGGCCAACTAAGATGACGAGCTGGCAGCAGGAGGTTGCCTGAGGGTTCTGAGAACTTTACACGATACCTACACTTTCTACACTGTTGCCCTGGGGACCAGCCCTACCCGTGGAGGGTGCAACATCTCTGCTGCAAACACCCATCATCCCCAGAGGTCCTGACTGCAGCGGTGGCTATCAATGGCCGCATACTATGGGTGGCGTCACAATTTTATTTATCAAAAACTATTTTTCCCCTTTTATTGACTCGCCCGGGACCACGGAGCCAGGTCACGGCACCGTGACATCCTGCAGCCCCAGACGACAACAAGAGGGCCTGGTTTTGAATACCCCATGACCCTGGTGGGCAACTCATTTGCACATCCCTGTCCATATTTGCACTGTGAATATTCGATATGTGAGACCAATCTTGGGGTGCTTTCACATCTACGTTTTTGAAAATCCAGCAGAAATCCACTGTGTTTGCAAAAACGCAATGTGGCACACTTGCGAAAAGGTTGTGGTTGTGCCAACACATTGTAAAGGGACCTCCGGACAAGTGCAGAGGCTTACGGCTTTGACAGTTATCCAGAACTTCCAGCACCCCCAGTGCTGGACATAACCTGCTGCTAGTAATCATCCATTAAGATGAATCCTGCAGAGATCTGTTGGCAAAAAAGTTGAGCAAACATATCTTTTTTGTCAATTGTTAAATAACCAAATTCTGCAGGATCTGTTTTTTTCTTGTAACATAGGAGTCTATGGAGAACAAATCCATAAGTTTATTGCTATTTATCTTCCATTTGAACCAAATTCTGCAAGCAGAAAACTGATCCTTTACCAGTGATCGAAAAACGGAAAATAGCAATTCTTTAAAGGATCCATTCTCCATAGACTCCGATGTTAAAACAAACTGATCCTGCAGAAATCCATTATTTAACAACAGACAAAACAGTCCTGCTTGCACGACTTTTTTGCCAATGGATCTCTGCAGGATTGGTCCTAACGGATGATTACTAGCAACAGTTTATGTCAGATGATTGCTGCACATGTGAATGTGGCACCCCACCGGTCTGGTCGCCACGTGGCGTACTGCACCCAAGCCACGGGTGTGGTTCTCCTGTTGTCGGGAGATGGAGGATGGCAGGTATGGTATCCTCAGCAAACACCCAACACGTAGACTCTAGCTAGGGACGTGGGTGGACCCACTGTTGGGAAGACCCAGTCCAAGGGAGGAGAATAGGGCAGAGAAGTGTGGGTGGGAGGAAGAAGAAAGAGAGTTTTCAGTTTGGAGTGGAGGAGAGAACAGTTAGAATGTAGAGCACTGATAGGAGAGAAAAGGGTGAGACATCAAGTTGAGTGAGGAGGAGAATGAGAGACAGAAAAGTGGTGTGAAACTGATAAGCAAGGGACTTGAGCAGCAGAGGCTCGTCCTGGGAACGGAAAGGAAGGAACCCTATAGGCATCGGCGGAGCTGAAGTGGCCCATGCGGCCAAATCCTGGAGTGGTAATACCAGACGGAGGGATTTGGTCCGGAGATAAGGACCGGACCTGAACAAGGTGTGGGAGTCCAGCACCCAACTGCTGAACCGGAGGCCACAAGCTTTATAGAAGCTGTGGCTCAAACCTGGTGCAAGCGCTGAGAAAGCAGCCGGAGAAGGGTTAGGGAACAAGGTACCGGTCGCCCACCAAGACCCGTGGCTGCCGGAACAGGGCTCTCCCCGCAGAGGCGCTAAGAGGAGACGCAGGCAGGCAGGATTGCTGAGAAACAGGACAGAGAAAGGCAAAGACAGGCACACCACCGAGGATCTCGTACTTATTACTCCGATTTCTTAAATAGTACACAGGAAGAAGCTTATCCGAGTGACAGTGTAAAGCTTACTGTGAGTAAATCCGGGTACAGAGTTGCAGAATTGTGTGAGACAGTGTTATTCCCGCTGCAACGGGCTGTGAAGGTCACTGAGAAAGGTAACGAGGCCTAAAGTTAACCCCTGCCTGTGAGAGACTACTAATTACCCGTACTGCCCTAGGGAGGCATTCCATCCCAGCAGCCCATCCATCGTCCCCAGAGGTTCTACCCATAGCCGCAAACCACGGGTGGTGTCACAAACCTTTCATCCCTTAAACTATCTTATCCCTATTTTTCCCCCAAGAACTCTTTGACACTGAACCCACGGTCACAGAACCAGGCCTTGACCCCCGTGACTCCCCAGAAGCATTAAAGCCCGGTTCCGAGTATCCCGCGGCCCTGGGATGCATCATGAACTCAGCATTACACTCATGAAGCTCATAGGCTGCAGTGCAAAACCTCCAACTCTGTCTCTAATTATATCAGATCTTTATTAGTAATGGTCTTATCACATGGGCCAAGCTGACCGTTTTGCCCCACTAGGGTCTAGGGCCAGGTTTAATGGTGGATACCAGAAGATGGCACACACCAATTTGTGTTATCACTTTATCAGATGTGAAAACCACTTCATGTTGAGAACTATTCATTCAATACCCAAATCTTTAAGTTTGGATTGTCTAATGAAAGGAGAAGTTATGCCCCCTCAGCAATGCTGAAATTTCATTAATGTTAACTTAGAGCCCTTTTCAAACTGTATTGGTGGTGTGAAACCAAGGTTTCATACTAATGTGGTGTCCCCGCGGTTTGGCTGCCGCAGATCATATTGTTGTCCATTGTTTACAATGTCATGTCTGGGAAGAATTGAGGAGCCCTCTGCTGGAAACCCAAAGCATCCAACACTTTCCAAACTCCAACCAGAGAGTAGAGGGCGGAAGCGACCCACCCCGGGCAGACCCCTACTTCTGGTTGGAGAGAGGAGGAGTTTACTTTCCCTCCCCGGGTCCAGCTGTTTGTCTCCACTGCTGCTCCCAATGTCTGGCTGCTGTGCAGTAGACATGGCGTCATCACTGAAGTCAATCACAATCTATGGACTCAGTGTCTCGGCTCAAGTAAAGAGAGTGCCCGCTCTGTGCCGGTGAGCTCACTGATTGCCGGCGGCGCAGTCAGTGATATTAATGCTGTGGTCCATATCAGACATTGGAAACGGTAACGCCTGATTTGTTTGTGACATGCACATTTTTTCTTCACGTCTCGGGAATAGCAGTCTACTGTGCTATTATATACAGTACAATAACATAAGCTTGGAGTCTAGCTACTAACCCGAGGCCAGTAGTACAGTCCTGACTGCTGTCCAGTAAATATAGGGCCCGAGGCATACCGGCCTATAGTGTATACCATAACAGACAATTTAAAAAGATCCTCTAGAACTTTTGTGACTTCTGCTGAACTTCTTATGTTACATGTAAAAGAAAAAATGTGCAGTCTGATAGTAGGTTTTATGTTTACCGCCTACACCGCTAGTTATGCATTATGCTGAAATGTACAAAGGATGACTTATCAGGTCAGCCTTGGCGTCCCCATATTGTGTGCCTTCAATGCATCCATCTCCTTGATTTACAAAAGAGAGGAGGCGGATGGATGCACGATAGAAGTTTCTCATTATACCTGGGAGCTGCATTATTTTCATAAATAGACAAACCTTTCACCGTTCTGGGTAAATCTATGCCAAATAGTTTCGAAGAACATTGGAGAGCTTCATCAATTGCTAGTTCCCATGGGGTGAATGCAGTGGCGTAACATGAAGCTCATGGGCCCCGATGCGAAAGCTCCAACAAGGCCCCCAATTATTTCTAATCTCTAATAGCATTAGTCTTTTTCCATAGACCAAAGGACCTTTTGGGGCTCCTAGGCTCCAGAGCCACGGTGCGATTGCAACCCCTGCACCTGTTGTAGTTACGCCCCTGGGTGAATGGCAGCAAATTGTAATTTGTACTTGAACCTGAGGAGGCAGAAATCCCTTCAGGTGCAAAAAGACAAGCAGCATTATAAATGGCAAATAGGAGGTAGAGGGCATTGTATAGATTGGTACTATGATTGCAAACCTAGCCATAGTCTTGTCCCATTTCATTCACATGAACATATAGCTGCGGTATTTTATCTTCTGTTTTATGGCTGCAATCTTCAGGCCAACTGCAGGTCTTCTGATCCTCAAAAATAACATGAAAATTGTGACTAACATGGACCATAATATAAGGCCGCTATATGGCTATATGCCTGCACATGATTTTATGTAATTGGAATATAGGTTCGAGATTGTTTCCTAAGTTGCCGTGTTATTTCTTTCTTCATGTCTTCTAGTGCTGGTGGTACTGGAGTCTTGATCAACATAGACAGGGTGGCTTCATTAGTGGAAGAGTTGACCGCTGATACCGTACAGGTCCGAGGCCTAGTGGACTCAGGATGGTTCCTTGAAAGTAAACATGGAAAATCTGATTGTATGGATGGAGCATCTTGTGCACTGACTGATGCCATTAAAAAAGGTTTGAAGTAAGTGACAAGGAGATCAACAAGCCACTAATTACGTCTGATACCATCGATGAGCATGAGTGGTTCATGTATACACTACTAGGTCCACCAATACAAAGTGGTTTTTCCACTAAAAACTTTTATCAACTATCCACAAAATTAGTGGTAAATGATCTTTGGTGGGCTGACTTACTGGGCCTCCAGGGGTTATGAGTAGAGATGAGTGATCATGTTTGGACACTATCATCATCCAAATTCTTTCCCCAAAGTGTGTTTTCCATTAAGAAAAAAAAATCCCCACCCTCATGTCCCCGGAAGTGTGTTGCTTATGGCTACCTGTATGTGGACGGAGAGCCAAACAGCCAGTCGGTGACAGCTCGAGTCAAGTTCAGTTCCGAGCAGCGCCACCGAACACTAACATCCAAGGTTTGTTTCGCAACTGAATTCGAACCTTGAAAGGTTCACTTAACACTAATTATGACAAAAGAACATAGATTCAGGGGTGTCTATGGCCTCCCTTACCATTGGTTTGGGGAGAGAAAGTTGAATTGACCATGTCATAGCAGTGAAGGAAGGTTATACGACTCCATTTCGACAAGGAACTGTTGTACCCTCATTCTTGTCATGATAAATATCCCAAGTGTTAGACACCAATAATATGTACTCTGGTTGCTTTCCTGAGAAAGGAGTGGAAATAACACTCTGAAACGCGTTGAATAAAGTCACCATCATCCGATAGATCCCTGTGGTCTTGTTTCATCGTACAGCAGCGCGGATCATGAAAATAATGTCCATTAGGGTTTACTTTAGACCCCAATAATGACCACCTATCCTTAGATGACACTCGGCCATTAGCTTTGTATGTCTGCACCTTTATTAATATTATATACAGTACTTGTATAATGAATTTCTACAATATATTTCTCATATGTTGTTCTTGCAGACTTTGGAACGGAGCTCTCCCAGAGAGATGTAGGCAGCAATATAAAAAGGAAGATGAATGGCAGTGCTTCTATGGCCCCAAGTCATTCACCACAATGAAAAGTAAGCCTCGTGGAATATTCTTGTAATAATCATACAGTACATTTCCATTGGCAAAAGAAAGGTAATCCCAGTGTAAGAGGGACAAGGGGTTAATTTTCTTCCTCCCTTTAAAAACATGGCCTGTATTTATTTCTGTTTACAATGAATGTGTTAATTATATGTGTGTGGCTGTCGAGCCCAGGCTTTGGGGTACTTGGGTATCAGGCTTCAGGGGTAGCGTCTGCTGTGTCACGGGGAATGGCAGCCGCGCCTGATCCCATGTCCTGGGCCTATCTTTGAAAAGGGGGTGATATTTACAGGGGATTATATACAGTTTGTTTGTTGTGACGCCACCTGTAGTTTCTAGTGAATTGCACCAGCGCCGCCACAGCCCACCGGAGGTAGATGGTATCGCGGCTAGGATGGTGTAGTCCTCCACAGGTAGGACTGGGACCTCCGGGGCAGCGTTCCTGTAAGGAAACAAGTTCATGGAAAGAAAGCAAACTGAGTCAAGTCACTGTTCCTCCGGGTACTTTACTGGCAATTGTATTGGTTGCATACAAAAGTTACAGTGCAGTATTCCTGATGGTGCGAGGACAGGTAGCTGAACTGGTGGCTGAAGGCAGTTCTTAGGTGGTATGGTGGACCATTGGTGTGTGCCGTTGTGCTCTACCCTCGTCTGTTTCTTTCCTGCTTCCCAGTGGTGGTGAAGTCTGGTTCCTTAAAGCCAACCTGACCTCCTTCTGTCTCTCTCCTTTGCTCCCGTCGGATAACCCTCTGCTGGCTGACTGCTGAACCATCAAGCGGTGCCTGGTACCCTCTTTCGGTCGCTCAGGTGCCTGGGAGAAGTGTAGACTCCACGGGTCTCCGGATTCTCTGTGGTCCTAAAGTATCCCACAGGTGCGGGCTCCAGTGCCCGGTAACCTTTCAGGGCTGAACTTCCTCAAGTTCTTCCTACTCCCTTCTGACTGTCTGCTCCTGGCATCTTTCTTTAACTCCTGGTCCCTCAGCAGAGAGACCCTTCTGCTTCCTTTCACTCCTCAGCTCCCTGGTCAAAGACCTGGAGGCAAAGACCTCCTTGTTCCCCCTAGAGGTGGTTTTGTTCCCTCCCGGGTGACCTCCCACCGTGTGACCAAGTGTGGGGTGCTGGTTAATGGGTACCACCCACCATCCTATGATCCACCTGCAGCTGGAGTATCTGCAAATCTTTTACTAGTGCAGTACCCCTCTGTGATGCCTGCTTGGCGGGACGCCACATGGCCCTCTAACAGCCAAGGTAAAGACTGATCCCAGGTCCTCTAAGATCATAATAGTTATTAGTAAGTGTTATTAATATACCTTGGCGGCAGGGCTAGGTTAATATAAAGGACTTGCAGTGAGGCTGAGAGTTCGGAGAGCCTCAAGTAAAGAGGACCTCAAACTGAAACACCTATCCAATAAAAATTCTGGACCTATTGGGCCACTGCAGCGCCCCTGCAGATTGGTCGCTACAGTGATGCCGCACCTACTCGACAGGTGTGGGGTCTCCGCTCTCAGGCGAGAGGAGCTCACAAAGCCAAGACACAGACACTGCACCCAACACCATCCTGACACCAGGCCAGGAGATCCTGGGTGGACCCTATTTTAGGGAGGGACCCATCCACAGGCTGGAGGAAGGAAGAGGTAGAAGGGGGTGGAGAAGAGAGAGGGAGTCCTAGAGGACAGGGGAGTGAGGAATCACCCGTGGCACCCCGAATCCACCCCAGTTGGAGGCGAGTGGAGGGACTAGGTTGCAAGAGGGGACTGGCCCTGATATAGTGGAAGGACTGTACGCCTTAGCTAGGAAACCGGAGGACTCTGGATTGCAAATCCGGTGGCTGAAGCCATGGACCCATCCAGGCACAGTGTCTATAAGAGGGTCAGAGGGCCTGCCTGGCCATCGCTCGACAGGGCCCGCAACTGCCTGCCATGGGATGTGGTAGACCATGAAGACGCAGGAAAGATCAGCATGGGAAACAGTCAAACGGGAAAGGCTTACGGAAAGGTGTCTTAGTGCAGCAGCCCCGAATCAACTGAGAGCTGGCCAAGCTGCATCCTGAGAAACCACAGCACCCGGCCGGGTCGTACTTACCTGATCACCAAGTAAAAGATACTGAACTGCATTCCTGGTGTCCTCCAGTTATTGACGCGCCTTCCCCGCTACCTCCTGCACAACATCACTGCTCCCACCATCTTCCAGTGACTGATTGTCTATCCCTGTGGCTCTGCTCCACCTGCGGGGAGCGATACCATCTCGGCTGTGCTACCATCTGCCCCAGCGGTCATAATCTGCAGGTTCAGACATCTCTGGCTGAATACCACAGGTGGCGTCACACTCATCCTCTGTGAATATCCCCTTTACTGCGCGCCCAGGGTCCCAGTCACTGTGACTTCCCAAGTATTGCCGACTTGGCTACCGAGTACCCCACGGCCCTGGTGGGCGTTGCACCACTCCAGGGTTTTAGGCAAGGATCCGGTAATGGGATGGAACACAAAGTGAGTGTACTTCCCCGGTATGTGGCGCTCTTCTCCAGGTACCTGGGCAGCTGCTTGTCCAGGATAGTAAGCTCCCGGCAAAGTTATTGGTGCTGATATTACTAGAGGAGGTTTGGACTCTGTAGTTATGGAGTCAGCAGTTGTTGGTTATTTTTCTGCCTCTGGTCCTCAGCAGTCTGAAACTCTGGAATGTTATGTGATCTCTAGTTCATTGCTGAGTTGCTTTGGTTCCTTCACCTATCTGTTCATGTTGCATGGAGGTTGCTGTGGTCTTCCACTTGTGCTGGTGCTGGGTCCTTCACTTTTTTCTGTTTTAGGCTGAGTTGCTGTGGTTCCTTCCAGCACTTCACTCAACTATATTCACTTACAATGATGATAGTGGAATATTTAGGAGGGAAGAAATGTCATGAATCAACTTATTATACTAGTGGCTAATACTTCAGAATCAGGCTGGTATCAAGGTACTGTTACACGGGACAACATCGCCAGCAACATCGCTGGCAACTCACGGGAGCGCGCATGTTTTGGGCATTTAGCCAAGATTGCTATGGAGATGATACAAGCAGAGACATGCCAGCAACGCAGCTGCGAAGTTAAAAGCAACTTTCGCTGCCAGGGTTAAACTCAACCCAGCGAGCGATCATTAACATTGCAGTGAATAGGGGAAGTTGCTTTCAACATCGCTGTTGCGGTATCACACAGAGCAATGGTACCAGATCGCCTGAGCAACATCGCCTGGTTTACCGACATGTTGGTAAACCTGCAAACTCTGCTCAAGCAACTTATCGCCATTGTAAATCACCCTGTTACACGCAGCAACGCACTAGTTATGTTGCATCAACTTCACCACGCCCCTGAGTTGCCGGCGATGTTGCCCGTGTAACGGTACCTTTAAGTATGGTTAGTGACAGCAGCCGCCATGGTGAAGGGGGACCTTTCTCCATACAATGTATACAGACCTGTAAGAAGAAAGTTAAAGAAAATGAATAACTTCTTTATTACTCCCTATAAACGTTTTCTTTTTCTTTCCTTGTTCTTATCGTTATGTTTCAGTCTTCGTTATTTCTTTTGCAGCCCCTATCTTTGTGGTTCAATGGCTCTATGATGTTGAACAGCTAAGAATAGAAAACATCCAGACGGACTTCCAGTTCATGACAGCAAATCAGTGGAACAACATACAGGGCGTTGGAAGAGAGCTCAAGAAATCCCTGCGTGAAGTCCCGTAAGAGATAAACTGGTTTCCAGTCATCAAAGAGCATTTAGCCATAGTGATGACATATGTCACCCGGTCTGTCCTGGGGACAGATCTATGACATATTAAGAGGGGGAAAAAAAATAAATCCTAAACATAATTCATCCATCCCTCTACATAAAAAGGTGTCTAGAGTTTAGATGAACTCTAGTGCCACCTATTAAAGGTAGCAATCCTAAAAGGCATAATTGACTCTTTAACAAGCCTTTTAATATGATTTAGGATTTGTGCCAGATCAGAGCTCCAAACTGCAGACTCTGCGTTTTGGGGCGATTGCTCTGTTTACTGTAAAAGAAAAAAGGTAATAAAATGAGAAATTTGCCACTAGGGGGAGCTATATGTGCATGTATTATGCAGTTTACTTGAATTCTGTATGCTGCTGGTAGCCCGGCTTTTGTAATAGGCGGTGTATGTAGTTAGGGGCTTGTCATCAGAATAGCTGCACTCAACTCGACAAGGCTACATTCACACTGTGTGTTTTTGATGTGTTTCTTGTGGATCCGTTTTTGCAGTGAAACGGATCAATTTCTGAGCTTCCCAGCAAAGTCGATGGGTTTCCTGATGTCATTCAGACACGACTTTTTTGGCTGAAAACAGGATCCTGAAACAGAATGAAGATGACAATTTTTGTGGCGTTTTTATGATCCGCTTTTTCCATTGAAACCATTGTCTATGAGCTTAAAAAACGCAAGTCTTAAACGCATCAAAGCAGATCAAAAACTGATCCTCAAAAAACGTTGAGTGTGAATGTAGCCTATGTGCACACGCTGCAGATTTGGTGCAGAAATTCTGCATCCTTGGCAGTAAAATGCACCAAAAATGCATATATGTTTTTGTTGCAGATTTGATGCAGATTTGTGCCATGCATCTTCCTAATGAATGGCCGGTAGGGTTGAAAAACGCAGGGAAATTTGCACCAAGAACATGCTGTAGATATTTTCTGCACCAAATCTGCAAGGAAAAAATAAGCAACATTTGCACAAGGCTCATGGACTTTGCTGGCTTCAGGATAGACATGCAAATCTGCACCAAATCTGCACCAAATTTGCAGGTGCGCACATGGCCTAAAGAATTTATATTAATTATACTGCTATAGAATTTGGAGCCCTTCCCCTCTAACCTGATATCTGTGACTTTAGAAAAACATGGCTGCTTTTTACTGGATAATGCGTGTATACAGTACAGACCAAAAGTTTGGACACACCTTCTCATTCAAAGAGTTTTCTGTATTTTCATGACTATGAAAATTGTAGATTCACACTGAAGGCATCAAAACTATGAATCAACACGTGGAATTATATACTTACCAAAAAGTGTGAATCAACTGAAAATATGTATTATATTCTAAGAAGGTAAAAAATGTTTGTACCGTGTTAGCCAGTAGATGGAAAAGTATTGGAATCTGAGAGTCCGCAGTGGTTGATACCTTTAAATGGCTAACTGAAAAGATGGTAAGCAAAGCAAGCTTTCGGGACACTGTGGTCCCTTCATCTGACAAAGGGACCACAGTGTCCCGAAAGCTTGCTTTGCTTACCATCTTTTCAGTTAGCCATTTAAAGGTATCAACCACTGAGGACTCTCAGATTCTAATATTTTTCATACATTCTAGGTTCTTCAAAGTAGCCACCTTTTGCTTTGATTATTGCTTTGCACACTCTAGGCATTCTCTTGATGAGCTTCAAGAGGTAGTCACCGGAAATGGTTTTCACTTCACAGGTGTGCCCTGTCAGGTTTAATAAGTGGGATTTCTTGCCTTAGAAATGGGGTTGGGACCATCAGTTGTGTTGTGCAGAAGTCTGGTGGATACACAGCTGATAGTCCTACTGAATAGACTAGAGACTTCCAGGGACACTGTGCTGTCTGTCCGTGCTGCCACAGAAAACACGTAATCGAAGGCTTCAAGTTATATCACATTTATTCAATCCAGCCAATGCGTTTCAGAGCCTGCTATGCTCCTTCATCAGGGAGGAGCATAGCGGGCTCTGAAACGTGTTGGATGGATCGAATAAATGTGATCTAACTTGAAGCCTTCGATTACATGTTTTCTGTGGCAGCGCAGACTGACAGCACATTGTCCCTGGAAATCTCTAGATTGTTGACCACAATGCACGTGGAAGTGTGGGTCCAGCAACAGCCGCCATTTTATGCCTACTATGCTGGTTGTCTGTTACACAACTTTACAAGGTGAGCAGTGTCCATCACGGTTTCAAAGCCGTCTAACCTTTAAACGATAAGACCCTATTCGCGCTTGCTTTCTTTACAGCGTTACTACTGAATAGACTCTTAGCTGCTTTTTTCTTGCCATAATACAAATTCTAAGTAAAGAAAAATGAGTGGCCATCATTACTTGAAGAAATGAAGGTCAGTCAGTCCGAAAAATTGGAAAAACTTTGAAAGTGTCCCCAAGTGCAGTTGCAAAAACCATCAAGCGCTACAAAGAAACTGGCTCACATGAGGACTGTCCCAGGAAAGGAAGACCAAGAGTCACCTCTGCTGTGGAGGATAAGTTAATCCGCGTCACCAGGCTCCGAAATCACAGGTTAACAGCAGCTCAGATTAGAGACCACGTCAATGCCACACAGAGTTCTAGCAGCAGACACATCTCTACAACAACTGTTAAGAGGAGACTTTGTGCAGCAGGCCTTCATGGAAAAATAGCTGCTAGGAAACAACTGTTAAGGACAGGCAACAAGCAGAAGAGACTTATTTGGGCTAAAGAACACAAGGAATGGACATTAGACCAGTGGAGATCTGCTTTGGTCTGATGAGTCCAAATTTGAGATCTTTGGTTCCAACCACCATGTCTTTGTGCGACGCAGAAAAGGTGAACGGATGGATTCTACTTGCCTGGATCCCACCGTGAAGCATGGCGGAGGAGGTGTGATGGTGTGGACGTGCTTTGCTGGTGACACTGTTGGGGATTTATTCAAAATAGAAGGCATACTGAACCAACATGGCTACTGTTATGAACCGATAATTCAGGAATAACATTCAAATTCCACAGAAGTCGTTGGTAACTGTACTGACCACAATCCCTGACTACACACCGCAACTAGTAGTAGCCGTGGGATTTAACTAACCAGACCTAGACACTCTGCACAGCCGGAAATCTAACTGCTCCTAAAGATGGATGTAGGAAAAGCTATCTTGCCTCAGAGCAGAACCCCAAAAGAATAGCAAGCCCCCCACAGATATTAACTGGGAAACAAGAGAAAGAAAAACAAACACAGGCAGAGTAAAAGGTTTAGAAAAAGAGGCCAAACTAGCTATATAAAAAGACAGGATAGAATACTATTGCAGTCAGTATAAAACACAAAAACATAAACATAAAAATCAAAAAACCACCAACAGCAGATAGTGACTCAGGGTAATTTTTGTACTAAGACTCAGAGCCCTCTATATCTGCAGACTTTTATAAATCAAATGCCAGCAGAACTGGAAATTACAGATAATGGTGAATGGTAAGTGAATAGTAACAAAACTGCCTATCTGAGAGCAGATAAACAAATATACAGTACAGACTAAGGCTACCTTCACATTTGCGTTTGTGTCTGCATGCTGATGGCATGCAGACACAAACGCAGTCAAAAGCATGTCATTTTGATGTGTCTGCAGCAGAGAATGTCCGCCTGCGGACACATCACTGTGCAGCCCGGGCAGCCAATCAGCAGTGTCCGAGGGCGGGCTGGAGGCGGAGATCAGCGGCGGAGATCTCCTCCTCCGGCCGCCGGTAAGCTCCAGGACGAGTCGGCGGGGAGAAACAGCTGATGTGACAGCTGTTTGAATCTCCCGCGCTGACACCGAGAGGAGATGTCGGCGCGGGAACATTCAAACAGCTGTCACATCAGCTGTTTCTCCCCGCCGACACCGCTAGATTACCGGCAGCGGGGAGGAGGAGATCATCAGAAGCTCTAGCTGATCTCCCGGTGGCCGTCGGTGATCTCCTGTGACATCACCGGTGGCCACCGGGAGAGATTTCAATGGGTCCGCAGCGTTCTCCTGCGCTGTCAAGCGCAGAATACTGCGGACCCATTGACGCCAATGCATTTTTTGTGCGCTTGGGGAAGCTTGCTGATTTTCCAAGGTCCCCGAGCGCACAAAAAATGCAACATGCTGCGTCCCGGGTGCGGACGGGGGACCCTGGAGGGAGCAGATATCGTCCGCATCCGCACCCGAACGCAGCAAACGCAGGCACTATGCATTCCTATGTTAAACATAGGAACGCAGTGCGCATGCGTTTGACTGCGTATGGGAACGCAGCATACGCTGCGTTCACATACGCAAATGTGAAGGCACCCTAAATTGCAAACCCACAACTCAAAATAAGACAAAACATAAGCAGAACCTTAAACACACAAAAGTGTGCCACAAAATATCAAAAACCCATCCACTCAGCTTGCAAAGAATTTCCCAGATAAGAAGAAACCAGAGAGATGTGAACTCCTCCAAGAACCAAAGACAACTGCAAGGATTGATTCACTTCAAACCATTATATGCTCCAAGAACCAGATTGCCAATCATCACCATCACCTGTGAAGCCCACACAGTCAGCGGCATCAACAGCAACAACCACCAGAGGGAGCTCCAATGAATTCACAACAGGCTACCACAGCATCTTGCAGCGGCATGCTATTCCATCCGGATTGCGTTTAGTTGGACCATCATTTATTTTTCAACAGGACAATGACCCCAAACACACCTCCAGGCTGTGTAAGGGCTATATGACCAAGAAGGAGAGTGATGGGGTGCTATGCCAGATGACCTGGCCTCCACAGTCACCAGACCTGAACCCAATTGAGATGGTTTGGGGTGAGCTGGACCGCAGAGTGAAGGCAAAAGGGCCAACAAGTGCCAAGCATCTCTGGGAACTCCTTCAAGACTGTTGGAAGAACATTTCCAGTGACTACCTCTTGGACCTCATCAAGAGAATGCCAAGAGTGTGCAAAGTAGTAAGCAAAGCAAAAGGTGGCTACTTAGAAGCACCTAGAATATAAGACATATTTTCAGTTGTTTCACACTTTTTTGTTAAGTAAATCATTCCTGATGTGTAAATTCATAGTTTGATGCCTTCAGTGTGAATCTATACTTTTCATAGTCATGAAAATACAGAAAACTCTTGGAATGAGGTGGTGTGTCCAAACTTTTGGTCTGTATTGTATATATATTTTTTATGGCCAGCACATACTGGTAGGTGCTCAATGGTAGGATATACAGTATATCCATATATACATATAGGGTGTTAACCATAATGCTTTAAGTTCATTTAATATTAATCACAGCATATTTGCAAAATATATCAAAATACTCAGTGACGTTTCAGTCCTCCCGGCCTTGTTCACAGTATTCTGTAACACTAACAAAGTGAATGTCACAGAAGATGAACATAACATTAAAAATTATTATAATATACAGATATAGTCTGAGCACATAATGCAAGAAAAAAAAAACAAATTCCAACATCAGAAGTCAAATACAGAAAAAAAAATAGACAAAACAAACCTGTATGTTGCAGAGGGCAGGGGTACTCGGACAATTTGGGGCAACAGTCTATGAATCCTGGTGTCTTCCCAGAAGCTGTGGCCCTGGCCGGACATGTTAAAGGGGGTTGTAATAGGGAATAAAAGAGTTTGACGTGACGCCAGCTGAGGTATCTCGTCAGGGAGGACCAATGCTGCAGGTAGTAGTCCACAGATGATAGGTGGTGGTGTAGCAAGGTGGATCACTCCCCTCAGCAGGTGCGGTCCTCTGGGAGTAATAGTAGGTGTTGAGTAGGATGTTGGAGATGATAGTGGTGAGTGGAGGAAGTAGTGTAGAGGTGCAGGGTAGTCACAGAAGTGAATCAAGCAGACAATTTCTGTTGTTTACCTTTTACTTGATATTGCAATCTACAGTTCCAAGGTACTGGTTCACAGGGCCGGGCGAGTCAGCCAGTCTGAGAACAACTATACACTGCTATGAGGGACGGGTATATGTTCTTCCTTGCTCATTTTCCCTACGGTTGAGGTTCCAGGTACAATCCGCTTCCTATCTGCCTTTTCCTTCCACGTGGCAACTAGCAGTCAGGTAGGGGACCACGGACTCACAAGACCCAGGACTTCTAGCCCTATGATGGCCACTGTGCCTCTGGTAGTCCCACGTGTTTAAAACTCTGTTGCCAGCTAGGGCAACTTAGGGAAAGAACAGGGTTATTGTTATTCCCCTTTTCTCCTTCTTGTGTGTCAATTGTTCGACTGTATAGGTTGGGACATATCGTTTCCCTTTGTTTTAAGCAATATAATAAAAGTTATATTTTAGAAGTAATACCTCAGCTGAAAAATAGTCCCACAGTGTGACTGCCAAGCTTACAACTCAGCAGTCTCCAGATTGCTGCAAGGCATGAAGTCCTGATAGCCTGAGATTCTGGCTCTCGTCCACAGCTGTGTTCGGCTCAGCCCAAAGGCTGTCAGCAAGCCCACACTCTCATTTAGTGTTTGACTCTGTCTCACCAGCTTCTGAGAACTAACTCCTACACCTCAATACAGCTAACCCCTCCCTTCAACCAGTGTCTGTCACTGCCCTAAAAAGGCATTTTGTGCCCAGCCCACTCATCAGAGTTTGGGAAATGTGTGTACATTTATGGGGGGGTCCACCATAGAATACCTGAATTCTCCTCAGACATTGTATTGACACATTTCCCCCAAGGGCCGTGGGGTACTTGGAACCGGGCAACAGTTCTGCTGGGGAGTCATGGGGGAAGACCCGACTGTGTGACCCTGGTGGTGTCCATAAAAGTTCAGGGAATTGGGATTTAGGGATGGTTGTCATGACGCCACCCGTGGTGTGCAGCTATTCATGGCCGGTGTTGCGGTGCGGGACCTCCAGGGATGATGGGAGTGCAGCTAGAGTGGTATCACTCCCCACAGGTGGAGCGGTACCCCGGGGCAAACAGTATAGTCTATGGTGGTGGTAGGCCGTTGGGGTGCAGGACTGGGGGAGTGGAATAACCGACAGACACACAGTATGTAGTCTCTGTTACCTTTACTTGAAGTTGCAAGTAGAAACCAGAGTATTGTCCACAGGTGATGATGTAAATCCAGGTGGTCTGGAAGCAAGTTGGGGATCTCAACACCTGGTGAGTTCTGAGATCTCCCTGTTGCGCTCCTCTCTGCTGGTCCTGGCTGCCTGTAACTAAGCTGCGACCCTCTCTTCCTGCGTTAAGTCTCTCACCCGTATGGCAGGCAGCTTTCGCCCTTCCCGGGCACCATTCCTCTGGTTACTGTCCCTGAGCTCTCGGGTGCTGCTCTGTCTCCTGGGCTTTGCTGTGGCTGGGAGACTTGGAATCTCCCACCCTCCAGTTATGGCTGCTAGACCTAAAATACCCTGACAACTTAGACTCCGGTGTCTGCTTCTGGCGCTCTGCACTGGGGTGAGCCCGATAGCTGGCTCCACTCCCCAGGCCTGCTTCTCTTCTTCCTCAGACCCTCTCTTACGGGTCCCTCATGCTTGCTGTTCCATACTCTCGACTCTACCTTGGACAAACTCAGCACTGCTCCAGTCTACAGGTCATCTTCATAGTCGTCCTAGAAACTGAACTGCCTAACCCTGCTCCCAGGCCAGAATTTATAGGGGAGCTCCCTGAACTTGGATTTCAGAGCTCCCCCTTCTGTTCTGGAGTCTGGAAAAGTGTTGCATGCTGTGGGCTTATCTGGTGTGGATACCCTTTCTTGCTTCCAAGCATGACATTACCCCCCAAGGGAGGCAATGCCATTGAGGCAACCGGACTGTGGGGTGCCACAGTATTCGTGTCAATGGAATGAACTACCACTGTGGCGACCTGACCGCAGGAGCGTCACATATAGAAGAAAGGAAACCTCCACCGGAACAAAAGAAACAGAATAGTTCTAAGCTTTTATTTATTTCTTCAATGGTTCTACCTATACATCGCAGTACGGCAAAAGGCATTAAAAGTAAGATGGAAAATAGAGTATGGCAAGAGTAATAGATAGCAGAGGAACACCGAACTCTCAAGATTAAAAAAAATGAAATGAAATAAAATAAATAATAAATGAATGAAATAATAAATAAATGAAATAATGTGAGTAATAGAATAAAATGGAAAATATCTAAAAATGGGAAAATGGAGACAGGTGGAAATTGTAGAACACGGACATGCACAATGTAAAAAATAAATAAAAATAAGTCATCAAGGCTTTCAGCAGAAGGGAAGGTTTAGCTGCATACACATAAAAGGGTCCCCTCAACTAAAAGTGCTTCACCTTAACACCTTATACCTTTACAAAATATCGCCATAGATACAAGATCTATATTGATATTTTCCCGTGAATAAGCACATCAACTATTTATGGCAAAAAAATTATCACTTTATTAATTAAAATTAATTTATATTAAAATATTGACCGTACATAACATGTATAAAACGGGCCAACAGTCCCAATCATGCACAATATCATAGGGTGGGCACAAAAATACACAAATAGAAATGATTATTTATAGGGGAACAGGAAAAATACCTATAGCACCATCACACTTGTAATGTTAATCTAGAACTATTTCCTGCAGACCAGCTGTCATTAAATAAATACAGATTAGATATTGGAATATGTGTAATACCTGGTGCCAAAAAAGATCCTCGTGATGCAATCACTCCTTGTAACCCTGCTGCCACTGTGCTCCTGCCACAATCCCACTGCCGACGCACGCCTGAAGAAAGAACTTTGAAACGTGCGTCGGCTGTGGGATTGTGGCAGGAGCACAGTGGCAACAGGGGTACAAGGAGTGATTGCATCACGAGGATCTTTTTTTTATTATATAGAAAGAGGTAAATTTGTGAAAGGAGTTAAGTATTAGTATTTGCAGGTGCTGAACAGTGATCGCCCAGAGTCAATTTTACTAGTAGCCTTTGATACCGCAATTCGACACTGTACATGGACGTCCTCTGGTCTCTGTATCATTGTTTCCTAGTACAACATAAATGTTTTTTACATAAGTTTTAAAGGAGTTAAGGACCCCAAGTAAGACCGAGATGGATGTGTTGTTTTTCTTCCATGTATATTGTATGTATTAAATAGAGACAGTGACAATGCTGCATTATGGAGCTTATGAACCTTAGCAGGCCCAGATCTAGTGATGAGGAAGCACTACCATGCTCAGGTGCCCGGTACTCCTAATGAGCAGTCAGACCTTCGGATGGGCTCGACCCATGTACCAAATATAATGAAAGTTAATGGGGAACTTGAAGATTTTCCAGAAAGGCTCAAGTTCACAATCGACCTCCATTATACTCTGAACACAAGTCGAGCCCGTCTGAGGGTCTGACTGCTCGTTATGATGGTAGTGCTCTCTCTTCACTGATCAGATCAGCTCAGCCAGCGACTGATGGTCTGCTTTCCTTAGGAACTCTGGTTACAGTGAAAAGTTGAAAACTAAAAAATAGTAATACTGTAGAATATACCATTCATAAACACTCTTTATCTCCTATATTACAGGGCAGTGTTTGCTCCGGCCTGTTTCTCCCATACACTTATCACAACAAGGTAAAGAGAAATTAAGTATTCAAGATATTCTATGTTCTCTGTAATGTGCAATCTGTCTTATCTTTTACAGTAAAATGTATCCAATTATTTTGTAATTTGCTAACGAGCCTTTATTAACCAAACTTTAAAGTGAACCTGTCACTCCCCTGGACATCAAAAGCTATAATAGCCACCTTCTGCAGCACTAAGGCTGCATTCAGGGAAGGTGGCTATAGGCTTTTGATGCCCAATATACAGTTAAATATTCACTTATATAACTGCTTACAGTTTAGAAGACCTAAGACCGGGAGGCGGGGTTTCGCGCTCCTCCGACCCCGCCCCCTCTTGTCAATCAGCCTGGTCGCCTGCTGCTGCCTCCCCTCACAGTCTAGCATGAACGCGCGCCTCCGTTCTCCTCTCTGGCGCCGCGCATGCGCTGTGCGCTGGGTGTCCAGGAAGTCGTCGGGCTGCGCGCACAGCGCATGCGCGGAGCCATAGAGGAGAACGGAGGCGCGCGTTCATGCTAGACTGTGAGGGGAGGCAGCAGCAGGCGACCAGGCTGATTGACAAGAGGGGGCGGGTCGGAGGAGCGCGCAACCCCGCCTCCCGGTCTTAGGTCTTCTAAACTGTAAGCAGTTATATAAGTGAATATTTAACTGTATATTGGGCATCAAAAGCCTATAGCCACCTTCCCTGAATGCAGCCTTAGTGCTGCAGAAGGTGGCTATTATAGCTTTTGATGTCCAGGGGGGGTGACAGGTTCGCTTTAAACGTTGCATAGTAAGACTTCAGACTATTTTTAAGTCTACATCAATTTCTCACCATGGCCAAGATGCCTGCTTGGTGTTGTTGAATGAGACTGGAGAAGAACTACCCAGCAGTGTTCTGTTCTTGGTCATGGAGGTGGTGCCGGTAAGGGTTCAGTCACCACTCTGTGTATGGAGAGCAGCGGCTGTAACCGCCACCGAACGGACTGACAGCTGCTTAGCATTGTATCCAGCTGACAGTCAGTGGGGGAGGAAGTTACAGCTGTCGCTCTCCATTCACAGAGCGGTGACTGAACTCGTGCCAGCACTGCCCCAATGACTGAAACCAGAAAGCTGCCGGAAGGATTAAAGTTCTTATCCTCCTGGCAGCAAGGTTTAATGTGCAGGAGCCAGACAGGTCCAGAATGCTATTAACCTAGAGATTAACCCCATATATACAGGTTAATAGCATTTATCCACATGACAGGTTTACTTTAAGTTTGCATTAGGAAAAAAAAACTGTATTTCAGTATGAATAAACTTTCCTCTCTTTACTTTTTCTTAGTAATTGGCTGAACTTCCAGGTGAAAGGTGTCACCTTATCACGAGCTCTACAGTGCTGGATAAAAAGCCTCCAAGACCGGAAAGGCCCAAAGTCCGTTAACCGTGGATGCTCCTTCCATTTAATTGATAACTGTCAATGGCCACATTGTAACCCCACATGCCCAGCCCTTCATGATCCCATAACTGGCCAAGAAGTAACCTTATTACAGCTGTTTCTCAGACTGAGCATTGAAAATCAAAGAAGAGGACAAGAGCCCAAAGGAGACATGACCCAACTATTGGCGATGCTGAGGAATGGCGGTTAGCCGGGACATTGACCCCACCATTTCCCTATTTATAATATTCAGGAGCTGATAAAAAAAAATTCAGAATATTCCCTCCTTTTTTTATTAGAAAATATGAACAGTGAATTTTGGTATAATTATTTTTTTTTTGTTTTTAAAAGAAATACTATATTGTTTTAAAGTTTAAGTTGCAGTAAAACATCTAGGACGGTTATTAGGTGTCTGAAAGCAATATTGGCCTTATTTCCTAGAGCAGCCAATCAGAGTTCAGCTTTAATTTTTTTATATTGTTCTGGTAAGATTAAAGCTGCCCTTTGGTTGGTTACTATAGACAAATGTTTCTTTTTTTAGATTGTTTTAATCTGCTCTTTTGTATTGTATTTTGGTTTTATTCTTCATATAATGTGTTCATGTTATTTACTGTTAGATGCTGTTGCAATGTATGGATGGGGATAATTTTTATTTTATCACTTGGGGCACATGAAATGTTTTGTGCTTGTTTTTATTTCTCTCAAAGGTTTTTCATATCTAGTGCTCTGTCTGGTTTCACACATCAGACATAAACAGACCACAATGTCCAGGTTGGCCATAGTTCTGATCTGAACTCAACAGGCTCATTTCCACATATAAAGCCAGGCTTAGGTCAGGAGACCTTCCTCGGATCCACTGGGCTTGGGTCACAAGACCTTCCGCCAGTCCGCTGGGCTTGGGTCACAAGACCTTCCGCCAGTCCGCTGGGCTTGGGTCACGAGACCTTCTGCTGGGCTTGAGTCACGAGACCTTCCGCCGGTCCTGGCTTGGGCTTGGCACGAGTCTTCTGCCAGTCGCTGGGCTTGGGTCACGAGACCTTCCGCCGGTCCGCTGGGCTTGGGTCACGAGACCTTCCGCCGGTCCGCTGGGCTTGGGTCACGAGACCTTCCGCTGGGCTTGGGTCACGAGACCTTCCGCCGATCCAGACATTGTAGTCCATACTTAAACTGAATGTTGGATGTGTGATACCGACCTCACTAATAGGCGTCCCGACCATTGAAGGACTAAAACTATGGACTAGGTAGAAGTAAGATATAAGGAAAAACTGAAAATGTAATCAGATAATTGCTTGTGATCCAAGGCAGGAATGGTGAGTCCCATAATATTAAAATCTTCAGGTTTATTGGATACAAATATTAAAAGACCATATCCGTTAAAAATTCATCTCCACGTGTTTCTGGCTACACACCCTTGTTCACTGAGATCAGTGTAGCCAGAAACGCATTGAGATGAATTCTCAACGGATATGGTCTCTTAATATTTCTATCTAATAATCCTGAAGATTTTAATATTATGGGACTCGCCATTCCTTTCTTGGATTTGTCAGCCGCAAGTCACTGCATTTTGGTTGGAGACCCGAAATGGAAAGGACAAGATGCCACAATCCAGGTCATGATGAGGCAATTGCAGCCTTATATATCTTATTTGCTTAAGATCTCCTATCTTCTCCAGGCCTCCTTCCTTCAATGAAAAGCCTTGTTGTCTATAACAATAAATGCCACTGTCAGGATTTACAAGGTCCCTCAGAGAAACATTTTCTTCAGATATACAGCTGAGTAGTCCATTGCACTACTTCAGGTCGACTGAACTTTTCATGATCAACACCAACAGTCCAGAAGAGTCCTAAGTTTTGGATATGGGTGAACTTTGGCATCTAAGACCGTGTTGTCCAAAGCTTGAGTAGTTGAACAAGAGTGCTTGAACCCAACCCAACCATATAGGTATCCAAAAGGCAGGGATGGTGGTTGGCCCTTGGCATACTCCATGACGTATTTGGTTGTTATTAAAAAAAAAATGGATTTACGTTTTTGACATTAATTAAAATATGTCCAATTTTGAGAGTGTCATTATTTGTTGAAGGGAACCTGGCATGTTCAAAATGGTATCTTATCTGTTGGCCGGATGTTGTAGACTGGGAGGAGCTGATAAGATTTGTGTATGTATGTGTATAGATAACTAGAAAAAGTTCTCTGCAGCACTCAGCTACTACCAATGATGTACAAATGCTAACAAGCTATATGTATATGAGAAAAAGTTTAAAAACTTACGTTTTTTTCCAAAAAACTCAAAAATCTTATTTTTTTATTTCTGAAGTTCTTAGTACATACATTGGCCAATGTCTGTTTGCTCATCGACTGCGACAAAGTGACTTCAGGTCCGATGAGTCCTACGCTGATATCCCTATCCTCCTTGTCCACCCCCACCTCTCAGTGGGCAGACTCCATCTCGACCCTAGATCACCAGCAGGCAATGAGGGTGCTAATTGCAGCAAGGAGCCAGCAACTCCATAAAGGTACCGTCACACAGGGAGATATCGCCGGCGATGTTGCCGGCAACTGAGGGGCGTGGTCAGATTGCAGCGACATCGCCGGAGAGTTGCCTCGTGTGACAGGGCGATAATCAAGCGAAAAATCGCCTGAGTAACATCGCCAGGTTTCCCAACATTGTTGGGAAACCTGGCGATGTTGGTCAGGCGATCATGCCTGATCGCCCTGTGTAACGCAGCAACCTGCAATGTTACGGGCGGTTCCGCCTATCTCCAACATTGCGAGTTATCGCTCGCTGGGTTGCTGGGCAACCCAGCGAGCGATAGCCGCGGCAACTAGCCGGCAACATCGCCGGTAAGTTGCTCAGTCTGACATCTCCCCGGCGATGTTGTCAGGGATGCGCGCTCCCGCGATCGCCGGCAACATCGCCGGCGATATCTCCCTGTGTGACGGTACCTTTAGATACAAAAAAGAAAAAAAACTGCACAGCACTCACAGACTAAATGTGAACTGGTGCCCTCAGGGACGCTGGGTCAAATAACTAGAAAAAGTTCTCTGCAGCACTCAGCTACTACCAATGATGTACAAATGCTAACAAGCTATATGTATATTTGTACATTTTTTGGTAGTAGCTGACCACGGTTTTTTTCGCGGCCGCACCTGCCGCAAGTGCCAAAACCGCACCTGCCGCAAGCCCGCATATACATTGTATGGGGCTTGCCGCAACTGTGCCGCAAGTGCAGCCGGTATGCGGTAATCGCGGCAGATGCGTTTTTTTCACCGCATCTGCCGCGATTTAAAAAAAAAAACGCTGATGTGAAAGGGCCCTTAGACTGTTTTTCCTGTTTAACAGTATCTACCTGCAGGTTACTGCTATGGCTGTTCATAAATAAAACTTTTTTTTTTTTTTCACTAGCTCGTTTAAAAACGTAAGGGTCCACATTATTTGTGGTTGCGTCCTATTACATATTCTTTAAAATAGCAATGCCGTTTCTATCAAACATGCAGTGAAAGTGTTGCAGTTGACACCAACCTTATTAAAATAAACCAAAACAAAACCTTTTCTTTAGGGCACTATATATGAGGGTCGTTCATTAAAGATATTGGCTTGCCTACCAGGGCCATGGGGTACTCGGAACCAGGTGGCGGTTCTGCTGGGGGTTATCACTGGGGTCGAGATTCTGCTCCGCGGGTGAAAAATAATTAGGAATTAACGTGACGCCACCCATGGTGTGTGGCTATGGGTAGTCGCTGCTGCAGTCAGGACCTCTGGGGTTGATGGGAGTAACAGCAAGGAAGTTGAGTCCTCCACGGGTAGAGCTGGTCCCCAGGGCAACCGTGAAGTCTATGTATATGCAGGTTCTTCAAGGGTGCGAAGCTCACAGTCACGGGCAGCCTCCTGCTGCCAGATCACAAAACCAGTGTATCTCCCCTCAGGTACAATAATCACAGCCTCAGACAACATTGAGCTTTAACCGGGTTTTACTCTTTCTCAGCAGTTGGTAAAGTTCACAGAGAGTACATCAGCAGCTTCGGTGTGGTCTAAGCAGCCGGGATGGCTCGTCTGCATCACCCCCTTTCGTGTCTCTTTCGGGTCTATTCCCCACTGCCTACGATCCAACTGTTACGGGCTTTCAGTGGGTGACCTACCGGGTCCCCCAGCCCTAGTACGATGGCCTTCTTTTCACTGCGCTGGAGGTTAGGTCTCGGGACATAAAGAACCTACACCCCGCCGATGTTTGTGGTTGGAGCCTAAAGTGTCCTGGCCAATTCAGCAGAGTCGGCACTCTGGTTCCGGCCTAGTCCCGCAGAGTCCTTGCTAATTCAAGCACACCTAGACTCCTCCTTTCTCTTCCCACGGTCTACAGCCTTGGACCCATGCTAGCCTCATAGTGGCACAGGCCGCTGGGTCCGTGTCCTCGCAGTCCTGTCTTTTGGTGTTTCGCCTCTCCTTCTACTGACTGGACTTCACTACTCGACTTCACTTCCTGACTAGTGATGAGCGAGTATGCTCGGCGCGACTCGGTACTCGCACGAGTATCTCGGTACTCGGGGTGATCGGCGAGCACCGAGTACTGCCGAGATGCTCGGACTGCTCGGTATTAAATAGCGATCTGAGACACATACACTGCTCCCTTCAGTGCACACAGTGAGCTGGCACCATACAGGGAGCAGATTAATTGATAGGATCCCTCTGGGGGCCACAGCAAGGTGTTATATGCTGCGGCGATTTGAAAAAGCCCACCCTCCCGCCCTTTTCCGGAATTACTCGTTTTATAACCGGAAGTCTGTGGGCGGAGCCTGTCACTCATTGACTTACATTGGGCTCGGTGCTCTGGCCGAGTACAAGAGTATCTTGAGATGCTCGGCCAGAGCACCGAGCACCCGAGCATTTTAGTGCTCGCTCATCACTATTCCTGACTTCTCTTCTCCTTCTGGACTAGGTGTTGTGTTCTTTTATAACCTCCCCTAACCGGATTCTTCTCTAACATTCCACCCACCACCTGGCTCCTCCCACTATCCCGTTGCTGGGCATAGAGTTTTAGACATAGGATCGGGAGTGTGTTGGATGTTTGTGTGGGGAGACCGATTTACCAATCCCGGCTGCTGAGCCATCAAGTGGTGACCGGTCCGCAGGGGCGCCACACTATCCCCTGACCCACTTCTATTTATCGCAGGATGCTGAAACTGCACGTGCAATCATAGAAGACTCTATAGGCTACGTACCTATTTGCAACTTTGAACTAATAATGGCCTTTCTGTTATAGGTGCTGAAGTGGTGTGAGGTGTGATAATGGACAAAGTGGAATTAAGAACAGTCATCAAGTTCCTTTACTTGACAGGTGTGTTCTTCAATGGTTGGAATTGGAGCCGTTTCCATCGAAGTTGAACCATATTTGGAATGATGTTGCCAGTTCTTGACTACGTCACATGATGGTGTGTCGCCAACATAAACCTCTTTCATCTCGTCTTCTTTCTTGTGTTGCCTTTCATGTAAAGGAACTTGATGATTGTGACACGCCCACTCCAGGGCAATGGGGATACTCAGAATCAGGCCGGATTTTTTGGTTCTTTTACAGGGAGGACATCAAGGTGGCAACTTGGCTCCATGGCCCTGGCGGTGTCATTTAAAAGTTCAGGACTAGATGATGGCGAATAAAAGGCAAAGGGGTATTCGTGACGCCACCTGCGGTGTGGCGCATATGTTTGGCTGCCGCTGCTACAGAACCTCTGGGGACGATGACCGGCAGCTTAGATGGATTCACTCCCCGCAGGTGGAGCGGTTCCCCAGGGCAGTGGGTAGGCAAATCAGTTTGTTCTTTGGCTGGTGTTCATTGGCCGGTGGTCGCCGCTAATAAAAGTCTCACACGTGTTGGAGTTCTGTACCTTTATTGTAACATTCCAACCAGGCCACTGGGTGCTTCCCTCTGCCAACCTCCGGTTTCAGCGGTTTCTCCAGAACCGGGGCATTGTTGTCGAGACCCCTAGGTGATCCTTGCTTTCTTATGGGGTTTCCTTCACTGGTGGTAATCTCAGCGCTTCTAGCTCGTCTCACCTCTCCTCTCAGCACCTCCGCACACAGAGCTCAGGTACCGACAGCCACAGGCATTGATTGGTACCGCTTCCTAGTACCGTGCCTTAGTAAGGCCGCCTTCTCTGAGTTGTGCCGGGTTTGTGGCTACAGGTCCCCTTTAGGATCTCATGGCCTCCGGTTTCAACAATTTGGGCGTATAGCTACCGTGCTGTGTTCAGGGCCTGTCCCCTGTTTTCGTACATCAGCCCCTCTGTTCCGTTGCCAGATACAGTCATGCAGGTGATCTAGGTTTTCTTCCGCACCCCAAGGGCTCCTATCCACCTCTACACCATTCAGTCTCTCCCTCCCGGGGCTAGCATGGCCAAGCTCCAGCCCACGGAAGCTAACACCTCCACCACCTCTTGACTCTCACTCCAACTTCCTACTCCTTCTCTGTCTTCCTCCCGACTGTGTCTACACTTCCTTGTTCCCCTAGCTGAAACTGGGCCTCTCCCCCCCCCCCCTGAGTCCACCCACCGTCCCATCCCGGGGTCCTAAGTGTGTGTGTGTGCTGTTGCGAGTCTCAACTTCACCATCCAGGTACCTGGAGAACAGGGGCACAACTCTCCTGCTAATGGAGAAGTGCAGTACCTCAGGTGGCGGTCTGACCAGTGGGGCGCCACAATTGCTCTGTATTCCACTGGGTCCATTACCACACCTCACACCACTTCAGCACCTGTAAAAGAAAGGCCACTATCAGTTCAGAGTTGCAAATTGGAACATAACCTACAGAAAGTTACATCATTACATATGTGCAGTTTCAGTGTCCTGCGATAAATAGTAGAGGGTCAGGGGTAATCTTTAATGAATGCCACTTGCATATTACTTGTAAGGAATATTGTACACTCTAGAGATATGCAGCAATTCAGTGTATCCACCATGCACTCGTTCCTTTTTCCTGAAGAGCGGCACTTTCCATAGATCCATGGCCTCCAGACCTTATCTGCTGTAGATTACTTCATATAACAAATCATCAAATTGATTAGAGATCTAGAGGAGCTTGTGTGGAATGCCTGGAATGTGAGCGCTCAGCAGACCCCGAATTATACTGATGTACCCGGTTCACTCGCTTGGTGCTGTACATGGTGGAACATTTCCCATGTTTCTCTGATGAGATCACTGCATGTGGAAAATTCTTGTTTCTTGGACCTGTGTGCATACAACATCTGCTTCACATCTGACGATGCAGAGCTGAGAAGTGTTTGCCCCCTCGGGTTGCTGACACTTAAATGAAGCAAGGTGTCCCTAAATACATGGGCGATCTAAATTAGTGAACAGAACACAATTTCCTTAATGTCATGGTTATTGTGTTGTCTTATGTGAAAATATCCTAACATGGGTAAAATAGCAGTAATTTAAGCTTATTTCATAATACAAAGCCAGTAAAATTATATAAAACTAATCAAATTACAGCCCCAGCTGAATGGAAATCCTCCAGCAAACCAATGGTATGTCATAGACATTGAAGGCCAAAGGTGAGTGGCAATCTAACAATCAGCCATAGCAACAGAACACAGTCGTTCCAAGTCTGTGATTTCCAGAATATTGCATCTTTACAACATCACAAACTCTTTCAATTCACAAAAAGGCTGGTTGCCCTTGAAAGACAAATGCAAGAGAGGACGGGATAATGCAAAGAATCTCCATGATAATCGTTTCAACACTGCAGATAGAATTGCTCGCCATTTCAGCACTAAACAGGGTAAGGATCTGTCTCATCATACAGTGTCACAACATTTAAGAGCATTTGGACTGAAACCCACTCTTCAGGGACCAAACTGATCAATAACAGAAAGAATCAAAAGGCTAGACTCACCTTTGGTGAGGAGCATTTTTGTGGTCAGAGAATGGTCCACAGTTCATTTAGTGATGAAAGCAAGTTTAATTTATTTGGGTCTGATGAGAAACATTATGTTCGTCTACAAACTGGGGAAAGACTGAACCAAAGTGTGTAAAGAAGTCAGTGAAAGGTAGTGGAGGAAGTGTCATGGTTTGGGGAATGTTTTCTGCTGCAGGGGTTGGACCTCTCATACAGCTACATGGCAGAGTGAATAAAAGTGTGTATAGAACCTTCTTCAACATGTGGTTCTATACTTGCGTTCAGCACTTAATCAGGCAGCAATTTTCATGCAGGACAATGGCCCTTGTCACACAGCAAAACGGGTGAACACCAAACCAGAAAACATTGAAACAATGAAATGGCCGCCAAAGTCCTAATCCAAAACCTCGGGAAAATCCTTGGTGACAAAGTTATGGCCAAGAAACCCACAAGAGTCACAGAACTGTGAAACAGACTGGAAGAAGAGTGGGCCAAAATCCCACCAGAGCAGTGTGAGGACTAGTGATGTCCTGTGGCTGCAGATGTGCTGATGTCATTCAAAGCAAAGGCCTGTACAAAGCAAAGGCCTGTATACTTCCTACTGATTGGTGACTATTGTAACCTTCACAACATTTTAGTTTAATCTTTCTCTGTGCTACTGTCATTGCTGTTCTCTAATTATGATCATCACATTTTGTATAAAATAAAGGTTTTTAGTTGATAACTTATGTAGAAAGGTTGTCGGTGGAACGGGAGACCTTCAATCTTAGCCAATCGTGTGCAGTAGGTTCTGCTGTATACTCATATGTCCTACTGTCTGAAGGACCACGTGTAGATCCGGACAGCGAGGATTCAGGATAGAAAGCCTTTAGCATTCTGTCTGTGTATAGAAATGATCCTAGAAACTTGGACAACCGCCCCCACCCAGAAAATGTCCCAAAATGTCTGCCCTTAAATGTACAAAGTTGGTAGAGATGTAGAAAACCATGTATCATTTCCTTTAGACTTCATAAATTCTTGCTTCTTTACATAAAGTGATAAAAGATGATTTCTCCACAACAAGGCATATGATATGAGGCACACAGGTAGGACTATTTTCAGCAGTCTATAACCTGTATGTCCATATTAGTAGTTTGATAGGTAAAATGTGGCAACAGATTCCCTTTAATAATGCTACCTGAAAGAATAATATATTAACCGAACTCTGTTCTAATCAAGTCTACCAGAAGGGCGAAGTGGAGATATTGTTAAGTAGGCTGAGCTTACATGCTGACATCAAGTCCGTATCCTCACTGTCCTCTAGGTTGCAGGACTAATGCAAACTACAGTCTGTAATATGGAGAGTGGTGGATCAGGGAGACACAGGTCACCTTATACGGAGGAAAGGTTTGCCAGGGGACCCAGTAGGCCCCACTGTGTACGTGGACCGAGGGCCACCACCCATGCTCCCTGTTAGAATAGAAGGAACAAGGTGAAGAGGAAGACTAGCAAGCTGATGGCTTGATACTATCAAGATAACAGTGGAGAAGACCCTGGTGGACCTATCTAGGCTTGGAGAAGATCCTGGTGGACCTACATCGGTGGAGAAGATCCTGTGGACTTATGTAGGTGGAGAAGACCCTGCTAGACCAATCTAGGCAGAGAAGACACTGGTGGACCTACCTAGGTGGAGAAGACCCTGGTGGCCCTACCAAGGTGGGGAAACCCCTGGAGGACCTACCTAGGAAGAGAAGACTCTGGTGGACCTACCGAGGTAAAGAAGACCCTTCTGGACCTATCTAGTCTAGGAGAAGACCCTGGTGGACCTATGTAGGCTGCACAAGATTGAGCTTCCTACAGAGCGTTCATCCATCAAGTCGCGATGGCCCGAGATCGAGCTGAAGGCCTGTAAATAATAATAGCTTGATGTAGGCTGTAGTCTCCAGTAATGTAGTAAAACAGTTATATATAGACATGTTCTTTTCATTAAAAATCATTTTCCACTGCGATCTCACAGCAGGAGCCGGTAAACAATAACTTAATGCTTTAGGGCCAGGTAGGAAAACAGCTGCTGTGCTCGTTCCAGATGATGAATGAGCGCAGTGTAAGCACGGCCTATGGAAACACTGGCGCCATTCATTACTCGCTCCAGGACTGTATACTTACTTTTCATTTTTACCTCATTTTATGGAAATGGAGCATTGTGCAAAATCACCAACATAATATATACTACAAGTAAGGTATACTGCATGTACACTACTTATACAGGCAATATGCTGTATAATCTATATACAACATGCTGCCATAATACAACACATCTATAGATCATAAAAAGAGTGGTGGAGTTTTTAGTGCAAAAGAGGATCTTTATTATTAATCATATGGTAATTAGATCAAAGCATTTAAAGTCCTGGTGCATAGGTGAGGGGACAACACAGGGGCTTGCAGGTCACAAACAATACTGGCATAAAATAAGGAAGGTCAAAAAATGGACCAGAGAGACCGCATGTAAGGCAAAGGTTCAGTTCACTGAGCGTCTTATAAAATGCAAAATATGATAAATTTAAAGTGTAAATGTTATTTCATTGAAAAGATAAACAAAAAACAATACTGCACTGATTGCTAATGGTAGCGGTAGGTCACATAGAAGCTAAGACAATGCTTTTTTGTGTGCCATATGACTTATTTTCTCACATTTTTCTGTGCTCTTTTAAAAACTGCATTTAATGGCTGTGTGGGCATGGCCAACTGCTGATAGGGAGAAGTGCAATATGATAGCAGAGAAAGGACGAGATCAGAGATTGTGAGATGTGTGGGGAGTCAGCAGAGGAGCCAGATGACAGATCAGAGAAGCTGGTGCCAAGGAAAGGGCAGAGGAGTTTGCAGTAATCCTAACATTCTGACATTGCTCAGCAACTGTGCTGTAGGCTGAGCTAATCTGTCTCCTCATTAGCTGTATTCAGCAGTGTGGATGTTCTGTAGGCCACGCCCCCTCCCTTATATGGTTATGTGGCCTATATTCAGTGTGAAGATGGATTCTGACTGAGAATGAACATATGTCTGCTTCACACACAGTGCAGCGGGGAGACCTTGTGGAAGGTTTGTGCTTGGTTTTTCATCAGATTTCACTTATGAAGTGTATTTGAAAGTTTATTATAATCACTTGCTCTACATTATTATTAAATAAAAATGTAAATGGTGGTTACACTTTAAGTCTAACCATTTAACTTAATCTCCTCCACAGGCTGCAGGGGGATTTGTTTGGAATCTGTAGAGAAATTAATTTTTTCTTTAATCCACAGTGCATTATTTCTTTGTTCAGAATCAATGCAGATTTCACCCCTTTCAATGTAAAGAATGAAGCCTGCCCCAAATCTGCAGCAAACTCCACATGTAACTTGCACAGATTCTGTTGCAGAAAGCAGATTATTGCGCAACCTTCAGCCCCCCAACAATGGAACAATTTTCTATTATCCACTCTGCTTCTTGTGCGCATTTATTCTCTATATTTTGCTTTCTCAGTGCCCCTTACATAATTGTGAGTCCCCCCACACCAGTCCACCTTTGACAATTGTTCATGCTCACAGACGCGTAGTAACACAATTACACCAAACTTCTCGGAAGTTTCCCGGTTCGATATCCAATTCCCCATGTTATCGGCTGAACCTCAAGTTATAATATTAAAATTGATTTTTCCTATGTGAAGATGATGGTGGCGGAGACTGATCAAGTCATTGGAAGGGACAATTCCCTAATAGTGATATACACTTTCCATTTCTGGAACTTGTGTACTAGAGATAATGACAAACGTCCCCGTGGAGCTCCCGTCCTCCTGATAATAACGGTCTATCAAATAACAATGTTTGTGGAGGGACAGGTTTACTGCTGCTACAATATATTACATTATATCAGTCTCAACATGAAACTCATTGTGTTCTCGCTTGTTGATTTGATCTTCAAAAAAAATAGATTTTCTGCCCTGTCCTTGGATGCTCTGCAGAAGCCAATGTGTATTACATCAGTGAGCAATTTGGGCAGGGACTGTATTTTATGCCATTAAGACTTTCTATTTATTTGCCTGGCAGTGGATTATCTCCTGCAGGTAGAAAGGTTCTTCATGTCGAAATGCTAGGTGTCAAGCAAGTGGTATAGTGAATGAGGGAATGGTAGCAGGATGGAAATAAGGGGCAAGGTAACTGGGCAGATAGTCTGACCCTATAACTAGGGTCCTAACTACCTGATGGGAGGAGGTCTGAGCCACCACCTTGCCCTCTACCCCTCAACCAGCCCTGTGCTAACTCCCTCTCACCCACTGGACCGGGCAACAGAAAAACACCAAGAAACTCCAGCACAAAGTGTACACACGTCTTCTCAGTTTGCAGTCTTGAAGGGACTAAAACTCTATCAGCGACAACAGCTGGTGGAAGAGGAGGCTATTTAAGGTCCAGGGCATGGTCATCTGACAACCTACAATACACAATACACAGCAATACAGCAGAATCTGACATTAACACTGAATATGCCAAAGGGAATTAACTCCTAATAAAACTGCAGAGAGCTTTACACATAGACTACAACAGTCAACATGTGACAGAAGGTGCCTGATCAGATAGCCTTGAGATCTGTTGCCTTGATGAGCATTATGCAGTCAGATGACCAAACTTTAAAGGGAATCTGTCGTCAGGTTTTTGCTACCTCATCTGACAGCAACATAATGTGGGCAAAAAAAACCTGAAGCCAACGAGGTGTCACATACATTATTGGGTGCAGTCATTCTCACACTATTAAAGAATTTAGTTTTAGGAACATAGCAGAGCTGGAAGAGCTGCCCCCGCCCACACAGGCTCTATAGAGATTATCCAATCACAGCAGGGGGCGTGTTCGACTATTGTATGCCTGATACAGTAATCCTGTAAAGGCAACCACCAGGTAATAAATCCTTTAGTTTAAGTGAACAATGGCACACAGCCTGATAAGAGAGGCACATTTGCCTTTTGTTGTTTAACCCCTGCAGCATGCTGTCCTCAGTTTACATAGCAAAAACCTGATGACAGATTCCCTTTAATGTAATGTGTAATGGCATTTTATATCTATTTCAGATTAAATTCCAGGTATAAATATCCATAAAAGATGATTATAACTGTAAAAAGGTATTGTAGCCTAAATAGAGTATCATCTACACACTGGATAAGTGATAGCTGTTAGATTTACATCGGTCACCACCACTAGATCCCCAACTAATCACCAAAATGATTGACTTGTGCCTGTTCCCGGGTCATGTATGGGCCTTAATGCCCATTCACGTCGAGGACACAGATAAAGATAGCAGCTCTCGACTAACTACGGGTATCCTAAGTGTTCTATCTATGTAATGTCGGTGGGTTCCAAAATGTTTAGTCTAAGGCAAGTTCACATGTCCAGTAATCATCTGAAACGAATCCAGGAAGAAGAAAACTGTTTCAAATGGAAGAAAAATGACAATTTAAAAGGAATTTGTCAGCAGGTTTTTGCTATGTAATCTGAAAGCAACATGATGTAGAGGCAGAGACCCTGATTCCATGATGTGTTGCTTACTAGGCTGCTTCTTGTTAGTTAAAAAAAAACAGTGTTATATCAGCAGGAGATTATCACTAAGTGGTTTACCTCGTGTAGTCCTTCACTGTATAACCCACACATCACCACTGATTGGCTGTTTTCTGCCTATACACAGTGTACACAGAAAGCTGCCAATCAGTTGTGTAGGTGAGGTTTTACAGGACTCAGCCACTCAGAGAGCTGCGGCCGAGAAGGAATTTTATGAAAACTGTACTAAGCAGCCCAGCAAGTCATACATCACTGAGTCAGAGTCTCTGCCCCTACATCATGCTGCTCTCAGATTACATAACAAAAACCTGGTGTCAGGTTCCTTTCAATGGATCCCTTTTCCATAGATTTTAATGTTAAAAAGGAGCAATTTGGTTTTTGAGCTGACAAACAATTGTGTTGACGTTACTCAGCCTAATAGGCATAAGGGTTATATGACAGACATACCACACTGATCGGAGAACCGTAGGAGCGGGGGTTCTATCGAGAACTGAGACGGGGATTTATCGAGAACTGGAGATAGCGGGGGGGGGGGGTTTGTTGTAGAAATCGCTCACCGACTGTCATCACGGCTATTCTCGCATGCAGCAGGTTTTTGCTATGTTAGCTATGGATAGCATGCTGCAGGGGTTAAAAAACAAAAAGCAACTGTGCTTCTCTTACAAGGTCGGTGCTGTTGTTTACTTAAACTGTCAAGTTTTATTACCCTGTGATTATCATTACAGGACTACTTTGTCACTGCGCATGGCAGTCTGACCCCCCCCTCCTGTGATTGACACCTCACTGTCAATGCAAAATCTCTATAGAGAGTCTGGTGTGTGTGGGGGCAGATCTCCCATCTCTAGTGTGTTCGTGAAAATGAATGCTTTGATTGTGTGTGAATGGCTGCACCATTAAGAATGTGATACATCGTTCGATTCAGGGTTTCTTTGCCTACAACATGCTGCTTTCAGATGAGGTAGCAAAAACCTGCTGACAGATTCCCTTTAAGAGCAGAAACAGCTGATAATAACATACTGATATTTAGATTGTGAGCCCCAATGGGGACAGTGTTGCAAATGTATTAAAGTGCTAAATAATGAATAGCGCTATATCAATGAATAAATAATATGTTATTATAACTAACATTGATATCCAAATGATTCTAGGCTTTAGTTAATAATTTATCGGTTTATTGATTATTGGTAGAAAATAAAATCGTTCTTGTTTAACAAAACTGACATTTAGGCTGTTCAGTAGACTGGGTTGCAGTATCGACATAACCTATGAACAAGGGTGGTGCTGTTTCTGGGAAAAAGTAGACATTTTAGCATTATGTTATAATGTGACGGCGGGTACTCGGTACCGGACCAGGGTATATGCTGAGGATATCACAGCAGTTTTGGTCCGGACCGTGTCCCGGGTTCCGCAGGTAAAGGGGGAATATTTACAGGGAAATTTGTCGTGACGCCACCCACGGGTTGTGGTCAGGGTGACCATCGCTGCTGCAGAACCTCCGGGATGATGTTTAGCAGCTGGGGATGTAATGGCTCTCCGCAGGTAGAGCTTGGTTCCCGAGGCAGAGATAGTAACAGTCTATAGATGGTGCTATAGATTTTCAGGATAGGGGTAGTAGTAGAGATGATAGCTGCTTGTGAGGAACGCAGGATTTGAGCACAAGGATCACACAAAGTCACGGTTTTGAAGTTTTCCAAGTCTTTACTGCAGATTATGTTGTTAGCAAGTATGTCCACGGAGTCTGTACCGGGCCGGGTTGCTCCCACCCTGCCGGGTCCTCAGCTTCCCTCTCCTGCGCTGTGTGTGTGGCCCTGCTGCCACTTCAGCTAGGCTGCTGGCCTGTCTCTCCTCACAGGTACCCACTTTTGCTAGGCAGCGAGTCTTTCCTCTGTATTTCTGACCCCGCCGTGTCGCTTCGCTGAGGTACAATGTAGATATATAACCTCCACTAGTCGGTGTTTACTGTGCTGCGTGTGTCAGATCCGGTATCCGGTCTGTGCGCTCCTCCGGGGTGAGTTATGAGGTAACTCAGTCTCCCAGATGTGTTCTCCTGTTTCTCTTACTCCTTCCCTCAGACCCTGGCTAGGCCTGGAAGTGGGTAGCAGGTTGTGGAGAGGCCTAAAGCAGCCCATTTCCACCATCAGTCTTTCTTCCTCAGTCCTTCCAGGAACTGAACTAACTCCAACTTACTAACTGTCACTGCCACTCTGAGGTAAACAACATCAGCTCCTCCCACCACTCTGCTCTTCCCCACTTCCTCCCCACGCCAGAATATATAGGGAAGCAGCTTTAGCTCTCCCTTCTGGCCTGGAGGCGCTAGTGTAGTGTTGTGGGTTGTGTGGGGAGTTAACCCTTTGTGGTGTTACTGTGGCACATTAACCCCTGGGGTGCCACATAAAGAATGTCTCCCGTAGTGAACAAAGTATTGTTACTTGGTTAATAGCTAATTTGCCTAAAGGCCCAAAGACACAAAGCTCCTGCATTATTCCAAACATTGAAAGCCATCAACTATACACAGGATGGGTGATAAATGTTTCATCCCCTACCTATGCGTTACGCACGCCAAAAGGCAGTGAGCGTCCGGGAGTGGAGCCTTTGGGTTGTTGTGACACCTTTGCCACCTGCAGGTGCGAGTCCGGGAGGGCCACCAAGACTTCTGCTATAGCCACAGGAGGTAGAATTGGCTTAGCTGATAGGTGGTCACCAGGTACAACACCAGGAGGGTTTTGATGGCATGCCATACCAGGGCCGGGGTACTCGGACTGTCACTGGTGGCCGGTGCCCCGATCCGTGGCCCAGGTGGTCACGAAAAAGGGGTTTAGTAAAAATAAAATGATAAACGTTTTTAGCGTGACGCCACTTGCAGTATCTGATGATTGGCACCAGCGCTGCCAGCAGACATCCGGGGACGATGGGTAGGCAGCCAGATGATGTCACTCCCTGCAGGCGGAGCAAAGTCCCCAGGGCAGAAAAGTAAAGAAATGGTTTCACACAGAGAGAGGCGCAGTCTTCTCATTGAGACTGGAGTACAGGTGGCCAATTTAGAAGTTATACACAGGAGACCTTCTTGCTCTGCACAGGTGTTTACTGGTGACGTGACGCAGCTTTTCAGATTACACAGCCATTGTTATCGGTACACAGTCACTTAGTCTCAGGTAGCTGGCCGGGTAGTCACCAAACGATGCAAAGTCTTTCTGAGGCCCTCAACGATGTTCCTTCTGGTAATAATCTCTGTCCTTTTCACTGCGCTCTCCTTACTATCCGTGTGCAGCCCTGCACGGAGTCCTCTTCCTACCAGGCCCGTTGGGTATCTAGAGGTCACCCTTCTCTCTCTAAGGGGCTAAACCCGGTTTGGAGCTCCTGGTGGGGATGTGCGTGTAGGACCAGGTCGGGGCTATATGAAAGACCTTTGACCCACCAGGTTTGGCAGCTCAGAGCTAAACTTTCCTGCACCACACTCGGAGCTGGTACTCCGTCATGGACTGGGTTCCCTCTGGACCGGTTATCAGCATGGTCCGGCCCCAGGCTTCCTCAAGCCAGGGATCCCTCTTCTGTCTGGGCTGCCTTCCTTCCCCGGTACCCTCTACTTCACTCTTCTCACGACGACTCCTCACTCCCTGACTGTCACTCCAGATTATTTCACTACACCTAAGCTCCTCCCACCAGGACCGGTTACCCTGGTAACAGGTTCAGCCAATTGGTCCCCTCGCTCTAAGTGTATGAATGCAAGGATGAGGGCCTCAGGTCTAACATTACTATCCTCTGGTGACAGGGATACCACACACTCTAATCTGGGTGCAGTACCCCTTTTGTGGCGCACTGACTAGTGGGGCACCACAACTGCGTACTCCAGGGAAGGCTCTTACAGAGACTCTGAGAAGATGATGCAGCGGATGGCTGAAGCTGGCAGGTGGATGCAGTCAGGGATCCGGCCTGGAAGCTGTTGTCAGATGTTGACTGATGTACGGCTCAGTAGGTGTACGCAGGCACAGACAGGTATACACGAAACAGCAGATGCAGGCGGGTATGAAGGATGGCAGGTACAAGACTGTAAGACGAGACACAGGGTTAGCAGGTAAAGGCACAAGGTAACGGACACAGTGTTCAGGTATACAGGGCAGAGACCTAGCAAAACACTAAGGGACAGAACATGTTGCTCAGGCATCTCCCAAGGTGAATGTGCCTTAAGTGTCCGGTGCTTCTCAGCCATAGGCTGAGAAGTATTTCTAAGTTAGGGTGCACTAGTCGTTTAAGAGTAGCAAGCATGCAGTGTGCAGGCACCAAAGCGCTCTCCCATTAGACCCGTGTTGTGAGTGCAACCCTTGGGAGCAGAAAAACAGACAGGGAGTGTACAGATGACGCGGGACCGAAGCCAGGTGAATATGTCGTAGAGACATGGAGATTGGCACTGCAGCGATGGGTGCTACACTATGGAGCCATTCATTCTGTATGGCATGTCCACAGAAAGCAGAGTGCTGTTCTCCCCTGTACGGGCAGTGCCTTACTGCATGGATGAGGTGGTCAAGTCCTTGCAGAGCCACCTCTCTACTCTGCATTGGTGATTGTCCCACTGGTCAGACCCCCACTAATAAGAAAGTTATTGCCTATCCTGTGGAAACTTTCATTGTTGGAATAAAGGGTTTGTATAAGAGTTTAGGAAATTGATCTGGCAGCTTGAAATGTTCTAGAATGAAAATCAAACGTTATTTACCGCTGTATATTCTGGTCCTTCATTGCTGATGCTGAGGTTTGTATTCAGTTTCTATAGTGACTATTGCACGGCGGTAGATGTTCACATGTTCGGCACATCACCGCTGGGCCAATGATTGACTGAAGTGGTCACATAGATGTACTAAAGGCATTTTACTCTATAAAAACAAACATTGAGTAGTGTGCACTGCTGATATTTAATAATATTTCCAAGTGCCAGTTGAGTTCTTTAATTTCTTTACCTTTTAGCCGACACATGTAAGTATTGTTTCCCATGGACGATTGTTGTGAATACAAGGAACTCAATAGACCAGCTGGACTGGTTCATCAAGTCAACCAGATGGAAAAAAAGCCACTTACATGCTACATGTCCATTAAACAATTGCTGCACATGCAATAAAAGCAGACTTTGTATTTCCAACAAACAGATGACTTTTGACTGAGTGACTTAGTGGTCACCAACCGGAGAGGATTCCAGGAGCTGACAGAATACTGCCCAGCTGTCTAGTGTGAGCGGTATCACCTCAGTTATGTCTTTATCAGCCCTCTGTTGAGCGGTGACAGGGATCATCCTGGAGGCCAAGACAACCCTAAATATTTAGGCAATAGAACAGGTGATGGGTGCACCATGCCCAAAATGCATCAAATTGCACCAATAAAATAGACCAACATCAATGAGTGCATGTGTCCCTATAGGGTGTGTATGTGTGTGTGTCCCTGTGGGGGGTGTCTGTGTGGTGTGTGTTTCTCTGTTGTGTGTGTCTCTTTGTGGTGTGTGTGTGTGTCCCTGTGGGGTGTGTATGTGTGTGTGTCCCTGGTAGGGGGTCTGTGTGTTGTGTGTCTCTGTTGTGTGTGTCTCTTTGTGGTGTGTGTGTGTGCCCCTGTGGGGTGTGTGCATGTGTCCCTAAAGGGTGGGTATGTGTGTGAGTACCTGTTGGTGGGGGGGGGTCTGTGTGGTGTGTGTCGAGCCCACTGGGATGGGGTACTCAGTACCGGACCGGGTTTGCTGCTGGAGATGTCACGGAGGTCCTGGTCCGGACCGTGTCCCGGGCCCAGACAAGTAAAAGAGGAATATTTACAAGGGATTAATGTTTGTCGTGACGCCACCCACGGCTTGTGGTCAGTAATGGGACCCCCGCTGCTGCAGAACCTCCGGGGACGATGTTAGGCAGCTGTAGATGGAATAGTTCTCCGCGGGTAGAACTTTGTTCCCCGGGGCAGTGATGTTAAAGTGTATGATGTAGGCTTGTGGTGGGTGCAGTTCACTTACTTTCCTGCTGCTGCAGCCTCCCTCCAGCCAGTGTACAGAGCTGACAGGCTGTGGCTCTCCAGGTGGGATCTCTCTGCAGTCCTGCTGTAAGGAATCATTCACGGGCAAGGGAGCAAAGCAATTATTAGATTCTGTTCACAGATAATCATGCAAGGGAGTCAGAGGCAGGGTTCACCGTGTTTACTTTGCAGTTCTTTCAGTACAGCAGTTCAGTTACAGTTCAGTTCTTACACGGGTTACAAACGTTCCCCTCCGGGTTCCTTCTACTCCCTGCAGCCAGGTTGTTTCTCTCTGTGACCCCTCACGCTTCCTCTCGTCCTTTTCCAGGCTTTATTCTCTCTCTCGCTTTGTGTGTGTGTCTCCGGACAGTTATAGCGGTAACTCGGACCCCTGTGGGCCCTCGTGGTCGCCACTGAGCTGCCTGTCCTTTGGGTAGGAACTCCAACCTGTAGTTAGAGCTCCCCATCGGTGAATCTGGGGAAACCGAGTAAATCGTCGGTCCCCTTCAGAGCCGACACTCTGCTTTTAGCCTAGCCTCCAATAGTCCTTTCCTTCCAAGGCCTATCAGGCCCCCTCCTGACTCGTGTGACTCTGGTTTCATATGGAAGGCTACTCCGCCGGCAGTTGGTCGTTTCAGCTGTGTTCCTTGGACCCAGTGCTGCTGGTCCTCTCTTTCCTCACACTACTGGGGTGCTGGCTATGGACGTACTTTCTCTCCGTGCTTTCTCTGGCGCTTCTAATTCTGCACTCCATTAACCCCACTCCTCCAGTGCATGTGCTTCTGTTTTTTACTGATCAGCCTACCTCGGCCTACTGACTCCTTCCTCCTCCCCTTCCTTATTTCTACAGTCTGTCACCTGACCTACAAGCTGTCCCACCCACTGTCCTCTAAACCCACCACCCCTTTCCCGCCTAGAGTCCCGGGCTCCAGGTTGGGTGCTGCCTCCTAGTGGTGTGTGGGATGTCTGTGAGGGTGTTGTGTGAACTGTCTTCCCTGGCTGCAGGTCCCTATGTGGCCTCCTGGTCGCAGGGGCGCCACATGTGTGTGTTTCTTCGTGGTGTGTGTGTGTCCCTGTGGGGGGTGTCGGTGTCGTTTGTGTGTGTCTCTGTGTTGTGTGTGTCTCTTTGTGGCGTGTGTGTGTGTTTCCCTGTGGGTTGAGTACATGTGTGAACTTAGCATTATACCCCACTATTAACTTCCATAATGTAAGCAAGTCGTACTGAAAATCCAACTTCGGTGCTAAGATAATAATAATTGTAGTATAGAATCTATAAATAACATATTATTACCATTATTTGCACAGCTCTGTATAGAGCTGCATCAGCAGTAATGTGCCTTGTGACAGCCGCCTTCATTATTGCTCCTGAATCTATAATAATAATATATTTATTCATTTATATTAATTCCATAGCACTTTACATACATTTGCAGCACTGTCCCCATCGGGGCTCACAATCTAAGCATCCTATCAGTATGTCTCTAAGTTAAACTGAATAAAGTGCTGAAATTATTAGCAAAGAGTAAACTCTCCTTTAAATACATTGAAGGTCTCCAGGGCTTAAAATAGAGCAAAGATTGCAACACAAGAAGAGAATATTTACAATACAAATAGGAGATTCTGCAAAGAAAGGGAAACAGAAGTAAGAGCTGCCTGCAAATGTCCTAAGAATCCTGCTGTTCCTTTAAGAATATTCATCAGAGTCCAACCCACACTACACCCATAAGAGAGCAGGAAGTGATAAAGTGTTAATGAGGAGTTAATGTGTCCTGGACACAGCTGGAGAGAGAGTGCGTGGCACAGCTGGGAGGGAGGGACCGCCATGGGGAGCAGTGGTGCCCCCTGGTACCCACTGGCATTTCCTCTGAGCTCATAGACTATATGGCCAGGCAGCCTCCCACTATTCCCTCCTCGGAAGAGGAAGTTTCTTCCTGAATAACGGTCAGAACTCCACAAGCCGGGAGAGAACTGCAGGATTCTGGAAGTTCTGGAGAACATCTGGTGCCAGCCTTGCCCTCCTGCCCCTCCAGACTTGCCCTCCTGTCCCTCCAGCCTATGCCAATGATGGGATGAGCCCTCTACAACAGGATGACAGCCTACTCCCTGAATCTCAAGGTTTTCTGGCTGCTGGTGATCATCTTATTCACAGGCATCTGGTTGATGTTCCTTGCTCTCAGAAGGAGCAGTCATGAGGAGGATGGCGGCTGTCAGGAGAACTCCCTCAGCAGTTTGCAACTTCTCGTCAAGTTGGGTTTGGTGGTCCTGGTGTGCTACGTGGTCTTCAGATACTGCAGCTACTACCCCCACCCTAAGGGTCAAACCCTACATTTCCACCATCAGCACCAGCACCGGCTTAGGAAGACTCTGCTGGAATCCTTCTACGAGCAGAACATCAAGCTTTCTCCGCATGTTCTCGGCCACAGCAAGGCACACGTGAGCCAGATAGTGGGCGAGCTCATCAAGGTGGGCAAAGCCAAGCAACACGATACCGGCGTCGTCTTCAGAGGGGACTACCTACAGATCGGGAGTGCCTACGAGCAGCATAAAATCAACAGTCCTGACTGCTTTGATATCCTGGTGCCACTGAAGATGCCACAGAGCCTGAAACTGGAGCCCGTTTTTACAGAGGTTAGTAAGGAGTCCATGCCCGCACTTCACGGATCTCTATTTTGTGGGGTGGCGGCACCCAAAAAGTCTGAGTGGGTTAAGACATACAAGCAATTTAGTGATTGTTTTTGCACGGAAGTGAACGTCAGGCATCAGCTGTCGGCCACCCTGGTCCTCAAGTGGTTCCATTGGAAGATACAAAGATGCCTCAAGTCATCCGGTATCAGTTCGAGGACAGATGCCATATCACGCTTACTGTATGGGACGATAAACTGGTTCTGAAGATTCTCCCACGGTCGGATTACGTCTGCTGCCACATCTCCATGTCGGTGAGACTTATCCCCGCCTTTCATCTGGGGGACTCGGTGTATGTTACCGCCCAACCTTGGGCCACCACATCCCACCAGGACCATGTAAATCTGGATCCGTATTGGGGGATCAACTTTTCCAAATATGAGCAGAAGTACTTGTCCTGGTTCAAGGATCAGGCCCCTTCCAACTCCTGTCACTTGAAGTGCCTACAGATTATGAAGAGCTTGAGGGACCTGAGCGCCAAGACCTTCCAGCCTCCTTCACCTGGCAGTGGAGAGCCATCTTCAGCTCCTACAACCTGAAAACCGCACTTTTCTACCTACTGCTTCAGATTCCTTACGAGAAGTGGGATGACTCCTTACTCATGGAGAGGATCGCTGACTTTTTTACCTTTTGGAAGGAATGTTTGCAAAAGGAGGCCCTCATGCATTTCTTCATAGGTAACAGCACCCTTCCGAACTTCATCACCTTGCCAAAAATGTTCAAAGAAGCCCAACCGGTAAATCTGCTGGAGGGGTACGGGCCGGAGTTACTGGACCAGGCCTGTTTCCAGCTACATAACTTGTGGGTTCAAATGCCCCGGATCCTACGGATGAGTTCCCCTCCGAGGAACTTAATCAGGGAGTCATTACGGTGCAAGCACACAACTCTCTGAGCGATCCACCATCATCAAGGCTTTACTGCACCTACATGGCATTGGGAATATCAGGGATAAATATCCAACTGGCAAGTTCTATGCAATGTGGAAAATGTATTAGTTCTGCCGATACGAGCCTTCATACTTGTGCTGTTAGATCATAATTGTCATGCTTCATGCCAAAGAGACTATTGCTATTATTTGCACATTTTTGTAGTACTTTATTGTTTTTATTCCACATTTGTGTAGTTTTCGCTGTTGCATTTACCTTTCAGTATTACTGCAGCAAATTGTCTAGACTTGGGGGAACTTTCAACCAGGGCTGCTGTGAAGACGGTAAGCCAAACATCCGACTCCGACTCTTCGATTTCCCTGACTCTGACTCCCAACTCCACCAAAATGGATACCGACTCTGACTCCATGACTCTGACTCCATAACCATGACTGTGACATCTGTAAGCCAAACATCCGACTCCGACTCTTCGATTTCCCTGACTCCGACTCCCAACTCCACCAAAAAAGACTCCGACTCCATGACTCTAACTCCATAGCCATGGCTGTGAAGTCTGTAAGCCAAACATCCGACTCCGACTCTTCGATTTCCCTGACTCCGACTCCCAACTCCACCAAAATGGATACCGACTCTGACTCCATAACCATGGCTGTGAAGTCAGTTAGCCAAACTCTGACTCCTCAATTTCCCAGGCTCCCAACTCCGACTCCAACTCCACCAATATGGACTACGGCTTGACGACTCCTACTCTACAACTATGGCTGTGAAGTCAGTAAGCCAAACATCCGACTCCAACTCCGACTTCTCAATTTCCTTGAATCCAACTCCACAAAATGGACACCAACTCCAACTCCACGACTCTGACTCCACAACATGGCTGTGAAGTCAGTAAGCCAACCTTCAACTCCACCTCCGACTCCTCAATTTCACTAAATCCAACTCAACTCCACAAAATGGACACCGACTCTACGACTCCGACTCCACAACCGTGGCTGTGAAGTCAGTAAGCCAAACATCTGACTCCAACTCCGACTCTCAATTTCCCTAAATCCAACCCCCAACTCCACAAAATAGACACGGACTCCAACTCCGACTCCACAACCATGGCAGTGAAGTCAGTAAGCCTGACTCTGACTCCTCAATTTCCTTGAATCCAACTCCACAAAATGGACACCAACTCCACGACTGCAGCTCCACAACCATGGCAGTGAAGTCAGTAGCCAAACATCTGACTCTGACTCCTCAATTTCCTTGAATCGACTCCGACTTCACCCAAAATGAACACCAACTCCACAGCTCTGCTTTCGAAGGTACTTGGGGTTTTCGACTTGAGAGTCCCAAAATGAGTTTCGCTCAGGGACTGGTACTGAGTAGAAGTACTCTTAAAGTTATTGCAGTAGTAGTAGTAATATCCTTAGCTTTCCACAAAATACTGATTTTTGGACCCGTAAAGCAGATGACTTACTGTAGCTTGAAATACAAGTGACATATAAGGGTAAATGGTAAGAAGCAATGTCTTACGCTATGTTCACACTGTGCGTTTTTATCCATTTGTGTTGAATTTTCAGCCGCAAAACTGCATCATTTATTTATTTGCTAAAAACAGCAACAGACAGAGATAAAGAAACACCAAAAAAAGAGGCGTTTCGGCTATGCCTTATTCGTGGTCCATGAATGAGGTATAGTTGAAACGCGTTGGTTTTTATGGTGTTTTGGTATATCTCTAAGCAATCGGACAGAGATAGAAAAAAACAACGTTGTTTCAGCCATGCCTTATTCAGGATGGCGTCAGAGCCGAAACGCGTTCTTTTTTAAGGTGTTTTGGTATATCAAAGATATACAAAACACCATAAATACAACACATTTCGGCAATGCCTTATGAGCCATAGCCGAAAAGCGTTGTATTTCTATGGTGCTTTTGTATATCTCTGTCTGATAGTTTGCTGATCTTATCAAAGAGTAAATGGTTAATGGATGAGGCATAGCTCGGTTATCATGGTGTTTTTGCATATTGCTGTCTGGTGCTTTATATGGTTAATGTATGAAGTATAGCCGAAACACTTTTTTTATGGTGTTTTTGTATATCCCTGATTGAAAGGGGTTGTCCTCTATCAGATAATATTTGGCCTTGGCTGCAGTTATCGTGCTGTACCACCTTCCCCCGGTCTGCCAGTGAGTCCCCTCGTTGCTCTCGGTGTCAGGCATTGGATGTGGTTCTGGTGTTTCATTGAAAGACAATATATGAAAAAACTGACCGCGACACTAGCAAGTGTGAACAGGTGCCATTGAAAGGCATCAGTGTCGCAGACAATAGCAGAGACTGGGAGCAACAGAGAAGACTCGCTGGTAGACCGGGGAGCTATTCAATATACACCTTCCCCCAGTCTGCCAGTTAGTCCCCTCCGTTGCTCTCGGTGTCGGGCATTGGATGTGGTTCTGATGCCTCATTGAAAGACAATATATGAAAAAACTGACCGGCGACACCAGCAAGTGTGAACAGGTGCCATTGAAAGACGTCCGTGCGCAGACAATAGCAGAGACTGGGATCAACAGAGAGGACTCGCTGGTAGACCGGGGGAACTATTCAATATACACCTTCCCCCGGTCTGCCAGTGAATCCCCTCTGTTGCTCCGGTGTCGGGCATTAGATGTGGTTCTGATGTTCATTGAAAGACAATATATGAAAAAACTGACCGGCGACACCAGCAAGTGTGAACAGGTGCCATTGAAGACATGAGTGTTGCAGACAATAGCAGAGACTGGGAGCAACAGAGAAGACTCGCTGGTAGACCGGGGGAGCTATTCAATATACACCTTCCCCAGTTTGCCAGTGAGTCCCCTCTGTTGCTCCTGGTGTAGGGCATTGGATGTGGTTCTGATGTCTCATTGAAAGACAATATATGAAAAAACTGACCGGCGACACCAGTAAGTGTGAACAGGTGCCATTGAAAGACGTCCGTGCCGCAGCCAATTGCAACTAAGAGCTATGGAGAGGAAGCGCTGGTAGAGCGGGTGAAGGTGTGCACAGCACAGGTTGTTATTTTTTATAGACCACAGCCATTATCTGAAAGGGAACAACTCCTTTAAGGGTAACTTCAGACGTGTTGTGTGGCTCCGGGTGCAGCCGGTGCTGCTTACTATATACATGCCCAGACAAGCACAAGCTGCAATTATTTTCCATGTGGACCTGAGGTCAGTGAGACAAACAGACCGTGTTCACTCGAAATTGCTGCCATGTCTTTAAAGAGGATCAGTCCTTTCTCCCGACTGTTTTAGTAAATATTTGCAATTCCCGTAAAATAAGAATTTAGATGATATTTTCTTGGAACTTCATTTTGTGCTGCTCCTCTGTTATTCCTCCTGGAAATGTATGAATAAACTGGCAACTGGGTGTTACCATCCCCACGCACAGTGTGATGTCAGCACTGACTAGACAATGTCAGACTGTGCAGGGATACAGCCCTACCTATTGATCCCAGTTATCATTTTTTGGGAGATATAACAGAGGTCCTGAACAATGTAAACTTCTAAGTAAAGAGGTTCCAGAATGTTTTTTTACGAATACAAGCTTAAAGGGAATCTGTCACCTGTTTTTTGTCACATAATCTGAGGTCAACTAAGGTAGAGACAGAGCTCCTGATTCCAGCGATGTGTCACTTACTAGACTGCTTGCTGTAGTTTTGCTAAAATCACCTAAATCATTAAAATACTATAAATAGAGGACTACTTGGCCTGTTACCAAGAAGTCATCCATATTCATAAGTTCTATAACCCCGTCCCACCACTAATTGGCAGCTTTCTGTGTACGCTGTATATGGGCAGAAAGCTGCCTATCAGGGTTATAGAGCTGCTAGATCTGCAGCAGAGAAAACTGGGATTTTAGCAAAAAGACAGCAAGCAGCTCAATAAGTGACACATTCCTGGAATCAGGGTCTCTGTCTCCGCATCATGCTGCTCTCAGATGGGGTCCAGGACTTTTCCAACTAAGTATAAAATCTCCAGCACCACAGGACTATACAGTTAGTCTTCCTATAGGAAAGATCTAGGTACATGACGACAGAACAGTCAATTTTTAATGAAAGAGGATTGTGGGGTAATTTCTTTGGATTGCTATATTATTTTATTTTATTGTTATTTATTTTTTGCCATATCTAGAGGCGTTCAATAATGTGCACAGAGCGCCAGGATGTGGTAAGAAGAGGTATTGCACCCATAAAGCTCGACCAAAATTATAGTCTGAGCCACATCCATGGCGTTGATGCTAATCCCAAGGGACCATTGGCAGTATGTGGTTTTCTGCTAATACGGCAAGGGACTATTTTGATGTGGCAGACCAATGAATGTCAGATTGATTACATTTAAATGGTATCTATTATTTATTTTCTTGAAAGCCCCACACTAGCATTTTTTTAATGCACTGCTGGAGTGGTGCTTTAAATCTAAGTCTCTATCTCTATCTTATACTTACCTTATACTCCCTCCTGTCAGTCTACAGTGATTTGTGACCTGTCGGCAGCTTCAGCACTTCATGGAGTGAGCTGGAGGTCAAAACTCAATAAAAGTCTATGAAGGCCTCATTTAGGTTCTCATAGACTTGCATTGGTTGCTTGCATTCCAGCCAGTCAGAAGTTACAGTCACAAGATGGCTCCACGGGACCAGACCGACATCAGTAAAAGGTGAAGCTCCTGGAAGGTGAGTATAAGACAGGGGACAGGGACCTTAGGTTTAAAGCACCACTCCAGTGCTGAAAATGAAATAAAAACCACTGGAGTGGTGCTTTAAACCTAAATCCCCTGTCCCTGTCTTATACTCACCTTATAAGTACTCCTGTCTGATTTGTGACCTCGAGCGTTTCACGGAGTGAGCTGGAGGTCAAAACTCATCACAAGTCTATGAAGGCCTTGTTTAGGCTCTCATAGACTTGCATTGGGTGCCTGCAATGTAACTTCTGACTCCGAACCAGTCAAAAGATGGTACTGCAAGACCAGAGTGATATCAGTAAAAGGTGAATCTGCTGGAAGTGAGTATAAGTATGGGACTTCTATTTAAAGTGCCCCTCCAGCCTGGAAAATAAAATAAAAAATGCTAGAGTGCTGCTTCAACAAAATATTTTCAAAATTGTGTAATGAAGAATTTGAAAATATATTTTGTTTTCCATCTACTTTCCTTCTGTCTACCTAAGGCCATTACTGGGTGGAGCTTAAAAACTAAGTTGGATTTATCATTGAGTGCAATGAGATCGTTGTATGAAGTGAGCGCCCCCTAGTAGTGGCTACAGACAAGCAAATGTAGACTCTTTAGCTTCACAAGTGGAAGAGGAGAGATGTACATATGTATTTTATTATCCGAACTTTTCCGCACAGCAATATACATGGATGTGCTGTGCTGTCTCTAGGTATACAGTGCCCGTACATATGCTGCACTACAGCCACATATCTAGGAATCCTAGCTTTGTCCTCTGACCGGATATAGCATGGTACTTTGGTGCATTTTTGGTAATGTATATGTTAAATATTTTATTTCGGGAAAGTTCTTTAAAAAGTTATTTATCACCTCATCGGTCCAATTAGACAATCAGCCGAGTCCTGGGCCGACTCCCAGGTGAACAAAAAGGGGATCATCCATGTTCAGCAATAGGAGGACAGGGTGTCTTCTTCTATAGACATACCTATTGAAACATATTGAAATATATAAAAGCTAGGCCTACGCGTTTCGAGCACAAATAATAGCTAGGAGTAGGGTCAATATATGCTCGAAACGCATCAACCTAGCTTTGATATATTTCAATATGTTTCAATAGAGACACCCTGTCCTCCTATGGTCGAAGCTGGATTACGTCTTTTTTCCTATCGACGTGATAAATTGTACAATTGTGTAAAGAATTTATGTTAAAAAGAATCTAATATAATCTGTGAAAATGAGTTTTGTCCTGTTTTAGAAACCTATGTTGAGCATATAAAGCAATGCTGGCTGAAGGTACAGTGTGGATCCATATTAGGCCCCCGTTGATTAGGAGCAAGGGGATCCTTAGGAAGTAAATTTCTTATGTGCTAAACACCAGCAGTCCCTTTTCACACATTTACTAGCTTCATTTATAATATGAAACCATGTATAAAGGTTTAATATATATACTGTATACAAGATATCTTGATGACTGTAGCACTTTAAGCTCTATTTTTCAGAACACAGAAGATTCGTGAACTGCCCAGTGGTTTGTCTCTTTACAGGCATGTTGCAATTTTACCCATTTAATCAGATGAGACAACCATCCTGATTACATCATACAAGCAGCATGGCACAACACTTTGCAGGGGATGTGGCAAAATGTGTTTTTGTAGATCAACTTTTGTGCTGTTGTAAATTGAAGAAGTGTCTAGAATGTTAAATGGGGCACGGAAAGTGAACCGAAACCTATCAGGAGATCCGTCCTGAACTAAGGGTAACGTGAAGACCCCATTGTTACATACAAGAAAGCTTTACTCTGAAAGTGTGGAGCCTGATCCTCATATGTTGGCAGTGGCTCGGGCAGCTTGGGGCTCCTTACAGGTTTTCTTTACACCAGACATATCAAACTCAAGCCTGCAGGCTGATTTTATTTGGCCCATGACACCGGCGCCAACTGCACCCCTTCCTTCGCCTGGCATCATGTTTTCAACGGTACCGATACAGTTTAAAACAATGATGGAAGAGGGAAGCCGTCACCTCCCTCCCTCATCATTCTGCATCTAACGTCTCAGCACAGTGGCTGCGAGGACTATGTGGGGCACATTATACTGTATGGAGGACTATGTGGGGCACATTGTTCTGTATGGACGGCTATGCGGGGCCCATTATTCTGTATGGAGGACTAAGTGGGCAGATTATTCTGTATGGAGGACTATGTGAGGCCCAATATTTGTATGGAGGACAATGTGGGGCACATTATTCTGTATGGAGGGAGGAGTATGTGGGGCCCATTATTCTGTATGGAGGACTAGGTGTGGCAGATTATTCTATATGGAGGACTAAGTGGGGCAGATTATTCTGTATGGAGGACTATGTGAGGCCCAATATTTTGTATGGAGGACTATGTGGGGCACATTATTCTGTATGGAGGGAGGAGTATGTGGGGCAAATTATTCTGTATGGAGGACTATGTGGGGCCCATTATTATGTATTGTTGACTATGTGGGGCACATTATTTTGTATGGAGGACTAAGTGGGCAGATTATTCTGTGTGGAGGACTATGTGAGGCCCAAAATTTTGTATGGGGGACTATGTGGGGCACATTATTCTGTATGGAGGAGGAGTATGTGGGGCCCATTATTCTGTACGGAGGATTATGTGGGCCCATTATTCTGTATTGTGGACTATGTGGGGCACATTATTCTGTATGGAGGACTTTGTGGGGCAGATTATCTGTATGGAGGACTATGTGAGGCACAATATTCTGTATGGAGGACTATGTGGGGCACATTATTCTGTATGGAGGGAGGATATGTGGGGCACATTATTCTGTATGGAGGGAGGAGTAGTGTGGGCACATTATTCTGTATGGAGGCCTATGTGGGGCACATTATTTTGTATGGAGGGAGGAGTATGTGGGCACATTATTCTGTATGGAGGACTATGTGGGGCACATTATTCTGTAAGGAGGAGGAGTATGTGGGGCACATTATTCTGTATGGAGGACTAAGTGGGGCAGATTATTCTGTGTGGAGGACTATGTGAGGCCCAAAATTTTGTATGGGGGACTATGTGGGGCACATTATTCTGTATGGAGGAGGAGTATGTGGGGCCCATTATTCTGTATGGAGGACTATGTGGGGCCCATTATTCTGTATTGTGGACTATGTGGGCACATTATTCTGTATGGAGGACTTTGTGGGGCAGATTATTCTCTATGGAGGACTATGTGAGGCCCAATATCTATATGGAGGACTATGTGGGGCACATTATTTTGTATGGAGGGAGGAGTATGTGGGGCACATTATTCTGTATGGAGGACTATGTGAGGCCCAATATTCTGTATGGAGGACTATGTGGGGCACATTATTCTGTATGGAGGGAGGAGTATGTGGGCAGATTATTCTGTATGGAGGACTATGTGGGGCACATTATTCTGTATGGAGGGAGGAGATTGGAATGTGGGCACAATATATTCTTAGTATGGAGGAGGAGTATGTGGGCAATTATTCTGTATGGAGGACTATGTGGGGCACATTATTCTGTATGGAGGGGAGTATGTGGGGCAGATTATTCTGTATGGAGGACTATGTGGGGCACATTATTCTGTATGGGAGGAGAGTATGTGGGGCAATTATTCTGTATGGAGGACTATGTGGGCACATTATTCTGTATGAGGAGGGTATGTGGGGCACATTATTCTGTATGGAGGACAATGTGGGGTCCAATATTCTGTATGGAGGCCTATGTGGGGCACATTATTTTGTATGGAGGGAGGAGTATGTGGGGCAGATTATTCTGTATGGAGGACTATGTGGGGCACATTATTCTGTATGGAGGGAAGAGTATGTGGGGCACATTATTCTGTATGGAGGACGACATATGGGTTGGGGCACATTATTTGTATGGAGGGAGGAGTATGTGGGGCACATTATTCTGTATGGAGGACAATGTGAGGCCAATATTCTGTATGGAGGTTATGTGGGGCACATTATTCTGTAGGGAGGAGGAGTATGTGGGCACATTATTCTGTATGGAGGGAGGGTAAGTGGGGCACATTATTCTGTATGGAGGACTATGTGAGGCCAATATTCTGTATGGAGGTCTATGTGGGGCACATTATTCTGTATGGAGGATGTATGTATGCTAGAAATGTTTCCAGGAACATACATAAAAATGCAGACTTTACGTTCCTTTACATCAGGTCATTGTAAAAAACATGCTGTATGCTTGATTTTATGGCTAACTTATTTTGTAGTTAGTGGCTGATGTATGCACTATATACACCTGTGAGTATAATGTATACCCATAGATGTAAACAGAGCCCTATAAAACCACAATATGGGTGTTTTTGCAGTTTAACAGGGTCGATTCAGACAAATAATATCCATTAACTGGTTTAATATTCACATATATCAAGGCACCATTAAATATATGGGGTTGATGGTACATAAAGCTGTTGGGAAGGGGATCCCATGTTGATTTATCTGTAAAGCTTCATTAATCACAGTTTTTGCCTATTAATACCATGGTTGACTATTGCATTACTTTTAATAGGTTCTGACCATTATGCAAGTCATTTACCGCTATATCAGACTTACAGATGATTTCCGCACCGTTAGACTATAGAGATGCATTCTCATTATATCCCACTTGTAATACCTGTACTAATATATGACTTATATTACTCATCAAGGACCAAACATGTTATGTATTTTTTCAAATGAAAAAAGTATTTCTAAATTAGACTGGATTGTACATATATCAAAGGGTTAATCCCAAAATAGCATGTTATCCCCCAATCATAGGACCCCCAGTAATCCTGAGAATTGACTCTTGCACCCCAAGAGCCAGGCTTCTGTATTGAATGAATGGGAGGGGCACATGCTCATTCTCTGCACCATTATTGTCTATAGGGGAGCATTCTCTGCATCAGTCCCATAGACAATGCAAGGAGCGAGGGGGAGCATAGGCACCTCTTCAGGATGGGGATTGCACCTTGAGGATCCCAAGTGTTTTTCTATCCTATTGATAGGGAATAATTTACTAATTTTAGGAATAACCCTTTAATTTTGATTTTTCTGCTCACCTACCCCGGTTATGTCTGCCTCTGCTGTTCTCCGAGATCATTTCTATGGTGTTTGTGTGCTAGAATACCTCATTATTATAACGCATACTATATTCTGAATGTCTAATATATACATTTGTAAAAAAATAAAAAATCTATTATTTTCCAGACAGATTTCTTTGTATATGTGTAGCTATATATTGTTCATGTATATATAATGTTCATACATATATCACTCAGCGAATAAATGCACGTTGTAAGGACTTGTCCGAGTTGTCACTATAGGTAGAGTGAAGACGACTTATAAAGGTTTCTACAGAGCGCCCATGTAGCTTCCCTTCCCAAGACCAGCTCAAAGTGACTTCCAGGACCTGCCCCCATGTGACTCAGCCTGAGTCACATGGGGTGCAGGTCCTACAAGTACTACACCCATGCCCGGAAGGAAGAAATCACCAGAGCTCACCATAGATCACCAGGGAGGGCAATAAAGTTGTGTGTGTGTGTTGTGTGTGTGTGATCCCCTTATTTGTGATGCATTTGTAGTGTGCACAAACAAAGCACAAACACAATACATTTGCACTGCTTATTTTTTGTTGAAAACCTGATAAGGTTTTCATGCAGAATTTTCCTGACCACAAACTGATCACTTTTTTTGAGTGGTCACATAGCTTTAAAGGGGTTGATCAGGACTTTTGCATTGATTGCCGATGATTAGGATAGGTCATGGCCATCTGATTGGTACGGGCGCCCCTGCTGATCAGCTGTGTCCTGTTCCGCCAGTAGTAGAATGTGCTGCACAGCTCCATCTACTGTATAGTGGCTGTGATTGGGTACTGCATATACTGCATCAAATCCATAGGGCAGGGTTGGGGAACTCCAGGCCTCAAGGGCTGCCAACAGTGTAGGTTTTCAGGATTTCACTAGCATTGCACAGGGGTTGGAATCATCACCAGTGCAGGTGATTATATTATCATATGTGCAATACTAAGGAAATCCTGAAAACCTGCACTGTTGGCGGCCCTTGAGGCCTGGAGTTCCCACCTGTGCCATAGGGGGTGGGTATGAAGGAAGTACCTAGCTACGGCCATTTTTATATCAACAGAGCTCCACAACTCAGCACTTTCAGCACCAGAAACAGCTGTTCATCAGGGAATGCTGGATGTCTTACCCCGTACCAATCAGATGTCCATGACCTATCCTACCAATACAATCTTGTTTCAGATTCATAATTTCCTTGAATTAAGTGCTCGTTCAGACATCACTTTTTTGCATTCGAGGGCTATCCACATTTTTCACTGATGCCTAATCTATGGGGAATTTCTCATGTCTGATTTTTTTTCTGAACCGAGTGGTCTGAACAAGAGCACGGAGACTTGTCTGGTATTTATCCAAATATCTAATCAAACTCACCATTGCAAGCCTCGGACATCGCTGTGACGTCATCTATGTAATATCTATTTTTTACAAATTGTTTGATAGTTATTTTTTTATTTTTAAACCGAGAGAAAATTGATGAAACTATGACCGAACTCTGATGACAAAACTGATCCTGAACCAAACTCTGATGAAACTGATCAAAAACCTGAAGAAACTGGGAAAATTTTTTGAGTACAAGAAAAATGAATGAAGTAAAGGAGCTAAAGCCGAAGGTACCGTCTACTCTTCAATCATATCTTGGGTGTCTGAAGTTTGTTGTTCTTCTGTACAGACAGGGTCGGACTGGCCAGCCAGGACACCGGGTAATCCTCTGGTGGGCCCAGATCTCCATGGCCCCGCCCCCTACCCCTCTTGCTGCACAGAGAGGGTCCAAGGGTCCCTCCCTGGGCTCCCACTACTAATCATATCCGGTGTGCACAGCTTGCCGATATGATTAGTCTCTGCAGACTGTCGAGCAAGAACAGAGACTAAATTATCCAAATTATTTGTTGGCTCGCATACTTCGGCTCCCAGCTGTATATTTAGGTAATTTACTGTAATTTCCTGTAATCGGGGCATGTATCATGTTAGGAAACCCTTATCTGAAGCTGAAAGAAGGAACAACCTCCCCCAGTACTACTGATGCCATAGACATTACGTATTTACTGAAGGATCCGGCCAATTGTGGGATCTGCTAACTGTTTAATCACTTATACTGTATATGTAAGGTTACTTATATTCCACTTTTATGAACTTTGTTAAGATTCTGTCATATGGAACCAAACTGTACTGATGATTCATTTCCTTATTTTGTGTATTTCTGCATAGTGGTTACAGACAAAGGAAGTGATCCTGGAATAAGTAAGCCACATGGAAGACAAAGTATACAGACGTGTTGTATCATGTCAGAAACAGTCCAGATATTGCTCAGACGAGAACCTATTGAACCATGCTGTGTCTCCTCTGCAGTCAGGGGGATCTAGAGGGGGTGCAGAGATAGCAGCTGTGACTTTAAAGCCTTTCTGGTACTAAGAAGACACCAGTACTATGATAGCTGGGAGTCTAGTGAAATAGTTTGTAGCAGGGTCTACACTACTGATTTTCTCTGTAGCTTACGTCCGGGTTTGGACCTCTCGTTATGGAAAGAGAGGGAAATCCTAGTTTTAACTCACATCTTGGACAATGGCTTATTGAGATCCTTCACTCACCTTAGTGACAAGTATAGCCTACCAGATTCTGAAAGGGAAATTGGAATCGGATAGATAAGGCATAAAAAATGAGAGAGTAAGTAACCTTCCCGACAATGTAGTAGTAAGAATGAGCAAGTACCTTATTATTCGCGCTTGCTATACTCGCAACGAGTAGGTAGCGGTACTCGCTACTGGTTGCAAGTATAGCAAGTACGCATACTTTCGCAGTGTATCTATAGATACACTGCGAAAATAGCCTAAAGTACCTTTACACGCTGCCACTGTGGCTAGCGACAGGTATCCACCGCACGTGCACGCGCACGTTTTTAACGGTGGATACCGATCGCTAATGCCGCATATAGACGCCGCCATTGCGATGTCCACAGAAGGTATCTGTGTTCCCCGGAAGTGCCGACAAATCCTGCGGCTTACTTCCTGTTGAATACCTTCCCTGGTTTACACGCCGCTACCACAAAGGAATATGGGCGTACATATTTCGCACTGCAAGTACATAGGCGTGACAGAGTTGTGTATTCAGTGACGCTCATACGCTGATTGGACAACGCAATAGCATCATGATTGGCCAGCCTGCGCAGGAAGGCTGGCTAATACATGACACCATTGCAATTGTGTATTGTGAATGGTCAGCTCTTCAAATATGGCGCCCTGTGAAGGGCCAGCCAATGGTTACACAGTAGCCCCCACCAATGATCGCTGATGGGGCGTGGTATCCATGACGCTGTGGCACGCCCGGGGAAATCACTAGGGGACGCAACATCCATGCCTGTGCCCCGTTTAGACCCCCATCCTACTGTATCCTAACCCACCCCTCATAGACTGTGATCCTCGTGGACAGGGTCCCTGCCCTCCTGTACCTGTACGTCCTGATCACCTAGATTTAGTGTACTTGTTCTTGTCTCCCTCATCCTCATGTAAAGCGCCATGGAACTAATGGCGCTATATAAATAAATAATAATAATAATAATAATAATCACTACCATGGCAATTGTGCCTTTCTGTTGCCTTCGGTTTTTGAGCACGGCTCAGCAACAGGTATCTGAGTCCACTACGGGACACAGGAAGGCATTTCCCTATTTACACGCCGCCATTTCGTAGCAATTTCATAGCAACAGGCATAACTATCTCCAATGCCAGGTAGTTGCTACCTTTCAGTGGCGGCGTGTAAAGGTACCTTAAAAGTGAATAAAAATTGTTAAAAAATAATAAACTTACATACTCACTTGTCCGACGCCTGCACCGGGACCGGAAAACCTCACCTCCGATCGCTGGACAAGGACCTTTCACTTCCAGCCAATCAGATGGCCGGTAGCAATCTGGCCAATCAGATGGCACCATGTCACAACTACGTCATCACTAGCGGCCACCTGATTGGCCAGTTTGCAAGGTCCTGATAGTACATCTAGGACCTTGCAAATTGGCCAATCAGGTGGCCGCTAGCGATCACGTGGTTGTGACGTGGCGCCATCTGATTGGCCAGATCGCTACTGGCCATCTGATTGGCTGGTAGTGAAAGGTCCTTGTCCAGCGATCCGAGGTGAGGTTTTCCGGTCTTGGTGCAGGTGTCGGAAGGTGAGTATATTATTTTTTTTAACAACTTTTAATTACTTTTAGGCTACTTTCGCAGTGTAAGACTACTCGCTACTCCCGAGTACACATAAGTACACGGTGAGTAGCGAGCAGCCCGAATACTGCTACTATTCGGCGAATACCGAATAGTAGCGAGTATACACGCTCATCCCTATGTAGTAGAGTTGTTGCGTTACCCGAATAAGCATATAATTTGGAGAACTAATTCCCTATATCAAATTTGAAATCCTTTTCTAAACTACATTACTTATACATATGGGGGAGGGACTTGTCGTGGGATGAGAATCTGGACAGTCAGACCTTTTCCAAGACTTTAGAGTTAGTACGTTCCCATATTCCGTGCACATCTCTAGTCTAGACTCAATTCAAAGTATTATCAAATTGGTATTTTACACCTACCAATCTACATATGGTAGATTTGCTGAATCCTCTTGACTGTTGGAGAGGGTGTGGGTGTGTGGGGACTTTAAAACATATCTTTTGGTTCTGTCCAAGACTGACATCCTTTTGGCAAGACTGTCAATATCTACTAAAATCTGTGACGGGACTTAACCTGAAACTCCAGGCCAAGATGGCTCTGATACTAGTGGGAATCGCTGACCTTTCTAAGAGGAATAGGGCTTTTGTTCTGCATGTAATGGCTAAATCCTTAATAGCATCCTTGATGCCCCTTCGGGTAAACTGCCACCGGAGGTACTGCACTTCTGCGGTTAGGAAGTGTAGTACCCCTGTTCTCCAGGTGTCTGGATGGTATAGTTGAGCCCAAAACACAACACACACGCAATGACAGGCCCCTGGGACAATGTGTGGACCCTGAGGGAGGACCCAGGCCACAAAAGGGGGATGGGACAGTGTTAGACAAGTTAGTTCAGTAACAGGAGACGGAGGAGTAACATCAACTGACGGAGGAGTGGTAGTCGGGAGTGCAGAGGCGGTGTAGTGCCGATTCCCGTGGGTTGGAGCAATGCCACCCCACTCACCCACTGGAGGGAGAGACTGACTGACAGAGAGAAGAGCCCTAGGGGTGCGGACGAGACATCGATTCCTCGTACACCTGAATCTGACAAGACAGAGGGGTTGGTGGAGGACACAGGGACAGGCCCTGCAGACGGTGCGGGAAACTTCAAGCCCGAGCCGAAACCGGAGGCCTCAGACTTCTAATGGGAGCTGTGGCCGAACACCTGACACATTTGGGGAAGGTGGCTGAACTAGGGAGCAGTGGCCGGAGGGAGCCTAATGGTGTCCGGGACATACAGAAGCACCCGTGGCTACCGGTACCTGAGCTCTGTGCTGCGGAGGGTGTTGAGAGCCTGGGGGGCAGAGCCACGACCCGCTCACCACAGATGAAAGTTACCCCTTATAACACAGTGGGAAGAGACCCACCAGAGACTGTGACATATAGAAGGGAGAGTAAGGGCACCAACCATGGCTCGACTGTACCGACCTGGCTCTGGAGAAAGAGCAAAGTACTGGAGATTGGCAGAAAGTGTACCGGCGGCCATGTTTAACACCTAAGTAAAAGTAACGGAACTGCAGCTGTAGTGTGAGAGACTTTTATTTGCGGCGACCATCGCCACAGAGGCTGCCTATGAAACCGGAGGTACTGCTGACCATGTGACCAACTGCTGAGGTACGAGCCAGGGAAACTACTCCACTGCCGTGGGGAATGCGCTCCATTAATGCGCTCCGTCTGCGGTGAGTGACGCCATCCAAGCTGCCGGTCATCATCCCCAGAGGTTCTGCATCAGCGGCGGCCACCTTGGCCACATACCGCAGGTGTCATCACGAATACCCCTTATCCCCTTAGACTTTCCCTAACATCACCCCTTTATTAAATGACTTTGCCAGGATCACGGGATCGGGTCTCAGCCCCGTCGGTCCCCGTGAAAAGAACCGAGAAGGATAAATGGGGGAACTGGGTGACTAAATTTGCTCCCAATTTGGGTTGGATTGTGCTTGAGGTGACATAAATGTCCTTTAGTCAAAATTCCCTACGTAATGTTACACACAAGCTATAGTAGCTTTCAGAATACTTGTACATGGTTTGAATAGAGTTTGGGATCTGAGCATCAAGTTGTAATTCGTATTTCAAAGATCTTTCCATGTCATTGTACATAGTTTTATTATTTGTGTTATTGTCTTTGATTATAAATATGACTGTTAAAAATACTGATTAATGTTGTTAATTGGTACTAATTATGATACTCTTTGTTAACAAACCATTGACATGTTGACTGACTCTGTATATAGTTAATACAATCAGTTAAACATGGTCTACACTTCTGTATGTCACTAATACTGTTGGGGGATGAAAGCGCTTCAGGCTCAGGTATGCCATGCGATACGGTAGGTCTCATGTTCTGTCTTAGAAATGGTTAAAGGGGACAAATTCTTAAATGGTTCAAATTGCAAAGTTTTTGTAAAAGGAAGCAACTCTTCAATTTAGCTATTATTAAAAATTCTCCAAACCGGGAGGTATTTTTACTTCTACAGTTTATAGCTCATTGCCTAAATTACCAGCCACCTCTGCAGTCTCAGAGCAGTCGGTTGCCCAGGCACTTAGCACGCCGCTCCGCCTACAGTCTCTATTGTTTGTAAGCACCGCTCTGAAGCTGCCCGGTGTGCTGGATCTGTCCGGTGCTACCTCTGCTGCAGCATTGTAGATCGCTCAGTTTGGACTAGCGGCACAGCCTTGCCGCTGATCAAATCCGTCAGTCTTCAGGAGCACGCTAGCCCCATCAATCAGGAAGTAAGAAGGCAGAGGAGCGGTGTGCTCACGAAGATCACATTAAGGACTGGAATCATTGATTTTCATGGCATAGCTGTTCTTGGCAGCCCTAAAATGGTGGTCCCCTGACTCCCTGTCCTGTTTGGTGCAATTGTAAGGAAGTGGAAGGGCTGCACACACCCCGACATAGAAACATGATGTTCTGCAATGCAATAAACTGTTTTAAATTTGGTTTAATGTGTTTGGTCATTTAATTAGTTGGGCACGGGTGGGATTAATATTTGAGACTAGCCCTCACTAGAGGAGTCATATGGATAGACAAGAGAGCTTTATCCAGGGACAGTCTGTTGCAGGGGCGGACCGTCACCCCCGGGGGCCCTGGTGCAGGTGTGGACCGGGGGGGGGGGGGTGCTGGTGCTGAGAGCTGGTGCTCTCTTACCGCTGCTTCTGGGTGAGCCGCGCTCTCCCGCCTGGTCCTGCCGCGCTCTCCCGCCTGGTAACGGCAGCTTGTGGGGGTCGGCTGGGGCCCCCTCCAGGCTTGAAGGGGCCCCCTAACCGGTCGGGGCCCTGGTGCAGCTGCACCGGCTGCACCAGTGTAGTTCCGCCCCTGGTCTGTTGGGACCAAGAGGTGAGTGGTGTTGGGACCAAGAGGTGCGTGTGTGAACAAAGACGACATCAGATACTATGTTCTGAGAACCGAGGAACCTTAATGAGAAACGTAAAAGGCTGCAAGATTTGATGGACTGGAAAGTCCTATACACTGGAACACAGGATAGGGAGGCCAAGTTAACGATGCAGAGAGAGACCCAAGTGAACTAGGAGACCCATACTAAGGGAGAATTATATGGAGAAGGACTTGTATCAGCAGGACGCTAGTGAACAGTTGACTACAGTGAAAAGGATCTCAATTGTAACTGCTAGAAGTAAGTTATGGTTGCCATATTGGAAGACGAGTTTCCCTACAGGGAGATGAAGATGCACCACAACCAGTAATCTGCGACCCTTTGAGAATGGACTTCGTAGCAGTGAGAAGTCATGGGGAGACCTCACGTGTTAATTGGGAACTGAAAGTAAGGTAGTGTAGGTAGTGACCATAGTGTTACACCTCGGTCTGGGTGGAGCTCACAGGGGAAGACGAGGTCTCCCAGGATTGTTGACTGGACTGTTGTGAAATACAGGTATATGAACTGCAAGGAAAAGGAACTGTTCTTAAATGTAACCAAGAAGTGCTCATGCCTGTTTACAACAAATGAATCGTATATGATGCATGGAGTCTACTCTATGATGTATATGTGCCACCCTGACAAACCTTTGATGTGACAGTGTTGGTGCATGGCGATCGAAGTGCTGATTAGGCCTGGCCAGGTGCACGCTAGTCTTAGTCAATTGTAGGGTTAATAATAAAATAAAATAAAGGAAAAATAGTTAAAAGGTTTGTGACGCCAGTTGGGATATTCAGCCTGGGTATCGCCGGGCACTCACTATTAACCTCATCCAAGACACAGTGCCTCCGGATCGTCTGCACATACCCCTAAAGGTAATTCCATTTGGCTTGATCTATTCTGGATCTTTGGTCATTTTGTTCCACATAACGATGGGTAATAATTAGGTATAAGGGACCAAGATTATCATTTCCTGGAGAGTTTCTCTTGGAATAATATTCCCTATTTTTCACCGTATAACTTGGAATGAAATACTTTGGTTTTTCTCCTTCCTGAAAGGACTATTATCACCAGTATTATTAGAAGACGTCAAGCAGATTCTGCTTCACAAGACACTTTGGAATACAAACCCAAAACAGTCATAATATTGAGTCCCTCTTGGACAATATAGAAAGATAATGTTCCTGATGAAGGCTCATGTTGAGGCTCTGACCGACACCACTCCGGTCCTCTGGCGCCATCTTGTGCCTGCAACTTCTGACTAGACGGAAGTCAGAAGTTATGTCACAAGAGCTCAATGCATCTCTATGAGAGAACGAGGCCAGAATGAGGCTCTTGTAGAGATGGATTGATTTGTGACCTCTGGCGCACCCCATGAAATACTGAAGCTACCGGTAGGTCACAAATCCCCACAGATCCACAGGAGCGCCGCTGAAAAAAGAAGAAGCCGCCGGATGAGTTTAAGACAAGGAGTAGATGACTTAGATTTAAAGAACCACTTGATTGCAGAAAAAAACATCTCTTGAGTGGTGCGTTGAAGAGGTTCTCCATGTATTTTTTTTACTATGTGCCTAAAAACTAAGAAGCAAGTAGTTGCTAACAAAGGCAACTACCTGCCTCTTGTACCCGGTGGCGGCTCAGAGCTGTCACTGACTGCTCCTGCCGGCGATTCAGATGATCCACGTCAGCTCTTCTTCTCCGTCAACCAGATGTGACTGCTGGCATCATGCTGATTGACACAAGGCTTCTTACAGTTAGGTATCTGGTATTTTGAGTACACAAATATATATTTTTATATTTAAAAGTGGAGCTCTCACCTGGTCAAAAGTGAACAGTTTTTGCTTGTTTGATTCCCACTGCTCCCCTGAGTATTCTTTTTTTCATCCCTCATACAGATCCAGAGGTATGGTACTTATTATTTAGTGCCAATGTGTATAGTCTTTACCCAATGAGGTATGACTTACAGGATTTTCTAGAGGAGTCTCTTTAGACTGGTCCATATGACTACTTTGTGAGCCTCAACCTCTTGATAATGACCATCAATAATAGAACTAATGAAAAGGCCCATATTTCATCAACCAAATGGTATATTTGCAATGTGTCACGGAGGGCGGTATCGCAGTAAGGGAATTAGGAAGCAGGATGGTAACATGGGCTATAACATTCAGGGAGCTAGTCTGACCAATAGGCTGGAGGTCCCTCGCTGACCCTACTCCCAGAGGTACCTCAGAAGGTGAGGAGGTCTGGGTTGCCACCCTTGCCATATGCTCCTGATAAGCCCTAGGTTAAGAACCCCTACCTCCACCCACGGACTGGGAAACCACATCAACTCCTAGAGGGAAAAGAGGAAATCACAACAAGGAAGCTTCAGCACAAAGTGCACACGTTTTTCTCACCTTGCGGTCTTGAAGAGACTGAAACTCTATCAGCGACACCTAGTTGAATGGAGTGGGACTACTTAAAGGCTGAGGGAGTGGAGAACTAAATTAACTGACACCCCCCCACCTGCAGAGCCACATTAACTACAGCAGCTTCTGGCATTAACACTATGTGTGACAAATGAAATATACTCCCATTTAAACTGCAGCAGAGCATTTCACATGGAGCAGTCAACACGTGTCACGACCCCCCTTTCCAAAGAAACAAAATATTCAAGGGGAGCAGCAGGAATAAAATATGACCACAAACTGGTTACTATTGACTTGGTGACAGGTCCTCCTAAACTGAGGTCATGTAAGTTCCACATTCCCACTGGTTATCACTGCACATCTGGCTGTTGGGAGATACTGAGCTAGAAATAGACTGGAAAACTAATTTCAGTGACAACTTAATACCCTCAGGGGACACCAGACCCTCTCTATATAGAGCTTGTCATCTCATACTTACATGGTTAGTGTGGCTGAAAAAAGACACATGTCCATTACATTCAATGAGGGAAGGGAAAATACAAAGGAATGGGTATATCATGTATATTATATAATTCATGATGCAGATCAGTCCTAAAGAGTAAGTTCACTCTCCAATCCTGAGGGTCGATAGACTGGATCAACATCTAATACAAGAATTGTACACATGTGCATGCAGGGGCGTAACTACAATAGGTGCAGGGTTGCGATCGCACCCGGGCCCTGCAGCCTAGGGGGGCCCCAAAAGTCCCTTTGTCCTATAGAAAAAGACTAATACTATCAAAGATTTGCAATAATTGGTGGCCCTGTTGGAGCTTTCGCATCGGGGCCCCAGGGCCTGAAGTTACGCCACTGTGTGCATGTGCAGCCCTGGATGAACAGTCCACACCCGGGCCACCTCCCCAGGGCAACAGTTCTGGGCACACTCTCGCGTCTAACTCTGGCCCTTCCTTCTCTCTCTCCAACACCTCGATCTTTATCGGCATGGTCACATAGTCCCGCATGGCTCCAGCCTTGTCCCATTCACAGGAATCCATTCCTAGAAACAGTTAGAGAAGATTCATTGACCACTAGCACCGCCACAACCTGTTCACCTGTTAAGGCCCATTGCAACAGGTACCGGAGGAGTCAGTTTCTTCTCGGGGGCCCGCCTAGGGCTGAGATCAAGTACCAACAGACAGAGTACATACGTCTTGGGCCCATGTCCCAATTCCCATATTCAAGTTCCAGGGTAAACCAGAGGGTCCTGCCAAATCAAATGCTGGTTTTCACAGCACTGCATCCCACAGCAGCACACAATCTCCGTTCCTCTTTACACTTTGTGGACTCTCCTCCTAAAACTACACTGCAGGCCTGTTTCGTTAACCAGGCCCCAACCATAAGGGTGTCCAACTTCCTTTTAAAGAGGACCTGTCACCCCCCTGCTGCTTGGCAATCTAAATGCAGCATTGAATGCAACATGTCTGCTGCATTCAGGGAAGGGGTCCCCCATGTGTCTGTGTGCTGTGTACCCCGAGATATAGCCTTAGGAAAACTCACTGTTAGAAGCCATGAGGGCACTCCCTGTTGCTGGAGTTAGCTCTATTTATGGTGGCCATTCCCTCCCCTCTGCCTCTTTGTGCCACCTCTGTTGTTCAGGCTCTGCCCTCCTCCTCTCTGTCACTCATCCTGCCACACACAGCATGCAATCATTTGTCCTGACGTCAGTGCCAGATTCCTGCCCTGCTGTCTGAACAAAGCATAAACAGCACAGCAGGAGGCGGAACAGACAGGCAGAGGGGGAGGGAATGACCCCTGTGAATAGAGCTAACTCCAGCCACAGGGAATGCCCTCATGGTTTCTAACAGTGAGTTTGCCTAAGGCTATATTTCGGGGTACACAGCACACAGACACATGGGGGACCCTTCCCTGAATGCAGCAGACATGCTGCATTCAGTGCTGCATTTAGATTGCCATGAGGCAGGGGAGTGACAGGTCCTCTTTAACTACTTTCCTAACTTGAGGGCATCAGGGAGCAGTCCTTACCTTGGCCACAAACATATAATCTGTCACACAAACAGATTTTACACACAAATACATTACACTTCATCACATATGTATAAAGACACTGTTCCCTAGGGTAGAGGTGGCAGTGCCCCAGACCCCCTGCATATTCATTAATGGGGTCTTTTTTTTTTATTTCGGGGTGTGATGAAGATGTGACCCAAAACATTGGTACCTATTGTGCATAAATGGATAAGATATCTCTACTGACTCCTCAGCATTTCTGGTCTTTCATATTCACTGGCTAACATTTGTTCATCTCCGCCGGCTATAATAACCTGGCAGCATCTCTCCGCAGACATCGCCCAGGCTTGTATAATGACAACGTGCCGCTGTGAGATGCAATCACTTCATTAGGCAGCGCCATCGTGCAGTATTATTAATCCAGCGTGACACTTCTTCATGTAAACCACAGCAGCTCCTCCTGCGGAGCTGAAATCTTCATGTTGCTTGAGCCTGTCATTTACCCTGTGTGCGAGGATCTCGCTGTACGTGTAGATCGTCACCGGACTCTGCTTGTGAAACACCATGATTGCAGCTCTGAAGAGCACAGGAAACACGTTTCATCATATCCCAGAGCCGAGCCTCACTGAGCACGATTAACTCATTCTTCTCACCCGTTGTCCCACAAAAAAACAATCATTACCAACTGACAATGTTCCGATTTCTCCCAAACCTTAACGTGACGTCACCCGGCAGATGTGACGTCGCCAGCCGCACTCACCTCCCCATGCTGAAGTTGACATTACCCCATTAGTGAATGTGACCACTTAAATGCAATAAATGTGTTTATTTTCAAACGAAAATCTGTCATGTCCAGAAATGCTATTTATCTGCAGATATAGGGTTAATTTGCAGATAAACAATTAAAATCCTACCTGTCTGTGTGGAGCCCCTGTGTTTGGCCACCACACAATGGTATTGCTGTAATATCTTTGTAATGCCATGTCTGATGGGAATTGGGATCCTTCCGCTGGATGTCACAAAGCGAACACACACTGCCTGAACCCTTATTAGGAAACTGAGCACTTGATGCCTGTTTTGGGCAAGTGACTCTTTCCCTTTTATATTGCCTGCTCCTTCCATACTGTTCAGGGGTCCTTACCAGGAGTTCTCTTTACATTACTTGAAGTTTTATAGATACAGTGTTTTATAAATTTTATGCTCTACAGGTGAAGATCTACTGTGCCCTGGAGCCAATTAGAACAGCCAGTGCAGTGAAGAGCCAGCTGTATGGTTGTGTGCCCAGCAGCTGCACTTGGGGATGATACTGCCATTCAGGGAATGGTTTTGGGCTGTGATTCACAACAATGCCACTACTCAAGTTCAAAGGTTTTATTGTTATTTAGTGAAAAAACAATGCTTCATGTATAATGTTGTTTTTCCTGTCTATGTAGTCTGGGACGTACTGCCTTTAACTAGGGAGGAATGTGGTGCCCCTGTGTTTAGCCGCCACAGAATGGTATTACTGTAATATCTTTGTAATGCCATGTCTGATGGGAATTTGGTTCCCTCTGCTGGATGTCACAAAGCGAACACACACTGACTGATCCCTTGCTAGGAAACTGAGCACTTGATCCCTGTTTTGGACATGTGACTCACTCCCTAGTAAGGAGTAGGGGTTAGCTGAGTGTAGTAAGGCGGGGAGTAGGGAAAGGAGAGGTCCGGTAAGAAGGCAGCAGAAGCTACTCTGAAGGGACCAGCTGCATGCATGGCACCAGTCCCTAGGCTTCTCAGGCTTACAGGGCTTGGTGGCAGAACTGGATGCTGATGAGTTTTATGCTCACCCGCAGCTTAAATAGAGCTTTCTGGGGTGACTGTAATACATAGGATCAGGGAACTGCTCTGCACACTGGTACTTGCAGGATCCGCACTGCCAGTCTGGCAGGAGGTCGTTCACATGAACTAAGATGGAGTACTGAAGGGCAAAAGGCATCAGGAAACCTACAACCTAGGGAAATCAGCACGAAGAAGGCCATATTACTCACCCAGCAGAGTGGACTACAGTTCTCATTAGACTGGCCAGACCACACACCTGGTGGTGATTGTATTACCATGGACCTGCTACAGAATCTGCAGTAAAGAAAGGTAAAGCAAAGACTGTTCCCTGAGTCTGCTTTCTCCTCTACCCACACCACTATCACTCTCATCATCCCCAGGGTGCCAGCCCTAGTTGGGAAGGGTTAAACATCTGTGCTGCTTACTACCACCTATCTCCCAGGGACCCTCTGCAGTGCCAGCCATATCAGGCTGATTACCATAACTAGCATCACAAACAAACTTTATTCTGTACTACTACCCCTTTACATGTGTGGTTTGGTGCACAGCTGCTGAGCATGGCTACCGAGAACCGAACTCTAGCCCAGCTGCTGAGTACCATTGTTCCTGAAAAGTCTGAAATGCAGTTTGAGCTCCAAAGAAAGAATGAACATAAATCTGTGTTATAGTTATAACCTTCTTGTAATCAGTAACAGAATGATGATTACATATGGTGATGATTCATTATAAGCTTCACTTAATAATCAGTCTACTTCTTTTTACACTATAATAACAACAAACAAATACACTCAATGGAGGCAGATAGGTCAGTAGTGGTATGATTATAACTATACATATGGATGTGGACTATCACAGGAGCAGGACTTGTGGATAGATGAACCTCACAATCACAATAATCCTCACTATCACACATCATATCCTCACATGTGTTCAGAATATGATGTACAATAAAGTCTGGAGAAGAAGAATGGGATTAATTAGATACATGACCCCAGTGAGTTTAATGTCCTCACTGTCTGTATAAGTGTATGAAAAAAGAATGACATAATAGAACGATCTTAACAAGATCTAAAAGGAGTTTTTTGGTCCGAACATACATTTCTGCAGTTACTGTATGTGAGGGAAGAATGTTGAATCAGCTCATGTAATAGGTTAATGGGGTTGATGTCAGCTGTGAATTGTCAGCTGACATCAAGCGCAGGGGTTAGTAATGGAACGGTGTCTATCAGACACCCCCATTACTAATCCAAAAAGTGTAAGTGTAAGTGAGTTGAGCTCAGCTCAAGTTGCATACTTCCAGTCATTTGACAACCACTATAGCTGGCAAAAGAGGGGAATCCTGACAGTTTACATGTTGCACATAGTAAGATTTTGATGATATATGCAGCAACAAAGAGTGACTGCGAAAATGTATGGTCAACCCAGAAAACTCCTTTAAAGGGGTGATCTGAAGGCAAAGGTACATTTCATTCTAAATCCCTATCTATTTGATGCTATAATCGAAGTTATTTTCTAATACACTTGTATTAAAAATTCCCTACCATTCCCTAACTGCACTATCTGCTATTCTATAGTTTTCTATTTTCTGTCTGATGATGCTTTGAGATTGCCTAAAATAAAGCGCCACCTTGACACTCATTTCCGAGGCTGTGTTCGTCGCTGCTTTCCCTGCTCTGTTCCTCTCTGCGTTGTTCAGTCATGGAATGTGTATCACGTTAAAGCTTTGTGGGAACATCTTTATTAATAAATTGGTGAACGAGGCAAGTCTTTATTCAAATAAACTATTTTCTTGTTTTCTTTTTAAGTTTACACTTACTAGGTTAATAATGAGAGTGACCGATTGACCCCTCTCCACTACTAACCCCTGGCCTTGATGTCATCTGACAATTCACAGCTGACATCAACCCCACTAACCTATTACTCTGATTGCACCGCACTAGGGCAATAGGTAAGAGCCGGGTAAAACACCAGAATTGGAACATCTAATTAATGTGCCAATTCTGGGCTGGTATATTTATGCAAGGAAATGCCAAATAACCATGCGTCTTCCCAGTCTGGTAATGTCAGCCTGTCTGTTTAACTTTGGCTGGTTATCAAAAAATGGGGGGACCCCACGCCATTTTTTTTAAATTGTCTAATCTTTTACTTCCCAGCAGCAACCTGGGAGTCAAAACTGCATCAGGTGTCTTCCTCATTCTGTTTCCATCCATGGTATCAATTTACACCCCCCCCCCCCCCACCCTACTAGGAGGATCTGCCGTGAAAATGCCCAAGTAACCTATAGATTTCCATTATACTCTTTTCTTGAAACAACCTGTCCAAGAGTCAGACTCTCTTGATCCGAGTAACGTCTAACGAGCACTCGAGCACTTTAGTGTTCACTCATCACTAGTGTTTAGTAACTTTAGAATAAACGCTCTTCATATTTATTTGCTTTTTGACCACAAGGTGGCACTATACAGCCAGTCTTTACACTGTCTGGTCCAATACACCTTACTGTAGGTCTTCAGTTTTACATTTTTAAGCAAATTCACAATGAGGTTTATGGTTTAATTCTTTTACCTATACTGACTAGGAGCGCCCCATAGAATAAGCAGGACAAGTTGTATGGATTTTGCATAATGAATGTACAGGGCTAGCACCAGTGGCGTAACTTGAAGCCTGTGGGAACCGGTGCGAAAACTCCATCAGGGCCCCCAATTATTGCAAATCTTTAATAGCATTAGTCTTTTTCTATAGGCCAGAGGGACTTTTGGGGCCCCCTAGGCTCCAGTGCCCAAGTGTAATTGCAACCCCTGCATCTATTATAGGTATGCCCCTGATATCTTGGTCTATGCTAAGGATAGAGCATTAAAGGGGATATCGAGGAATAATAAAACTGTACTGCATTCTTTCAAAAACAGCGCCGCCCTTGTATACAGGTTGCATGTGGTATTACAGCACAGAACCCATTCACTTAAATGGAGCCGAGCTGCAATACCACACAAAACCTGAAGACAGGGGTGGCGCTGTTTTTAAAAGGATTCAGCCAAGTTTATAGAATTCTGGACAACCCCTTTAATTTTTAATTAGAGTGCACTGCATAATCATTATTTAATACCAAAAGCCTATAAAGACACTGAATTACTTAATAGCCTAGAAATAAAACCTTAAATATAGGGAAATTGTATTACCAAGCAGAGCCACACTGAGATGATGGAAACAACAGAACAATTACATCAGTGTTCAATTTTATATTGCCTTAGGGCTCTTATAATAAAGTAGAAAGGATACAACAACTACTGCAGGTGGCCACAAGGTGGCGACAATGAGTCTAAGCTGGAAATATAGGCACAAAACAAAACAGGGAGAGCAGCAAAGAGGACACCAATAATCAAAGCCACCCAGTGTAAGTGACAGGAGGAGGGAGCCCTCCCCAGGAGCCTCACTGACACTGGCCCCAATACAGCAAGGGGCCACCTGATGTGTCAGGAGAGCAACAAGTGGGAGCAGCACCATGGACAAGAGCAAGACAGCAGCAATCTGAGCATCACAAGTCAGGAGAGGAAGAGGAGGAAGAGGAAGGCCATGAGCAGGCAGCAGCCCTGGCACCTGAGGGCACTGTGAGCCAACATGGCATATATACAGGTAGGTGGCATCACACTTTACTGATTGATGATAAACAACTTTGTGCTCAGAACTTGTGAAGGTTCAACCAATGGACAAGTAAATGAGCAAAGTATGGTGAGACTGGAGGGAGGAGAGGGGAGACAGCAGAGGGGACAGCAAGTAGAGGGGAGACAGCAGAGGGGACAGCAAGGAGGGGGGAGACAGTCAGCAGGGGGGGCAGCAAGGAGAGGGGAGACAGCAGGGGGGACAGCAAGGAGAGGGGAGACAGTCAGCAGGGGGGACAGCAAGGAGAGGGGAGACAGTCAGCAGGGGGACAACAAGGAGAGGGGAGACAGTCAGCAGGGGGGACAACAAGGAGAGGGGAGACAGTCAGCAGGGGGGACAACAAGGAGAGGGGAGACGGTCAGCAGGGGGGCAAAGCTGTCTGTCATATATAGAGAGAGTGCATAAAATAAGTTTTTATAGAGTAAGGAAAATGGAAAAGTTTATTTTCTCATATGTATTTAACATTATTAGAAATGTTATAAATAATAATAATAATAATAATAATAATAAAAATAATAAGTAGATAATTTATTTTATTTATTTATTTACATATATTTCTTATTGTACTTATTTTACGCACTTATATAACACTATAAACTTACTTAACACAGATATCTATCTGTCTATCTATCTATCTATCTATCTATCTATCTATCTATCTATTTATCTATCTATCTATCTATCTATCTATCTATCTGTCTATGTACAAATCTATTTATTATCTATCTATATTTCTATCTGTCATCTATCTATCCATCTACAATATCTATCTGACTATCCATTCATCCAGTCATCTATCATCTATGTACAATATCTATTTATTATCTATCTATATTTCTATGTATCGTCTATCTATCTACAATATCTATCTTTCTATGTATGTCTATCTACAATATCTATCTATCTATCTATCTATCTATCTATCTATCTGTCTGTCTGTCTAAGTATATACCTATTTATCTATCTACAATATCTGTCTATCTAGTATGTATGTATCCATTCTTTCTATCCATTATCTATGAATCATATCTATCTAATCTATCTATTTATCTATCTATCTATCTATCTATCTATCTATCTGTCTGTCTGTCTGTCTGTCTGTCTGTCTGTCTGTCTGTCTATTGAGCATGTCCATGCAGCCATCACATAAAGTTCCCCCCTTTGGTATATTGTATATGGCAGGTGTGGCATATAGGTGGTGACTTGTTGCTGTGACTTGGGTACATGTGCCCGGCTCCCGCCCCCTCCGGTGTAGTAAACTGATAATAAATAAGGACACATATCTGCCCCATCGATATCATTATTCCTTTCCCTTGTGTAGCCCCCTCAATATTGGGTGATCTGGGGTGTTCGCTGTCTTGGTGCCGGTTTTGAGCATAATAGAAATATATTTGTATCACTTTGAATTTTCACAATGAATCAGGTGAATGTTTGTTTCTGTCCTTCCCCTTCAGCTCAGTGGACTGTTTATCATTGGGTTAATGAGGATGTGACATGCACCGGCTGTGCAGCATAATGTAGGCAGGTTGTTCTATGGTTCCTGTGAGATTGGATGAGCGCTGGGTGGAGCTGCCACCCCCATCGGTGCAGATCTGCCAACCCCATTGGTGAGGAGCTGCCACCCCCATTGGTGAGGAGCTGCCACCCCCATTGGTGAAGAGCTGCCACCCCCATTGGTGAGGAGCTGCCACCTCCATTGGTGAGGAGCTGCCACCCCCATTGGTGAAGAGCTGCCACCCCCATTGGTGAGGAGCTGCCACCCCCATTGGTGAAGATCTGCCACCCCCATTGGTGAAGAGCTGCCACCCCCATTGGTGAGGAGCTGCCACCTCCATTGATGAGGAGCTGCCACCTCCATGGATGAGGAGCTGCCACCCCCATTGGTTAGGAGCTGCCAACTCCACTGGTGAGGAGCTGACACCCCCATTGGTGAGGAGCTGACACCCCCATTGGTGAAGAGCTGCCACCCCCATCGGTGAAGATCTGCCACCCCCATTGGTGAGGAGCTGCCACCCCCATTGGTGAAGAGCTGCCACCCCCATTGGTGAGGAGCTGCCACCCCCATTGGTGAGAAGCTGCCACCTCCATTGGTGAGGAGCTGCCACCCCCATTGGTGAGGAGCTGCCACCCCCATTGGTGAGAAGCTGCCACCTCCATTGGTGAGGAGCTGACACCCCCATTGGTGAGGAGCTGCCACCTCCATTGATGAGGAGCTGCCACCTCCATGCATGAGGAGCTGCCACCCCCATGGGGGGTGAGGAGCTGCCAACTCCACTGGTGAGGAGCTGACACCCCCATTGGTGAGGAACTGCCACCTCCATTGGTGAGGAGCTGCCACCTCCATTGATGAAGAGCTGCCACCCCCATTGATGAGGAGCTGCCACCCCCATTGATGAGGAGCTGCCACCCCCATGGATGAGGAGCTGCCACCCCCATTGGTGAGGAGCTGCCACCCCTATTGATGAGGAGCTGCCAGCTCAACTGGTGAGGAGCTGCCACCCCTATTGATGAGGAGCTGCCACCCCCATTGGTGAGAAGCTGCCACCTCCATTGGTGAGGAGCTGACACCCCCATTGGTGAGGAGCTGCCACCTCCATTGATGAGGAGCTGCCACCTCCATGCATGAGGAGCTGCCACCCCCATGGGGGGTGAGGAGCTGCCACCCCCATTGGTGAGGAGCTGCCACCCCTATTGATGAGGAGCTGCCAGCTCAACTGGTGAGGAGCTGCCACCCCTATTGATGAGGAGCTGCCACCTCCATTGGTGAGGAGCTGACACCCCCATTGGTGAGGAGCTGCCACCTCCATTGATCATTGATGAGGAGCTGCCACCTCCATGCATGAGGAGCTGCCACCCCCATGGGGGGTGAGGAGCTGCCAACTCCACTGGTGAGGAGCTGACACCCCCATTGGTGAGGAACTGCCACCTCCATTGGTGAGGAGCTGCCACCTCCATTGATGAAGAGCTGCCACCCCCATTGATGAGGAGCTGCCACCCCCATTGATGAGGAGCTGCCACCCCCATGGATGAGGAGCTGCCACCCCCATTGGTGAGGAGCTGCCACCCCTATTGATGAGGAGCTGCCAGCTCAACTGGTGAGGAGCTGCCACCCCTATTGATGAGGAGCTGCCACCCCCATTGGTGAGGAACTGCCAGCTCCACTGGTGAGGAGCTGACACCCCCACTGGTGAGGAGCTGACACCCCCATTGGTGAGGAGCTGACACCCCCACTGGTGAGGAGCTGACACCCCCACTGGTGAGGAGCTGACACCCCCACTGGTGAGGAGCTGACACCCCCATTGGTGAGGAGCTGACACCCCCACTGGTGAGGAGCTGCCACCCCCATTGATGAGGAGCTGCCACCCCCATTGGTGAGGAACTGCCACCCCTATTGATGAGGAGCTGCCAGCTCAACTGGTGAGGAGCTGCCACCCCTATTGATGAGGAGCTGCCACCCCCATTGGTGAGGAACTGCCAGCTCCACTGGTGAGGAGCTGACACCCCCACTGGTGAGGAGCTGACACCCCCATTGGTGAGGAGCTGCCACCCCCATTGGTGAGGAGCTCCCACCTCCATTTGTGAGGAGCTGCCACTCCCATTGGTGAGGAGCTGCCACCCCCATTGGTGAGGAGCTGACACCCCCATTGGTGAGGAGCTGACACCCCCAATGGTGAGGAGCTGCCACCCCCATTGGTGAGGAGCTCCCACCTCCATTTGTGAGGAGCTGCCACTTCCATTTGTGAGGAGCTGCCACCCCCATTGGTGAGGAGTTGCCACCTCCATTAGTGAGGAGCTGACACCTCCACTGTTGAGGAGCTGCCACCCCCATTTGTGAGGAGCTGACACCTCCATTTGTGAGGAGCTGCCACCCCCATTTGTGAGGAGTTGACACCTCCATTGGTGAGGAGCTGCCACCCCCATTGGTGAGGAGCTGCCACCCCCATTTGTGAGGAGCTGCCACCCCCATTTGTGAGGAGCTGCCACCTCCATTTGTGAGGAGCTGCCACCCCCATTGGTGAGGAGCTGCCACCTCCATTTGTGAGGAGCTGCCACCCCCATTGGCGAGGCCTGTGCACACACAGCAGATCTTCCCTTGTTACATATGTGTCAGGACTTTATGGTTGTATTGTGTTCTCCTTCTGTTCACAGTGATTGTGATGTATCCGTGTCATCATCCTTCATTTATCCATCACATGGGGAATATTATCCAGAAGGAATCCTTACTGTGACACATTGCCAGTAATGACGTCTTCATAGTACACAATAAATATTTGTAAATATACTGTAAACATGTATTGTAATGTGATACTATTAATTACAGGGACAGTGGTGAGCCCTAGCACGAAACTCACTGATCAGAGACTGATTATCTCATTACAAGGATGGGATGAGGCAGTGAGTAATTAATCAGATCTTGAGATTAATGAGTTGGAAACAGAAAATTTGGGCAAGCGAAAAAGATCAGAGTAAGTTTGACATGGGGTAGATATGGGGTAGTTGAGAAGGATAGGTGACAGCGGTAGAGCACCCCCAAAAGGGCAGGTGTTATGGGTGTTCTTGGTACGTAGTCAGAAGTTCTGGCCAAAAGTGGTCCAAGGTCTGGAAATGGGTGAGCTAGCAATGGCGCCTAATTTATGTATACATCTGCCTTCAGCTCCATCTCAAACCATGGCGACTTGATGAACATTTTTGTAGGAAGATCAATTTTTGTACAGCCTTAATAGGTCCAGGGTCTTTTCCGAGCCTACACAGGTCTACCACGGTCTTCTCCAAGCCTAGAGAAGTCCATCATGGTCTTTTCCAAACCTTGATAGGTCCACCAGGATGTTCTCCATGCCTAGATAGGCCCACCAGGGTCTTCTTTAAGCCTAGATAGGTCCACCAGGGTCTTCTCTAAGTATAGATAGGTCCACCAGGGTCTTCTTTAAGCGTAGATAGGTCCACCAGAATACGAAAAAAAATAAAGGGTTTTTAAGCTCACCATTAGATGAATTAATGTGGCTTTGGGATTCACAATTTTAACAGCATGATTTTAAAGGAATTTCAATAAACATGAAGTTTTAACATATATCCAAGATTCTGATTTGCACACTTGTTGTTGGATCCTCTTTGTTTGATAGGTCCACCAGGGTCTTCTCCAAGAATAGATAGGGCCACCAGAGTCTTTTACGAGCCTAGATAGGTCCACCAGGATCTTCACCAAGCCTAGTTAGGTACACAACAGTCTTCGCCAAGCCTAGAAAGGTGCACTATGGTCTTTTCTGAACATAGAGAGGTCCACCAGGATCTTCTCCATGCCTAGATAGGTCCACCAGGGTCTTCTTTAAACCTAGATAGGTCTACCAAGGTCTTCTCTAAGCCTAGATAGGTCCACCAAGCTCTGCTCCAAGGATAGATAGGTCCACCAGGGTCTCTTCTGAGCCTAGATAGGTCCACTAGGGTCTTCTCCAAGCCTAGATAGGTCCACAAGGGTCTTCTCGAAGCCTAGATAGGTCCACTAGGGTCTTTTCTAAGCCTAGATAGGTCATCCAGGGTGTTCATCACACCTAGATAGATCCACCAGGGTCTTCTCCAAGCCTAGATAGGTCCACCAGGGTCTTCTATAAGTCTAGATAGGTCCACCAGGGTCTTTTCTAAGCCTAGGTAGGTCATCCAGGATGTTCATCAAACCTAGATAGATCCAGCAGGGTCTTCTCCAAGCGTAGATAGGTCCACCAGGATCTTCTTCAAGCCTAGATGGGTCCTCCAAGGTTTTCTCTGAGCCTAAATAGATCCACCAGGGTTTTCTCAAAGCCTAGATAGAGAAGCCAGAGTGTTTTTCGCTGGTATCTTAACAGTATCAAGCCTTTGGGTTGCTGGTCTTTCTCTTCACCTTGTTCCTTCTATTCTTCCCACCATGATGTCCTTCTCCAGTGATTTTTCTCTTCATATGATGTGTCCAAAGTAGACAAGTCGTAGATTGGTGATCTTTGCTTTGAGTGATGTCTGGCTTGATTTGTTCCAGTATTGATTTGTTTGTTCTTCTTGTCCTCCATGGTATTGATAACCTCCTTCTCCAGCACCACATTAAGAAGGTGTGGATTCTTCTTCTGTCTTATTTCATTGGGACTGAAGGCTAGCCATCTGTCTGATCCTACAGAAAGGCTTCTTTGGCATAAATTCCTGCCGAGTAGTAATACATTTCTATAGTGAACAGTCAGAATATTTAGTGCATTGTAGCTGTGTATGAGGCTGCAGACTGCCTATGCTGACACCTGCCAATTTATGTTTATTATACACCAACATTATGATTACTGTCCCCATTGGGGCTCACAATGTAAATATCTTATCCCTACGCCTTTCGAGTGTTGGGGAAACCCACACAAACACAGGGAGACGATGCAAACTCCTTGCAGGTGTTGTCCTTGGTGGGATTTGAACCCAGGACCCCAGAACTAATTATTGAGCCAATGTGCTACTGTTCCAAAACCACCGACAATATGAGAATAGGCACATGATCATCACAACGGGATCAATGAGCAATGGAAGACTGTACGCTGATCTGATGAATCACAATCTCTATTACATCAGTGGACCGCTGGGTGTGCATCACTGACTTGGAGTACAATGGGAAGTAGACAAGCCAGAGGTGGCTGGTTGATGCTTTGGACGAGTACTTCTAGCACAGAGGTCCCCAACCTTTCTGGCCTTGAGAGCCACTTTCAGCTCTGAGAGAGGGTCACGAGCCACATCCAGCTCTGACAGGCACATCAAGATATGAGAGAATGTTGTGAGCCACATTCAGCTCTGAGAGAGGGTCACGAGCCACATACAGAACTGAGAGAGGGTCAAGAACCACATCCAGCTCTGAGAGAGGGTCATAAGCCACATCCAGCTCTGAGAGAGGGACACGAGCCACATCCAGCTCTGAGAGAGGGTCACAAGCCACATCCAGCTCTGAGAGAGAGGGTCATGAGCCACATCCAGCTCTGAGAGAGGGTCACAAGTCATATCCAGCTCTGAGAGAGGGTTGTGAGCCACATCCAGCTCTGAGAGAGGGTCACGATCCACATCCAGCTCTGAGAGAGGGTCATGAGCCACATCCAGCTCTGAGAGAAGGTTGCAAGACACATCCAGCTCTGAGAGAGGGTCATGAGCCACATCCAGCTCACAGAGAGGGTTGCGAGCCACATCCAGTTCTGAGAGAAGGTTGCAAGACACATCCAGTTCTGAGAGAGGGTCACGAGCCACATCCAGTTCTGAGAGAGGGTCATGAGCCACATCCAGCTCTGAGAGAGAGGGTTGTGTCGCTTACTAGGGACCAAGGTATTCAAGACCAGGGTGTACTGTCTCTTGGGGGTGTCAAGGTGCCGGTCCCGTTGTCCCAGATGCGGCAAGTAAAGGGAGTATTTACAGGGGATTTGTCATGACGCCACCCAGGATATGTGGTCAGTAGGACCACACCTGCCGTATTCCTGCTGGGGACGGTGGTGAGGGGCAGCGTGGATGGTAAGCCCTCCTCGGGGTGCCCAGGGCAGGTGTAATAGTAGTGGATGAGCCTGGTGAGGGATTATGTTCGGTGAAGTTCACTTACTTTGTCGCTGCAGCTTCTCTAGTCAGTGTGTGGGAAAAGCAGTCTGTGGCTCCTCAGACGGGACTCTGATGCGACGCTGGAAGAAAGCAGTCTTAGGCGATGGTGAGCTTACTGGGTTTATGCATCTCAGGCAGCTCTTCTGCATTGCTTCCCTCAAGTCCTTTCAGGCCCTTGTCTCTCTCTGTCTCCTCACTCACGGGTTTGGTCTGGCCTTCACGGGCTCTTGTTTGATGATTCCCTCTCTGTCACTGTCACTAGCCCTAGTCTGATGGCAGGGTTCCTAGACTGTGGTGTTAGTTAGGCTGCAGGTCATAGAGTACCTGTCCCACGCTGGTGTGTCTCGTGATTAGGGTCCTAGAGTGCCCCCGGTCACCTCTACCGAGCCGGCTCTCTGGCTGTAGCGGCCTAGCCTCCAGTGTCCCAAGTATGGCCGTGGGATCACCAGGCTTCATCTTTCTTACTTTTGGGTGTCGTTGTTTTTTGGCTTCTTTCCCTCGCCTCTGGCTATGGAGCGAGCTTTCTCTCCTAGAAATGTAGCCTCTAGGATTCTGCATCGTCCAGGGAACCTCTCCTCCTGGGAAGTGTCTGCCTCAACTCAGTGTTCTTCTTCTACACACTCTAATTATGTGTTCCCGGGTTTTTATTGTTGGCCTCTCTACCCACCTGTTCAGTGCTGCTCTACGCTCCACCCACAATACTCTTAAGCCCTGCTACCCCTTGCCTAACCTAGAGTCTTAGGTGTAGGGTCGGTGTGTGTACCTGTGTGGATGTGTTTTAGTCAACCGTCTCTACCTTGCCTGCTGCAGTTCACCCTGTGGCCGCCCTGGTTGCAGGGGTGCCACATTCCCCCGGAGCTAAATCCAGCGGGTCCTCACACTGGTGACACCGGCAGTAAGCTCAATTATTTTTATATAACAACAACATTTAACATAGGTATTCTTGGGTGTTCCCATCCGGGAGGTGTTTTCTTGAATGTTATTACACAAAAAATAACATCTATAAAAAGTGTAAAATTCTCATGAGTCTCGTTCAATGCTCAAAGTTCACTTATAAGACCTTTCATAAAACCAATAGACAGAACACAGGGTACTCAACTATATACATACACAGTTCAGATTATTCACCGTCCATAATCTCATAGTCTTTTAACTCAGCATAATATCAAGCAAGAAAAGGGGGAATCTACACACACACTCAGGAAAAGGATGGAGACACCAAGGAAAACATCACATTCTCACTTACAGTTTAGCTGTCCGGGTACAGCCCAGTCCTACTTCATCTTTTCCTCCTTCTTTGGCACTTTACACGGCAAAATCTCCTGACGGGCACATGAAACGTTCACAATGGGTGCTGAAAATTTTGGCCATCCGTCTAAGGATGTTGGGGTCCCTTGGGCACAAGTGGTTACAGGCACAGTCTCTGCTGTTTGCTGTTCTGGGGCCGCTGCATGTGTAGGATTCAGGTACGCATCTGATGCTGTTGTAGCTGCAGGCTCTCTCAGGGACAGTCTTTTTACTCACATGCCATACGGGCTTCGCTCTCTCACCTCTTGGGTCGGTAGTGCCGGGATAAGTGGTTCTGGCAGGCCTGGGCAACTCTCCTCCAAGGCCCCAAATGGATCAATCAGTCTCTGCGGCCCTGCACCTTCTCCTGCAGGCCGGGTTCTAGTCTGCGACCACCCGTCCGGGTGCTGCTTTCTCCATCTCTCTGGGGCTCTCGCTGCACTCCGCGCCCGGGTTCCTCCGCAGCTCCTCAATGCCATGGGCCCGTCGGGATCAGCCTCAATGTTCCCCTTCTAGTATCCATCTCCGGGTACTGCTCGACTTCCGTCTGGTCATCTACATGTGCACACTCGTTCTGTCCTCCCCTTCTTTGTACGTCGCCGATTCTTCCTGCGCTGTCGGCCGAATCCCCCCTAGGTGGAGCTACATTTTGTTGAGTGGCAGCGAGCTCCCCCGGAGCGAAGGATGTCAGGGGAGGGATTTTCTTTTCCTGCTCCTGGCTGGCTTGGCCCACGATGAGGGGCTCTGGCACGCCCTGTAGCCAACACATGGCATCAATCTATTTGGGTCGCCATTATGGCGATTCTTTTTACATAGTCCAAACACAAGTCTCTACAGGCACACAGTACCCAGTTTGGTGGGCAAGATATCCTGTTTGTGATGCCAAGTTATCGCACACTAGGGAACAGAGTACTCGAGACTGGGGTGTACTATCTCTGGGGGTGTTAAGGTACCGGGCCCGGTCCCGCTGTCCCAGATGCGGCAAGTAAAGGGAGTATTTACAGGGGATTTGTCGTGACACCACCCAGGGTATGTGGTCAGTAAGACCACCGCTACTGTATTCCTGCTGGGGACAGTGGTGAGGGGCAGCGTGGATAGGGCTGAGGGTCCCCAGGGCAGGTGTAATAATAATGGATGAGCTTGGTGAGGGATTATGTTCGGTGCAGTTCACTTACTTTGTCGCTGCAGCTTCTCCAGCCAGTATGTGGGAAAAGCAGTCTGTGGCTCCTCAGGCGGGACTCTGGAAGAAAACAGTCTCAGGCGATGGTGAGCTTACCGTGTACTTTGCTTAAAGTTCTTTAGCAGCAGTTCACAACAGTTTACAAGTTGCAGTTCTTTCAGCTCTTTCAAGTTACAGTTCTCACACTTTAGCACGGCTTCGGGAAACTGGATTTATGCAGCTCAGGCAGCTCCTCTGCATTGCTTCCCTCAAGTCCCTTCAGGCCCTTGTCTCTCTCTGTCGCCTCACTCATGGGTTTGGTCTGACCTTCACGGGCTCTTGTGTGATGATTCACTCTGTCAGGGTCACTAGCCCTAGTCTGATGGCTGTGTTCCTAGACTATGGTGGTAGGTAGGCTGCAGGTAATAGAGTACCTGCCCAAGCGCCGGTATGTCCTGTGATTAGGGTCTCGAGTACCCCAGTCCCTAGTGTGTGCCACACCTCAAGGGCTGCGAGCCACATGTGACTCCCGAACTACAGGTTGGGGACCCTTGTTCTATCACATGGTGGGTTCTTACATTCCTTTTGGAAGCTGCTAACATTTACCTTCTATGTAACATTATAGAACAAGTACACCATTTCTTAGTGATCTTCCCTAGCGATATCCTCTTTCAGTGCCATAATGTCCCTGCCACCCTGCAAACACCACTTACTTTCTCTGAATGACATTGCCCAGTCATAAACAATGAGGGATCAAGAAGTCCCCATCCCCTGTCCCCAGTGAAGAATCTCTGCAAACACCCCCTTAGTTATAATACAAATTAGTATACAATGTGTTCAAGCAAATATCTTTGCAATGGACATACGTAAAATATTGTGAAAGGCCCCTTAAAAAAATTGGCGAATAAATTAGTTAAACAAAAGATCTTATTTTACTTTCTTTAAACCAAAGTGACACAAAAACTCCTATAATCTCACATAAGGCACACAGACTTGGTGGTTAATGCAGACTCTTGATAGTTTTATCAACAAATAGACTCCAACTTCAAGCAGGTCATTGTTAATATATCTATAATTGATCTGAGGCCGTCTGCTCAGAAAAGGCTATTTTGGACAAATTTTGCCCTAGTCGCTCACTCCATCTAGCAGATACCAGAGAAACCCCAGCCTTAACTCCTTAACATAGATATAGGAATCTGGACTCATTAAGGGCACCCTGGGTTGCAAGCACGGAGTAGCTGCTGGCTAAAGGAGCGAGACTGAGGCAAGGATAGCAAAATTAGTTAGGTCATTAATAGTAAGGACAGAACTAGGAATAGCCAGGGTCAGATATCACGTGGTTACTCAAAGCAAAATTAGCCAAGATAAGGTGAGATAAGGAGGATCACTGAGAAAGAAGTCACAAAGTGAGTCTAGAACAGGATGAGCAGAATAGAAGAATAGGACTAGAGTACGGAAAGTAGAATAGAAGAATAGGACTAGAGTACGGAAAGTAGAATAGAAGAATAGGACTAGAGTACGGAAAGTAACCAAGTGTAATAATTATCATTCTGTGAGTTTAAATATGGTGTGGTGCTGTCACAAAAGGAAGCTAATTACTCCTGCTGAGCGGCTGAACAGCACACACCCATTCTGTCTGGTTGGGGGAATCACAAATCCCACCTAAACCAACATTACTAGCTGACCTACAAACTCACCATCTATAGATATTGGCCTTTATGTCTGTTTCACTACCCCGGGAGTGAAGACAGCCTCGTCTGGCGACAGAAGCAGACAGAAGCCTCAATACATGCAATGCCCTTAGTAAAGTGGCAATCACGGGACTACTTTTTGTAGCTTCGGCTCATGCCTACTGAGCAATAAAACGTTTTTCCCATCTTCATAAATGGATACTGTCATATAGTGATTGCAAAATGAAGCACTTTTGTCAGTTTATTGCTTATTAAAATTTGCAGCCGTTCTAGAGGTATTAACACTTCTATTTACAGCGTGTTGCCTAGGAGACCGACCACCGCTGTTCTCTTGCTTGTAAGCGCTGCGCTGAAGACGGCCGGGATTAGGAGTTAACAGCACGCTGCAATGATCCCGGCCAGCTTCAAAGCTGTGCTTACAAGCTCAATAGAAAAAAGCACTGTGCGTCAACTGCTTTAATAGGTAGCGGTGGTCGGTCTCCAAGACAATGAGCTGTAAACCATAGAAAAGGGTTAATATCTCATCTCAGTGACAGCTGAAAACTTTAATAAACGGTACTTTGCAAACTTGGAGTTGATTTTACAAGTACTATCTTAGAATATCCATTTATGAAGATAGGAATAATACTTTGCATTGCAATAATTAACATACGATACTGTATTTGATTTAATTTACATATTAAAATGTCGATGTATAAATATGGACGTCACACGGATCGTTCACATTTCCGGGACCAAAATCGAGCCATTCCTTATAGACTCCTCTGACCCCGGCCAAGGAATTGTTTCTACCCCATTTTTAACTTGTTAAAGGGATTCCAGGGATATGAAGGGGTCATTCAGAATGAGAAAATCATTGTTACTCTTTTCGTGAAGCAGCACCACTCCTGACTCACATTTCAGAACATCTCCGTTATGTCTCATATTGGACAATCCTTCAAAATTCTTTCCACTGCTAGAGAACCAAGGAGGGTAACAGAGGCATAGGTGTGATTGGGCTTAGCTGTTTTCTTAAGCTTACCTACAGTACTGTAGCTGCTGGCTAAGTGTCTGTTCATCAGACATCTCTCCCAAATCCTCAATACATGAGTGTTCAGCTCAACAAGTAGAGAGGAGACACCTTCTACCAGGTTCCTCTAGCTGCAGCTCATCTCCCTCAAAACAAAAGGATCACATGTTCAAATTCCAACCATCCTCTCTCGTAACATCATTTTGGGGGAAGTCATTACCCCCCCATACACATCAGATGGTCAAGGATCCTGCTAAAAATTGGTTGGTTTGGCCCTCTTTCTTCTAATGTTATGGGGGCCTTTAGTGTCAAGGTTGCAGGCAGCATCCATCCCTTCCTATTTGATGTATTCCTCCTCCTCCTCCTCAACCCTCCTCCATGCTTTTATCTTAGCATTCGCCAACTTCTCACCCACTTTTGCCATTTCTCTACCTTCTATCACTAATGTTCATGATTCTCTACCACGCTAGTTCTGACCTTCAGCCTGTTTTATTTTCCATTTACCTCCTACACTTATCCCCTCTGTACCACTTCTCATCCCTCCCACCACTTCTTTTTTCTAGAGACCTTCTCCATTATCTGTTCCCAGTATATATATATATATAAATATATGTATAAAGGATTCTGTGGTATAATCTAGGAGCAGGCATATACTTAGTCATTGCTACGCAACTATCTGACTGTAATCAAGTGTAATCTAATATATCAGTGGGTCTGGAATATCAGAGCAGCTCACACAGTCTGCCTTGCATTGATTACCAAAGACAATGATTGTAAGTATTCCTATAGAATCTAAAAACTATGTAACCTGTCATCGATTCTATCATTATAGCTTATATTCTACCTATGGGAATTGTATTTGTTGGGAATTAGCTTCCTAATAATAATGATATATAAATGGATACAAGGAAAACTATGAAGTACATTATAGTCATTGTGTGAGTCGTATAATATTATATTATCTACCCAGAATTGTTGTTGTATTACTGTTCATTTTCTTCTTCTATATACCGTATATGTAGCTGTAGGGTGTGTATGATGGTACGATTAGCTTGGCTTCCTATGAGCATAGCAGATTATTGATTGAAGATATATTGTAGGGTTTGAGATGTCATATACAATATATATGGATCTGTACTTTATAACCTGTTGAACAGTGGACACAGAGGGGTCAGATACTATGATAAAGTCATTAGTTTTATAATCATGTTTTGTTTATCTATTTTTTCATATTTGCAAACATTGTGTTAATATTACCATCTATAATGGGATTGTTGCATTGTATACTTTGGGTTCACACAATTCTTTGTACTTGTATAACTATATTTAATGCCACATTCTCTTTTATTATTATCTACAGCTAATTTGTAGACTATTTACCCTCTATTGTATAATAAGTATACACTATGCAAGACATATCTTCTAAAGCTACATTGCTTCCGATAGGGTATTGTTCCCTTCTTTACTTGTTGTAATTCACATTTCAAAGCATTGAAGGAAATGTGCAGGTGTGAAATATTTGCTGGAGACATTTCTGTGTTTCTTGGCAGGAAAAATGCTGCATAAAACTTGTACTTTTGTGCTGTTTTTATTGCCTTTTGCTATTTTTTATTGAGTTTTGCTGTGTTTTTTCATTGTCTTTTGCTGTTTTTGTATTGCCTTTTGCTGTTTTTCATTGCCTTTTGCTGTTTTTTCATTGCCTTTGCTGTTTTTTCATTGCCTTTGCTGTTTGTATTGTCTTTTGCTGTATTTTTATTGCCTTTGCTGTTTTTCGTTGTCTTTTGCTGTTTTTCATTGCCTTTTGCTTTTTTTATTGCCCTTTGCTGTTTTTCATTGCCCTTTGCTGTTTTTCATTGCCTTTTGCTGTTTTTCATTGCCTTTTGCTCTATTTTTATTGACTTTGCTGTTTTTCATTGCCTTTTGCTTTTTTCATTGCCCTTTGCTGTACTTTTATTGCCTTTGCTGTTTTTCATTGACTTTGATGTTTTTCATTGCCTTTGCTGTTTTTCATTGACTTTGCTGTTTTTCATTGACTTTGCTGTTTTTCATTGCCTTTTGCTGTATTTTTATTGACTTTGCTGTTTTTCATTGACTTTGCTGTTTTTCATTGACTTTGCTGTTTTTCATTGCCTTTGCTGTTTTTCATTGACTTTGCTGTTTTTCATTGCCTTTTGCTGTATTTTTATTGACTTTGCTATTTTTTCATTGACTTTTGCTGTATTTTTATTGACTTTGCTATTTTTTCATTGCCTTTTGCTGTTTTTTCATTGCCTTTTGCTGTTTTTCATTGCCCTTTGCTGTTGTTTCATTGCCTTTGCTGTTTTTTCATTGCCTTTTGCTGTTTTCATTGCCTTTTGCTGTTTTGTTTCATTGCCTTTGCTGTTGTTTCATTACCTTTTGCTGTTTTTTTATTGCCTGTTGCTGTGTTTTTTCATTGTCTTTGCTGTGCTTTTTTATTGGCTGCTGCTGTGTTTTTTCATTGTCTTTGCAGTGTTTTTTTTTATTGGCTGTTGCAGTGTGTTTTTCATTGTCTTTGCTGTGTTTTTTTCATTGCCTTTGCTGTTTTTTTTATTGGATTTTGCTGTGTTTTTTATTGCTTTTTGCTATTTGTTTTTTTTTTGCTGACTTTTTTCCCATTCATTAGAATGGGTGAAAAGCACGGAAAGAGTTGATGTGCTGAAAATATGAAACTGCTTCAAATCTGCAATAAAAAAGCAGCGTGTATCAGATTTCAGAAATCTCACTTTGCCAGGACATTACAATGCTGCTCTGTTTGTGGCAAAAATGCAACTTATGAAGATACCTACCCTAATGGTGGGTTTACACACACCAATCATTGTATCCAATATCTGAACCAATCTCTGGTTGCAGTGAAATCATGGACAGATTGCTCCATGTTGTACACAGCCACAAAATGGAACTATGTGTCCATGATTTCACTGCAACCAGAGATCTGTTCAGATATTGGATACAATGATTGGTGTGTGTAAACCCACCATAACACTGCGCCTCCAATGTTCCGCATTGGGGTCTCTAGGGTCTCCAGTGGAGTGTACTGGAGACAGAGTGTTGTAAGGCTACATTCACACTGTGCATCTGTTTTTTGCAGTTAAAACAAATCACTCATATGAATTCCCAGCCCAGTCAATGGGTTTTCACTTTTGGCCATTCAGACTGGGAATTGTTTGAGTGATCCGTTTTTTGCCTGGAGGACTGATGTAAGTAAAGTAAAGATATTGGCTATTAAAAGTCTTAAATGTCTCCATACGTTTCAACATTAGTGTTGATGTGTTACCCATACAGCCAACAGTAGTGTCTTCACCATGGACCACCGTGGATTCCTAAATTCCTATGACGAAGGGCGTCTTTGAACGCCAGAAATGCGTCAGGTGTGCCCGAGAGTACAGGTTCCTTGGTTTCATCATGTTTTTGAAGTAAAGTCTTATTTTTATTGATAACTCTTGCATTGAAAGTGCCGAGATGTTTCACCTCTTCTGTCTTGACCACCATGGATTATTGTTGTTCACGCTAACAGCATGTTAGTTAAAGTGAAGCTGTCACCAGATTTTGGGGCTTTAAAATAAAAACTCCACCTTCAGCAGCACCTATGCTGCATTGTAAGAAAGTGTCTATTATGCCCTGACTGCCTCTGTACACCGAATAAATAAGCTTTAAACACTTCCCACTCTGTATTATAATTACCTGTTTCCGGTCAAACGGACTTGATTGTAGCTCAGTCCGTCCCACCTCTCCTCGCCATCCCTCCTGCCTCCCCACACCGTCCGTATCACCTTTTCTCACTGTTGTCCCCCTCTTCTTTTCGTCGTCCCACCTCTTCTCGCTTTCATCTTGCTCTTCTCGCTGTCCGTCCCACTTCTCCTCACCGTCATCCCGCCTCTTCTCGTCGTCGTCCCGCCTCTCCACGCTGTCCATCCTGCCTTTTCTCGCCGTTCGTCCCACCTCTTCTTGCCGTCATCCCACCTCTTTTCGCTGTCTTTCTGCCTCTTGCTGTCATCCAGTCTCTTCTTGTTGTCGCCTTTCCTCTTCTTGCCGTCAGCCCACCTCTTCTTGCCGTCCATCCCACTTCTTCTCACCGTCTTCCCGCCTCTTCTTGCCGTCGTCTTGCCTCTTCTTGCCGTCTGTCCCACTTTTTCTCGCCGTCCGTCCCACCTCTTCTTGCCGTCATCCCACCTCTTTTCGCTGTCTTTCTTCTCTGCTGTCATCCCGCCTCTTCTTGTGTCGCCTACCCTCTTCTTGCCGTCGGCCCACCTCTTCTTGCTGTCCATCCCACTTCTTCTCACGTCTTCCCAGCCTCTTCTTGCCGTCATCCTGCCTCTTCTTGCCGTCTGTTCCACTTCTTCTCGCTGTCTTCCCACCTCTTCTTGTCGTCCGTACCACTTTTTCCACCCTCGTCCCGCCTCTTCATACGTCGTCCTCACCTTTCTCACCGTCTGGCCCACTTCTTCTCACCGTCATCCGCCTCTTCTTGCCATTGTCCCACCTCTTCTTGTCATCCGCCCACTTCTTCTCACCATCATCCCGCCTCTTCTTGCTGTGTCCCACCTCTTCTCACCGTTTGACAGTGTCTTCTTCTGAGTGACCTCTGAATTGCGCCCAGAGCAGAGGCTTCTGGGCATTGCAACTCTTCATCCTACTGGGAGAAGAGGAATCAATGGTGGGTATCATTGCCCAATAGGTCACTGTATGTTCATAAGCTTAGAGGAACATAAGAACCCCGGAATAGACCATCATTGCCCAAACTGTGCCCCAACACCGATCCCCATTATACCCGATCCCCTCCTGTCACACTTCTTTTTCTTGTTTTGGCAACACTAAATGTATTTTGGTCCTGCCAATAAAGCATATTTGAATTTGAGAGAGAAAGAAAGAGAAAGAAAGAGAGAGAGAAAAGTAAGAGAGAGATAGAGAGAGAGAGAGAAAGAAAGAGAGCAAAAGAGAGAAGAGAGAAAAGAAAGAGAGCAAAAGAGAGAGAGACAGAAAAGGACAGAGAAAAGTGGGAGAGAATGAAAAAAAGAAGAGAGAAAGAACAGAGAGAAAGAAAGACAGAAAGAGAGACACGAGAGAAAAAACAAGCGAGAGAAAGTAAAGAGAGAAGAGAGAGGGACAGTGAGAGGGAAATAAAGAGACAGAGAGAGTGAGAGAAAGAAGCAGAGAGAAGAGAGAGAGACAAAAAAGAGAGAAAGGAAGAAGAGGAAAACAGAGAGAATGAATAAGAGAGGACAGAGAGACAGTGAAAAAAGAGAAAGAGACAGTGAGAGAGAAAGAAAAAGAGTAGACAGAGTGAGAAAAAATGAGTGGGAGAGAAAGTAAGAGAGAGAAAAAGAAACAAAGAGAGACGAGAGAAGACAGGAAGAAAGAAAGAAAGAAAGAAAAAAAAAAAAGAGAAGAAAGAGAAAAAAGAGAGAAAGAGAAAGAAAGAAGGAAAGAGAGAGAGATTTGAAGAGTAAACCTAACATTGAGAACCGTGGGAAATAATGCAGCAAAACTGCACATAACGCAGCAAGACTGATGATAAACTACAGAAGACTCAGGGATCAGGTTTTTCTGCAGAAAAAAAAGCAGCAGAAACACCCTGTGTGAACATAGCCCGAGCACTGGAGCATTTTTCATTTATTAATGCATGACACCATTGTAGAGCAGCTGTAAACAATTTTTCTCCACTATGAAGCTCTCGTCACCCATGATATAAGTGTATAGTGCCATATTAATGAGGACCCCGGCACCTCCCCGGCTCTTTGTCCTCTCTGACATCATACCATCGCGTTTCTAATATCTAATATTAGAGGACTTGTAAATAACCTTCCCAACAAGACGCTTCTCTCCTTTTCATCAAGTCTCAGTCTTGTATGTCCTATGATTACATTGATGCCCGCCAGCCCTGCCGGGGATGTATGTGATGAAGCTCGGTGTGTCCAGGGGGGGGGGGGTCGGAAGTTTTTTCCTTTTTACTTGTTGCAGATGCTGGCGGCACATACATAGGATGGATCCTTTGTGGTGGCCTGATTCCCATCTCCCAGGAGAGGTGCGAGGGTCTGCAGCCGTGCCGTCCTTTGCAGATGTTTCTATGGTTACAGCCTCAGTTAATTTCTAAGCTAAGATCTGTCCTCCGATGGAAAAAACAATACCGCAATCACCCATCCGCTACTACTAGACTGGGCGTCACCGGGGGTCACAGGCCACGCGCAATTCCCAAGACTGAGTCCATTCTGAAGATCCCACTTATAAATTAAAATAGGCTTTATTGTCGGACCAAAACACCTTTAGTGTTGCCAAAGCAAGAAAAACAAATGTGACAGGGGAGGGGATCGGGAGTTATGGGGATGGGGTGTTGGTGGACACAATTTGAGCAATAATGGCCATTGGGGGTCTTACGTTCCTCTCAGCTTATGACGTATGGTGATATATTGGGCGACAATCTCCACCGTTGATTCCTCTTCCCCCATTATGATGCGAGTTTCCTCTCTTCATCCATGGATGGGAAGTCCGGGTGTGAATGGAAAGTCTCTGGAAGTAGGAGGCCCTCATAGCTGAGTATTTGGTGCAGTTAGCAAAAAGGAGAGGTGCCTTGTCCTCCAGTGCCCTCTGCTGGCAGTGCTGACGCAGTCTGTTCTCCCATGGATTGTATGTGTGTCGGTGCCGCCCTGTTTCCACCTCTAGGCTGTGGGTGCTCAGTCTGTATAGACTCAGGGTCTGCCTGCCTTTGGGGTGGTGTAACCTCTCCAGATATGGGGCCAGAGTGGAGCCCCTCCGCAGTGACCAGTAGATAGTGAGTTTCTGGGAGTTCTCTAATTCCCTCTGCCAACCCTCTGTATATGGCATCTTGCAGCTCTGAGATCCGCTTTATTTCAGCTTTTGTCAGGGGGTGTTGCTGACTTTGGCTGGACTGGCTGCTGGGGTTCATGGCTTGTTCTGGATGTTGATGACTTTGTCTGGACGGACTGGCTAGGGTTCATGGCTTGTTCTGGATGTTGCTGAATTTGGCCGGACTGGCTGCTGTGGTTCATGGCTTGCGCTGGATGTTGCTGACTTTGTCTGGACTGGCTGTTGGGGTTCATGGCTTGTTCTGGATGTTGATGACTTTGTCTGGACTGGCTGCAGGGATTCATGGCTTGCTCTGAATGTTGCTGACTTTGGCTGGACTGGCTGCTGGGATTCATGGCTTGCTTCTGGATGTTGCTGACTTTGGCCGGACTGGCTGCTGGGGTTCATGGCTTGCTCTGGATGTTGCTGACTTTGCCGGACTGGCTGCTGGGGTTCATGGCTTGCTCTGGATGTTGCTGACTTTGGACTGGCTGCTGGGGTTCATGGCTTCCTCTGGATGTTGCTGACTTTGGCTGGACTGGCTGCGGGATTCATGGCTTGCTCTGGATGTTGCTGACTTTGTCTGGACTGGCTGCTGGGATTCATGGCTTGCTCTGGATGTTGCTGACTTGTGGCCGGACTGGCTGCTGGGTTCATGGCTTGCTCTGAATGTTGTGACTTTGGACTGGCTGCTGGGGTTCATGGCTTCCTCTGGATGTTGCTGACTTTGTCTGGACTGGCTGCCTGGATTCATGACTTGCTCTGGATGTTGCTGACTTTGGCCGACTGGGCTGGGTTCATGGCCTTGTTCGGGGATGGTTTATCGTTTTGGCGGGGTGGGTGCTCACTGGATTGGTGGTGAACCCTTTGGTCAGAACTGGCGTCTGTGGGTGTCACTATCGGACATATCACCTGCTGATTCAATTCAGTGGAATGTTAGTCATGACGTTTAGGCTCCCAACCTCTTCTGGGAATTCCATAGCTAGATTACAATGGAATTTGCTAACTTTGGCCAGACTGGCTGCTGGGGTTCATGGCTTGCTTTGATGTTGATGACTTTGGTGGACTGGCTGCTGGGGTTCATGGCTTGCTTTCGGATGTTGATGACTTTGGCCGGACTGGCTGCTGGGGTTCATGGCTTGCTTTCGATGTTGTGACTTTGGCCGGACTGGCTGCTGGGTTCATGGCTTGTTCTGGATGTTGCTGACTTTGGCTGGACTGGCTGCCGGGTTCATGGCTTTGAGTTAATGACTTTGGCCGGACTGCTGCTGGGATTTATGCTGTTTGGATGTTGATGACTTGGCTGAACTGGCTGCTGGATTCATGGCTTGTTCTGGAATGATACTTTGGATGGACTGGCTGCAGGTATCATGGCCTGTTCTGGATGTTATGACTTTGGCCGGACTGACTGCAGGATTCATGGCTTTCTTTAGATGTTGCCGACTTTTCGACTATTGCCAGGTTCATCTTTCTTTGGATGTTGCTGACAGGTGGACTCTACGAGGTTCATGCTTCTTGGATGTTGCTGACTTTGGCCGGACTGGCTGCTGGGGTTCATGGCTTGCTTTGGGTGTTGCTGACTTTGGCTGGACTGGCTGCTGGGTTCATGGCTTGTCTGGATTTTGATAACTTTGACGGACTGGCAGCTGGGTTCATGGCTTGCTCTGGATGTTGCTGACTTTGGCTGGACTGGCTGTGGGGATTCATGGCTTGTTCTGGATGTTGATATCTTTGGCCAGACTGGCTGCTGGGTTCATGGCTTGCTTTGGATGTTGATGACTTTGGCTGGACTGCATGGGATTCATGGCTTGTTCTGAATGTTGATATCTTTGGCAACTGGCTGCTGGGTTCATGGCTTGTTTGGATTTGCTGACTTTGGCCGGACTGACTGCAGGGATTCATGGCTTGTTCTGGATGTTGATGACTTTGGCCGGACTGGCTGCAGGGATTCATGGCTTGTCTCTGGATGATGATGACTTTGGCCAGACTGGCTGCTGTGGTTCATGGCTTGTTCTGGATGTTGATGACTTAAAAATGTGGCAAACACAGTTTTTTTGCGTTTTCCTGCAGGAAATACAGATTTGGTGCAAACATTTCTGCAATCAAATACTCATCGTGCACATGTATTACAACTCCCAGAATGACATGACTGCTAAAGGCTACAAACCACTAATATCAACCAGCACCAGAAAGAGAGCGCACCGTATTCCCTCCTTTCCTCTGTGTTAATGCTGCTTCTAGCATGAAGGAAAAGTCTCCGCAACGTCACTATGGGCTAAGTTGTGGTGAAACAATTAGCCGGCCGTTATTGCTTGTTAACATGTATGGCAACATTAAACTCTAACATCCATTAATTTTCCTGTTATCTAATCTGCCAGTGTTTTAGTAACACGTCTAATGATCAATGCGTCTGGCTAATTTATAATTATTTCCCCTAATGAGTTTCTTGCTAATGAGAAGCACATGAACACTGCTTTCCATGTTTCCAGGCTCCTGATTTGCCTGTGGATGAGAATTCTTTATTCTAATAAATGGAATCTATGAATGGCATAGTGTAGATGCAGAGACATGGATTCCAGTGATGTGTCACTTACTGAGCTGCTTGCTGTAGTTTTGATAAAATTACAGTTTTATCAGCAGGAGATTATCATTAAAGGACTAGTTGTCTGGTGCCAGGTAGTCCTCCATATTTATGAGCTCTGTATAACTCTGATTGGAAACTTTCTGCCTATGCACAGTGTACACAGAAACTTGCCAACTAGTGGTGTGGGTGGGTTAAACAAAGCTCATCAGAACTGGTAGATTTGCATCATGGATAAAGCAGCCGAGCAAGTGTCTCTTCCCCTACATTACGCTGCCTTCAGAAGGGGTAAAAAATACCTGGTTAAAGATTCCCTTTAACATATACCTGTATGTATGAAACAATATATATATTATATAAAGCTGAGTGTATGTGTTTGCATGTGGTATTAGCCACGCCCACTTCATGTAGCCATGCCCACTCAACAAAAACATGCCCACTCAATGTAGCCACGCCCCCTTCACAGCCTGCATCTCCACATATCCCCGCCTCCTCTGCATAGCCACGTACCCATGACTATGTGGAGGGGTAGATCTCTGAAGGGGTGGGACTATATGTGGGTGGCTCTATGAAAGGGCCATGGGCTACCGGGAGAGGTATGTTGATGTGTAGGGGCGGAGCTATGAAGGGATGGGGCTAGTGGGAGATGCAGAACTATGATACTTACATCCCAGGACTATGTGGAGGGATGAAGCTATGAAGGGGCGGGGCTATACTTATTGTTGGAGCAGAGCTTTCGGTAAGGGCCGAATTTATGATATATGCATAGACACACATACATACATTAGCATATATGGGTGATATTGCTATATATAGGCATTACGACCATATATGGGCATTATGCCCGGGCAATGCCGGGCTCTACAGTTAGTGTATATATATATATATATATACTTTCGTTCAAAAGTTTGGGATCAACCAGACAATTTTGTGTTTTCCATGAAAACTCATACTTTTATTTATCAAATGAGTTGCCAAATGAATAGAAAATATAGTCCAGACATTGACAAGGTTAGAAATGATGATTTTTATTTGAAATACCGGTAATCATTTTCTCCTTCAAACTTTGCTTTCGTCAAAGAATGCTCCCTTTGCAGCAATTACAGCATTGCAGACCTTTGGCGGGTACTATTTAATGAAGCTGCCAGATGAGGAGCTGTGAGGCGTGGATTTCTCAAACTAGAGACTCTAATGCACTTGTCTTGTTGCTCAGTTGTGCAGCAGGGCCTCGTACTTCTCTTTCTACTCTGATTAGAGCCTGTTTGTGCTCTCCTCTGAAGGGAGTAGTACACAGGAAATCTTCTGTTTCTTGGCTATTTCTCGCATGGAATAGCCTTCATTTCTAAGAATAAGAATAGACTGCTGAGTTTCACATGAAAGTTCTCTTTTTCTGGCCATTTTGAGAGTTTCATAGACCAAACAAATGTAATGCTCCACATTCTCAACTAGCTCAAAGGAAGGTCAATTTTATAGCTTCTCTAATCAGCCAAACTGTTTTCAGCTGTGCTGACATACTTGGACAAGGATTTTCTATGGTTTCCTACACATCCATTAGCCTTCTTACACAGTTAGCAAACACAATGTACCATTAAAACACTGGAGTAGTGGTTGTTGGAAATGGGCCTCCATACACCTATGTACTGTGATATTGCATTAAAAACCAGATGTTTGCAGCTAGAATGGTCATTTACCACAATGTATAGAGTGTATTTCTGATTCATTTAACTCCATTGTAAAAAAAATGTGCCTTTCATTCAAAAATAAGGAGATTTCTATTTCTACATGACCCCAAACTTTTGAATGATAGTGTATATATATATATGCTGCTCAAAAAAATAAAGGGAACACTTCAACATTACATTGTGTTGTTGAATGTTCCCTTTATTTTTTTGAGCAGTATATATATATATATATATATACCGTATATAAAATGTACTCAATACATAAACACATATATTATATAGAGTCATTACACACAGAGTGATCTATTTCAAGTGTTTATTTATGTTAATGTTGATGATTATGGCTTCCAGCCAATGAAAACCCACAGTTCATTTTCTCAGAAAATTAAAGTAGGGGGGTTGAAGGGTTAAAAACCGCGCTGCCGTATTACACAAGACATCAAAGGGTGTATATAATATTGATTTATTAGTCAACGCATGTCAAGGCTCCTAGAAATATGGCAATATGATATTGATTCTTGATGATATTCTAATTTATTGAGCTCCACTAGTATATATAATGTATACAGCGATGTTCAGGATCTTCAGAATGCTGGCAGCAATTGTTGTTCACCAATAAAAGAATCCTTATTTTCCTGTTCAGTCCCTCTCTACTCCTGCACCACAGCTCCAGGTCAGGTAGTCTCCGCCAGTCCTGCACCATAGCTCCAGGTCAGGTGGTCTCCGCCAGTCCTGCACCACAGCTCCAGGTCAGGTGGTCTCTGCCAATCTTGCACCACAGCTCCAGGTCAGGTGGTCTCCGCCAGTCTTACACCACATCTCCAGGTCAGGTGGTCTCCGCCAGTCCTACACCACAGCTCCAGGTCAGGTGGTCTCCGGCAGTCCTACACCACAGCTTCAGGTCAGGTGGTCTCCGCCAGTCCTACACCACAGCTCCAGGTCAGGTGGTCTCCGCCAGTCCTGCACCACAGCTCCAGGTCAGGTGGTCTCCGCCAGTCCTGCACCACAGCTCCAGGTCAGGTAGTCTTCGCCTGTCCTGCACCGATGACATCGGGACCTCTGCAGCCAATCACTAGCCTCAGTTGTCGTATAACACACCAATGATTGGACACAGCAGTCACATGACCAGTGGACAAGGCGATAAATAGGAGTGGATCAAAGGAGCGGTGCCACTTTTGCTTGCCCTCTCATCTTACAGCTTTCAGCCTGACAGAGAGAGAGGAGAAAGACAAAAACTGAAGCCGCATCTCCCTCCTCCCCCTTCACTATGAACAACTTATATGTTTTTGATGCTTTTAATACTTTTCCTTTAAATGACAGATCTAGCAATTATGAAGCGGATATTCACAGTCTGATGTCTGGTGTATACAAAATTGGTTCTGACAACGTTGTTTATAAAAAAAAAAAAGCCAAATACTAAATTGGTTTTGTTCTTTCTTTTAATGCTTTTCCTATTTACTTAATTGCGGATATCAAAAAGGACAGTTGGAGCCAATAAATGAGGTGAGTGGATTGGACGTTCTCTGATTATGTTTTATCATTGCGTTTGGCCGGAAAGGTCAATGAAAAAAGCTATAAAAGTACAATATGTTTTAACATTTTAAAGGTTAAACTGTTGACAGTGGTCATTAATCGTCTATGAGGATAAGCGAGAAAAACGTTATTAACTCCGGGTCAGAACAAGCTGATTTATAATTATTAAAGGGTTAGTCCGAGGTCAGCAACCTTTTTCCTAACTTCCTATTTAATTTATTCCTATAATATAAGCTAGTTTCTAATATACTTCCTTTAATAATTCCCCACAGATCCCTCTGTACACCATCTAACAGTAAGGGTAAGTTCACACATACAGTTTTAACCTCAGTTTAGCAGCGAAAACCGCCGGCGGTTTAGCATAGGTTTTATTTAAATTTATGTAAATCCTTAGCAGCTTTAGGACTTACAAGTAACCCTATGCAATTTAGAAACCGCTGTGCACACATAGTCGGTTTATGTGAGCGGATCTGCCAGCGGTTGAGCGGTTTCCGAGCGGTTTAGCAGCATACAACATGTCAATTCTTCCCAGCGGTTTTGGATCGGTTCCATGAACAAAATCCTTCATAGAAAACCGCTGGAAAAACGACTATAAACCGCTGTGCACACGCTGTAAAAAAACGCCGGAAAACCGCCGGAACACAGCTGGAGACTTCAGAGCTCAGAACTGATAATTTCCAGCGGTTTTCTGACGGTTTGAACGCCACTAAACCTTCCTGTGTGAACTTACCCTAAATGTTGCTTTTTCCTGTCTGATGATGTTTAGTGTGAGTGCCCCAGTGCATGCTGGGATACTCCCGCAGAATGTCATCAGGGGTGGAGACTGCAGTCAGTTCCTCAGCCTCTGCCCCTCCCTAAAACAAAGCATCACTGTGACACTGGTTTCAGGGATGGGGCTGTCAGTGTTGCATCCACAAGGGTCTCCTGCCCCCCCTTCCCACAGTGCACTTTCACAGCCCCTTCTTACCCCCTCCCCTGCAGTGTGCTGTCTCAGCCCCTTCTTACCCCCTCCCCTGCAGTGTGCTGTCTCAGCCCTTCTTACCCCCTCCTCACAGTGCACTGTCTCAGCCCCTTCTTACCCCCTACCCTGCAGTGTGCTGTCTCAGCCCCTTCTTCCCCCCCCTGCAGTGTGCTGTCTCAGCCACTTCTTACCTCCTCCCCACAGTTCGCTGTCTCAGCTCCTTCTTACCCCTCCTCACAATGCAGTGTCTCAGCTCCTTCTTACCCCCTCCCCACATTCCACTGTCCCAGCCCCTTGTAACCATCCTGCAGTGTGACACTGTGTAGAGGGGGTAAGAAGGGGCTGAGACAGCACACTGTGTGGAGGGGGTAAAAAGTGGCTGAGATAGTGCACTGTGGGGAGGGGTAAGAAGAGGCTGAGACAGCACACGCCGGGAAGAGGTTAAGAAGGGGCTGAGACAGTGCACTGTGTGGGGGTGGTAAGAAGGGGCTGAGACAGCACACTGCAGAAAGGGGGTAAAAAAAGGCTGAGACAGTGCACTGTGTGGACGTAGTAAGAAGGGGCTGAGGCAGCGCATTGTGGGGAGGAGGTGAGAAGTGGCTGAGACAGCACCCTGCGGGAAGGGGGTAAGAAGGGGCTGAGACAGTGCACTGTGTGGCCGGAGTAAAAAAGGCCTGAGACAGTGCACTGTGTGGACGGAGTAAGAAAGGCCTGAGACAGTGCATTATGGGGAGGGTGTAAGAAGGGGCTGAGACAGCACACTAGGGGAGGGGGGTAAGAAGGGGCTGAGATACACACTGTGTGGATGGAGTAAGAAGGGCTGACACAGAGCACTGTGTGGACGGAGTAAGAAAGGCCTGAGACAGTGCATTGTGGGGAGGGTGTAAGAAGGGGCTGAGACAGTGCACTGCGGCAAGGGGGGGAGGCTGGAGACCCTTGTGATATAACTTTAACAGCCCCGCCCCTGAAATCATGGTGATGCTTTGTTTCAGGCAGGGGCAGAGGCTGTAGAAGTGCTTGCAGCCTCTCCCCCCCCCATGACGTTCTGTGTTAGTATCCCAGCATTCACTCAGGCACTCACATGATATGTCATCAGACAGGAAAAAGAAACACTGGTATATAGTGTAGAGAGGGAATTATTAAAGCAAGTCTATTAGAAAATAGCTTAGATTATAGGAACAAATTAGATAGGAGGGTAGGAAAACAATTGCTGGCCTGGGACTAACCCTTTTACTCATTCAGCTATGCACTGGGACACATAGAAGCTGTAGCAGCTTCTTAGTGAAATCATATTGTAAAATTATTGATATTATTAATTTAAAATGTGATTCATTTAGGCACAAAAAGTCTTCAAAAGTGTCAATATCCTTTAAGGCTAAAAGCTTTAAAGGGAATTTATTGGCAGGTCTTTGCCACCTCATCTGACAGCAACATAATATAGGCAAAGAAACCCTGAATCCAATGATGTATCACATAGATTACTGGCTGCAGCCATTCTCATACAATCAAAGCATTTAGATTCAGAAACACAGTAGAGCAGGGAGAGCTCTGTATAGATATTGTGCATTGACTGAGGTGTCAGACACAGCAGGGGGTGTGTCAGACTGCCATGCACATGAGTTTCTAGTCATGTATTGGTAATCTCAGGGTAATAAACCCTTTAGTTTATGTAAACAGTTGTACATATACTGATAAGAGAATCACCGTTGCTTTTTGTTTTTTAACCCCTGCAGCATGCTGTCCTCAGCTTACATAGCAAACACCTGCTGACAGATTCCCTTCTATGCCCATCTGTAGTTTTTCATTATCTCTGCCATGTGCACAGTGCTTCGCTCTTCCAGTTTCATATACTATTTGATTTATATTTTACATTCTTTGCATCAGAATTTAAAAGTAACTTAAAGAAAATCTGTCACCAAGGTTTTTCCTCCTAATCTGAGAGCAGCATAACGTAGAAACAGAGACTCTGATTGCAGCGATGTGTCACTTACTGGGCTGCTTGCTGTAGCTTTGATAAAATTACAGTTTTATCAGCAGGAGATTATCACTAGAGGACTTGTAAACCTGCTGTCATGCAGTCCTCCATATTCATGAGCTCTGTATAGCCTCACTTCAACCACTGATTGCCAATATACAGCAAGGATATGAGAAATCTGTTGTATGGATTTCAGGCTTAGATTTCATTGTTTCTAACAACACATAGTTAATATTAATGCAGGATTTAGAGGGGTTGTATAGGGTGAGTAAAGCCTGTCTGCCTTATTCCAAACAATGCCGATTAACCAATAGATGGACACCAGTGATAGAGAATTAACAGATTTATAGACTGATGGCTAGATAGAATGACAGATATGTACCGTAGATAGATACATAAATAGATAGATAGATAGATAGATAGATAGATAGATAGATAGATAGATAGATAGATAGATAGATAGAAAAAAGACGTAAGTCTATCAAGTTCAACCTTCCTCATCAATTACGGTATACATTTTTGTCACAAATCATCTATAACCCAATGGTGTATACTGAAGAAATCCTCAGCCCTGATATACAAGCCATTATAGTATCTGCCATTACCACCTCTCATGGTCCGCATTCCACCGTCTGACTGCTCTAACTGTAAAGAATCCTTTCCTATGTAGCTGCTGGAATCTCCTTTCTTCCACCCGTAGTGAGTGCCGCCGGGTCCTTAGTTCTGTCTTAGGAAGGGGTAAGGCTGCTTTCACATCATGATTTTTGTGCATCTGTGGCTATCCATTGTAAAACGGATAGCGACAGATCCGATTTGGCCCCCATCTATCCCTATGGGCACAGATTGGTCCTGTATGGCCATCCGATTGTGTCCAAATTGTCACGGATCCGATTGTATCTGATTTTTTGCTGTACCCGGAATCGGAGACTGGTCCGATTTTGGGTGCAGCGGCCCAAATCGGACAGAATCGGATCCGGCGCGGTCTGCAGCAAATAACATGGGGGCCTATGGAGCGTGTGTCTGAGAAAAAATCGTATCGTTTCCTGGACCTGATTTTAGTGTTCTGAGCATGCTCAGTACACTAAAACTGCTCTGTTCCGTGTTATTTCACTTTCACAATGTATATACATACATTGCGGAAGTGAAATAAAACAAAGCAAGTGTTAAAAAAATCTCACCCCTCCGGCGAGTGTCACATGGTGTCACCATCTACCTCCGATGGCTTAAGGACCTGAATCAGCTGACTGGGCGGGGCAACCTGATCAGTTGATTGGTCATATAACCGCATCAGCACGGTTAAATTGCCGCGTTCGTTTGGCAGGCGATTTAAATCGTGCTGATGCAGTCATGTGACCAATCAGCTGATCGGGTTGCCCGCCCAGTCAGCTGATTCAGGTCCTTAAGCCATCGAGCTGGGATGCAGAACATCGCGGGACACTCGCCAGAGGGTGAGGATTTTATTTTTTAATTTTTAACACTTGCTTTGTTTTATTTCACTTCTGCAATGTATGTATATACATTGCAAATTGAAAGTGCTCCGGCTCCTCCTAGCCCTCTCTGTGTCTGGATCTGTGAAATCACAGATCCAGACACAGAAATGGCGTCGGGAGGCCACATCCGATCCTGTCTGTGGGTCCTGCAAAAAAACAGGATCCCTGTGGACAGGAAAAGTCGTGATGTGAAAGTAGCCTTAGGCCCTTTCACATCAGCGGTTTTTTTCAAATCGCGGCATATCGGTGAGAAACCGCATCTGCCGCGTTTACGCATACCGGCTGCACTTGCGGCACGGTTGCGGCACGGTTGCAGCAAGCCCCATACAATGTATAGGCGGGCTTGCGGCATGTGCGGCAAGTGCGGTTTGGCACGTGCGCCGCGAAAAAAACGCGGCTGACCGCCAAAACCGCACTTGCCGCACCTGCCGCAAGCCCGCCTATACATTGTATGGGCTTGCCGCAACCGTGCCGCAAGTGCAGCCGGTATGCGGTAAACGCGCAGATGCGGTTTTTTCACCGCATATGTTGCGATTTGAAAAAACGCTGATGTGAAAGGGGCCTTAGTCATGCCACGTCGTCTGAGACGTCTGTTTTCCAAGCTAATAAACCCAACTTTTCTAACCTCTCGTCATATTGAATAGATATAGATTGATAAATATATGGAATTATTATGAATAGATAGATAGATAGATAGATAGATAGATAGATAGATAGATAGATAGATAGATAGATAGATAGATAGATAGATACTGGCATTCCTGTATGAATCACACCAGTATGAATCACACCAAGCATGATTGCCGATAGAGGTTGAGTTCTCTAAATTACAAATTGCTGTTTGTTGCTGTGTTTCGGCACAGGGGTTCCTGTCTAAAATCTCCGATCTTCTGTTGTGCCGATGGACGTGTAGAAACTGCTGTCAGAAGTGCTACGAGTGCAGCTGCTGCCAGTCCAGCGAGGATGAGGTGGAGATCCTGGGGCCCTTCCCCGCTCAGACACCACCATGGATGTTAGTAAAGTGGACCCCTCATTCTGCTGTATTGTCTGTTATCTTGTGTTTTTTATTTAGTTTTTTTAACTATTTGGTAAAATGTTTCTTCTTTTTAAAAGCCTTTTTAAGGCATTTGAACATGTGATCACGATTGTTTGTATAATACAGTGCAATAATTCAGTATTGCTGTGTATTATTGCCTGTCAGTGTTAGGCACTGTGAAAAAAATAGGTGAGGGGACATAGGCGTCTATAGTGCCTATCACTAGTGACACTAGTGGAATATGGTGGTGCTGTGAAGCTGCTCACCTAGTCACACAGTTGTGATCCCACCACACTGGTTGAGGCGTTGGGACAATGTTTCAGCTGCTGCAGGACCTCCACCGACCACTGGATAGTGGTATGAATCCAAGAAATGATGGGAGTGATGGTGTACCACGGTCCGCGCTGCTCCAAGATTAAATAAACTCACCAAAGAGACGGTTAAGTTTCCATCTTTTTATTCCTGCTTTCTCCTACGTGTTTCCCGGGTGTGGCGCTGAAACGCATAGGAGAAAGGAGAAATAAAAGGATGGAAACTTAACCGGCTCTTTGGTGAGTTTATTTAATCTTGGAGCAGCGCGGATCGTGGTACACCATCTCCCATCATTTCTTAGTGTTTAGGGCCACGTCACACACACAGATAATTGTGCAGAGATTGTTCGCAGATCTCTGGTTGCAGTGAAATCATGGACACATAGTTCCATTTGTACACAGCCACAAAATGGAGCAATGTGTCCATGATTTCACTGCAACCAGAGATCTGCCAACAATATCTGCACCGATATCTGTGTGTGTGACGTGGCCCCTACTTACACTTAGTAGGGCTACGTCTTGGAGGACCTAGTATGAGTACCAAGATGGTCATTGTTGGTTCGCCAACTTGGTAATAAACAACACAGCTCTGGATAATGATGGTGTGGGCTTAGCTCATGAGATCTTTTTTTTTTGTCATATATGTACTTTGGTTTGTAAGAAACCTTTCTCGGAATCATGCATAGTAAAGGAGGTATGGGCTGGTTTACAAATACGCGATTATCGGCGGTCCATCCACCAAAAGTCACGTGGTTGGGGTTGACCCGATAATGTTCTGCATTGTACTGTTGAGTAACAATACGATGCAAGAACGATGGTGATTCCGATATCGGGCAAGCGAACCTTGAGGTGCTATCACCCCCGATAACGGATGCCTGTTGGACGCCGATCGTTGAGTGTAAACTATCAACTACGATTTGACTACTCAGCAAACTCACCACATTAACTCCCATGTTAAATGGTCAGTTACTGAGGGATTGGTGGGCGTACAATGTAGGGAGTTGTTTCCGATATCGCAGCGTGGTAAACCCTGATGGGTTTTCGGGGAAAAGCGCTAAAAATGCGCGCTGTCCATCCTGCCGTGCTACGATATCGCCACGATATGCGGGACATGTAAAACACCACCATAAGTGAGATTGAAAGGAAAACTAATTAAACTGATTTGATGCGGGTTATTTCAGACAAGGAATCACTGTATTATCTGCATAATAATGGTTCTGTCCAATAATAATATTTACATGTAGGTTAAATAATCTGTAGTGCAGACAAGTGTGGGATTCAGACATCAGCGCAAGCGAACCTCCTCCCACCCCAAGGAGACATCCACTCCACTGAATGACGATCTTTCTCCCGATACTTCCTATCCACATATTGTTTACAATACGTATTCAAGTAAGACTTTCTGAACCCACATATACACCTTCTTATTATCGAAAGCCCCACTAGCACTTAAACTAAACATCAGGAGCATTTGATTCAGGATTCTTCACTTTTCTGGAGGTTTAATGCTTTGTGACGAATGTCGGGTTAGTTCCAAAGCCAAGATACTGTTATACACCTGTGTGTGGTAGGACTCTGTATGAAGGTCCATTCTTGGGATGGTCAATGGCGTTGTACGGTGAGGAGTGTCCATCCTGTCTAGTGAAGGCATTAGCCATGGTCTTGTTCCTACCATGAACGATGACTGTCCAATTTCATTGTGGCTTCTAGAGGACACTGTGCACAAATACATTCATTACACAATGAAGTTTGAGATTTAGGGAACTTGGAGCTTTCCTTGTAGATACAGTGCCATCTATGGGCATTGTCTGGAGTTGTTGTCCAGGCCATAGATACAGTGCCATTCTATGGCATTGTCTGGAGTTGTTGTCCAGGCATAGATACAGTGCCATGCTATGGGCATTGTCCTGGAGTTGTTGTCCCAGGCCATAGATACAGTGCCATTCTATGGGCATTGTCTGGAGTTTGTTGATATACAGTGCCATTCTATGGGCATTGTCTGGAGTTGTTGTCCTAGGCCATAGATACAGTGCCATTCTATGGGCATTGTCTGGAGTTGTTGTCCATAGGCCATAGATACAGTGCCATTCTATGGGCATTGTCTGGAGTTGTTGCCTCAGGCCATAGATACAGTGCCATCTATGGGCATTGTCTGGAGTTGTTTTCCTGGCCTAGATACAGTGCCATTCTATGGCATTGCCTGGAGTTGTTGACCTAGGCCATAGATACAGTGCCATTCTATGGGCATTGCCTGGAGTTGTTGTCCTAGGCCATAGATACAGTACCATTCTATGGGCATTGCCTAAAGTTGTTGTCCTAGGCCATAGATACAGTGCCATTCTATGGGCATTGTCTGGAGTTGTTGTCCCAGGCCATAGATACAGTGCCATTCTATGGGCATTGTCTGGAGTTGTTGTCCTAGGCCGTAGATACAGTGCCATTCTATGGGCATTGTCTGGAGTTGTTGTTCTAGGCCATAGATACAGTGTCATTCTATGGGCATTGTCTGGAGTTGTGGCTTTAGGTCTCCATAAATGTTACACTAATATTATCTGCACCTGCCGATATTGATGGTTTTGGTCGACACTCTCTCAAGGGTATGAGAGGCCCTGGCCAACTCGGAGCTTGTCCGATTTCAGACTGTTGATCGCTTTGCTCTCCGAGAGATAAGCCACCAGCAAAGATGTCTGCCAGCTGCTCTGTCATAGATAACATAGAAGCACTCGATTAAACAAGCACTCCTTTTTATGAAAGAGATGGCTGTCAGCACAACAATCGTCTTATGCAAGGCTGTGGAGTCGGTAAGCCAAACCGACTCTGACTCCTCAATTTCCTTTCATCTGACTCCACCAAAATGGACACCAACTCCGACTCCACAACTCCTGACTCTACAGCCCTGATCTTATGCATTATTTTTCTGACAGCCATCTGTGTATGGGGGGCTTAAAGAGGACCTGTCACCAACCACACATGGTGATCTAATTACAGCACTGAATGCAGCATGTCTGCTGCATCCAGGCAAGGGGTCCCCCAGCCCTTGAGCCCCCCCTGTACCCTGAGATAGTACACTTTGAAAACTTACATTGTGGAGCCAAATAGGAGCAGGGCGGGTATAAGCGGTGACGTCACCACAGGGGGCGGGGCAATGTGGCCAGAACTGCTCCCCTCGCTCTGTGTTATGCTGCAGGCGAGGGAGACAATGATTGGCATCAGGGAGGCGGCGGTGGGCAGATTAAACATACAGGGGGTGTGAATCTGCCCTTTGGCTCCAGCCACAAGCCACCTCCTATTTGGCTCCACAATGTAAGTTTTCAGAGTGTATTATCTCGGGGTACAGGGGTGGCTCAAAGGCTGTAGGACCCCTTGCCTGTATGCAGCAGACATGCTGGATTCAGTGCTGTAATTAGATCACCATGTGTGGTTGGTGACAAGTCCTCTTTAAGTTATTTGTTTCTAGAAAAAAAGCAGACATGTTTTGAAAACTTGAACAAACATTTTTAATGAGATACTCTAAGTAAAGTTACTTTGGTGGTAGTTAGGCAACTGAGGACCTGTATGATCAAGTACAAGCAAGACTATGATTAGTACTTCCCTGGCTCTATACCCTGTCCCTTAAAATTATCCTTCTTCTTCCTCCTCCTCCCCCCTTCTTCCTCCCCCCTTCATCCTCCCTTCTTCTTCCTCCTCCCTTCTTCCTCCTCCTCTTCCCTCTCTTACCCTACTTCCTCCTCTTCCTCTTTTTCTTCTTCCTCCTCCCCCCTCTGTCTTGGGCTGGCAGTTCCCCATTAAAGGAAGTATGTTAATTGTAAAATTGTTAATTCTCATTAAATTTGACTAGAAAAGGGGGAAAATATTTAATAAAATATGGCTTTTATAGTTCTGACTGTATTAAAAACCTCTTAAAGGATAGGTCATAAATGATTGACAGCTGAGTCCCTCACGATTACTACACTGGGGCCCCTGTGTCACGTTGGGTGTAGGGAGACACCCAGCACTGGATGACGACAGGGGAGGGGAGATGGTGACCCCTAGATTAACCAGTGCTGACACCTGGCTCCCCTAACGTCCCTATACAGTTTCCGCAACTGTCACCGCTAGGATACCTATTTCCTGACTGTCCCTGGACTACCACTACACAGGGATCAGAGCGAGAGATCACTAGTTAGCTCGGCTAGGAACTAAAACACACAAGGGAAACAAACAAAGAGGGAAGAGGTACACTTAACTTGAGCAGATCCAAGCAGCAAACCCACAGACTCCAGGAAATACTGCTTTGAGCTAAGATGCAATCAGGAACACCTAAACAGCTACCACCAGCAGTGCATCCTGGGAGTCAATGGAAATATATAGGTAGCTCAAGGTAAGGAATCAGCTGGGTCCTAGTGACCTCCAGCTTTAACTAAAAGGGGAATGCTTCTTAAAGTGACAGAGACATTTTCTTAGGATTTTGACTGTTTGGCCAAACGCTGAAACCTTCTGCGAGTGGCCTCTACAGTCTCATCCGTGCCTCCTGACACACCCGTGACACCCTGTTCTTTCTCACTCTTTATCAATATTGAATAGAGCAATGTTCACACATGCCCACTACTCCACAATCTGTTAGACCTATAGTAATGAATAAAGTGGGAACCACAGGGATCCTGTTTTAGTGATTGGTCCCTGCATTAGGATCTTTAGCTATTAGACATTTAAAGCACCACTCCAGTATTGTTTTTTTTTTCCATTTTACTGCTGGAGTACTGCTTCTAATCCAAGTTCCCTGCCCCTACCGTCATACTTACCTACCACAGTCTTCACCTACTATCGCCGCCTCTCTCTTCAGTCTGTGACCTTCTGGCAGCTCCAGTGATTAATGGAGAAAACTACAGGTCACTTTTCAATATAAGTCTATGAGAGCCTCATTCTCGCTCTCATATAATTACAATGAAATGAGAGTTTTGGACATAACTGATGACAGTCAGATGTCACGGGCACAAGATGGCGCCACAGGATCGGAGTGACCAAGAAAAAAGGGGAACATGCTAGCAGTTGAGTACATTATTAGGCGCAGGGACATTAAAATACTACGCTGGAGTGGTGCTTTAATACTTGTCCTTTGGATAGTTGATTGATGTCATTCATGGGAAAATGCCATTAACATATTATTATTAGCTATTCGTTTATTTATTACTAAAGAACAATTGCTTCCATGGTGCTGTATTCCATTGTAATTGTATGGTGTTGTATTACAGGTTGTGATATGCATATCTAGCGTTGGCTTAGTTTTGACTTCTGGTATATAATCGTGTGGACTGTATCTGTATCTTTATTCATACAAAATGTCATATATTGTTATCTCCTAGGTTTAGAATCCAGAAGACCAAGTTCTCCATTAATAGACATTAAACCAATGGAGTTTGGCGCATTTGGCGCAAAAAGGGAAAGTGTGCAACCAACCGTACTGAGGAAGATATACACCCCTGAGGACTATTTTAGGAAATTTGAACCTCACCTGTATCCTGTCGATCCCAGTAACGATGACGTAGACTCATTAACCGATGATGAAATTCTAACTAAGTATCAACTAGGTATGCTGCATTTTAGTACTCAGTACGATCTACTTCACAACTATCTGATTGTCCGAGTGATAGAAGCCAGAGACCTTCCACCACCCATATCCTACGATGGCTCTAGACAGGACATGGCTCATTCCAACCCATACGTCAAGATATGTCTACTGCCCGACCAGAAGAACTCGAAGCAAACTGGAGTCAAACGTAAGACTCAGGATCCAGTGTTTGAAGAGAGATATACGTTTGACATCCAATTTTTAGAAGCTCAAAGAAGAACATTGCTCTTGACAGTGGTGGATTTTGACAAGTTTTCCCGACATTGTGTTATTGGGAAAGTCTCCATGTCACTGAATGAGGTTGACCTTGTGAAAGGAGGACATTGGTGGAAAGCTTTAATACCCAGCTCACAGGTAAAGTCAATATCATATATTCATTGGCTATAAATGGTGAAAAGACCAAATGGTATTTACTAAAGTCTTAATGATTGCAGAAATGTTAGATGAGTACTAACTTTATGGGAAGTATTAATACTGGGGCAAGTTGTACATTCTTGTTATTGATTAGTATCATACAGTCACAATTGTATGAAAGGTAAAAAGGTAAAAATTAGCCCCCCATTATCCATCACAAGGTCCTAGCGCCTACTGACCCAAGTCCATCCTGGAATGGGTCCTGTCTCCAACAATGGCATAACTTGAAGCTCATGGGCCCTGACGTGAAAGCTCCAATGCGGCCCCCAATGATTGCAAATCTAATAGCTTTAGTCTATTTCTATAGGCCAAAAGGACTTTGGGGGCCCCCTAGGCTCCAGGGCCCGGGTGCAATTGCAACTCTTGCACCTGTTGTACAGTAATTACGCCCCTGCCACCATAGCAGCCACATTGTCTTTGTCTATGGTACTCAAATATGTAATCCGTAGCCATTAGGGTCATAAATTCTTCTTCTACCACAAATACTTCTTGTACTGAAAATTCATGATTATTCTTTTTAAATCAAGGAACCATTCAGTAGTAATAAAAACCCATCATTCTGATTTGCCCTTGGCACACCATGACTTATGTATAGAAGGATTGCAATCCCATATGTTCTACATCTTAAAGGGAGCCTGTCAGGTGGTTTATGTCCCTCCAGCTATCACTGTCTGTACCTGCAGCTTCATAGTACTATTCTAATTGTGTTTGAACTCATAGTGTAATGCTAAAGGTGAAAAAAAGCATTTATACACTTACATTTTCCTTATGTAAATGAGGCAGTAGTCACTCTGGCAGGTTAATAGTTAATATTTCAGCCGAATTTCAGAAGATGCTGCAGGACCTGTGTGATGTCACGATCATGTGACTATAATAGGTGGCGCTAAGTCTTCATAGCCCATAATGATTCTGCTCTCTTAGCCCCGCCTACTATGGTCACGGGATCGTTACATCACACAGGTCCTTTTATACCGACAAGTTGGCAGTGAGTTAACTTTTAACCTGCCAGAGTGACTACATCCTCCAAGGTGTAGTCAGTCACTCATTTACATAAGAAAGTGTAAGTGTATAATAAGTAAGATTTTAACCAAATAACAATAATATCGTACTTTCAGTTTCAGAGAATCCGTCGTATCTAAATGTTGGGTTATGCTCTGTATCCAGCGGCGTAATTTGACATTTGCGGGCCGAAATGCTAAATTCCCAAGCGGGCCCCCAATCTCATGGGACTTTAAAAGTATTTGTTTTCTCATATGAGCCAAAGGGACGTTTGGGCCACCCTAGGCTCCGGTGCCCGGTTGTGACTATAACCGCTGCACCCACTCTAGTTAAGCCGCTGGGAATACAAAACGTAAGGCAGAAAGACCCTCAAACAAGCGACAACTGAAATCAGCTGCGGTAAAGGTGGCAACGCATCACAAAGGAGGAAACCCAGAGTTTGGTGACGTCCATGGCTTCCAGTCTTCAGACAGTGACTGCCTACAGAGGATTACTTCTGAGCCCCTGAAATGAGGAGGCTTTGTAAAAAATGGTTGCAATTCCTAACGCTTCACCGGATATTTTTGCACTACGCTTTGTAGAGATTAACTCACTTTCTGGCAGCGCTTTCAGGTACTAGGTTCTGGTGTAAAACAGTCTTTGGCTTATTATATCTTATAAACCTCCAAAAATAAACAAAAGGGGCTTTTCTTCAGCCAAAAGATAACATCCAGTAGCAAAGGAAAACAGTCCTTTCATGGTAGGCATAGTACAATATTCTGTCTTACTTTCAGGGTAAGTTGGTCACTGTGAAAGCTTCAGGCATGGTCTGTTCTCCATTAGGCTAAGTTCAAGCAGAGCGTTTGTGCTTTGTTTTTTATTGATCCATTTTTGGTGCAGTTTTTGCACCAAAAATGGATCCTCTTTCTGCACAAAAGCAACACAAATGCATCCTCCATTAGTGCTGCTTTTTTGCTCCTTTTTGGGAGACAGACAGATATATGGACAGAGACACACAGACCATTTCTTACCCTCCCTGGCGATCCCACGGTGAGTCCCGGTGATGTGTTCCTTCCGGGCATTAGCAAGACCTGTGGGTAGTCTGTATGCTACTTACAGGACCTGAGCCCCATGTGACTGAGTCACATGGTGCATTGTCCTGGAAGAGCCGTACAGACTAACCACAGGTCCTGTCGATGCCTGAAGGAAGACACCACCGGGACTCACTCTGGGATTGCTGGGAAGGGTAAGTAAGTGGCGGGAAGGGTAAGTAAGTGCGGAAAGCGCACTAGAATAACAGCGCAATAATTGACGCTCATTATTTTCTGGATGCACTTTCTGCACCACTAATACAGCAGTCAAAAAACACAGCGTTTGAACAGCAAATTGAAAATCCCATTTACTTTGCTGGCAGATATTTTGACTGATCCGTTTTTGGTGCAGTTTAAAAAAAATAAAACGCAGCACCAAAAATGGATCAGAAATGTCCAGTGTGAACACAGCCTTAGAGCTCTCACTCCAGCTCCACCACCTCAGACACACCTGGAGCTGCAAAGTCCGGACCGGAGCTAAGGGAGCGACCATTCCCACCCAATCTCTTCTGGTTACTCCTAAAATCCGGACCCAAAATATGGGCCCAATAAATAAACCTCTCAGCACTGTTAGTGTTCTATCAGACCGAAGGTAGGCAGAGGGGTCAGGGACTCACAGACAGGAAAGAGACCAATTGTACAGTCTAGCCTCTGTACCCCAAAATCTAATTGGCAGAAAACGTCAAATGCTGATTAAACAACAACAAAGCAAATGTTCTCACCCAAAGCATAAATGTAATCGGTATTACAGCGACATTATAGCCACGTCTCTACTTTAGTGCTGACAGATCCTCTTTAAAAGTATTTTTAAGCAGTTCATTGTGGTCGTAAAAAAATACTATTTACCTAGTTATTATTTATTTTTTTCCTTGATAACGGATTTAAAAAATATATACTCAGTGGGTGTAAAAGAGGAGTAAAAATTGGTAATTGTGATGCTAGTCACTACAGTACTAACAGAAACTAAGGTCAGACCGGGTCAGATAGCAGAAATCAGGAACCAAAAGAAACCACATGGCAACATGTAAGTTTATGATTGACACCAAACAGAGGAAACTGCATACTTCAATAGCAGACTAATCACTGGGAAGTAGAAACACCAGTGATTGCACCATCCCAGAACCAGCATTGCAGATAACACAGACAAACAGACTGCCAAACCCAGATACCAGGCATAGCAACATAAAACAGAGACAAAGCACTGCAGTGTGGACATCGTGTCAGTCACTTTTGACCTGTGACAGGTCCACTTTGCAGCATCCAGATAGACTTTAATTTGCGTTAGCTAGATTTCTCTATATTGGAAACAGTATGCATCTTGGATATTGCCATACAACGTAGGGAAATAACCTTACAAGTATCACTTAGCTAACCATTAGTGTCATTGAAGATCATGTCAAAATGTACTTGTTCATCCTATAAAGTAAGAGCTCAAGAGTTTTCTGGGAAAGTATTAGAAGATCCTATTGGAATTGCACTGGCATGACTCACTCTCCGCTAATGATCTTGTACATCTTGTTCTGGATGGATTGTGTTTTGCTCTTTCCTCTGCATAAATAGGATCCAGCAGCATATGTTCCGGCCATGGCCATGCAGTAATGAGGAAGCAGTTGTGCCTGAGACGAGGACTCTCTTGGTACATCGCTGACCAATGCAGTATCCAGGGCAACTAATGCACAATTAAAGTTCCATTGGAACCAGCTGTTTCTCTACAATTATGTTCAGTTAGTAATTCTACCAAAGGCTGCAATCTTTCTTGCTTCTTATAAATAAGAGAAAATCCTTTAATCCCTAATTATGGGACCACTATAACATCAAAAAATACTATAAACAGGTCTCTATGGAGACTTCCCATACTGTTAAAGTGTAACTAAACTTTCATAAGTATTTTTTGTATGCTGTAGGCCCTTATAGGTATTTGTCCTTGAATCTGATTTCATGGGGTTCCAGCTGTTGAAAATATCAAATTCATCTATACTCACCTTTCCCTGCTCCATTGCTGCCACTTTGGTCTGTGTTGACAGGCTGCCATACTAGCACAGAGCACGTGACTGCTGCAGCCAATCAGCTCTACTGATGCCACAGAGCACAGTGATTGGCTGTAGTGATCACTTGCACAATAGTGGTGATGTTGGCTGGTGCAGCTTATCAACAAAGATTGGGAAAGTGGTGGAGAGGCGGTGCTGGAGATGGGGAAAGTGAGCTAATCTGAGTTTGATATTTTACACAGCAGCAACAATGGCTGTGGAGTCAACAAGCCGAACATCCGACTCTGACTCCGACTCTTCAATTTCCCTGACTCAGACTCCAACTCCACCAAAATGGACTTCGACTTCATGATTCCTACTCCACAATCATGGCTGTGAAGTCAGTAATCTACACATCCTACTTCGATTCCAACTCCTCAATTTCCCTGAATCCAACTCCGACTCCACCTAAAATGGGCACCAACTCCACAACTGTGACTCCACCCAAAATGGGCACCAACTCCGACTCCACCCAAAATGGGCACCAACTCCAACTCTAACTCCACAACTATGACCCAACCCAAAATGGGCACAAACTCAAACTCCACAACTCCAACTCCACCCAAAATGGGCACTAACTCTTAACTCCACAACTATGACTTCACCCAAAATGGGCACCAACTCCAACTCTAACTCCACAACTATGACTCCACCCAAAATGAGCACCAACTCCAACTCCACAACTCCAACCAAAATGGGCACCAACCCCAACTCTAACTCCACAACTATGACTCCACCCAAAATGGGCACCAACTCCAACTCTAACTCCACAACTACGACTCCACCCAAAATGGGCACCAACTCCAACTCCAACTCCACAACTCCGACTCCACCTGAAATGGGCGCCAACTCCGACTCCACAGCTCTGGCTGCAACCCTATTATAAAATGAGTAAATATCATGAATAAGAGGGGGGCGTGGCCTGGAGGCAATGTGAGCAGACGCACGGAGGAGATCTCCCGCTGACTCCACCGCTGTTTTTCTCCTGCACCGCCGCACTACCGATATCAGCGGTGATATCCACCGGCAGCCCGCACCTCTGACGCGCTGTGCACACATTCCTGGCCTCCAGACAGCAATAATGACCCGCCGCCGGCAGAAGGAGGTAGGCGCGGGAGATGCACACAGCTCCCAAGATGGCGCCGAGGTTAGAGAGGAGGCGGAGAGGGCAAACGCGGCTTGCCAGCGCCGCATGGAGATCGCTTCCAGGCTGGAACAATATGCCCGGACCCCTGGACAGCAAAGTGAAGAGGCTGGTAAGAGTGTGGATGACGAGGGGGACAAGGAAGGAGCCCTGGGGCTGGATGGAGAGGATATGGAGGTGCCTAATGAAAAGGGGGAAAGTGTGAGCCCAGCTGAAGGGCAGGCTGCTGAAGATATACCAGAAAACCCCACCATTAGAGATGTGTTCACAGTAGTGACCTACTGCAAACAAGCCCTTACAACATTAACTCAGCAAGTGGTAGGAATTCAGGGGGAAATGGCTACCTTTAAAAGAGACTTGAAAAAAGCTGAACACAGAACTAGTGCTGTAGAAGAAAGAGTGGGAACTGCTGAGGACGATATATCTGCATTGCAAAAAGCAGAGAAAAGGTTTAAGCAGCAGATCTCTGAAATGGCTGCAAAAACAGATGACCTGGAGAATCGCTCCAGGCGTAACAATGTTAGAATTGTGGGGATCCCAGAGAAAGCGGAGGGAAGGAACCCCACAGAATTTATTGAACTGTGGCTTAAGGAAAAAATCGGGACTGATAACTTGTCCAGACTATATGCAGTGGAGAGGGCGCATAGGGTCCCCATGCAGCCACAGCCCCCAGGCAAGGGCCCTCGTACAATGCTCGCAAGAATTCTGAATTATAGGGATCGAGATACCATCCTACGTAAAGCGAGGGAGTTGGATGATCTGACTGTTGATGGACACTCTGTGGCTATCTACCCTGATTACTCTGTGACCGTACAAAAACAGAGGATGCAGTTCGCTGGGGTTAAAAAGAGACTCAGAGAAATTGGGATTAAGTACTCTATGATTTTCCCCGCGAAACTCCGTGTAGAGGCTTTTGAGAAAGTCCACTTCTTCGTCGATCCGGAAGATGCCTCTAGGTGGATTGACATCAATGCCCGGAGACTCCAGGCTGGAAGAGACTGACAAATGGCCACACTGGAGGAAGAGATATAGCCAAATGTTTTGGCTCTACTATTTTGTGTTCTTCAAAGGACGGAGCCCCAGTGGGACACATTGACGTCCTTTTCTGGAGAGGTTGGGAGCATTAGCTCTTGGCATTTTTTCCCAGGGGCTGTGGGGACTTTATTACTTTCACCCACCTCCTCCGTTTTTCTCGTTATTTCTTCCTATTTTGACTTTATTTTTATATTTACTGTTCCTATTATATTATACTGGAAGGGAAGGATACTATTTGGAAAAAGAGGGGTCCGGAGGGAGGGGGGAGGTGGTCATTTCTAATATAGTGCGGCGGTGATTATTTAATACTGTTAATGTTTCTGTATTTTCTGATGATAGTTTATGCTTAGTACTGTGTCAGGAACCTGTAGGTGACATAGCGGGTAGGGGGGGAGAGGTTTCCATCTAATAAGATGCGATGTGATGATAAGGGTTGCTCTCACAGATATGGGTATTCGTTGAAGGAGTCAGAGGGGAGGAGGAATACCACAGGTTCGACGGACCTCGCTCTCTTTGAGAGTGACAATATGGTGGATGGGCAGGAGGAGAGACTTGTTTGGGGTGTTTTGGGGGGGGTGGGAACAGCGTACAAAAGGAATGAAGGACTGTGTGTGGTTTATTTTTTATATCACTATGGGGGGGGAGGTTAAGTTGATATGCTGGAATGTGAGGGGTCTGTCTGACAGGACTAAACGGGCGACACTGTTTAAGTACATACTGGACCAAAAGCCATCTGTGATATGTCTCTTAGAGACGCACCTTACCACTGAAACGGTGGAAGTTCTTGATAGACGATGGATACAGAAAACATATCACTCGACTTTTTCAACATATGCTAGAGGGGTCTCTGTGTTGATCCACAGATCTGCCCAATACGAAGAGGTGGAGAAGTATATAGATACTGAAGGTCAATATGTTGTGGTACTATGTAGGTTGAGAGGACGACTGCTGTGTATTGCTGCCATATATATACCACCGCCATACTCTAGTACTAAGCTTAGGGAAGTGAGAGAGATCTCGGCTAGATGGGGAACTATACCAGTACTGGTGATTGGGGATTTTAATAATGTCCCGGATACTTACTGGGATAGACAAAAAAGAATACAGGGGGTGCAGGACAGCACTGTAACACCGTTTGGCTCTTTGGTTCATGAACTGGGGCTGATTGACATGTGGAGGACGAGGAACCCTGGGAGGGCGTGTTTTTCATGCTACTCGTCATCTCATGGTGCCCTGTCCCGTATTGATCTGGCTTTGGGGAACGAGTTAATGGATGCAGGGGTTAAAGAAGTGGAATATTTAACTAGAGTACTTTCAGACCATAGTCCAATTCTCGTCTCATTTGGGGATACAATTACACGTGAGGGTGTGGTACGAGAGTGGAAATTACACCCGGAATGGTTGCTTAATATAGATATGGATCATATCTCCCGGGAAGTAGTGGAATACTTTGCTTTCAATGCGAATAGCGCTGATGCTTTAATAGTCTGGGACGCTATGAAGGCCTATCTTAGAGGTTTGCTATTCCGGGATATATGCAGATGCAAGTCACGCAATAAGAGGGAGGAAATGGATTGTTTGGAAACTCTGAGACGGACGGAATCGGAGTTGGTATTGCAATGCACACCAGCTACTAAGCGGAATATGAGATTGGCTCAGGAAAAGATGAACCGTGTCTTATTAGAGAAAGAGACTAGGAGACAGGCCTTTCAAACAGTGAAATTTTTTGAGGAAGGAGAAAAAGTGGGACATCTGCTCTCTGTGGTGGCAGCAGCTCAGAGACAGAACTCATTTGTGCGTAGTCTTCGCGCTAATACCGGGACCCTGGTCACTGAGAGTGAAGAAATCTTAAGAACGTTCGCTGACTTCTACACCGAACTATATTCTTCAAGAGGGGGGTTAATGATGCAAGATCTGGCTAATTTCTTGGGGGCAGTGACGCTTCCCAGACTTACAATAGAGGAAAGAGATAAGTTAGATGCCCCTGTTACAGTGGAGGAATTGAGTAGGGCACTCCATGGTATGGCTAATGGGAAGGCTCCGGGGGCGGATGGTCTACCGGTAGAATTGTTTAAACAACTAGAAGAGGTATTGCTGCCTGACCTATTGCGGGTTTTTGAGGAGGCTAGAGAGCGGGGAATACTACCGGCTTCTATGAGAGAAGCAATAATAACTGTAATTCCCAAAGAGGATAAAGATTTAACATTACCTGACTCGTATAGACCCATATCGTTATTAACAGCGGATGTAAAGATTCTAGCCAAGGTACTTGCAAATCGGCTAACAGAGGTAATTTCTAATTTAATTCATTCAGACCAGTCGGGCTTTATGCCTAATAGGTCCACAGCTACGAATATCAGACGTCTATATTTAAATCTGCAGCTGCCCGCGGACAACTCTGGAGAGAGGGTGATTGCCTCGCTGGATGCGCATAAAGCGTTTGATAGTGTGGAGTGGGAGTATCTCTGGGCTGTTTTGCAATGCCTGGGCTTTGGCCCCCAATTTATATCATGGGTGAAACTATTATATGCTCAACCTTCAGCTAAGATTAGAGTTAACGGTAGGTTGTCGCCAACTGTGGAGTTACGCAGGGGGACTAGACAGGGTTGCCCGCTCTCGCCTCTTCTTTTTGCCCTGGCAGTTGAGCCATTAGCGGCCACTATCCGGCAAGACAAGGAAGTTCAGGGATTTCGGTATGGGGCTTTGGAAGAAAAAATCGCACTCTATGCGGATGACATTTTATTGTTTTTAAGGGACCCGGGGCCCTCATTAGACCGTGCCATGTGCATAATTGATAGATTTGGGAGACTCTCTGGTCTTTCTATTAACTGGACAAAATCAAATCTATTTGGGGTAGATGAAGGGGTGAATTGGTCAGACAGTGGAGAGGGGGCCAGTCGGCTGAGCGTTGTGAGCCAGTTTAGATACCTGGGCATACAGGTGTCCCTCCCAATAACGGAGTATCTTAAACTTAATTTAACGCCACTATTGAAACAACTAAAATCTAAAGTAACGGCTTGGAATAAGCTGCGCCTTTCGGTGGTGGGCAGGATCAATCTTATTAAAATTGTGCTGATGCCGAAGGTGCTCTATGTGGTTCACAACGCACCAGTATGGATCCCCAGGGTCATTTTAAAGGGGTTAACTCCTTATTCAGAGACTTGATATGGGGAAAAAACAACCGAGACTTAGACTGGAGATCTTACAGAGACCAAAGGACGACGGTGGACTAGCATTACCAAATCCGGGCATATATTTCTTGGCGGCACAGAGCCAACACTTGCGGGGCTGGGTGGATCAGGACATGGTGGCTCCGATTCAGAGAGTAATGGGGTACATATTGAATAGGTCTCCTTTGGTGCTGGGGTTGGAGGATGGTTCATTCCGCCGATTGGGGAGGTTATATCCCACCCTGGATCTTGTACATAGGGTTTGGACTAAGATTAAACAGATGAGAGGAGTTACAAAGATGACTAAATTTACACCAATATGGGAGAATAGTAACATGCCAGAGATCGAAAAAATAGGTACATTAGTGGAATGGGTACGAAAAGGTATCATATATATGTCTCAGATCCTTACTCGACGGGAACTGAAGCCCTTCACACAGTTAAGAGAAGAGTTTGGATTGTCTCCCTCTGAGTGGTACCACTACGGACAACTGAAACACGCCATTTTGGCGCAAAACGCGAAGGAAAGCCTGTCGTTGCAGACAGATTTAGTTCTAGATTACGTCTGTGGTGGTGGCCTCTCGAAGGGGGTCATCTCCAGCACCTACAAGGATCTACTGCACTCCTTCTTACTCAAACACCCGATTAGAACTAAGTCTAAGTGGGAAAGAGAAGTGGGGCACATCACTGATGAGGTTTGGGAAAGCGTGTTGGAGGGAGTGCCTCAGCTGTCTGTGAGCGAACCGGCCAGGTTGTCTCACCTGTATGTGATACATAGGGTGTATAGATCCCCGATACTGCTATTCAAGATGGGTCTGCGACCTGACTCTGCGTGTCCACGATGCATGGGAGACGAGGCGGGTATTTTTCACATGATGTGGTCCTGCCCCAGACTATCAGCCTTTTGGATCACAGTTCTTAACAGGATAGAAGGCGCTTATAGATGTGTCATACCCAGGGAACCACTGGTTTGCTTATTGGGATACGTAGAGGAAGTGGTGATCGATAATACATTTAAAACTGCTTTGGCTAAATTATTATATGTGGCGCGTAAATTGATCGCCAGACGCTGGATACAGCAAGATCCACCAACTAGAGGGGAGTATATATCTTGTGTTAACCAAATGATCGGACTGGAAAGAGGAGTCTATAATAAGAGAGGGAGAACTCAATTTTTTGAGAAGATATGGTCACCATGGTTGCAGTATGGCTAAATTGAATAGTTATAAAGGGAATGACGTTGATTCTCTCCGCCTATAGTGGTATGTTGGTTAAAGATGTTCTTAAATGCACATATGTAATTATGCGCTTAATGCTATAAAGGGGTGGGAATGTACGCTGTTTGGGAGGGGGTGGGACTGCGGGTTATAAACTGATGGAAATACCTTATATTGTGAATATGCTGATTGTGGTGTATATAATATTTTCATTTTGAATTTTGAATAAAAATTTATCTGATTAAAAAAATATCATGAATAACCCTTTAAAATGTACAGCAGACTAGTACAAATCTGGATTATTCTATCCATATCTCCATCTGCTGTAGAGGATCTTTATACAATGATTGGCAGGAAGGTCGTCATATAAAGAAATCCCGGAAGGGATGAGAAAAAGGGGGTGGACGGCACAAAGTGGCCAGCAGTCCTGAGAAAATTTGATTTCAGTACCTTGTAATTACACAAAGGCAGTAGAGATTTTTATAATCTGCTTTTTGTTCTAATAATTCCTTATTTTGTGGTTGGAATTGGAGAAGTAAAGCATTATACATTTCAGATAACTGGTAATTAGTGTTAAAAGCTTGAATGGATTATCATCAGTGCTTAACGATGGGAACGGAAGTATGGACCCTGATGACCTCTGTCTCTGTGCAAGAGGCAATATTACATTGATATTATGCTCAGGTGAAAAGACATCCAGGGAAATATCTATTAAATCTTCCCTTAGGGTTGGGAAACTGAAGTTGGCAGATATTAGACAGTGTAAGATATGAATCCAGTGGGATCTAATTAAAAGAAGGGTGACAACCAATCCTCAGTCACTTAGTACACTAAGCAGGATATTATGTTCGATCACTATAGAGGACCTATTTTTTACATTTTTCTCATCTCTGTTGAGGAGATATTAGTTTATAAACTTTAGATGCTAATTTCCCCTTGTCTCAAGGGGGCGTTATCAGAAATACTTCTCTGGGGGCACTTACTTTGTCCCTCTATGATGCCCATTTGTGACAAGCCAGAATTTATAGCTGGGGAAAAATCTGTCCCCAGAGAAGTTTAGAATAGTTTTTCTCAATGTGATGGGTCAAGACCTACGATATGTGTCTAACCAGGTTACACAGATCTCACTGCCGATGCTTAGGGTAGTTTCAATCTAGCGTTTTTCCTCCCTCCGGCAGAATCCAGACGCTACCTATCAGGTTTGTCCCCATTGACTTTCATTGGGGACTACGGCACATCCGGTTTCTGGCAGACCCGGTTTTTTACTTCTTGTGTTGATAGACAATGGTGCCGTTTTGTAGGTCGTTACAAATCTAGGTCCAACTTGATCTGGCACATTGCAGTACTAAATAGAATGGTCTTCAATGGTTGCTGGATCCGGAAAGGACAGATCTGCCACATAGGATCCGCTTTTCACATTGAGCATGCCCAGAGAGCATTTTCAGCCCCACCCACTAGGTGTGTCCTATGAAAAATTGCAACTTTCTAACGGCCCTGGCTAAAAATCAGCTGCACCTGGATGCAACCGCACCGATACTGTGCAGAATCAAAGAATCGGATCGGGCATAATGCCGGTACAGTTGCATTCGCTTTCACAGAAGAAACAGATGCGGTCGGGCGCATTTTCCGCTGTATCACGCTGTAATGTAAGTGTAAAACCAGCCTTAGTCTAGGGTCATATCTGTGGTTGGGCTTGTAGATCCTGATCCGGTTTTGAGCATTAAAAATGGTCAAAATCCCATCCGGATCCGCAGCTCATAGGCTTCAATAGAAAAACCGGATTGCACTATTTGCAATCCGGTTACCGCATTTGGTTTAGCAGCCTGCGGGAAAAATCATGCAGGCTGCATTTTTTGGAGCGGTAGCAAAACCGGATGCGGTTTTGTTAACATGGGCGGCTATGGAACCGGATCCGGTACCGCAAGGTACATAAATGTACCTTGCAGTACAGGATCCGGATGTGGTTGTGAAAATTGCAAAAACCCACATTCCAAAACCGGATGTGTTAATGCACACAGATGCGGAATGAGGGTTGCAATTTTACTATCAAATGATAGTATAAAGGCACACGGTAAAACCACATCCGGAAATGGATGCGGTAACCGCATTCTGCCCTCCAAATGTGACCCTAGCCTTACTGTGATTACAAGTGCAAGGGAAGGACACTATAAACATGCCTGATACTTTGAATGATGCAGGGCATTGTGTGTGATACATGGCGCAGACATTGCAGCTCTAGTCTCCCTGTAATGTCAGGTCATTACATTATAAATGCCATAGTGCAGGAAGACTAGCAGCATGTTACATATACCAGTCTGTATCCATTCCAGGTACTGCGGTTAAAATCGCTGATGTCTGAAATAGATGCAGAGCAGTGTATTCAATGATGCACTGCACGACTGTCCTCCCCCTGCTCTTGTAATAACAGTAGATTTCAAAAGTGAGATCTGGGCGACTTGGTTAGAAATATGAGTCTTAAAATATCGCACTCAGAAAGCCAATTCTAAGCTTGTCTGGGGGTGTTTTCTTTTTTTCCCCCTCTATGACACCTCCTGCTTGTGATTGGGCAACGTCATACAGGGGAAAAATAAACTTCCCCAGAGGAGAATCTCTGCTACTGCCCCCTTGTGTGAAGGAGAAATTAGCATCTAAACCTCATAAGCTAATATACCTGCAGCTGAGATGAGAGATAAAAAAAACCCTACATTTTATTCCCTAAGGGTCCATGTTTAGTATTTGTTGTAGAAATTTCTTTACCCTTTCTGCATCTCTTAGAAGAAAAAACGCAGCCACAAAAATGGCCATTTTTGTCACGTTTTTGCTGCGCATTTTGGAGCAGATTTTTCCTTAATCATTAATAAACTGTGTAAATTCTGCAGCAAAAACTCGGCAAGAATTTACCTGGTGCAGATATAAATCTGCATTAAATGTGAAAGGAGAAAATACCCAATGTGTGCAGGAGTCTTCAGGACTCATTCACTTTGCTGGCCTCGAGAAACCCTTCCGTTTTTGTGCCAAATCTGCACTGAAAAAATGTATAAAAAAACGTAACAGAAACGGCATGTGTGCACACAACCTTAGGAGGCAGTAACTTGTCACCAGGGTCTTATTGGATGATTCACATATACCGTAACATCTCATTGACAATATGTCCTTTCTTTAAATTGATACCAAACAAATGTATAATGGAAATAAGTGCAGACATGCAAATTGACCTGTCATCAGGATTAGGTTTTGATTTCAGCAGCCACTGTTGTGCAGTGACAACATAAAAATGCAATATTTAGATAGAAAGTTTCCATGTTGTATTTTTTAAGGCTGGTTGCAGACTGGCATTTTTCTGAATCCAGGTTTTACCTGCATTCCCCCGGACCCCTCTGGAATTGTAAAAATGGATGCACCCGCATCGGTCTTATCACTGATCCATCTCACGGTGTGGGAGCAGACAGTTGCTTCCGGCTGCATACCTATTTGTGCCGGATCCCTTGGGGGCATGTCATTTAGAACTGTGTTCTGCCCATGCGCAGACCAAAAACAGGGATCCGGAGTCAAGATCAAATAGGATCGGAAGTTTGCCAGATCCAGGTTACGTAGGGACACATTTTAATTCAACCCGCAGTGCCCCATATCCGGGTGTTCCCGTTTTTTGTCAGGGAGACCAAAATCGCAACAAAATGCGGTTTTAGTCTCAGTGCAAAAACCAGTGACACCTGGATCAGGGGCAACGGGGAAGAACTGGATGCACCCACCGGTGCCTTAAGCTTCATGAAAAGTGGATGCTGGTGCAATCAGTTTAAGCTGGATACATATGGATGGCAAAAAACGCCTGCGTGAAACCAACCTAATTCTATGACTTAGTTACAAAAAAAGGCAATTCAGGGGATCTCAAAGTTGTAAAGATAATGGTTGGATTATTGATAGCAAAATTATTACAAAATAATATATGGAAAGTGACAGTTTAGATCTAGTACTGGTATAAGTGGCGCACCCAGAAATTTCCCAAGGTAGGGGTCCAAGAAACACACACCGGCCCTGAAAGGGGGGTGTCACCCCCCAGCGGGGTTCCGAGGGCAAAGCCCCCGGTGGGGTGGTTTGGGGGAGCGAAGCCCCCTAAAAGCAGCCTCTTTGTGGGCCCTTGGGTGCTGTGTAATTGTTCCTGTCTCCTGACATAGGGGCCAGCTCCTTGTGTACTGCACCACTTCTCAGGGCCGTCCAAAGGGGGGGGTCCAGACACGTAGGCCCCCCCCCCTTGGGTGCGCCTATGACTGGTATACCTGTGCTGTGTAAATGTTTTAGGAGTTGTCTCATCAGACACATCCCTTTTCATGTTCTCACTGATCGCTGTAGGTCCTGCTCCTGGCTTTCCTGTCAGACCACTCATACTGCTGTAGGAAGCCTGATGATGGGCAAATTCATGAGAAAAATTGTTTGGCAGACAGTTATCTCTCTTGACGTGGCCAAGCATTCATGTGTTCTCCTTGGGGACACTGGAGAAAGCCTGTGGTAGACACCGGAGCCCAAGAGGATCGAGCATTGCAATGTCAAGTACCTCATCCTTCTCTCTCTTGATCTCCTTCACTAGGAAGTCATCATAGACAGCCAGGGTCAAACTGAGGTAGAAAGGCCCACCAATAACATTGCCTCTGGGACCCACTATCTATCTTCTATATCCTACTATATAATCGCCTTATCGTGTCTGTCTGTCTCTCTGTAACAGAAATCTCGCGTCACTGATTGGTCTACCGCGCTCAACGGCGACCAATCAGCAACAGGCGCAGTCCGGCCGTGAATTGGTGCGGGATTTGAACTACGCACACCACCTCCACCGTTGGGAGATCAGCGGCGCTAGCCGCTGATCTCCCGACGGTAACCGCAGGTCTTCTCCTGCCGCACGGCATCAGCCGATCATCTGTTCGCAGCGGAAGTACCCTGACCGGCGCTAGCGATCTCGCTCAGTGTGACACACAGCAGCGACAAGGCCCCTGCTATGAAATCGCTGATCCTGTCACAGAGGTCAGCGGCGACGGAGCCAAGAGATGACCGGCGCTAGCGATCTTGCTCAGTGTGACAATCTTCTCACCAGCGACCACGTACTGATGCTCCAGCGATCCCTACCAGGTCGCATCGTTTGTCGGGATCGCTGGAGCGTCGCCAATTGTGACGGTACCTTATTGAACTCTGGTGAGGTGTGACACGTGCAGATATATTGAACGAAGCCTCGTCGCTGATTGGGGAAAATCCTATGTATTCATTGCATTATTTTTAAATCTTTATAAACAAACTACATATATATTCTAGAATACCCAATGCATTAGAATCTGACCACCATCTAGTAATATAATAAACTGATTGATTTATTAAATGAGATATTGCCACTATCCCTACGTAATGAGTCAAATGAATTGTGCCAATGTGGCGCCCCATGTAGTCAGGCGTCATAGAGGGGTATTGCACCTGTAAAAGAGGTGTAATTGCCCCAGCTGCAAGTGGACCGTAGGTTGGTGGGTGGGCCCCATTCCTGCACTCCCACATTAGCTGAGCTGTGGGAGGTTACCCGGGAGGGGATATATTGACCTCTATGGGGAACAAGAGTGGCCAGTTGGAGGAGGAGGAGAGGAGTTAGGACGGTTGGAATAGAGTGATGAACGAGGCGGAAGGGTTACCCGGACGGTTTCAAGATGATCTGGAGGAAAGGAGAAAGAGGGTCTTGAGGAGACCCTGAAAGAGGATGCCCTATGAGCGGAGTCTGGGCCCTAGAGAGAAAAGGAGAACCCCAGCGTGGAACGACCATACTCCAGGGGACTCTCCAGTCCACCACGGGAACGCCGGGCCCGAGGATCCGGCCAAGGTTTATCTTTGCAGTTGGCAACCGGCTGCTGTGGTTCATATATCGCCACAGCAGCCGGCCAGACGGAGCGGTCTGCCTGCTTCCTCACCGCGAGGGAGAGGACCCCCAATACTACCTACACGGAGCCATTGGGTATAGACTCATCCTAGATGGGGAAGACTAAGGTACACCACAGGTCCCACCATACCACCTGGGATCCACTTTCAGCCACCCTTAGAGCTACCTGTTATTTTAATATCTGATGCTGAACTGTGAACTTTGTATGACGCTGCTAAAGGTTTACAGTAAAGTACCCGGGAGAAAGTGACTTTGCCTGTGTGTGGTTTTCTACATCATCCTGTCCTTTACACTACGCTGCACCGGAGGGCCAGCTCCACCTGTAGGAAGCTTCGCCATCTCAGCCGCATTACCATCTACCTCCGGATGACTGTGGCAGCGCTGGTGACCCATCACCAGGTACTACAGGTGGCGTCACATGACAAACTCTAATCCCCTGTATAGAACCCCCTTTTTGAAGTGTCACCCAGGCCACGGGCTCAGGCGCTGCCACCCGTGACATCCCCCGTGGGAAGCATCCCACGGAGCCTGATACCCGAGTACCCTAGGGCCTGGGGCTCGACACCATCTACTGCCCATATAGGGTAGTATGGGTCCACCGGGAGATTTACCTGCTCTCTGTGAGCCTGTACACAGCACATGGTCAGCTGATCCCACCAAAATTAGGAAGACTTTCTGATGAGTTGGTGCAACACACAAAGCTCCCGGATGTGTGCTTTACAACAGCGCACAGGAAACGTGTCTTAAAACATTTCTTGTGCACTGTCCAAAAGCACACATCCTGTGGCTTTGTGTGTGGTGGGCTGCTAAGGTAAACAGCGGGTTACTATGGGGCTCCATTGCCTGGCAGTGCATAGCGTTAACGCTATGCGCTGCGACAGAAATGTCTACGTTTTCAGCGCTTGCGTCAGGCTAGGGTCACAGCGCAAGTGTGACCCTAACCTTAGTCTAGTTTCAGACTAGCGTAGGTTTTACCTGCATCCCCTGGATTCCCCATGCCCCCGATGCTCCGATATCGGTATTATTACTGATCTGTTTCACGGTGCAGGAGCAGAGAGTTTCTTTTGGCTCTGTACCTATATCCGCGGGACCTGGGGCCAAATGACACACCCTTGGGCGTGTCATTTCAAACTGCGTTCTGGGCATGCACAGCTCCAAAACCCGGGTCCGAGGGTCTGGATAAACGGAATCCTGAGTCTGCTGGATCCAGGTTTTATTGGGTACATTGCGATTTTACCCGTGGTGTCCCAGATCTGGGTGCTTCCAGGTTTTGTCACGGAAACCAAAAATGCATCAAGATGCGTTTTTGGTCTCAGTGAAAAAAACAGGAACACCCGGATCCGGGACAAAAGTAAAGAACTGGATGCACATACAAGTTCATCCGGCCCCATTGAAAGTCAGGTCTCTGAAAACTCATGCGGGTGGATCTAGTTGAAACCGGATTCACACGGATGGTGTGAAACCAGCCTTAAGCCAGGGTTACACGCTTCAATGTGTCGGCGAACCGACCAATGATCCGACTTGACCTACATCGCTGGAACAACGTTCAATGATCACTAGTGAGTTGTCACACGTACAGATATCAAGAACAACGCAGCAATGATTCTGCGACAAGCGAACGATACTTGCGGTTGTGTGAATGCCTACGTCCTCCAGTTCTGAATAGGCGAAGTCGTTAACAACATCGTTATCAAGGTGTTGAGCGAACGATGAACGACTGATTTATGGTCCGGTTCATAAACCTCAACGATCAGCCGACTTATCGTTGGTTGATTCTGCGTGTCATACGCAACAATGTCGTTGCTCTGCCCCAAAACCCGTAACGTACCAATGATATCGTTAACGATATCATAGCGTGTAACGGGCCCTTTAGAGATATCTGTAGTCAGCTGATGTTCCTTCTTAAATTATTATATCTATGTTATTATACCTAAAGTGATGGTATAACTACAGAAGAGAAGTCTAGCACTCAGGAGTACTTAGTGTTATTTCGGGACAAGCATCTTCATCATCGAGTCACATATTATTGGGAGCGAACATTGGGAGCTGTTTACATAATGTCACGGGTGGCACGGATGACAGGGTAGAGGCCACGCGCAGACGGTCCCAGCGTTTGGCCAATCAGCCATAAGGTTTGAGGACGGTCCGTCTTTCAGGGGCATTTACCTTCTGTGTAGATAAAGAGAAGGTATGATAAGATCTCCCTATCATGGGAGGACGGCTGGGAAGGTCTTGTGCTCGGTCTGGTTTCTACACCAGTATTCTGGGTCTCTAGGACCCAGCAGGTTCTTCCCTCCTTTATAAGGAGTTTCATTGCCCTCCCTCGGTGCAGGTGATATTTCCTTGTGGACTCATTATCCTTGCTCCAAGCAGAAGCTGAGATTGTGGAGGTTGCTGTGCTCTGCTGCAAGATAAGTGTTTTCTTTCCCCATTGTCTGTTTTCCTTGTGTTGTCTTTAGTTGTTAGTGGAGGGGTCTAGTGAACCTCCCCATCTGATCCTTAGATAAGGTAGTGCTAGGATCAGAGAGGGACGAGGTTCGTGGTCGGCGACAGTTGAGGAAACTGTATAGGGACGTCAGGGCAGACAGGGTCAGCCCCAGGAAGACTAGGGGTCACCCTCTCCCTCTTGTGCCCATAGCTTTAGGGACTCCTTATCCCCCCCCCCCGTCGTTGTCCTACGCTGGGTGTCTCTCCCGCTCCCAGCGTGACACATAATCCCTCATATTATTTTGCAGAAAATTAACTTCTTGACTTGGTACACTTTTTGGATGAATATATTTGGAGCATAAAGGAGCATAATTTATTCCTGATTTTTTTTTTTACATTTGATAATAGCTTTTTTCTTTCATTGTAAGATTTTTCAGCAATTATTCTCATACCATATCTCAATCGATGTCCCTACCTCCCTGGCTTATTTCTTTTGACCACACTTGGCATTTACATGATTTTCTGACACACTGTTTTTTTCTTTTTAATGAGATTCATTAGTTTACTGAATAGTATTTGCAAGATATTCCAATGAGGATTACAAAAACAGATGTCGCACTGCTTGCTGATGATGATACATTCATCACTATGTAAATTCTGGTTACGGAGACTGCAGAATTGTATCACAGACAGCAGCATTGCCCCCTGTACAATGCCCATGTGTCCCTTGTCTTGTAAAGGCATTCTGCAACTCATTTGCCCTAATGAGAGGATTGGGAAAGGGTGAAGAGAGTTTGATGGTATGTAATGGTCAAATGACATTCACAAATTTACCTATATTGGGGGCAATGCTTTTATTAACCTAATCGCAGACCAATAGAGTAAGCCACTTGGATGTTTGAAGAACTCAAATGCATAAGAGTATGTAACAAAATCTCATAAACCTTTTACCAACATTTTTCATTTTGAACTGGACACACAATGTAACAAAGGCTGTAGAGTGGAATAAAATATATACAGTATATACTTTTTGTTTTTTTCAATTTAATTTATCCTTATCCTTTGTGAAGGTATTATTAATCAAAGTATTTGGCACTTAATGAGTTACCTTTGGTTATGTCTAAGTGGGTGTTATCATAGAGTTTTCACTGGGGGTGTGTCCTTCTTCTCCCTGTATTATACTGACCAATCATAAGCAAGCAGCAACACACTAGAGAAAGAACACTCCCCCCAATCGCTTCAATCAAATCAATACTTGGTGCAACTACTCTTTGCCTTCAAAGCAACATCAATTCTTCTTGATACATGAGCGCGCAGTTTTTGAAGGAACTCGGCAGGGAAGTTATCCTAAACATCTTGGAGAATTAACCACAGATCTGTTTATGAGGCTTGTGCAAATCTTTCTGACTCTTTATGTAATCCCAGATGCACTCGAAGGTGTTGAGGTCAGGGCTCTGTGGGGCCAGGTCATCACTTCCAAGACTCATTGCTCTTTTTTTAGGCTGATGAAAGATATTAATGATATTGGCTGTATGTTTGGGATGGTTGTCCTGTTGCAGAATAGATTTGTAGACAATCAGACATCTCCCTGATGGTATTGCATGATGGATGAGTATCTCTCTGTATTTTGTAGCACTGGGGACACCATTAATCCTTACCAAATCCCTTAACTCTATTTTCTGGAATTCAGCCCCAAACCTACAAGACCTCCTACTATGCTTTATTGTTGCCTTCAGACACTTATTATTGCACTTTTCAGTTTTGAACAAATGGCCTTTTGGCTACAATTCTTCCATGAGACCATTTCTGACAAAACGTTTCTAAATAGTACAACTGATGGCACAGTTGGACATCTTCCGTATTGGAATGTTACTATGATATTGTCTTTCATCTGCTGCGATAGGTTTCCTTGGACCACTATGTCAATGGTATTCAACATTGTTGATTTCTTGGTGCTTCTTCAACAGAGATTAAACGGCACATCTTAGGGCCTTGTTACACGTAGTGACGCACCAGCGATCCCGACAACGATCCGACCTGGCCGGGATCGCTGGTGCGTCGCTACGTGGTCGCTGGTGAGATGTTAGACAGGCAAACTTACCAGCGATCCCCATTTTGAAGCCAACACCCGCCGATGGGATCTGTCAAGTTCTCGGCCGCACAATGGGGATCACTGGTCGTTGCCCCTGTCACATACCACGATTCAGCATGCCCAGTGGGAGTTAGCCGATCGAAAAATGGTCCAGGCCATTCGTTAATGATCAGCAATTTCACAGCGGGGGGCCAATCGCTGCTAAGTGTCATACACAGCGAGATCACTGGCGAGGTTGCTGCTACGTCACAAAACCTGTGATGTTCCAGCGGTATCACTAGCGATATCGCTGTGTGTGAAGTACCCCTTAAAACCCTTGCTGATGCAGTATAACTACCTTGTGTCTTCTCACTTTACTTAGTCTTACCATGTCTTATGACAATGTGACAGCAAGAGAGGTCTTGAGCTTTGTGGGGAGCCAGCAGACAAGGGGTTAACAGTGATTGTGACTGAGCTGTATGGAGCCAGATGACAAAACAGAGATGATTAGAAAGAGGAGTTTACATTCTGACATTGCTCAGCTCCGTGCTGTAATCTGATACATTGTTTCCTCATTAGCTTCAGTCAGCAATGTAAGCCATGCCCCTTTTCCTTATATGGATACATGCCCCGTATTCACAGTGAAGATGGATCTGACTGATAATGAACATATGTCTGCTTCACACACACTGTACTGGAGACTCCATGTGGAAGGTTTATGAATGGTAACCAACCAGAATTTTCTAATGCAGTAAAGATTTGAAAGTTTATTAAAATTACATTCTTTAAATAAAAATGTGAAAGGTGGCTAAACTTGAAACTTCATCGGTGCCAATAACGATGAGCAGGACTGTACTTGTGTGGTGTCTATATCAGGGCACATACTGTATATAACATAGCATGGAATGGAGTATGTCTCATTTTTATATTACTGGTAGATTCCTTATGTGAATAGTCGAGAAAAAATGTATCAGTCATTTGTACGCATATACTAGCAAACATAACAAAGATAAACTTTAAGAGGAGTTGGAGTTGTTTAGATATATTGTTGTCTGTGTCTGGAGCCACTACCAATCTGATAACGGAAAAAAAAAGATTTCTATATTTGATATGGAGCGTTTTTGTGCTCAGCTTTATTCAGTTTATTTCTTTGTTCTTTTTCTAAAGCATTGTATGAACAATGGTGTAAAGGTCACAGACTGTTCACGTGAGGCTTTGTTATTGCATTTCTGTAGAAATCCCATCTACAATGCTCCAGTGACGCCTGGAGCAGGAAAGGTCGGACTGATTGGGTGCACGGGTGTCTCATAAAGCCACAATATATACAGTTATTAGGGGCTCATATAATGCAGATCTGGAAAGCATAGCATTTGTGACCTGATTTTCGTTATAATTGGTTAATGTATCATGTTCACGTAGGAGCTTTTTCTAGATGTTACAATGTTCAGCACCGTAGACGATGACGATGGTGATGGTCATCTTATAGATGGGAAAATATTAGAATCTGAGAGTCCTCAGTGGTTGATACCTTTTAATGGCTAACTTAAAAGATGGTAAGCATAGCAAGCTTTCGGGACACTATGGCCCCTTCGTCAGGCTAAAATGACACAGATTCTGAAGACACATACATATATATATACTATACTTAAACAGGATAAGATGGTGCAGTAAATACGACAGGTGACATAAAGCAGAGTCAGGCTGGGGGGGAGGAGCTGGAAAAGTGAAAACAAAATTCTAAGGTAAGAGGTAGAAGTGTCAAACGTTCATAGTCCTTTAACTTGAGTCTGTTGCAAGAAGTGATATCCCCAAATGCCCTTTCATTTTACCAATGAGCAAGGCATCCGGCTTCCAAACCTCAGCCTTTATTTTTGATTTTAGTTTTATTTTTCATTTTTATTCTTACATTTTTCAGGCGACGGCACCCTTCAGGGTACTCTCCCTTTACAAAGTGATCGTGCAGGGATAACCCACCATACGCAGTGCCCGAGTTTCATTTAAGGGAGACGGATCCCTCAAGGGCTCTGATCTCCACATTCATCACCAGAAGGTATCGCAGGATTCTTATGAAGGTTCTAACTAAAGTACAGTGGTAGCGTCGCCAATGTTTCTAATGTCCACAAATACACAAGGTAACCTACTGTCTTCCTCTAGCTCAGTTAGATCCAGGTCTTCACCTTGGGTTAGTCAGACCTAGACCCTAGATCACCACCTACCGCATAGTAGGCGGTTACTCTTGCGTAACCGTGATCGGGCCTCAGTTCTCTGCTGGGCGGGCAACCCCTACCCTTGCCTTATCCCCCTCAAATAACTCTATACGCTACCACTCGTGCAGTCTACCTCGACCTAGGTTACGACCTTAGGGCATACGTCAGCATGCAGTGCCCTCAATGAGGTTCCGCCTAACACTCTTACACTCAGTTTGAACATTGGCCGTTTAAATTCAACGAAAGCATGCATCTATCACCGTACTTAAAAATCTTCTCCCAGTGGTGCAAAGATCATGACTAAGGCTGGGGTCACAGTAGCATTTTTTACAAGCTTTTTTGGAGACCTGTGTTTTCAAAAACGCATGTAAAAATGCACCCATAGGCCCCCATGTTAAAAAACGCATGCCCTAATAGCAAAAACGCATGTGTGACTGTACCATGCGTTTTTGGTGCATTTCCAAAAACGCATGCGTTTTTTAATATGGGGCCCTATGGGAAACGCATGCAAAAACGCATGTACAATTAGTGCCATTCAAAAACGCATGCGTTTTCCATAGGAGCTCATGTTAAATAAACGCAAGCGTTTTAGAAAACGCATGCGTTTTTTTAACATGGGCTCCTATGGAAAACGCATGCGTTTTTGAATGGCACTAAATGGTACTAATTGTACATGCGTTTTTGCATGCGTTTTCCATAGGGGCCCATGTTAAACAACGCATGCGTTTTTCAAAACGCACAAAAAAATAGTTCATGCACTATTTTTTGGTGCAGATTTAAAAACGCAGCCAAAAACGCAGGGAGCCATCACACACCTTAAAAAACTCATGCGGACATGTAAAAATGCATGGTAAAACGCATGAGTTTTTAAAAGCCACTAAAAAAACGCATGCCAACTGTGACCCCAGCCTTATACCAGCTTTGTTTCTCTATTCCAACTATCCTAGAATTCCTACAAACAAACCTAGACTCTGGCCTGGCTCTCAGTTCTCTCAAAGGCTAGATCTCCATCCTATCAGTATTATTCCAACGCAGGATCGCAACAAGGCCTCAAGTTAAAATTTTCATTCAGGGAGTCACTCACACCCTGTCTGTGTGTTCTACTGTGATGTGCAGGCATTGCCCTCCCCCCTCTCTATCACTCACAGAATACAAATCCTTAGTCCTGCCTTCAGTTTCAGTTTCACAGCAGCACAGACAGAGAGAGGCTGGATCCTTGAGGCTGGTAAACAACACCCCCCTGGTGACTGAAGAATATAGCCCCTGCTAATTCTAATCACTAATGAGTGAGTATTAAAACGTTTTTATGCACTTTCACAGGATGCTTTTAGGAGACAAAAGGAGTGTGAGATTAGTGATAGGATGCTGCAGGGACATGTTTTGATAGCTTAGGAGGCGTTTTGCAGGTGACAGGATCCCTTTAAGTATAGTATATATGTTTGTGTTTTCAGAATCTGTGTCATTATCAGCCTGACGAAGGGGTCATAGTGTCCCGAAAGCTTGCTATGTTTACCATCTTTTCAGTTAGCCATTAAAAGGTATCAACCACTGAGGATTCTCAGATTGCAATATATTTTTGTAAAAATACATAAATCCATGCGACACATTCATTCCTGCTCTGAATGTATCGAAGGTCATCATGAGTTTATATTTCCAGACTCTCCTGATTATTTGGGATTTGAAATAACTTTTTTCCATTATGGTGTGATCAGGGCTACAGAAATGTTTAGGCACAGGTAGATCTCTTCATTTTTTTTTAATTGTGTGGCGATGAGAGTTCATCCTACCGTAGTTCTGAGTTGTTGTGCCGTCTCCACTACATACAGATTCCTACTTGCACATTTGGTACATATAAGTAAGTACACCACATTAGTTGTGGTGCAGATGAAGGTACCTGGGATCTTGTAGTCCTGATCTGTGCTGGGAGTCTTTATCTTGTCCATTGTCACTATAATATTTTTTGGCTAACATGGTACAAACATTTTTTACCCTTTAGATGGGGAAATAATATCCCCCATTTTTTCAATCAATGGGGATCCCAGTACTTGACCCCCACTAATCTACTATTTATCACCTTTCCAGTGCAGTGGTGATGAATACTACTTGCTGAACACCTCTTTATAGGGATTGTCTAGTCTAAAACTGATAATTCTGCAGTCGCTTTATGTGACCGCAGATTTACCAATCCTCCCAGCACCCGCACTGTGTGCTATGAGGATTCACTGTTTCTAAACTGGGAAAGGACTGCAACTATGCAATATACCTGTAACCCATCAACAACACGACTAGTGGCCATGGCCTCAATATAAGTTTATGGAGTAAGGACACGCCCCTTTGACAATGTTATTTATACAATGGTATTTTAACAGTTTCTAAATATTTTGACAAGAGGAGTGTTTAGATCCCTACATACTGCCCTGCTAAGGACACCATTGTCTTAAGCACTTCTGCATGTGCCCTGTCCTGTCTGACTGGTCCTAAATCAATCACACAGTTATCTCCATCAACATGAATGGGAAACTGTCACCGGAATAATGTTACCCCATCTGAGAGTAACATAATGTAGGGGCAGGTGGCTGATTCCATCGATGTGTCACTTACAGAACTGCTTGGCATCATTTGTACATTATCAGATCTACCAGTTCTATAGAGGACTACATTGCATGAGACAACTAGTCCTCTAGTGATAATCTCCTGGTGACAAAACGTTACCTTTATCAAAACTACAGCACTCCATGCAGTAAGTGACACATTGCTGGAATCAGGGTCTCTGTCTCCATTTGGTGCAAAATCTGATGACAGATTCCTTTAAGATGTAAGGGCATCCTCTATCTATATGATCTATTAGGGCGTAAGAACATTATGGAGAAAAGCAGCTAACCTACAGTATGACTCGGCTTATGGATGCATTGCCTGGATACTTCAGATATTGGAGTGACTCCACCACCTATTACTGTTCTCTAAAGTTAATATTCAGATCTACAGCTTGTATCTAATGTTAGTAAATGTCAGTAAGAGGTAACAGCCTGGAGGTCTGCCATTAGATGTCTTGCTCATATATCTTCTTGTTTCAGAATGAAGTTGAGCTGGGGGAGCTGCTTCTGTCTCTTAATTACCTGCCAAGTGCTGGAAGATTGAACGTGGATATAATCCGAGCAAAACAGCTTCTTCAGACTGATATGAGCCAGGGATCTGGTAAGACTTGGACTGGCTGATGTCTTTTATCTTAAAGGGCTCGATCAATCTTTATGCTGTCCATATGCAAACTGATCATGTGAATGTAGCCTTAGAGAAAGTAGGGCCCTGGGCAAAATGAAATGTAGGGCCCCAAATGCTAAGATATTGCACCATCACGCAGCAGTCTTGAGAAAACTATATATAACCAGTGATGGAGGCTAAAGGGTGACCCCAGGTAAAATGTATTTTATCTCTAAAAGAGGGGAAAGCTGCTACAGGTTCAAAGATTCCATTAAAGGGAATCTGTCAGCAGGATTTTCCTGTGTAAGGTGAGGACAGCATGCTTTAAGGGTTAAGAAACAACAATTAACTATGTCTCTCTTATCAGTGTGTGTGCTGTTGCTTACATAAACTACAGGCTTTATCACCTGGTGATTACCATTACTAGACTAATTTGTTCTGTATGGCAGTCGGACACACCCCCTGCTCTGATCGGCACCTCGCTCTCAATGTACGATCTCTATAGAGGGCCTAGTGTGGACGGGGGCAGCTCTCCAGTTCTGCTGTGTTTTTAACACTAAATTCTTTGATTGTGTGAAAATGGCTTCAGCCAGTAATCTGTGTAAAACATTGTTGGATTCAGGGTCTCTTTGCCTACATCATGTTGCTGTCAGATGACGTAGTAAAAACCTGCCGACAGATTCCCTTTAAAGGGACCCTGAATCCAGTGATGTTTCACTTAGTTTACTGGGTGAAGCAGTTTTTAACACAATCAAAGTTTTTAGATTTAGCAACACAGCTGAGCCGAGAAAATATGTTCAGTCTACTGTGTACACACACACATATACATATACACACACTATATACTCAGGTACAGAGACGCCTTAGGGGATGGTGTGCACAGAGCAGGCAGAGCTTTATTGGGCAGGGAGCATAAGCATAGAACATCAAATATGAATCTTATTCCTTAGAGTCCACAATGAGTCCACATCAAAGGGAACAGATTTGGGGTGCTACCCGGTATTCCGATGCCAGAGAAAAGACAGAAATAATCTTTGGATGAGTTCAATGGATCCAGCAGGTTAGGGACACAACACAATCCCACGTGGCTAACAATCCACACACAGGCATCAGGATCTGGCCACAGCCTCAGCTCCCAATCCTTGGAAAGTTACCACACAACTGAGTTGCCCAAAACATGAGTCTATTGTTCTCTCTCCTTTGATTAGCCTCTGGATGGGTGAAGGGCTCACACACCCTTTGAACATTTGACTACAGGCTGAAGTTTCTTGAACCTCCAGGCTGCATCCTGTCTACAGGTTTGTGCACTAGAGGAGTCCCTGCAGAGAGGAACGAAGGCAGAATCCCCCACTAGATGCAACACAAGAGGTGTTTACCTAGACCTGATTATATTACAGTCCATGAAGACAGTTTGGGGGAGGGACACACTGTTACAGATGGGGGCCTTGGGGAATTGCCCAGTCGCCCTCCACCTTATTCTGGCCTTGGCATTAGGCCACATTCACACATCAGTACTTGGTCAGTGTTTTATATTAGTATTTATAAGCAAAAATCCGGTGTGGAACAATCAGAGCAAAAGTAAGATAGAAACATGTGCATCACTTCTGCAGAAAACTGATGTGGATTACTGATCAAAATAGTGCTGTGTGAACATGGCCTAGTATATGGACAGCACACTGACCAATACAATAAATATGGTGGTTCACAAGAAAGTCTTTACATGTGGATTGATGTCCTGTGTGTTAAAAATTGCTCTATTTTGATTCGTATTTCGGATTAGACCCATTATAATTCTTCGTATCACTTACGGGTCACCAGCCTTACAGCATCTGTTTTTTTATGGATTACATTTGTAATAGAAAAACTGACATCTGAATGAGCCCTTTAGGCTGGCTTCACACCGCGGTAGAATCATGTCCGGGGCTGTCCAGGGTGAACCTGACAGCCCCGGACCTGATTTTGTCCTAATGCAGCCTATGGGGCCGGATGGAGCCAGAAGGTAGCTATGTGCCATCCGCTTTCCATCTGTCCGGGTGGATCTGGGACAATTCAGATTTTTCTCTCGGACACAAAAAACTTTGCTTGCTTTGCCGGCCAAATTGGATCCTCCCGGATCCTCCTGGATTCGGAGCGATCCGGCGCCCCGTAACATGGGAGTCTATGGCGCCGGATTGCCCCTGATCTGGGATAATCCGGGATCTGGACACCGCAGCTGCACTTCAGCATGAGCTACGCTGAACTTCAGCACCAGGGAGCTGTCCCCTGTGAAGTGGTTCAGCACCATTTCAGCAGGGGACAGCTCCCTCAGCTGCACTCCTCAGAATCCGGCTGCAAACAGGACATGAGGGCATATTAACCCTCCGGTTCTATTTGTCCGGAGCTGTCAGGCTATGTCCGGTGCCTCCTGCAAAGCAGACAGGGCAAATAACGTGGTGTGAAGCCAGCCTTAAAGGGAATCTGTCAGGTCAAAAATTCATATGTAATTGATAAAATGTTCTAATTCCTCTCTCAAAGGCCTCTATATTGATGTCTCTCTATTATTTATATTTTCCTCCTATCCTCTGAAAACTGCAAAATAAAAGATTCCATCTGTCAATCACAGTGAGATCTCTCCTGCCCACTCCCCGAGGAATGAATATTCATGCATCACTACACTGCCCTGCCCTCCTCTGGTCTGTCTGTTGTGTGATTTATTGCACTTTTACTGAGTCTACAGGCAGAACTGAAAAGAGGGGGGAGGAGGTGTGTGATCTTAGCTGCAGCTCTGAGCTCTTCATGTCATAGTGTGTATCTGAGGCATGTGTGTAGTGTGTGCAGCCTGAGATATTTCTATATGATTATAAGACCATTGGATCATTTGCTCAGCAGATACACACATTACATGTATGCAGGAAAACCAACATTCATATAATAGAAATCTCTTACAAAACCATACATTGCAGGAGAAAACACATCCTCCCTCCAGAGCACAGAGCGGAGGGACAGTACACCAGCTTGGATAGGCGTGGATATGTAAATAACACTTATACAGCAGCCAGACTATTTGGCTGTGAATTTAATGGAGAGAACTAATCTACCAGCTGCCTGCAAGGTCCAAAAATGCTTATAGCATGGGAACTAGAAAGGGTAGAATAATGATTTTACATGTGTTAAAAGGTCTGCCAGGCACTGTTCAAGGGCAATAATAGTATCATAGTGAAAAATGACCTGACAGTGTCCCTTTAAATGATGGTAGGAGCACTGAGCCAACTAAAGAGGCAGTCACCACCTCCAAATATTTGCTACAGAGAAACTAAAAACTGGCAGAAGGAAGCAGGTGTGAACAGGTGCAAACTGCAGTGACTGCAGTAATTACAAATGGAAAAGTGCAACATTAATCCATATAGTTATTGTTCTAAAATTATGATGAGGCTATGCTTTATTTTTGGACAGATCCATTTGTGAAAATCCAGTTGGTTCATGGGTTAAAGTTAGCAAAAACCAAAAAGACATCATGCATGAGAGGCACCATCGACCCTTTTTACAATGAGTCCTTCAGTTTCAAGGTTCCTCAAGAAGAGCTTGAGAATGCCAGCCTAGTATTTACAGGTAAGTGGAAGTATTCAATTAATAACATACATTATCCTAAAAAGGGGACACCATGCCCTGATCCACTCCACTGTTTTAAAAGCATTATGAGGCTCATTGTGTATATTTTATAACAGTGCCACCCCTGTCCATAGGTTACATGTGGTATTGCAGCTTAGTCTCATCAACTTTGATTTGACTAAACTGCAATTCCAGACTGAGCCTGGGGACAAGAGTGGAGCTCTTTCTGAAATAAAAGAAATACAGTTTTTTTTTCTAAGCTGATATAATGCATTTTATGTACAGAACTGTACTGTGGCCAACAATACTACAACATGCTGCCTACAGGCTACATCCTGCAACCACAGCCATATATAAAATGATATTGCATGACCTATAGCGGAGACCACAACCAAGAGGAAAGTAGTGTCAGTACTGGATAATTATCTTTACCTACTAGTGATGAGGTTAAACAGCACCAGACGGCAGAGGGCAATTGCTTCTGGCCTTGACATGACAGATTGCAGGTTCTTGCCGCTTTCATGTGTCAATCAACAGCAAAACCCTTAGGTAATACTGAGGCCTTTCATCACAGAAAGCGGCACATATGTCATTATGTGCACAGCATATCCCACCAATATATATATATGTATAAAGTAAATATATATTCTGGTGTTAGTCAACTAATACGGTACTATAATCCATCACAAAGAATTGTAAGCTACTAGTTACAATGCGGTTTCTTTCTTCTGCATCACTTATTTTTCTTTGTAAAGATATTGCATTGGATCTGATTATCAGATGTGAGCTCTTGGGCGTCAGTGTTCCTCCCAGTCACCTCTCTTTTTTTCTTATTTATCCTCCTCACCTATCAAAAGCAGTTACTTTTTTTATTTCTCGGTCAATAAACTTATGCTTTGGCTTTCTTCCGCTTCTTCTTTCTCTACTTCCTCTTCTTCCCCTACCTCCTTCTCCTCTTCCTCTTCCTCCTCCCCTCATCCTCTTCTTCCTCTCCCTCTTCTTCTTCCTCTTATTCTTCTTCCTCTCTTCCTCCTCGTCTTACTTCTCCTCTTCCTCCTCCTTTACCTCCTCTTCCTCTTTTGATCGTCTCCTCTTCCTCCTCTTCTTCTTCCTCTTTGCCTTCTTCCTTTTCTTTTTCTTCTTCTTTCTCCTCTTCTTCTTCTTCTTCTTCTTCCTCAATCTTCCTCTTCTTCTCCTCTTCCTCCTCCTCTTCCTCCTCCTCTTCTCCCTCTTCTTATTCCTCTTCTTCTTCCCTTTCTTCATCCTCTTCTTCTTCCTCCTCTTCCTCCTCCTCTTCCTCCTCCTCCTCTCCCTCCTCTTATTCCTCTTCTTTTTATTCTCCTTCTTCCTCTTCTTCTTCCTCCTCTTCCTCCTCCTCTTCCTCCTCCTCCTCTCCCTCTCCTTATTCCTCTTCTTTTTATTCTCCTTCTTCCTCTTCTTCTACTCCTCTTCCTCCTCCTCTTCCTTCTCCTCTTCCTCCTTCTTTACCTCCTCTTCCACTTCTTCATCTTATTCCTCTTCTTCTTCCTTTTATTTTTCTTCTTCCTCCTCTTCTTCTTCTACTTCTTCTTCCTCCTCTTTCTTCCTCCTCCACTTCTCCCACCTCTTATTCCTCTTCTTTTTCTTCTTCTTCCTCCTCATCTTCTTTCTCCTTTTCCTCCTCCTCTCCCTTCTCTTCTTCTTCCCCTTCTTCTATCTCTTCTTCTTCTTCCTCCTCCTCACAGCAATTTTACTATTTCAATTCTTTTTTCCACTTCAACATTCACCTTATGGGATTAATATTTGATATTTTATTACTTCGGACAGTTCTAGTTATGAAGTGACACCAGATATGTTCATTCTTTTCTAATTTTTTAGATTTTATTTTCCATTCCTAGAAGATGACGTAATACGAACTTATCTATTTTGTTAACTTCTGTAACTTTTTTTTTACTTAGTTTAGTAGTCCTTCTAGGAGACTTTAAAGAGGTTTTCCACTACTAATGTGACACCCTTTCCTTTGCTCTTATAAGGCTGCCTTCAGACTTGCAGATGCATCTGCAGCGTTTTGCAGATGCATCTGCAAGCATCTGCATGCAGACCGCGGCCCCTATGTTTATAATGGAGCGCACGGCGGTCTGCAGATGCTTGCAGACCGCCGTGCGCACCCATTCACTCCTATATGTGATCTGTGCGCAGGCGCATGCCTGCGTACAGATCACACACTCTCGTCCGCACCAGGGACGCGACATCTCGCGTCCATGGTGCGGGCGGGAGTGTATGATTTGTGCGCAGGCATCCGCGTGCGCACAGATCACTAATGGCGGGCAATGAGAGCGCACGGCGGTCTGCAAGCATCTGCAGACCGCCATGCGCTCCATTATAAACATAGGGGCCGCGGTCTGCATGCAGCTGCTTGCAGATGCATCTGCAAAACGCTGCAGATGCATCTGCAAGTCTGAAGCCAGCCTAACTAACACTTCCCAATATGCTTCTCCTACCTCCTACTACTCCTGTAAGCTTATCTCTGAGTCTCATAAATACCTATATTGTTGTTGTAGATTAGATCCTTCCGGCTGCAGACTGGATTTGGACAAACAGAGCAGGGCACGTCACTGGTGGGGGTGGGGCTGCCTCTCGGTGAGTAACAGCAGTCTAGGTACGTCACTGGTGGGGGCGGGGCTACCTCTCTGTGAGTGACAGCAGTGTGGGCACACATGCCCAGATCACACTTCACTCTCCTCTCAGCCCCCACCAGTAACATGCACAGTTCAGTTGGTCTGATTCTGGTCTCCAGATCGAAAGAATCAAAGTGACAGCATCAATTAAGGTATATAGGAGACTCAGAGGGATCAGTTTACAGGAGCAGGGAAGGTAGAAGAGGTATATTGGGAAAGTGTTAGTTAGGAAGAGTTAGGACAAAAGAAAGGGGGTCACGTTATTATTGGTAAAACTCTTTAACTTGCAGCACTTGTACACTGCAATAATGCAATATATTAGTATCTTACAAAGTTATCAATGTAATATGAAACCAAGCCCATATTGTGGACAAACTTGGCAAATGTAGGGGTCTTCAGTAGGACCCTGGCTGCCATGACACCATACCATGTGCAGAAAATGTGCCCAAACCTACTAATTTTAGCAGACTTGGTCGACTCTTCTTCGTGTATGTAGATTGGGATTACTCAGTCACATTTAGCTTCAAACATTGACTAGTTCTGACCTAAAATGATGGGTCGCTAAGCACAAACAGTCTAGATCTAGCCTTATGATCACATCTTCTCTAGTCTCATGTAATATGTCATTCGGTATGAACAGCTTCGTCGTCTTCCACCTGTCATCTTCACACTCCGATCTTCATGGCTGGAAGCAAATGTTGTGACAGGCAGGCATCTGGCAGACAGGAATGTGTCACCATGTTCAGTCTTAGGTTAAACTAGGTTATTCACATCTAACAGATGAGGCTACGGTGCAGCAGGGAGGACACCCTACGACAGTCTTTACTCTCGGTCGTGTAGACGTGTCCTGAAGGCTTCTGTGCATATTAATGACTTTGCCAAAATGATCAATAATGTCAAAGATGCCCTTTGAAGAGGACTGGTCACCAGATCAAATTGGCCAATTATTGCTATTAAAGGGAACCTGTCGCGTGGAAAAACGCTATCAACCTGCAGTTATGGAGTTAATCTGCCTGAAGGTTAATAGCATTTTGAATCTGCCGGCGCCTGCACATTATACACCGCGGCCAGGAGGAAAAAAACTTTAGTCAGGTTTCAGTCATGGGGGCGGGTCCAGTCTGGAACCGTATATAGCACTAAGATTGTATCACTGTCTTAGCTATATACAGTATATTATCAGTATCACCCGACCCAACTCTCGAGCTATCTACTTAGGGATAAAATGGTATTGATTGACCTAAAGAGCATACACTGGCACCATGGACATATCTCACTATTACACACACAAAGAAATCATTCATAACCAGTGACATAAAAACAATAGGAAACACAGTTTTGTAGGAATTCGGCAGGGAGGTTGTTCCAATCCAAACATCTTGGAGGACTAACCACTGATGTTTGGATCTGATGCTGAGATCAGGACTGTGTGGGTGCTGTATTATCACTTCCAGGAATCCGTGTTCTTCATACAAAAAAATTATATCAAAAGAATAATCGTTATTATGACCATTCTGTCTTCATACGGCATCACGTTGTAAGCAGCATATTCCCGTTTACACCGGGTGATGTTCTGCTGATAATGATGAATTTTACAGTGGCACAAAGTATCTGATGATCACCCAGTGAATGAGTGTTTTCCTTGTTCATTGAGTGATATCTAACATGTTTACACAGCCCAATAATCACTGATCCCCCAATTATCAGATTACCTGTATCTAACTTTACTATTGTGTGTGTCTCGTCCGGTTAGGACCTTTCTGGCATCTGGGATCAGAAGGTCATATCAATTAGCAGTTTGCCTGGCCTCATTGGAGTCTGCTCAGTGATGAACATGAGTGGAGTGGATTTTGTTTCATTTGGTGCTGTAGTGGTTAATCATTTCTATTAGACACTGCTGAGATTCCTTTTGCTCTAATCTCAGCTGCTGCTCTTTATTGCCACTCCCTTCTGTTATTAAAACTCTCTCTTGGCTCTCTCATGTGCCAGTTATAGTTCTTCTATGCTGACCTCCCAGGAGGCATTGTTCATGTCACAGCCGTTGAATTGCTTTTGTTGTTTCATACCCCCTTGTTTGTCACTTTCCCTATGTTGCTTTATCGTAATAGTAAGACTAGTGTCTTGCTCCCCAATTCACTCCACAGGGCTAGCCTAGGGACAACCAGGGCTTAGGCACGTGATTGCGCAGTGTCAGAAGGACCCATCTAGGAATGCTAGGGAGTGCAGGGCTCAGGCACAAATGAGTGTTAAGGGGTCACCCCTTCTCCGTCTCCCTATCATTAGGGCCGCCTTTTACCTTGACCCTTGTCGTCTTCTTACATTGGCGCCGTATGTGTGGCACCCCTGTGGGGCACCACAGGAACTCTTAGGACATGGATGGGAAGTACAGAGCAAGCAGACCCCACTTACTTACAACACCTTTCACCCCAGACCTGTAGGGGGATATCCACTGGTTGCCTTAAGCCAGTTCCCCCTATAAATACGGGTCCTGGAGGGAGAAACAACAGTGTGCAGTCACTAGAGAACTGTAAATAGCTAGGAGAGCTGACCTGGTACTGGAGCCACACTAGGCCCACACCAGCCACACCTGGAAAGTGGAAGACCCTCGCAACAGGGGTCATAGGAACAGAAGACAAATACCAAATAGGGGCAGAGGAGTCATCTTGACTCACCCTAACAAAGTCCGGTCACTGGGTCCGAGCTGCAGTAGTCATAGTGCAAGCTGTAGAGAAACCAGCACCACAACAAGGGAGTCTAGCTCCCTGGATGCCTGAAGCACCGCCAAATGAGAGCCCGGAGTCGAGAAATCGATAGTATTCCTTTAAAGGTGCCCTCAGTGCAGCAAACTCGGGTGTAACAAGTCACACCAGATAGTGCAACTCCGGTTTGGTTGGGTTTTATGCCTGCCAGACTCTACCTGAAACTACGTACACTAGGAAGCCTACACCACTGCTTGCTGTGGAACTCCTGAAGTGTCTACCTCACCCCCGGTCGAGCGTACCTGTCAACACCAGTAAAAGGTACCGAAAAGACTTTGTGTGTATGTGTCACTCCTTCCGGTCCCACAACATTGACCGCACTACCATATTCCCTCATACTCCAGTAACTGGCTCCGGGACTATTGCTCATCCTGTGGGGAGCATCCCATCTAGTTGCCGCACATCCCCCGGAGGCCTTAGCAGCGCCGATGCAATCACCGGATACCCACAGATGGCGTCACGAGACAGATAAGACTTTATTCCACATCCCCCAACCCGTCCATTTGACCACCGGGCCCCACAGCCTCAGGCACGGAACCGTGACAGTGAAGCAGCGCCTGAGATCTGAGAACCCGGCAACAGTGAGTCATATGCGGGACGCCTCCTTGCCCTGTCGTGACACATACACTCCTCAGTGAGCCATCTTTTGCCTTTAGCACCATGGCTTGTCATTGGTCAGTGTCAAAGGGTGGATGTGGCATTACAACTTCAATTGATATGGCTGTTCTCTGTGAAATGGGCGTTAAAGTATGAAGAAAAAATAAAGTTATCAAGTAGAATGAGCGACCTACAAAGAGTTGAAGGCTAAGGTGCAAGATATTTGGTGGCGGGTTTTCTTAAAATCCCTTCGGTGTGTCAACATTTTTTGTCATATGTGTCAAATTACCATTGTCAAGACGCTCTGAACATTGCTAAATGTTTTTGAGTGATCTATGGGCTCATTCACATGCAAAACTTTCAACAGAAAAACCCAAGGTGCATACACCTAACACATCAATAGACCATCCATTCTTTTGAAATACACTTCGTCTGTATGCATACACTTATCAGAAATTGATGATTACTATGTCAGACGTTTCGCCCAAGGTTAGCATCAGGGGGTTAGAGAAGTCAAACTTGGGGAAAACAGTTGATTGCCATGGTGTCTTTACCATAAGATTTGGCTTCCCAGATTGGCCAATATCTTTTATCAAATTTGAGTTGTGGGCTTGGGAATACTTCTACAGTACACAAATACTTCTAGTGAATATGTGGGCGCTGGTGTCATGGGTTTCATTTCCCTTAAAGGCATTCTGTCAGGTCATTTTTCAGTCTTATACTAATAGTACCCTTGAATAGTGCTCGGGTAGACCTTTCAGAATATGAAAAAATCATTACTGCACCCTTTGTAGATCTCTTGCTATAAGCATCTTCACACCCAGCAGGCAGCTGTAAAAGTATTTGTCCTTACTCTTGAGAGTCACAGCATGTAAATATTATTTAAATATCCACACCTATCCAAGCTGGTGTTCTGTCCTTCCCCTTTGTGCTGACTTTACACTGAATTGTAGGCTTCTGCAGGCTGCTGGGGAGGGGGAAGTGTTTTGTGCTACAACTCTTGTCGTAACATCACTACAGTCTGTGCTGTCTGTAAGAGATTTCTGTTTCTATGAGCATTTGTTTTCCTGAATACATGTATTGTGTGTATCTGCTGAGCAAGTGATCCAATGTTCTTATAATCACATAGAAATATCTCGAACTGTACACACTACACACATGCCTCAGATACACACAATGACATGATTCGGTCAGAGCTTCAGCTAAAAGCACACACCTCCTCCTCTCTCTTTTTCCTCTGGACTGTGCTTGAGCCTGAAGAGCCAACCAAACACAGTATACAAATCAGAGGAGGGTAGGACAATGTAATGATGCATGAATATTCATTCCCTGGGGAATATGCAGCAGAGAGCTCACTGTGATTGACAGATTGAATTAATCTTTTATTTTGAAGTTTACAGAGGACAGGAGGGAAGTATAAGTAATAAAAAAAATGAATAGAAAGAGCTCCACTAGAGGAATTAGAAAATGATATCAGTAATATGTGGATTTTTGACCTGACAGATTCCCTATAAGCCTTGACACATTTGCTCTGTTATAATATGGATCCTGAAGACCCCCTTGATTTATAATGAGCCTGAATAGCACAGCATGCCACACTATTCTGGTTCAATGGGTATTGTGAACAGATGCCGCCCATACTGTTACCGCACATCACCTCAATCATAACATTTCTATCATATCAGCCGTTATGATGGATACATTTCTTCGTTTTATTCTGGCTCTTTGACTCTGGCCGTGATTGTTATTTTCTTTCAAACGTTAAACTGACTTTTTTCTTTAAATCAGAAATTTCAAAGAAAAGTACAGATCATTACTATGAAGGGCCGCGCGTTGGCCGGCAATGCAAAAATCCGCTGTTTGAAAAGAGAACACCGACTGCGCCCGTACAAAAGATTCCTGGAATGAAAGCGGCTTTGCTGCGAGTGAAGTGCTCAAAGCCTCGGTGGCAGCATGAGGCACTAGAAGTAAAATGTCACTGCTTCATATTAAGGGGCTTTATTGTGTATAACCAACGGTGATTAAAGTCCCGTGTTCTGCTCCTCTTAATGCAGTTTTCTTTTCAGAATAGGAAATGCATCATGTATTTCTTGCTGTTAGCTTTCATAAATTCTGATTAAATATTTAACAGCAACCTGAGGCTTAGCTGAATTCATTATTTCATCGTTGTAAGATGTAGCTGACCTGCTTTAGTAGATTTCCGCCTGAACTCTGCGGTGTTGTATACCATTAGGATAGTACAATATGTAAAATAAATTGTCTGTGCATGTTGCATTAAAGGAGTTGTTCTGCCCATTCGGGCTAAGTAAGAGAAAGGAGCTCTAGTTTGACATGTGTTAGAACCTGTGAGATATTATATGTTAGCTTGTTATGGTGTTTAAATAAGTTTAGCACAGTCTGGCAGTATTCCTGCATATCCAGGTGTCTTCTCCTTTAAGAGCACAGTGCTTTGTAGGACCGCCCTCTCCTTCTCTGTGAGGCCAGCAGCCGTTTCAGTTCAGTACCAAACAGGATTCATGCAGCCACACGTGTTCTCTTGCTACTGCAGGCTTTACTTCTTGTGAACTCCCAACTTCCTTGCCAGGTCAATCTGGTGAGAATTATACTCCTGTCTGTATGTTAATACTTTAGAGCCTGATAGAATAGTACAGCAGTCGTTTCGCATACAGAATAGCGGCCGCTTTAGCAGAGCGGACAGGTAAACGTTTCCCTGTCCGCTCTCTGCTTAAGCGGATGCTATTCTGCTGTATGTGTGGCTGGTTACCACGATCAACATCGGGTAACCAGGGACAGCGTTGATCTGCAGCGGCGCTGCATAGCGCATATGCGCTGCTGGAAAAACTACTACGTTTTTAGCGGATGTCCGTGACATCTGCTAAAAACGGTAGTCTGACCCTGGCCTAAGAGATATCTGCTTCTCCTCAAGCCTCCATCTTAGAGTACTGTATACTGTCAGGGCTGTTGAGATGAGTACCTAGCAATTATTTATGCTTTCTATACTGTACACCATCATAGCTTTGTGAGGATAGGTGTATACACTGCTCATATATCATATCTGCAGTGTATTATCACTATTGGTGTTTATGTAATATATTTAGCTCTGATTGTATCATCTGTGTCCTTATAGTTTTACCACTCAATTACATGATTGATTGATGCATCTCACATATTGAATCATCTCATCATTACTCTCCGTTGAACAATAAACTACCAACTACAGAACCAACAGTCTGTTTATTTGGGATACAGAGAAGGTTTAGCTGTATGCTAGAACTCGCATCACATAACGCGAACGAAGGTGGCACAGGGGTTGTAAGCAAGGAGGAGAAATACAGCTCTACGGATATAAAAATCTTCTTTATTGGTAAATGTCAACATTCCAAATAACATCCATATTGACTTAGAGCAATAAAAAACACCCTTCCCATTAAAGAGGTTGTGCCTCAAACAAAGTACATTTTAATCAATAGATTTTGGAATAATAATAGGTTCCACAATTGGATGTGTAAAAAAAAGTTTTCCTGTGCTGAGATATTCCTTCATATCTGCTTTACTGTGTCCAACCATGCAGAGCTGCTCCTGGTTATGGTTGATACATGCCTCAGTTCCCGGCCAAGAGTCAGGGGGACATAAGTCGATCATGATTTGAATATACTGATGAAAGAGCAGGGGCTTGATTGTGCTCTTCTGAGGGAACACATTTCCCAGCCTGAGGTAACACATTTCCCTGCTTAAAGGCATTATCCGGGATTTAGAAAAAAAAAGGGACCTAGGCACTAACAGGCAGGTAGCTGCCACCTACTTGCCTGTTGTGCCTGGCACCGTTCACCGGCGACAAGGGAGTGGTCTGAGACTGCTCCTGTCAGTGATGTTGCTGCTTCAGCTGAGGTCATGTTAATAAAAGTGCAGCTTCTCCGCTCTGCTGACGGGCATCATAGCCAACATCATGCTGATTAACAGCTGGCTCCCCCAATCTGGTAGCTGGGAGCCGACTGTCAATTAGCATGATGCCGGCTGTCCTGAACCTTCCACAGAGCAGAGCGGAAAATGAGCTGCCGCTCTGTTTACATAGCCATGTTATCCCTGGCAGGAGCGGTCTGTGCCCACTACAGGCAGGTAGGCAGGGATGTCAACTTAACTTATTATTTTTTCTGGAAAGCTTATGAAAAAAATACGGGCAGACAGTATTTTTTAAGTACCGTACTCATTCAAAAACATTAATACATTTTTCTGATTTTAAGTGATCCATGTCTACAGCCCATAATTTTGATATGAAACATCAGCTGCAGTCACTGTATATTATAAAATAATGATAATTACCATACAAAAAACCTACCGTATATACTCGTGTATAAGCCGACCCGTGTATAAGCCGACCCCCCTACTTTTGCCCCCAAAATGTGGGAAAAACTATTGACTCGTGTATAAGCCGAGGGTGGACCCCAGCACAGGTATACAGCCCCCAGCAGTGTGGTATACAGGCCCCCCCGATGGTATACAGGCCTCCCCAGTGGTAGTATACAGCCCCCAGCAGTGTGGTATACAGCAGCCTCCCCAGTGGTATATACAGGCCCCAGCAGTGTTACAGCAGCCTTCCCAGGGTTATATACAGCAGCAGTAGCCCCAGGGGTATATACAGCAGCAGCAGCCCCAGGGTATATACAGCAGCAGCCCCATGGTATATACAGCAACAGCCCCATGGTATATACAGCAACAGCCCCATGGTATATACAGCAGCAGCCCCAGGTATATACAGCAGCAGCCCCATGATATATACAGCAGCAGCCCGAGGTATACAGGCCCCCCAGGCTATATACAGCAGCAGCCCGAGGTATACAGCCCCCCCCAGGCTATATACAGCAGCAGCCCGAGGTATACAGGTCCCCCCCAGGCTATATACAGCAGCAGCCCGAGGTATACAGGTCCCCCCAGGCTATATACAGCAGCAGCCCCATGGTATATACAGCAGCAGCCCGAGGTATACAGGCCCCCCAGGCTATATACAGCAGCAGCCCGAGGTATACAGGCCCCCCCATGGCTATATACAGCAGCAGCCCGAGGTATACAGGTCCCCCCAGGCTATATACAGCAGCAGCCCGAGGTATACAGGTCCCCCCAGGCTATATACAGCAGCAGCCCCATGGTATATACAGCAGCAGCCTGAGGTATACAGGTCCCCCCCAGGCTATATACAGCAGCAGCCCGAGGTATACAGGCCCCCCCCAGGCTATATACAGCAGCAGCCCCATGGTAATACAGCAGCAGCCGAGGTATACAGGCCCCCCCCAGGCTATATACAGCAGCAGCCCCATGGTATATACAGCAGCAGCCCCATGGTATATACAGCAAGCAGCCCCATGGTATATACAGCAAGCCCCATGATATATACAGCAGCAGCCCCATGGTATATACAAGCAGCAGCCCCATGGTATATACAGCAGCAGCCCCATGGTATATACAGCAGCAGCCCCATGATATATACAGCAGCAGCCCCATGGTATATACAGCAGCAGCCCCATGGTATATACAGCAGCACCCATGATATATACAGCAGCAGCCCCATGGTATATACAGCAGCAGCCCCATGGTATATACAGCAGCAGCCCCATGGTATATACAGCAGCAGCCCCATGATATATACAGCAGCAGCCCGAGGTATACAGGCCCCCCCAGCTCGGAAACCTGTAAAGGAAGATGATTATACTTATCGCTGTCCGGCTGCCGTCCCCGCTCTGCATCGCGCTCCTCATCTGCATCGCGCTCCTCCATCTTCCGACTTCCTGTGTTCTGCGCCGACAATGACGTCATTCTCGGCGCCGACAGGAACCCGGAAGATGGAGGAGCGCGATGCAGATGGAGGAGCGCGATGCAGAGCGGGGACGGCAGCCGGACAGCGATAAGTATAATCATCTTCCTTTACAGGTTTCCCGAGCCTGGGGGGGCTGTATACTGATGGGGGGGCCTGTATACCTCTGGGGGGGGGCGCCCGATAGTGACTCGCGTATAAGCCGAGGGGGTAACTTTCAGCCCAATTTGTGGCTGAAAAAACTCGGCTTATACGCGAGTATATACGGTATATTAGTTTTTTTAGTGTTAAAAAAAATCACGGACTCCTTCATTTTTTTTTACAGACAGGACAAAAAAGTGGCCTATTTTAATGGCTTTTCCTGGAATTTCTAGACGGTTGGTAACCCAGGCCTGAGGTAACACAAGAGCAAGTGTTTCTACTCCTGCCTTCTGGGCTCATCATAAACCAAGTTAGTGAGGTAGGAGCTCCAGCTGCCCCTGAACTTTTTTGTCACGGACATGATTTAGGAAGACTGGTGACATGGCAAAAACACCCATATCTGTTTTACCTCAGAAAGGGAAATGTGTTACCTCAGACAGGGAAATGTGTTAACTTAGAAAGCAGCAGCTTTGAGTCCCTGCTGTTTTGTCCGTGTACTCACTTATCACAAGTGACTTATGTTTCCCCCTGAGGTCAGGAGATGTGGTATGATTAGACCATGTCCCTGTATGGTCAGACACATCTATTACACAGTACATAGCAGGGACACATATATAAGATTATCTCAGCACAGGAGATGTATGATCGGACCATGTCCCTGTACGGTCAGACACATCCATTACATAGTACACAGCAGGGACACATATATAAGATTATCTCAGCACAGGATATGTGGTATAATCAGACCATGTCCCTGTACAGTCAGACACATCCATTACACAGTACACAGCAGGGACACATATATAAGATTATCTCAGCACAGGAGATGTGGTATGATCAGACCATGTCCCTGTACGGTCAGACACATCTATTACACAGTACATAGCAGGGACACTTACATAAGATTATCTCAGCACAGGAGATGTGGTATGATCAGACCATGTCCCTGTACGATCAGACACATCGATTGCACAGTACATAGCAGGGGCACATATATAAGATTATCTCAGCACAGGAGATGTGGTATGATCAGACCATGTCCCTGTACAGTCAGACACATCCATTACACAGTATATAGCAGGGATACATAAATAAGATTATCTCAAAACAGGAACATTTTGTTAACAATATCCTAAACTCTATGCAGACATTAATGTCTTCCACCCTGTCCCACATTATCCAGTTTATAAATTTACTTCCAAAAGTATATTTAAATATAATATAATAATGACAGAATTTATACTTTTTCTTTTGGTAAGGGAAATATCTATAAGGTTGTGTTCACACAATGCTTTTCCAGTGCACTTTTTTCTCGCTTTTTCTAAAAATGCAGTAAAACATCCACATTTCTACTGTATTTTTGAAAAATTATGGCAAAAAAAATGCATTGTGTGGACGTGACACTAAGTTGTCATTTTGGCTCACAGTTTTCATTAGACAGTGTATAGTGGTAAGATGGGTGACAATATAAGGCATTATCTCTCTATCATGTAATACACTGAAGCCAAGGACTGATATGTCCAAGTTAGCCCCCACATACATGCTCAAATCATATTAAAGTGTAAGGTATCCACCTTCAGAGGAGGCTTTATAGCATGGTATCTATCACTGCTTCATTATACATTGTGCAGAGAGACATAAGTGGAGCTGAGTGATGAAATGGTAACTATATATAGTAATGAGTTCTTGCATCCACCTTATCATGAAGTGACAGGTCAGATATCTGCAGGGGACTGATTACCCGGTTATAGTATTTCAGCTACAGGAAAATTCTTCTGTCCTCTACAAATTTCCCAGCACTTCACAAAATGAAACATAATAGGGATTCTTATACACGAAGATTTGTAAGTGGGGTTTCCAAAGTGTCACAGATGTTGCAGTTTACTAATTGACATTATAAACTCATGGTAGAACCAAGTAAGGTAGTTCTTAGAAATGGTTGTCCACTACATGGATATTGATGATCTATCTACAGATGTCAGGACTCTGAACATTTTGATTACTTTTTGGGCATTCTTGCCCTCTTCCAAGATGACATCCTTTGCTTCTTGTGCCTTTTGTTTTCCTGCCTTTATAAACCCTACCCAAGTCTCTAGTCATTGCTAGAGTATTCTGCCTGGCTCCCTGCTCCTCTTTGCTGACACATAACTTGATTGCTTATTAAGTGTTCTGTCGCTTCCTATGTTCAAATAGATGCAGAGCATGAGAGTGTTCTTCTGGACTTAGTAATTTGCTCTGCATCTGGTTTTGGACTTTCTAAAACTTCCTCTCTAATCCTCCCTGGATAATTTAAAGTGTTATATAGACTTGCTTAAACATCTCCTTGTTTGGACTTGGCATAGACTTTCCTTTTTACTCCAAGTGTAAACTGCGCTTTGCTTTATAGACTGCTCCGCTGATTCCTTCAATATTTCACCTATAAACTGTGTTCAGTTGTGTCTTTGCTTCACGCAAAAAGATTCCCAAGTTATCAATTATAATTATTACAACAGGATAGAAATGTATGAGGCTGTCAAGTTCAGGTTAGAGGACGAACAGACACTCCATGCATTGCAGTATTGGGATGCTGGCCATTCAGGACTCCTGTAGTCGAGGCAAGGCATGGCCCTGATTCCGCTGATCTTACCCTGGCTGGTTTCCCAGTGCAAAAGTTAAGTTCAGGATTACCCTTGGTGAGAGCTAAAGCACACATAGAGTCTATTAAAGTTCTCAACAAAAATTTATTTACACAGTCTCATGAAACACAGGCACTCATCTTGAACGTTGCTTAGTTGCAAGTATTTACAGTAACACACTTTGATGCGGACTGCTCCCCTCGTCCCGGTTCCTCCAGACTCTTGTACCTCAGCCCCACTGAAGGTTGCCATGAATTGATGCAATCTTTCGTAACTCAAACCCTATCCCACCCACGGGGATCCATCCACAGGAGCAACCAGGGCCTCAACCAGACAACAGTTTCTTCACAGCATGTAATGTGGCAACCCATTTGAGTGAGTCTAGGAAGGAGTCTTCTGAATCGGCAGCAGAGGGAACAGTCCACGTCCGGGGCCCGACAACATGTGTCAATACCGGGATCATTGCATTCATGGAGGGTTTAGTGCTTCTGTCCCGTGTCCTGGGCCCAAATTCTGGGATGGCCCAAATTATCTAGCCAATTCAAGTAGGACAGAATTTCCTTTTCAGTTCTAGTCTCCCTCCTAAGCTGCACCCCTCGGAAATATCACCAATTATTAATAATAACTTCCATTATCAAAGGGGACTGGGGGAGCAGTCTTTACCTTGGCACTACATGGCCACACACAGATGATTAAACGTATTAACCATATACACCACAGTCTTAAAGGGAGAAAGAAAGTTAACCCTTGACCCCCTTACAACTGTTCGTGCTCAGACTGTAAAATATGGATGTGTGTATGGCAGTACTCGGTCTTAGTCAAAAGACTCAGTACACAAATGAAGATACCATTTCTAGAGCAACCTACAGTGCTTCCATCATAGAATCTAGAAAATTAGGTATTGATACCGTCATATCTGTGGGTTATTTCCACTCCTACTATCATTTGTAGATACGACTGGGAGATGGAAGAAAATGAGCATACTTACTGTATGTTGACTGAATACTACATCATGTTATTGCATTGGACCGATCTGGAAAAAATTACGGACCCCTGTAGGAACCAGAGTCCTCACCACTTTGCTTTCATGGGTGTCCAGATCTTGGCACTACCTTGCAGATTTTGTAACATTTGGGAGGCAGTGAGTGCAGCAGGCTCTGATGTTCGGCATCTGTGGCCGGAATGTCAGCTGGCGGGCTACAGAGTTAGCAGGCGTGCGGGCCTGCGGCAGGGTTTGTAGTGTCAGTGTCCCGCTGGTGGTGCCAGCAGTGGGTGCCATATTGGGACACCCATCTCTTGGGTGCCCCAATATGGCGTCCAGCGGTGCCTTCTGGGATACGGCCTCACCCGGAAGTTGAGGACTGACTCCACTAGTTAAGTATTATATTAGATTGCTTTCCATGGCTCTGTATGGACAAGGTGAAACGTAGAATAAATCAGATTTTGTAATTTGAAAACATTTATGGCCTCTGCATTGAGACGATGAACCAATTCCTGAAAACTTGTCTGTTGTGCGTTGACTATATTGACGTCCCGCCAGGTATTTACACTTCTTTGATTCCTTCATTTTGGGTTCATCAAGCCTTTCTGCTGTTTCCGATTACCTTTAAGGTACCTTTACACGCGGCTACATTTCTAGGGTGGCTACAGGTAACTTACTGGTTGCAGTGAAATCATGGAGAAATTATTCCATTTGTACACAGCAACAAGATAGAACCTTGTCTCCATGATTTCACTGCAACCAGTAAGTTACCTGTAGCCACCCTAGAAATGTAGCCGCGTGTAAAGGTACCCTTAGAGCTGTTTCCAATTTGGTGACTTTGTTCAGCTTCTCTGGTATTACAACTGTATTCTGTTATACATACACTACCTATTGAACCCGTCTACGCCCGTGTTGGCGGCATTTTTATTGCCACATTTGTAATTTTATTGAAGTACTGCTCCCTTATCATCTTCTCCCCTGGGAGCCAGCCCTGGTTGGGAAGGGATAGCCATCTACACTGCTTCCCCACCTACCGAATCTCCCAGGGAGCATCTACAGAGCCGGCCACCTAAAGGCTGGAAATCCCAACTGGCGTCACAAACTTATTACTTTTCCTATATTTTCCCCCATTTTTTCTCCCTTTTTGAATGTAAGCCAGGGCCACAGCACTGGATGCAGGCACTGTGCTCCTGGCCCAGCTGTCCTTTGTGCTGCACATAAGCCTTTACTTTTATTTCAAATTGAAAATCTTTTGTGACAAAAATAAAGATGATCAATCATACATAAGGGATCACGAATACTTTCAAGTGCTCTGACCCCATTGATGGGTCTCTGAATGACCCTGCATACGTTTCTAAGGAAAATAGCAGAATTATGTCTGGCATAATGGAGTAAACATACTGCGAGGAGGAAACTGCCAGTCACACAATAGATCGAGACTTGACCATCGGCAGCGCTCAAGCTGCCACCAATTGACATCGTCTGTGATGCAGAGAGTTGAGCAACGGTCTATGGTTATCCGCAATAATTGGAGATAAGAGCCATTTTAATGTTGGCGACAATTGTTCTCCCAAATTCTGCCAGCTGCCCATGAGGGCTGTCATTGGATGCCGTCCACAAAATGAAGCAAAACTATTCATTTCTGGCTTCTATTGTGTTTCCTTGAAATTCTATTGGCTTTTACAAACCAAGGACGAATGCCTGGATGGAAAATCTGCAGATTTACGTGAGTAATCGCTCTGTTTACAGCTGAGAAAACTATCAGTTGTATATGCCCTTAGATTACTCGTCTGCTGGGACACTTTATAATTCAATTACAAAGGCTCTTAAGAGCTTGTAATGCAAAGTGACAGATTGGCCGCTGTGTGTCTTACTGAGTGCCACAGTGCTATTATGTTAATGTAGAGCAACATTGCCCTGAGTAGACAGGTGTAACACCAGGGCTTCTCGAAGCCAGATGATGCTAAATCTAGGGGGAAATATTAATTTATTTTCATTTATATTCCACGTTACTTCAACGTAATGCTTTGAGAGGTGATACGTCAAATTCCAAATAGTAGATGTGGAGACACGGGGGTCAGTGGTTGCTCTTGTTGCTGGCCCGGCCGCCATTAGAATGACCGCATGGAACAGGGCTTATCCAAATTGAATGCCTAGACTCCTTAACCGTAGACAGAACACTACTCAGACAACACAGGGTGAGGGAACCTTATAATGGTATGACTTTATTGGATCCCCAATAGTCAAAGGCATATAACACATAACCAAGCAAAACACACAATATACAGTCATGGCCAAAAGTTTTGAGAATGATACAAATATTAATTTTAACAAAGTCTACTGCTTCAGTTTTTCTAATGGCAATTTGCATATACTCCAGAATGTCATAAAGAGTGATCAGCTTAACAGCAATTACTTGCTAAGTCAATATTTGCCTAAAAAATGAACTTTAACCCCCAAAACACATTTCAACATCATTGCAGTCCTGCCTTAAAAGGAGCAGCTAACATCGTTTTAGTGATTGTTCCATTAACACAGGTGTGGGTGTTGATGAGGACAGGGCTGGCGATCAATCAGTCATGATTAAGTAAGAATGACACCACTGGACACTTTAAAAGGAGGCTGGTGCTTGGTATCATTGTTTCTCTTCAGTTAACCATGGTTATCTCTAAAGAAACACGTGCAGCCATCATTGCACTGCACAAAAATGGCCTAACAGGGAAGAGTATCGCAGCTAGAAAGATTGCACCTCAGTCAACAATCTATCGCATCATCAGAGAACTTCAAGGAGAGAGCTTCCATTGCTGTCAAAAAGGCTCCAGGGCGCCCAAGAAAGACCAGCAAGCGCCAGGACCGTATCTTAAAACTGTTTCAGCTGCGGGATGGGACTACCAGCAGTGCCGAGCTTGCTCAGGAATGGCAGCAGGCTGGTGTGAGTGCTTCTGCACGCACTGTGAGGCGGAGACTCTTTGAGCAAGGTCTGGTTTCAAGGAGGGCAGCAAAGAAGCCACTTCTCTCCAGAAAAAACATCAGGGACCAACTGATATTCTGCAAAAGGTACAGGGGGTGGACTGCTGAGGACTGGGGGAAAGGTACAGGGAGTGGACTGCTGAGGACTGGGGGAAAGTCATTTTCTCTGATGAATCCCCTTTTCGATTGTTTGGGACATCTGGAAAACAGCTTATTCGGAGAAGAAGAGGTGAGCGCTACCACCAGTCTTGTCTCATGCCAACTGTAAAGCATCCTGAAACCATTCATGTGTGGGGTTGCTTCTCAGCCAAGGAATCGGCTCACTCACAGTCTTGCCTAAAAACACAGCCATGAATAAAGAATGGTACCAGAATGTCCTCCAAGAGCAGTTTGGCGCCCAACAATGCCTTTTCCAGCATGATGGAGCACCTTGCCATAAAGCAAAGGTGATAACTAAATGGCTCAGGGAACAAAACATAGAGATTTTGGGTCCATGGCCTGGAAACTCCCCAGATCTTAATCCCATTGAGAACTTGTGGTCAATCATCAAGAGACGGGTGGACAAACAAAAACCAACAAATTCTGCCAAAATGCAAGCATTGATTATGCAAGAATGGAAGAATGGAAGAATGGAAGAATGGACGGCGATCAGTCAGGATTTGGTCCAGAGGTTGATTGAGAGCAGCCAGGGAGAATTGCAGAGGTCCTGAAGAAGAAGGGTCAACACTGCAAATATTGACTTGCTGCATTAACTCATTCTAACTGTCAATATAACCTTTTGGTATCATAATATGATTGCAATTATATTTCTGTATGTGATATAAACATCAGACAAACACAAATAATAACCAGAGGGCAGCAGATCATGTAAATATATCATTTTGGTGTCATTCTCAAAACTTTTGGCCATGACTGTAACAGGCAACAGAGTCTCACCCTTCCGCTGGCTCACCAGGGCTTAGAACATTTGTGCTTTCGGGGGTTTCCAGGGCCCTTACTCCAATCCAACTTTTGGCGGGCACCCACCGAGGAAGGAAAAGCGGCAATTTTAGGAGGCTGACCGAGCACAGCAAAGTTGGTAGCCAGATGACTGAATTGTCCCAACCTGGGTATCTTCCATAAATAGTCTCTTATATATTCTAGCCGAATCCTAGGTCGAACTCCTGCAGAATATAATCCAATTTTGGTGCTCTTCTAGTCAGACCCAACCTCCTAGACTGAGGCCATGCAGAGTGTGAAGACATGCCTCTTGTGGTCACATATAACGCTCACATGAACACCCTAAGGAAAATTGGCGCTGATCTTGAACCCATATTCCACAAAAACCACAGACTAAAAGCAATATTCCCTGAACTGCCACTGTTCTACAGACAGCCCCCCAATTTAAAGTGAACCTGACCTCACAAACTGACCCCCCGCATCTTTAGACCTGTCCCTGCACCCCCTCTTATCATTTCTAGCTATCCCTTTTGCAGAAAAAAATCGATTTTGTAAAGTAGAGAAAAGTTTATATTCATCTTGTCCTGTGTGAGTTCTCTGTTTCTGAAGAAGCCGCAATAGGCAGGCCTGTCTGCTGCTCCCTTGTAATTATGCATGCCTCTCTCAGCTTGCTAAGAACCTGGCCACGTCATGAAATGGGCGGGGCTAAAATCGCGTCATACTGGAGCCCCGCCCCCCGTTTTTTTGGTCGCCACGTTATTGCTATAAAAGGCAATAACGGGCGATCAAAACTGCGGATTCCCCCAAAAATACTATAATTAGAAACGTTAGCTCAAGACGCAAAAAATAAGCCATCACACAGCCCCAGATCCCGAAAAATGAGGACGCTAACGGGTCGCAGAACATGGCGCAAAATGTCCGTTTTTTTTTTCAAACTTCAGAATTTTTTTTTAAACCCTACATACCAATAAAGGTAACATGTTGGGTGTCTACGAACTCGTACCGAAGCGAGGCATCACCCCGTCATGTCTGTTTTACCATATAGTGAACATGGCGACTGAAATACCCAAAAAACAAACGTGTCATTGCACTTTTTTTGCAATTTCACTGCATTTAGAATTTTTTTGCAATTTCCCTGTACACTCTATGGTAAAATAAATGATTGCTTATGAAAGTACATCTCGTCCCGCAAAAAACAAACCGTCATATGTCTATATTGACAGAAAAATAAAAAAGTTATGGCTCTTGGAAGCAGGGGAGCAAAAAACAAAAATGAAAAACAAAAAATTCCCGGGTCATGAAGGGGTTAAAACGGCATAAAAACGTTTGAGCAGTTTTTAATTAGAAAAGACCTTAAAGCCTGATAGAATTTGAGAAATATAATAAGTTTGGGATTTTTTGTCTAATGTGCTCTCATATGCCATTACATTGTGCAGCTGTCTGACCTGGTTGTGTTTCCTTATATTGAATGTTAATCATTAATCCTGTTGAGGGCAGCAAAGTTCTTGTTGATTCCTCATTTTTGTAACCTCCCTTGTTCAACAGGATCATAAAAAGCATTGAGCGTAATCAGTGTACTGCCTATTATCAACATAATAAATGCTATAAAGGACTTTACCAAAACAACTTAGAGCAACACACCAGCGTTTTCTGTTTTATTCAGCACTAGAGTGCTGCTTTACATATACCGTAAGTAATTTGCCAATAGCCTTATACTCACCCTTCATCTTTTTCAAATCCTGCTACGCCATCTTGTGCCTGTAGCTTCTGACTAATCAGATGTCACATCACATGTACTCAATGCAAGTCTATGAGATCCAGAACAAGGCCTTCATAGACTTATATTGAGTTGTGATCTCCAGCGCACTTCATTAAACACTGGAACTGCTGGCAGGTAATAAATCACCGGAGACCTACCGGAGTGATGGCGCCCAAAGATGAAACCGCCAGAGGGTGACATATTTATAGTAAAATATGCAAATCAAAGCAAAGAAAAGAAATAACTACTAATATTATATAGCTACGATCTATTAAACCTGTTCTATGCCCGGGTGATGAGCATTTTTTTTGCCACATTTTTATTTTATTGCAGCATTAGCTGAAAACAAAATGTATTTATTGTGCAAAAACCTCTCTGTAATCCACATTTTTGGTGTAAACGCTGTGGTCTTTCTTTAAAAGGGAACTCTGGGGACATACAATTTTTTTGTACAGTCCCTGTCCTCCTGCATGATGAAGCAGACCTGTACACTACAGTACTGGGATCTATAGATCACTTATAAATCAATAAAATCATATCTGCTCCTCAGCTCTCACCCCTCCCTTCGGGGACAGAGAAATTCAGTCATGCATAGTGCTAAAGTTTCAGGGGACAGGAAGCTACCAAGTTGATATGGGGGAGGGGAGACCATGGCAGTGCTGATCAATGTAGGGCTTTGCCTCTGCTCCTAGCCTGATACATGACAGTGCACATCATGCACCATCATATCATTGTACAGTAGAGGATCACAGCATATATTTATATCTGCTTGGTGACATGATTGCTATTTGAAGAGAAAACAGCCCTGTTCTTACATTACATAGGATGTATATCAGGGGCAGGATTGTAGTGTGACCATGGGAACGGCACCCACGCCCCCTGTTCATACAGAAGTATGAGTGGGCAGGAATGTAAGATCATCCGGGAGCCCACAGGGTCCTCGCCCCTGACACCTCCTGATCTCTGCAGCAGCATGAGGCTGAATTTCTCTGTCCCCGAAGGGAGTGGTGAGAGCTGAGGAGCAGATATGACTTTATTGATTTTTAAGCGATCTACAGATCCTAGAACTGTGGTGCCTAGCTCTGCTTCATCATGTAGGAGGGCAGGGACAGTACCAAAAGGTTTTATCTCCCCGGAGTTCCCCTTTAAGTTACCTTGTTGGTACGGGACTTAGTGAGTTGGATCTTCTTTATCTATTATTTCTTTATTTAAATTTCATGCCATAGCCACCACCATTATCACCAATCGACCATTGTGAACCACCAATCTCTTCATTCTCTATGGGACATTTTACTGACTATGCTACTATAAAAATATGTACATTCAAAGTGAGAAAATGAATTAATTCATACAGAATTGGAGCGAGTCCCGTGCGTCATCATGCAGCAGACGTTCTGGATTATAAATGCTCTCCATCTTCTCCAAACAAATATCTAGAAATAGCTTTTTTCCTAAATGGTACAGTTACTCATCTATCATATTTGGATGGGCTGTAAACTGTCATGTACATAAACCCACGGGTGATAATACAGAGTCAGGTTTTTGGCTTATTTGAAATCTTCCTACTCAACATCTGAGAAACAAGGCCCTTAGAGTGATGAAATGTAAGAATTTTGTAAAATTGTACAATAACAGGTGACTTATTTGACAATGTCATCTACGAGGAATGTATTGAAGCCCTAGGAATCCCTTCTGTAGATCCAGTGCGGCTCATGGGCCCCGATGCAAAAGCTCCAATGGGGCCCCCAATTAATGGAAGTCTTTGATAGTATTAGTCTTTTTCTATAGACCAAAGAGAATTTTGGGGCCCCCAAGACTCCAGGGCCCAGGTGTGATTGCAATCCCTGCACCCATTGTAGTTACGCCCTGCGTAGACCTTATTAGTTGTAGTTCAGCCAAAAATATTGTATTTACCCAAAATATTTTAGGTAGTTACTTCCCAACTTCATCATTTCTGTATCTGTACATGTATTCTCTATAACTGGGTTAATTGTGCGGACCCCTCCCCAGTGGAGTAATTTGATGCTCAAGGGCCCCGATGGGAAAGCTCCAATGGGACCCCCAGTTATTGTAAATGTTTAATAGCATTAATTTTTTCTATAGGCCAAAGGGACTTTTGGGGCCTCCGAAGTTCCAGGGCCTGGGTGCGATAGCGACCCCTTCACCTATTGTAGTTACACCCCTGCCCCTCCCCTGGTGTTATGTCGGAGCTATGTAGAACCAATCAGATTATCCCTTTCTCTTGGTTCAATTCCTACTCTTCTGCTTCCAGAGGTGAAAATCAAAATTGAGTAATGCATCAATCCTCAATAATCTGCCCTTGTTGGTATCATAATGAATATTTGCCTGCTACTTTGTAATGATTTTATCTAAGTTTTACAACGGTGTTCTCAAGTTTATAAATTGATCCGCTACCATGAGGATAAGGAATAACTTCCCGATCACTGGGTGTCCGACAGCAGGCACCACCACTCCCGAGAAATGGGGCTCTGATGAGTCTCACGTAAATGGTGTGATGGTCGATCATGTGCATATCCACTCCATTTATTCTTAATGGGAACACCAACCAGCTGTGCTTTGCTATTTTCGAACTGTCTTATTAGGAGTAAATGGTGCAGAATGCACATGATCGTCCATATGGCGCTCTTTAGACAACTGGTCTTGAGATCGGTGGGGCTCCAGTGCTCAGACCTCCAGTGATTGGAGCATAATCCCTTATTTTAGTGATCATTTTCAAATTTGAGACAACCCCTTTAATGGTAATCGTTCTCATGCACTGACGTCTTGGTGAGTTTGTGTTCCTATACAGCAGCTAATCTGCAGACACTGGAAAGAATGACTTACCTCTTGTGATCTATTCCTGAAGAATGGCATGTAAACCCGAAATGTGAAGACTATAAAAATCTCACTTGTTTTATACTTCTAGTATTGTTATTGAAATCAATATGTATTAATATACGATAATATCCAAAGATTTACAAATGTGTTTATCCTGTATTGTACTGCATATCTAGCATATATGTATCCCTTTAAGTACTTGCCTTTAAAAGGAATAAGTAGTGTTTTCATATCAAGTATTGTACAGCAAGTCATACACGTGTTTAAAGAAAAAGTGAAGGCCACCTGGTCTGGGAGTGAAGCCAATGTCTAGTATGTATTGGTAAAAAGGGAAGATGTTCCAAAAACTCCAGGTAATGAAGGAGTGTGATGGGTCGATAATGTGAATAACACCGAATGATGGAAAAATACAAGGATACATATTTATTTAGAATAAATTTAGAATAAAGTTGCATAATCCAATCAGCTTTCAGCTATTAGTGACCAATGATTAGTTATGTTTAATATTCCGTAACCAATTAATGAATGATCTTATCCTGGGGCTTCACCAACAGAATTGTCTGTATAAATTTATGCGCTCCCTAATAAACTTAGAATTCTCCCATACTTGCACCCAAGTCAAGTGTGGTCATTGTCCCAGACACCTTTTATTATTATTAATTTGGCAAGCAAACAGTTTAGGAGAGGGATATATTTAATGTCACAACCAACACATCCACAACAGTATTTTATGTCAACGGTAGCGCGGTGTATATACCCCAATTCTACTCTTTTCGCCTTGAATTAACACGGCTAATCTGAGTAGACAGAGCTTCAATAGAGAACATCAGGGAGGGTCATATCAACCTTATTTCCCAGGAGATGGTTTCATAATCCTGTATACACACGATAGGTTGTAAATTTATGATTGGGGGGCTCCATCACTGGGACCACCACAATCAGGTGAATTGGGGTCCCAATTCTAGAAGAGTTTGGATGGAGCAATAGACACTTGCCTGCTGCTGTTTCATTGAGTCTGTGGAATTGATGGATGTAGCTGAGTAACTTGACCAAAGGGCCCGGCAGACACAGACAGAAAGGGGCCCCTGCACGAGATCAGTGAAAGGGCCCTTTGCAGCGTGGAGTTTATCAAATTGCACAAGTCTACCTGCTTTGGAGGTAGAAATGGGCCTCCTAATCTCTTGGGCCCCTGTGCGGCTACACAGGCTGCACCAATGATATGTCCGCTCCTGCCAAAGGGCAGTCAACTCACATTTCAAAATCGTAAAGCGTTAAGAAATATTTATTAACCGTTCACATAAATGTTAAAAATGTAAAAGAAAGTGATATCTCACATGGCTTTTTATTTTGCAGTGTATGGACACAACATGAAGAGCAGCAATGACTTCATTGGGAGGATAGTGATTGGTCAGTATTCATCGGGGTCCCCGGAGTCCAACCACTGGCGGCGCATGTTAAATTCGCACAGGACGGCAGTGGAGCAGTGGCACAGCCTGAGGTCCCGTGCCGAATGTGACCGAGTGTCCCCGGCGTCTTTGGAGGTGACGTGAGATCTGTGGAAGAGACGTCACCCAGCGTTTTCTTGCAAGGAAGCATGAGATCGGAAGCAATTATTGTGCTGCTTCTGATTGATGGCAGCATTTAGCCTACGTGCCTCAGTAAATATCCACGATGCAAAGCATTTGTTAAATGTCGGTCTAGTCGGCTTGTCCTGACCACGTCCCGCGAAAATGCTGATTGTTCTTTTAAGTGTCAAGGCCTTGCACAACCATCAAATTCCTATTCTATCGCGAGATACAAAGGACATAGAAAGCTCTATATCAGAGGTCCAAAATCTCATCTAAGGACTTTTAGGTTAAGATGAGCCTATGGGACACTGCATTCACTCAACCTCTCATATTCCATTTAAAGGGAGATATTGGTATCTGTCGTCCAGTTTGTGAATGTGGTAAAACTCCTGAAAACAACAACAAAAAATTCTAACATACGTGGTGTATGACGTTTCGTCCTTCAACGTTAAATTCTATATCTGTTGGCGTACGTGGTATGTTTGTGTTAACACATACCTAAATTTATATACTTGTTTATACAGTAAATATACAAATCCATATTTATAGAAATTAATTATTAAATATATATATATTAATATTCCCAGATACAAATATAAAGCTGTAAAATAAATCTATATATTATAATAACACGTGACATAAAGAAACACCTCCCGGGATTCTGTAAAGTCCTAACGACTTTGAAGTGAAACTCCACCTTTCATTCCCGTTGCCCCTATCCTTTGTTCCATACCTCCATTGCCTTATATACAGATTTTTCTCTAATCACCTTCCACGACAGCACCATTCTATGCTGTGTTGGAAGATTCTGTTTTCTCTAATCACCTTCCACGACAGCACCATTCTATGCAGTTGTGGAAGGTTCTATTTTCTCTAATCACCTTCCACGACAGCACCATTCTATGCTGTTTGGAAGGTTCTATTTTCTCTAATCACCTTCCACGACAGCACATTTTATGCTGTTGTAGAAGGTTCTATTTTCTCTAATGACCTTCCAAGACAGCCACCATTTTATGCTGTTGTAGAAGGTTCTATTTTCTCTAATCACCTTCCACGACAGCACATTTTTGCTGTTGAGAAAGTGTTATTTTTCTCTAATCACCTTCCACGACAGCACCATTTTATGCTGTTGTAGAAAGTTCTATTTTCTCTAATCACCTTCCACGACAGCACCATTTTATGCTGTTGTAGAAGGTACTATTTTCTCTAATCACCTTCCACAACATGCATCACATCTAATGCTTGTGTTGGAAGATTCTGTTTTCTCTAATCACCTTCCATGACAGCACCATTTATGCTGTTTGGAAGGTTCTATTTTCTCTAATCACCTTCCACGACAGCACCAATCTATGCGTGTGTTGGAAAGGTTCTATTTTCTCTAATCACCTTCCACGACAGCACCATTTTATGCTGTTGTAGAAGGTTCTATTTTCTCTAATGACCTTCCACGACAGCACCATTTTATGCTGTTGTAGAAGGGTTTTATTTTCTCTAATCACCTTCCACGACAGCACCATTTTATGCTGTTGTAGAAAGTTCTATTTTCTCTAATCACCTTCCACGACAGCACCATTTTATGCTGTTGTAGAAAGTTCTATTTTCTCTAATCACCTTCCACGACAGCACCATTTTATGCTGTTGTAGAAGGTTCTATTTTCTCTAATCACCTTCCACAACAGCACCAATCTATGCTGTGTTGGAAGATTCTGTTTTCTCTAATCACCTTCCATGACAGCACCATTTTATGCTGTTGTAGAAGGTTCTGTTTTCTCTAATCACCTTCCACGAACAGCATTGAATGGTGCCATCATGGAAGGTTCTTAGAAAAGGAATTAACTGTAGGTGTAATTCTGTTTTCTCCTAAGTACATCTACTAATATAATATGTTATTGGTGCCTCTACATGATAATTATCCCCATAGTATATCCTCATGGGCGGGTAATCACATTTGATTATCCTGATGAAGGAGTGAGTCCCTGAAACACATAGAATAAATTACTATCGAAGACTTCCAAAGTGTCATTATTAAAGATAGCAGCACAGTTAACCCTTCCTTTCCTGAAATCTCTAAATTTGCATCATTGTTACCAACTAAATTCATGCATAAAATAATTTTCCTATATTTTATGTCACCCTGTTTAAGGTTGAGCTTCACCTAAAGATTAAATTAAGGTTTATTTTTTGAAAAAAACGAGAGGGAGTTAGAGAGCCTAAGACTGGGAATCCACTTGTGAAAGTGAAGCAAGAAACTCAGGTGTGTCTAGCATTGCATCACCAAGCATGGCTGCTTGCTCTCCGGAAGGAGCATTTCAGCTGAATGTGTTTCTATGAGTTGCACATTCTTGTTATTGTGTGTGAATTGGATGAGGAGAATGGAGCAGGGAGGGATAACGGGCAAGGGGACTAGGAGGCTACTCTGGCACTGGACTTGGGATCCCTGATTAGCCCTGTCCACGAAGGTACCTCTGAAGGTGAGGAGGTTCGGGCCACAACCTTATCCCTCAAATCCTCAACCAGCCCTCTGCTAAGAGCCCCTACCTCCACCCACAGACCAGGAAAAGGACATCACTCCAAAGGAAGGGGATGACTGCAGCTGCTTAAATAGCATGTCTGCACAGCACGGGTCCTAGATTAGAATGTACTAAATCAGTGACATCTGGTGGAGGGAAGCAGAACTATTTAAGGCTGAGGGGGTGGAGAGCGGAAAGCTCAGGCACACCCCCACCTCCACCTGAGCCTATGACTCACTTCTCACCTGCAGAGCCGCCCACAACACATTCAGAAATTGCAGCAGACTAAGGAAAAAAAACTTAATTAAATAGCACAGTATCAACACTCCAAGACTGCAAAGGCAGTCAATACTTGACCCTTGTCTGGAGAGATGACAGCTGTGCCAGTTGATGCGATGCTAGACACACCTAAGTCTCTCACATTGCTCTCACAAGTGGAACCTCATCTTAATGCATGGGATTGCAGCAGATCACTATTTGCCATAACATATGCATATCCATAGCCATCCCTGAGCACAGATAAATACTGTATTGTATATTTGGGACAAAAAAAATGTGTAGTCTAAGAATGTATATTTATTAAAAATAAATATATATATATTTGCTCCATCCATATCTTGTATGTGGAATGAAAGATTTGTGAAAAGTATTTGTGTAGGAAATAATATTTTTTAATGGTATTAGCTAAGGACAAGGACAGTGCCCTGAATAGGGTGATTATTGCCTTAAAGGGATGTTCAAGATTATTTTTAAATGCCCATCAAACAGAAAATGCGATAAGATAACAATATACCGTAATTGATCTGTTAAATCCCTTGACACTCTTGAGCTGCTGTGGCTCCTCTTGTCTTGTTGTTCTTTTTGAACTGCCCTACCGAACACTTGGCCAGAAACCAATCATGGGTTTCCGGAGTGATGCTTGTACAGTCAACACAGGGCTAATGATTGACTGCAGTGGTCAAGGTCATACATGCAACACTTTATCACTGCAAGGCAGCTCAACACAACTAGGATGACTGGTGGTCCTTTTGGTCTTTTGAACTGTCTTGCCAAGTACAGGTGTCAAGAAGCCAATCATGTATTTCAGTGGTGACGAGATCATAGTCACCATGAGGCCAGTGATTGACTGCAGTGGTGACATGCGTATGGTCAAAATGTTATCACTGCAGGACAAGTCAACATGACCAGATTGACTGGTGGTCTTTTTGGTCATTTGAACTGTCTTGCTAAGTATGTTTCAGGTTTTGAGAAGCTAATCAGTACTTCAGTGGTAATGATACCATAGTCAGCATAAGGCCATTGATTGACTGCAGTGGTCCAGTGCATATGGATGAGACTTTATTACTGCAGGTCAAGTCAACATGACCAGAATTACTGGTGGTCCTTTTGGTCTTTTGAACTGTCCTGCGAATATGTTCAGGTGTCGAGAAGCTAGTCATGTGTTTCAGTGGTGATGATACCATAGTCTACACAAGGCCAGTGGTTGACCGCAGTGGTCACATACGTATGGTCAAAATGTTTTTACTGCAGGACAAGTCAACATGATCAGAATGCCTGGTGGTCCTTTTGGTCTTTTGAACTGACCTGATGAGTGTATCCAGGTGTTGAGAAGCCAATCACGTATTTCAGAGGTGATGAAATACCATAGTCAGCATGAGGCAGTGATGACTGCAGTGGTCAAATGCAAATGGTCGAGACTTTATCAGTGCAGGACAAGTCAACATGACCAGAATGACTGGTGGTCCTTTTGGTCTTTTGAACTGTCTTGCCAAGTATGTACAAGTGTTGAGAAGCCAATCATGTATTTCATTGGTGACGATACCATAGTCAGCATGAGGCCACTGATTGACTGCAGTGGTCACATGCATATGGTCAACACGTTACCACTGCAAGACAGGGCAACAAGATCAGAAGGACTGCCAGAGTAGCAGTGCCAGGAAAAGAGGGTGTTAGTGAAAGATAATTTTTTTATTCTACCATATTCCCTGCTTTCATCAAACAGAGGCTGGACAGACATCTGTCTGGGACGATTTAGTGAATCCTGCTTTGAGCAGGGGTTGGACCAGATGACCCAACTCCACTATTCTATGATTGTAGTATTTATTAAATCCTGGACAACACTAATTAAAACAACCACCCTCGCCTATGGTATTTGTTATAAGGGACCTAATTTATTGCTTAAAGTGCTATTATCATGAGACAGGCATCAATAAGATAACATGGGGAAGATATAGTAGTGGTGCAGAGTTTGTGAGAGTGCTTTAATTTGCTCGTTCAGGCTTCTAAAAAGGATGGCTAAGTGCAAGGTAGAATCACCCAAAACCACCAATTGATGGAGAACCTGTAAGATTCTGAACCAAGGAAAAATAGTCCCAGTATTACAACGCACTACCAGAGTAGTGGACTTCAACGATCAAGTGCAAAGCCTCTTATATTATATATTGTATTAGACCTGATGAAGGGGTTGATCCAAACCTAAAACCAGGTGTCCTGATTGGAATAAAAGAAACATCACACTTGATCACGGAAGTCCACCGCTGTCTCTCTCTCTGCTGAGCCCAGGAATCAATGTAAACCAGTATAATACTATCTTAAAGGGGGTTGACCTCCCCTTTAAGTGTACAGCGCTGAGTCTGCCCCACTGCTCCTGGTGTCTGTTATTGTCTGCAGTGCTGACATCATGGTGACCGCACTGCAGCCAATCAGTGAGCTCAGCTCTAAGCAGCTCAAGCCGACAATTCGGGCCGCTGAGTCCTCTGATTGAATGCAACGTTTTTGACATGATGTCGGCACTGTGGACAATAACAAAGATTGAGACCGACGGCGAGGATGGTGACTAAACCAGTTTGTTTTTTTTGGAGATAGAAAACTCCTTCAATGCCATTCCAATAGTATATCAGTTTAGATGAGTACTTTTCTTGCCTTATTGTCATGAGTGTGTCGCATCCGGATGTCACTTCTGGACCTGGGGTCAGGAGGTCTCAGTGTATAATTGATTGGAGGCCTAAAGTAGAGTTCACTTAGCTGTTGTTTTGCTAATGTACATTCTCTTCTTTGCTGAAAGGGTTACTGACCTCTTCACCACTGGCTGAGTTTTCTCTTAGCCTTCATTCCAGCTGCAGCTTGTGATTGTCTTCCCCTTCTACTATATCTACCCGTCCTGGCCTCACCCATGTTGTATGTGAACTGGTATTCTGCCCTTGCTAGTTGAGCTTGTTTCTGGTAGCAGAGGTGTCATGCCCTTTTCAGCAGCAAAGCTACTTTCTGGAGAAGTCCCTGGAGTCCTTTTTACACCTGCTGCCTTGCCTGTGTTCCCTGTTTGTTTCCTTACTGTCCTGCACCTTCACTCCCCTTTGGGAAGTAAGGGGGGGGGGAGGTACAGCTAGGTGAGTCACATCCGGGAGCTTAGCAAAGTATGAGACCCAGGCATCCCCACATTTAGGTGTACTTTTAGAGGCAGGGACAGCCTAGGGACCCCTAGCTAGAGGGACAGTTCAGGTGCACACTGTCCCTGCTACCTTACTGTTCCTAGCATGACTCTTATTACTCTTTATTTTACCTTACATGTATCCATGTTTTTCTTATTACACAGCCTGTAGGGGTATCTTTCAGTAGATCTGTCCATATATCCTTTTGCAGAGACTTGAGCGAGTGGTTCAAAGTGACTCTAAAGTTATATTCTGCACCAGCTATTATATAACATGGGCATTTTTTTTAACCAGTGGCCCCTTTGAGTGTTTAGTGTCATTTATCTGTCTATTTAATCTCTACATATGTATAAAATATATGTACATATATATATATAAACATCATCTAAAAAATATACAGATATATATATATACATACTGTTCACATGCCGCCGTATATGATGATGTCACACTGTACAGAAATAGTATGTACCATATTAAAAACAAAGCTCTGTATTGTTCAGCTCCTTGGCACGATACTGTATGTTATTGTGACGTTACTCCATTCACTATTGGGGGTGCTTTGTTGTGTTTTATTGGCACCATTTAGGCAGGCTTGGGGGCTTCCGGCAAAGTCTGCACAGTTGGGTTGTCCTCTGATTTATTGCATTGTTGGGTGCTTCCATATATTGTTACCCAATGCCCTCCACCAATCTTGCTCAGGCTCAGTGTCCGGTTCTGGTTAAGTATTGGGGTGATAGTATGAGGGTCGGCTCACAGGCTGCTGGTATGTCCACCTTTTTTTTGCTGTTTATTTCATTATTTTTTTACTTGAACCTCCGAGCAGTCACCACATTGTGAAACTGTATATTATGTTCCTGAAATAAAGATGTTAGTTGTTCAACATTTTCTTTTCCACTTAGATGTCATAGCTTGTGTATTGATCCACGGGTTGAAATCTTAAAGATAGAGCCCTTGTTCGAGAACTGTATATGGGCCCAATACCTACTTAATCCTTCAGCCCTATATTGACCACAAGGTATGGTAGATGAGACATTCAAAGGCTGTAATTAACAGAGATATGACACACTATTAATGTAGTTACCATATTTTTCGGACTACAAGATGCATCCACACTTTAGAGGATGAAAATAGGGAAAACAAAGATTAAGCAAAAAATTGTGGTTATAATGCACTGTTAAGAGGGAGACATCTGCTGCTGACACTGGCATGGGGGTAATGTCCCAATCATGGGCCCCTTCCAGGTAATATATATATATCCCCCATCCTGGATCATAAGATCAAACGATCATACTCACCTTCCCATCGCTCCCCTGCAGCACTGCGACATCCTTCTGTATGATCATGTGAGTGGTGGGCACAGCGATGACATCACTGTCTTGCTCCGCTCACATGATCAGATGCCGACACAAGACAGGGAGACAATTGCGGTGCAGGGAATGATTGACGGTGAGTATGATCGCCCATTGCCAGGATTATCACTGCTCCCTGTGCCAATGATCACATGGGCACTCTCATTAGTCTAATATAATATGCACTGCTCCCCCCGCCCACCTCTCAACGCTGAGAGGTGATGGACAGGGGGATGCAGTGAATATTATATTAGACTAACAAGCAGGCCCATGTTATGACAGTCTGCCTCCGCAGCCTGTTCCTGCCTGCTGTCAATGCTCCAAAGCTGCTGCCCCCCATCACAGCACAGCCCCATATAGTCCGTATATCCGGACTATAACACTGCTGCTACTCCATTCAGTCTATCTCTGGCGGTCCCATTAAAGAATTAAAGGGAATCTGTCAGCAGGTTTTCGTTACTTCATCTGACAGCAACATAATGTAGGCAAGGAGATTCTGAATTCAACGATGTATCACATAGATTACTGGCGGAAGCCATTCTGACACAATAAAATAATTTATTTTCAGGAACATTGGAGAGCTGGCCCCCCACACCAGGCTCTCTGTAGAGATTGTGCATTAACAGTGAGGTGTTAATCACACAGGGGGTGTGTTGGACTGCTGTGCATGAGACATAGTAGTCGTCTAATACTAATCACAGGGTAATAAACTCTTTAGTTTAGGTAAACAATAGCTAACACACAGATAAGAGAAGCACAGATGCTTTTTGTTTTTTAACTCTTACATCTACAGATTTCTTCTAACGGCAGAGTAATGCATGCTCTACCTCCGCTCCATTGGGTTCTCAAGATTGGTCCTGAGAATGGGAGATAACTTGCAGGTTTGGGAAAACCCCTTTAAAACAGAAGGATCTAAAAGTATGTTGGTTCTTCATACAACATGACAAAATGAGAATGGTTTCAAGTGAAGTTTTACTTAACATAACACATTTTACATAATTCGGTTTTGCTCACTGAGCGCAGTTTGCTACTTAGTTTCAGAACAGAGAAAGGAAGGGAATAAGAACTGAGGAACAAGCGACTGGAAAATGATTAGGAAGATCTGCAGTACCCCGTGATCTCTGATTACACGTTACACTCAGAGGATTCACACCCTCCACCAGCTGAGAGACAGACAAATTTAAGCAAACTTCTTTTCATCAAAGTGGGCGACATCTCAGAGAAATAAGCCCCTTTAAGTGCTCCACTGGGTATGAACCTAATTCCGGGAGATTGATACTGTTTCTGCAGCCGCTTGAGTTCACTGACAAACACGTTGTTAAGCTGAGAGACGAGGCATTAACACATCGGCCTCTATGGATGACATCTATACACAGGGATTATTGAATAGATATTTTTGTGAATACAAACACAGCCATCCCCTTGCAATAAGAGGTACTGAAATACAAGATCCAAAATCAAGATGTATAATGAAATCCTGGGCCCCAGGGAGTCCCTGACTTGCAAACATCCGATTTAAGTACACAACCCTAGTATTGAACGTAGGATGTTTAAAAAAAAATTCTAATATACTCACCTCACCCTTGACTTCTCTGTTCGCCATCCAATCCTCTTCTTTCCACAGTCATGTGCTGCATCTCCGGCCTCTTCACTGTAGGACAGACCGCCGGGCTTGTCGAGGCTGGAGATCAGAGCACGTCATTAGGTTACATTGTCATCACAACCTGATGGATGTAGCCAGAAGTCCTGGCCTACAGTGAAGAGGCTAGAGATGCGGTGCACCCAACAATAAAGAGAAGAGGATAGGATGGCAAGGTCACTATTTGTTAAGGAAAAGACTAATCTGGCTGCATCCTGCGACTGTATGATGAATAGAAACTTTCAAGGCATGGAAATGGTAAGTCCTGGCCTATAGTGAAAAAAGGCCAGAGATACTCTTCACATCTCCAAGATTTCCAATCCATGGAGTTTGAGGTCACTGTGTGTCATAAATTTTTAATTTTTAACATTATGACTCAGTAATGTCTGAGGCCTAGACGGATGTAAGTTGTGGCCTTCAGTGAAGATGGTTTAACCTCCCTGGCGGTATGATTATGTCAGGAATTTTGTGCTAAAAGCGGTACCATTTTTTAGCATGGAAATTTGGTGTTATGCACAGTAGGCCTGCAATTCTTAGTAATTACCTGATCAAAGAAGACTCTAGCCTTCCTAGCGGTATTCCCGAGCCTGACTCGGGGTTAACATTCACTGCCAGAAGCGGTAACCCCGAGTCAAGCTCGGGCTTACCCACGGTCGCAGCAGATGCGGTGAAAAAACCACATCTGCCGCACTTGCCGTATAGCCGTCGCACTTGCGGTGCGGTTGCGGTAATCGCCATAGTAAGTATAGGGGGACTTGCGGCAGGTGCGGCAAGTGCGGTTTTGCACTTGCGGCAGGTGCGGCAGGTGTGGCCGCGAAAAAAAACCGCACTTGCCGCACCTGCCGCAAGTGCAAAACCGCACTTGCCGCACCTGCCGCAAGTCCCCCTATATTTACTATGGCGATTACCGCAACCGCGCCACAAGTGCGGCGGCTATGCGGCAAGTGCGGCAAGTGCGGTTTTTTCACCGCATCTGCCGCGACCGCGGGTAAGCCCGAGCTTGACTCGGGGTTACCGCTTCTGGCAGTGAATGTTAACCCGAGTCAGGCTCGGAAATACCGCTAGGAAGGTTAAGAGGTGGTGCTCCCAATGATTGAAAGAAGAGGACCATATTGCAGGTAGCAAGCAGCAGGGTCGCCTGAGGGCTTATATATATATTTTTTCTTTCCGACCATGTTCCAACTTAAATACAACATGGCTTAACAAAAATACAAAAATTATTTAGATTGCAACCTGGGAGACTGCCTGTACTGCCCTTGGGGCATTGTCCTACTAAAAGTGTACTTCTACCAGAGTACTAACTAACATCTGCCATAAAGGGGTGAAATCAGTCATCCATTACTCTATAGGTAAACCCTGCTATGTAAACATATTTCAACAGGTATTAAAAGATTAAAGAGTGCCGGAAAAAAACAGTGGGGTCAGTTGGGCTATGAATCTTTTGGTCAACCCTCTATCACCAGTGAAACAAGGTCCTAAAGATGTGTGGGTGATGATGGCCTCTCCTGACATTTCATTCCTGAGCCACATATTTACGTGATGACACAGGACCCCAGAACTTTCAGCATAGATAAGGAAGGAGACAGTCAAGTTTACAAAAATGAACATGATTTAACTGTGGAAACCGATGGAACATTTGTACAGAAGATATCACGTACAAAACTACAAAGCTGGCGTTGACCAGCAGCGTAACTACAACAGGTGCAGGGGTTGTGCTCCTGGGCCAAAATTCCTTGGGGCCTACAAAAAAAAGACTATTGCTATTAAAGATATGCAATACTTGGGGGCCTAATTGGAGCTTTTGCGTTGGGGCCCATAAGCTTCACGTTACGCCGCTGGCATTGACCCTTCTTCTCTAAGATACTGTTTCTGTTTTTTTGCCTGTACTCAGACCAGTGTACTACTTGTGTCCCAGCTTGGTAGCCTAGAATTACTTCTGTACCCCCAGGTCTGGCTTACATGTAGTCTGTGTCCCCATTGCTTGTCCTCTCGGGATCCCCACAAACCCACTGCTAACTTCTGGACCACTGACTCTGCGCCATCAGAGTTGACTCTCTTTTCTTGTATTCTGTCTCATTGTTTTGAGCCTCAGGACTCGCCAGCCATGTTCCAGATTCAAAACCTTATATCAGATCCTGTTATATACATCTACCTCTTCCAGAAGGGTTCATCGATTCGTTCCACCTGTGAAAATTCTTAACCTCCCTTCAGCTTGTTTAAAAAAAACTTGCAATAATTGACTAGGCAATGTTTTTCCTCTGCTCAGTAATCCAATTTTTGTAAATCAAGTCATGCCTTTTCAAAAATTTTAGAGGACCAACATTTAATTCAGCTGTATTTCTTGACTGTAAACTGCTTGCTCGTCAGAAGGATGTTAAGGGTGCATAGCGCAGTGAAGGGCAAAGGTATTCAGGAAACTAGACTGACCATTAGCCTGGGGGACCCTGGCTTACTCTGTTCACAGAATTACCTCTAAAGGTGAGGATGTGTGGCGCCCTATGGCTAGGCGCCACAAGGAGGTACTGCACCCCAAACAGAAGTTGTAGTGCCTTCCTAGCTATGGATTTGAGGTTTCATTATAGAGTCTGTCCTAAGCACCGATACACTAGCCCCCCTTAGCATAGGGACCGTATATTCAGTAGGTCCAGGGGTGAGCTTAGAGTAGAGCGGGAGATTTGAGTGACAGTTGAGCTAATTTTAGGCAGACAGTGCTGGGAAGGCAGCCAGAGAGAACGTGCCTGACAGCGTTCCTGACTGGAGGGACAACCATGCCTGGTTGGAGCAGCTGGGGAAGTCAGGGGGTTGACACCGGCATATGGAGCCGAGGCAACCAGTGTCTACCGGGTTGCAAACAGCAAGCTGTAGGACCGACAGAAGGGAGCCATAGCACCACAGACCGTACCTCAACCTCAGTCCTATATTGGGTCCAGGACACTTTAAGGAAAAGGACCGAATTCTGGTGGCGGGAGGTTTGCTTCTTACCGTTCCCTCCGTACCAGTAAGGAACCAAATGTACTTAACTGTAACAGACCAGTGGGCTGGCATAGGAGCTCTGCAGAGTGGTTAAAGGGGGAAAACAGCTACACAGACCTCGAAAGCCATTAAAAGGGACCATCAACAGACTCTACAGGATCACCTTACAATCGGTAGCTATGTCCCCGTTCAATCAAACTGTGGCGTGTACTGTATCATCTTCCGGTACCAGAAAGTGACGTTTGAGTTGAATCGGTGTCTGTTATCCTTTCCTCTCGGCGCCCAGAGGGCCTCAGCATCATCAAAGGGGTAAGAACTACAACTCCCCTCATCTACCCCCGCTGCCCTGAGGTAAAGCTAAACCTGTGGAGAGCTGTACTACCCAACGCTGCCTACCATCACCTCAGCGGCCGGCACAGCACTGGTAACCCTATTAACAGGTACCATAGGTGGCATCACGATACCATTCCTACCCCCTCCATCATCATCATGACCCCACTGAGGGTCCAGGGCACAGAACCGGGAACTGACCAGCCAGGATTCCCCATTGAAGCAACCGCTTATCCCGGTTATCCGAGTACCCCCCTACTCTGTCGACCGCCTCAGATCTCTGGGCCACCAACCTTACACTTCTCCTGATCAGCCCTAGGCTAAAAAAACTCCTCACTACCACACACAGACCAGGAAGAACAGCAACTCCCACAAAATAAGGAAAACTCCAGGCAACAAAACTACAGGAAGGCTTCAGCACAAACTACTCAAACGTCCTCAGAGCTAATGGTCTTTGCATAGAGTGAACTCTATCTGCAACACCAGCTGTTGGTAAATGGAAATATATAAAGGCTGGGGTAGAGGAAAACAAAATCACCAGACACACCCAGCAGGAGCAGCTAACCTGTACCTACAAAGCCACAGAAGTTAACCCTTAATAGGCTAAAGGAATTAACTCAATATATACCACTGCAGAGCAATTTACAGAGATTGCAGAGCAGTCTACATGTAACAAGGGATTCTTGATATCCTTCCTCTCATCTATTTATCAAATACCTCTTCAATTAACTGATTGTTTTTTTATCATGCAATACGGAGTATGCTCTCGACACCATTGCATAAAACAACTCCAAGAGATTAACAATGTTTGAAACACTAGCCCCAACTACTCTAAGGCCCCTTTCACATCAGCGGTTTTTTTAAAATCGCGGCAGATGGGTGAAAAAAACCGCATCTGCCGCGATTACCGCATACCGGCTGCACTTGCGGCACGGTTGCGGCAAGCCCCATACAATGTATAGGCGGGCTTGCGGCAGGTGCGGCAAGTGCGGTTTTGGCACTTGAGGCAGGTGCGGCCGCGAAAAAAACCAGGATGTGAACCTTGCAGAGAAAACTATAAATGAAAGATTGACACCTGTTCTGAGTTTTGGAGTCACTCCTGGTTTTGGCACACAAACTGATGAACACTGATCAGGAACTGAAGTGTGTCCCTACCCTTATAAGCAGGATTTTAATTGCACTAAGGGCATTATCCCATACACATATCCAGACTGCAGACATAAGGTTTTAGATAGGACCCAGTAGAGTGAAAAAACCTTCATAGCGGTTACTGGGCTTACAATGTCATGGCCATCACACTAACCAATTTTTCACATTTATCCTAGATAGTTTTCAGTAGCTTTCCAATATGATCTTGGTTCCTGTTCACACAATGCAATAATACATGTTAGCCATTTGGTTTTTTCTTTAAAGACATGAAGTGCTGGTGCAGCAGATCTCCTTTCAGTAAGTTGTTACATGTCTCCTGTCCGGAGAGCGGGCTGCTGTGCCAGGCCATGTGATGCAAGACAGGTGCAAGTCCTGCAAGACCTGCAAGACAGTGCGAGTCCTTTGCATCGCTCTCATCACAAGTGGAACCTCAACCTTCCACAGAGCTCAGGATTCAGAGAACTGCTAGATCTACTGCATTTCAAATTCATTTTAATCCAAATTGCAGCACCCAGTAAAGTAAGTGACACATGGGTAGAATCAGGGTCTCTGCCCCAAAAAATTTGTTTTCCCTTTAAACACAACAGTAATATCTCCATGGATAAAGAAATTTTTCCTAGCATCCATTCTGTTATTTCTTAATCTATACTCTACAATAATACTGCATGTTTTCTTCAGTAGAATGTTTATAGTGGGCCCTGCACCTTTGGCAAGCTAGTGGCCTTTGTTTGGTGGTTTATAGTGATTTGCTCCCTCTAGTGACTGACATTTTATTCACAGTTTCTTTTATATGTCTGATTCTCTACCCCCCCCTCATATTGCATTGCATTATGGTAGTTCAGTCTCCATTTCCCCTTTATGCTGCATTTAGGAAGAGATTCTCCATTTCAATCCCTCTTGCAATTGCATTGCTGGTGAGAATTTATGTTTTCTGCAGCCATTTTCTGATCTACATGTTACCCAAGCTTATTCAGTGGCATCCTAAGTTAGACTCTAGCTTATTAAATTGTTCCACGCATATTATATAGCTATGTGTGATATGTATTTCTGCTGTATCATTCATGCACTAATCGTATGCATCCCTATTATCTCCAGTCCCCGAATCATACTACAACATTCAATAAAGCAGTGACTTCATCAACAGTCTCCTTATTGGACTCAGTATACCGGTTTAGCTGCCTGTTTAGCTGCATGAGCCCTCGGCCTGTTTAGTTAGAACAGAACACGCACCAGAAACTATCATGCAGTCCTGGGGCTTCAGTATGGACAGAAGAAAACCACGCCGTATTGGGGACTGATCTACAGCATGAGAATATATTTATATCAAATAACAATTATGTAAATCTAAGTTCATGAAAGCCCAAAAAATCCTAATTCAATTTACTATTTTCAATGACTGATGTAACCAATGTTCCAGAACACAAGTAAATAAGCGATCCAGAGAATCGCGTAGGGAGATGCTTTTCCCATTGTTTGTGGATTTATTATCATCTGGAGAACACTTTTCAGTAATTGCATTTCTACAAACACATGCTACTGGTATCACTTATTGATAATCTGTTGCCTTATTATTTACATTTTTCTCTACACAACTCTCAAGTCAACATTTCCCCATTCATATACATTACTGTCCTGCAAGTCTGGACAGTTTCATGCTGATGCAGAATGGTAATACCTTCATATATTTCTTGCAGTATTATTATGTTTCTTCACCTCATTTGAGAAGCTCATAAGGGATTTGACCCTGCTAGCTAATATACACCATCCTTGAGGAGTAGTGGAGGACGTGTTCAGTTATCATGAGACCTACTGGGCCAGAGGTCAGTAGAGTATACATATATTATATACCATTTTCGCGCATACATTTTCTGCAGGTGATAGAGCCAATGTCCCGTGAGAATTATGTTGTGTCTGGTAATAGACCATGTACTTCTAGCTATAAATGGCCTGATACTTATAGCTTATTTATCATACTAGCTGTAGAGCCCGGCATTGTGTGGCGCCCGGCCAATGCAGGCGTCACAGAGGGGTACTGCACCCGTAAAAGAGGTGCAGATGCTCCAGCTGCAGGTGGACCCTAGGATGGTGAGTGGGACTCATTCTCAGCACTCCCACATTAGTTGAGGGTGGGAGGTTACTCGGGAGGGGATAAATTCACCTCTAGGGGGAACTAGAGCCAGTCAGGCAGTGAACCTCAAGGATAAAGAAGGGCTCTTGGTCTTAGGGTCTTTGCTGCTAGGTCTCTCGGCTGAGGGATGAGGAGGAGATGGATGAGGAGGAAAGGTTTTAGGAAGATAGCTAAGTGGAACGAGGCGGAAGGTCACACCAGGTCAGTTACAAGCCGCACCGGAGGAAAGAAGAAGGGGCCTTGGGGAGGTCCTGAAAGAGGGCGGCCGACAAGAGAAGTACGGGACCTAGAGAGAAGGGGAGATCCTCAGAGTGGAGCGCCTATACTACAAGGGATACTCCAGTCCACCCAGGGGAACGCCGGGCCCTAGGAACCGGCCAGTGTTTAGCCTGCAGTCGGCAACCGGCTGCTGTGGCTTGTTCATCAGCCGCAGCACCCTGAGGTCTGCCTGCTTCCTCACCGAGGGAGGGGACTCCCGATACTACCTACAAGGAGCTACTGGGTATAGATTATCCAAAGCGGGAAGAACGGACATGGGTTAGTTAACAAAGGTACACCAAAGGATCCACCATACCATCTGGGATCCACTTGCAGCCACCCGTTAAGCTACCTGTCTTTGTAACATCTCAAGTGCTGAACTGTTAACTATGACCGCTGCTGCTGCAACCAACAGTAAAGTACCCGGGAGAAAAGTGACTTTGCCTCTGCCTGTGTTTCCTTTTGCATGAACTTGTTCCCTTTCCAGGAACGCTGTCCCGGAGGTCCAGCCCTACCTGTAGAGGAGTTTGCCAAACTAGCCGCATTACCATCTACCTCCGGCGGACTGTGGCAGTGCTGGTGGCTCCTCACCAGAAACTACAGGTGGCGTCATGACAACTGTAAATATAATCCCCTGTAAATAATACCCCTTTTCAAAGAAGTCCCCCAGGACACGGGATCAGGCGCAGCCACCACTCCGTGACATAGGAGCGTTAACCGCTTGGAGCCTGATACCTGAGTGCCCCAAAGCCTGGGGCTCGACAATTGCCTGAGCGTAATACTCATATATGGTGGTAATGCTCATATATGGTAATATAACTCATATATGTCAAAATTTCCAATATATGGTAATGTATGTATATGTGTGTGTGTATCATAGCCCTGCCCCCTTCCAGTAGGCCTGTCCCTTCATAGCTCCACCCCAACACATAGACCCAACCCTTTTGGTAGCCCTGCCCCATTCATAGTACCCCCCACACATATAGCCCCACTCCTTCATAGCTCCTCCCCTCCACATAGTCCCAGGAGTGGGGTTATGTGTATGTGGCGGAGGCGGGGATATGTTTAGATGCAAGCTGCAAAATGGGCATGGTTATTTATAGTGGGAGGGGTAATGAAGTGGGCAGGGATATGATACATACACACACACATACATACACTCAGCTTTATATATTAGATTATCCGAGAATCAGACATATTGGCATAGCATTTACCTGTCCATGGTTTCCTTCCATAGTTTTGCTTGATCAATAGCTATTATAGTGTAGACCAGTGTTCCTGTAATGTACTGTAGGATTACTCAAGGAACTATTAGCAGATGGGAGCACAGACAGACTGAAACCAAGTTTAAAGGTGAACAAGTCAATATTTATCACACATATATAAATAGATATAATGTGAGGTTCAGCAAAGGAGTAACTTCATCAAGCAGGTACCAACTGAAAGTCAATAGAAATGGTTGTAGCCCCAGTAGTAGACCAGTGTTCCTATAATGTACTGTAGGATTTACTCAGGAATCTATTAGCAGATGGAAGCACAGACACACTGAAACCAAGTTTAAAGGTGAACAAGTCTTTAATTAACACACGTAGCAAATATAATATGGAGTGCAGCAAATGAGTAAGTTCATCAAACAAGTAACAATTGAAAGTCTATAGAAATAGTTGTTGCATCAGTAGTAGACCAGCGTTCCTGTAATGTACTGTAGGATTTACTCAGGAATCTATTAGCAGATGGAAGCACAGACACACTGAAACCAAGTTTAAAGGTGAACAAGTCTTTAATTAACACATGTGGCAGATATAACATGAAGCGCAGCAAATGAACAAGTTCAACAAACAGATAACAACTCAAAGTCTCTAGAAATACTTGTAGCACGATAACATAAATAAGGAAGTCTCTAGAAATAATTCTCACAGGGGGAAACTGTTAGAGAAAACAGTCTAAGAATAATATACACCCAGAGGCCTGGGAATGGGAATCCACAGAAAAAACAAGTCCAAAACTTAATAATGCTGTGCAGCTTTAAGAGAGTCCCGAATAGTTCGCTAAGTGTTCGCAGGGCACATGAGGCTTACATGACACAGGCCTGGTGAAATAAAAGCAGAGTCAGGGAACTGGGCACAGGCAGCTAGAAGCAGGAGAGTAGCTGAAGGCAGGTGAGGTTTCTGAAGTCCAATTGAAGTTGCTGAGAGACCCAGAGTGGATCAGCAGGAGGTGGAGCAGACTAGTTAAGCACAGAAAACCAGGAATTCAAACTGAATACTCGAGCATGGTTAGATGGTAGACTGAAGCTTTTAAAGGCAGAGAGGAGGATCACATTAACAGGAACAAAACAGCGGACACCATCCTGAAAAGGGGCAAGATGCACAAAATGTTAATAGAAGATCCAAAGTTCCCCAACTCCAGTCCTCAAGAGCCGTGTACAGTGCAGGTTTTTAGGATTTCCTTAGCATTGCACAGGTGTTGGAATCATCACATGTACAAGTAATTCAGTTGTTACCTGTGCAATACTAAGGAAATCTGAGGCTGGAAACACACTGGTATGAGATTTGCGCGAGTGCAATGCGAGAAAAACTCGCATTGCACTTGGACCAGTGTTGCCCTATCTGGCAGGGCATACTGGTGCGAGTCCCACGCTCTAAACTTGCATTGCGAGTTGAAAGCGAGTGCAATCACAGCATGCTGCGACTGCACACGACTTTCACGTGCGTGAAGGCAATAGAAGTGTATGGGTGCACAGAGGATGCTGATGCGGCTCATAACCCGGTGTTTGCGGGGTTACTAACATGCTGGTGTGGTGGCACCATGTGTTTGGAGAGTGTCCTCACTCTCTTGACACATTGTGTCATCACACCATGGATCTGAAGGGGTTAAATCATCTGTAAAATAATAGCCGCTATTTGTCGGCTTTTTAATAGAACTGTCAAAAGCAGCGTCGGGTCGGTCCACTATGTTAATATACATGCGGAGCTGTCCCTGCTGTGTGGTGCTGAACAGCGGACAGCTCCAGGTTCAGCACCTGTGCGCCTAAGTGTTTAGCACCATACAGCAGGGACAGCTCCGCATGTACATTAGCCCCTTTAGACCCACGGTGTGATGACACCATGTGTCAAGAGAGTGAGGACACTCTCTAAACACATGGTGCCACCACATTAGCATGTTATTAACCCCGCGAACACCGGGTTATGAGCCGCACCAGCAGCCTCTGTGCAGACATGCTGCGCAGAGGCTGCTGATGGGGTTAATAGCCACAGAAAGCCCAGAAATCATTAAACTTGACTAATCATCTGCTTTTGAACTAATCATCTTGTACCGCTGGTGTCACAGTCGTACAAGATGTTTGGTTACTGCACCACACAGCGGGGGAAATTCAAACTCTGGGGCTTTGACAGCCGCGAAGTTTAAATTCCCCCGACAAACTCTGTCCATGGTCCTTCAGGTCCATGAACAGCATCACACTCACACGCAGCACACACACACTTACACCTCACACTCGCAGCACACTCACATGCATACCGCCATGCACACTCACCACACGCACCACACACACCCAAAAACACACATATCACTCGCATCACTGTCATGCATCAAACACGCTCCGTGTTTGATGCACGACAGTGTGCCTTCAGCCTGAGAAAGAATATGACCTATTGGTGATTTTTGAGGACCGGAATTGGGAACTGTAGGGACTTTGACTTTGGATCTTCTATTAACATTTTGTGCATCTTGCCCCTTTTCAAGATGGTGTAGATGATGATGTTTTATATTGTACATTTGGTGATTTTCAGTAAACGTCAATATAAAAGTCTGACAGTTGTAGAAATTTCAATAGAAGTAAATTCCCTTTAACTTTGTTAAAGAATAATTGACCAAAAATCAAATGATAGATTTCTACTTCACAATAATGAGTACCCTCAGGGTCCTAAGTGTGCGTAGTGTTTCATCACATCATGTCATATAAAAGAAACCTTGTGTTTATGGAACAAGCTAGAGAGATTGTAAAACTCATCAATAAATGCAAAAGTAAATACCACAGGGGATTATTTTATACTAGCTGTGAGCCCGATGCAAATGCATCGGGATTCTAGAATGTGCATTAATTTGATTATAGTAGTTATAGCTGTTAGCCTGATGCAAATGCATCGGTATCTAAAATATGTTTTATTGTTTTTTTAAAGATTTTTAAATAATAATCGCATCATCAATAGCAATAATATAAGCCATAGCATTATTATTAGCAGTAATAGCAGTATTAATAGCATTATTAGCAGTATTATGAGCATAAATAACAGTATTAATAGCATTAATATCATTATTATTAGCATTAATAGCATTATTAATAGCATTATTAGCATTAATAATAGCATTAATAACATTATTAATAGCATTAATAGCATTATTATTAGCATTAATAGCATTAATAATAGCATTATTAGCATTAATAATAGCATTAATAACATTATGAATAGCATTAATAGCATTATTATTAGCATTAATAGCATTAATAATAGCATTATTAGCATTAATAATAGCATTAATAACATTATTAATAGCATTAATAGCATTATTATTAGCATTAATAGCATTATTAATAGCATTAATAGGATACATATTAGCATTAATAGCATTAATAGCATAATTAATAGCATTAATAGCATTATTAATAGCATTAATAGCATTATTATTAGCATTAATAGCATTAATAATGGCATTATTAGCATTAATAATAGCATTAATAACATTATTAATAGCATTAATAGCATTATTATTAACATTAATAGCATTATTATTAGCATTAATAGCATTAATAATGCCATTAATAGGATAAATATTAGCATTAATAGCATTAATAGCATAATTAATAGCATTAATAGCATTATTAATAGCATTAATAGCATTATTATTAGCATTAATGCATTAATTAGGATATAATATTAGTTATAGCTTAGCTGAATGCAAATGCATGGGTATCTAAAAATATGTTAATTGTTTTATTAAAGATTTTTAAATAATAACATATCAATAGCAATAATATAATAGCATTATTATTAGCATAATAGCATATAGCATTATTATTAGCATATATTACATAATAATGAAGATAATATAGCATTAATAGCATTATATTAGCATAATAATAGCATATTATTAATAGCATTAATAGCATTAATAATAATATTACATTAATAGCATTAATAATATATTATATAGCATTAATAGCATAATAATAGCATTATAGCATAATATAGCATTAATAGCATTATAATAGCATTAATAGCATTATTATTAGCATTAATAGCATTAATAATAGCATTATTAGCATTAATTAGCATTATAACATTATTAATAGCATTAATACATTATATAGCATTAATAGCATTATAATGCATTATTATAATATTAGCATTAATAGCATTAATAGCATAATTATTTAATAGCATATTAATAGCATTTATAGCATTATAATTATAAAATTAATAGCATTATAGCATATTTAATAGCATAATACTTATAATAGCATTAATAGCATTATTATTAATTAATAGCATTAATTAGCATTATACATTAATAAATAGCATTATAACATTATTAATAGCATTAATAGCTTATTATAGCATAATGCAATTATTATTAGCATTAATAGCATTAATAATACATTAATAGGATAATATAGCATTAATAGCATAATTAATAGCATTAATAATTATATTAGCATTAATAGCATTAATTAATAGCATTAATAATAATTAATAATTAACATTAATAGCATTAATAAATATATTAGCATTAATAGCATAATATTAGCATTATAGCATTATAATAGCTTTATTAATAAACATTATTATTAGCATTAATAGCATTAATATCATTATAGATTATAATAAGCATTAATAGCATTATTAATAGCATTAATAGCATTAATAGATAATATGCATTTAAAAGCATATTAATAGCATTAATAATATATAGAATGCATTAATAGCTATTAATAGCATTAATAGCATTAATAGCATTATTAGCATTATAGCTTTTATAGCATTAATAGCATAATTGCATAATGATAATTAGCATTATAATAAGCATTAATAATACATTAATAGCATTAATTAGCATTATTAATAGCATTAATAGCATTTAATTTAGCATTATTAATAGCTTATACATTATAGCATTAATAGCATATTATATTAAGATATTGCATTAATAGTTATATTATTATAGCATTATTATAGCATTAATAGCATTATTTAGCATAATTATATAATAGCATTATATAATATCAATTAGATTAATAGCATTTTATTATTAATATTATGCATTAATAGATTATATTTAATTAATAGTTACTTTAATTATTATATTTACATTATAGCATAATAATTTAGCATTAAATCATTATTATAGCTATTTGATATAGCATTAATAATTACATTATACATTATAGCTTATATTATTTAGCATTAATAGATTATTATTAGCATTAATAGCATTATATTACATTATATTATAGCTTATATTATAATACATTAATAGATAAATATTAGCATTAATAGATAATAGCATTATTCATTAGTTTTTTTTAGCTTATTATTAGATTATCTATATACTTATAATAGCATTAATTAGTTAGCAATTATAGCATAATAGCATTAATTATTAGCATTAATAGCATTATAATAAGAATAGCATAATTAATTTAATTAATAGCATAATTAATAGCTTAATAGCATTATATAGCATTAATAGCATTATTAGAAAATTACTTAATAGCAATTATTAAGCATTAACATTTAATAGATTAACATTATTATCATAACATTATTGATTAATAATAGCACATTATAAGCATTAATAGCATTATTATTAGCATTAATAGCATTAATAATGCCATTAATAGGATAAATATTAGCATTAATAGCATTAATAGCATAATTAATAGCATTAATAGCATTATTAATAGCATTAATCGCATTATTATTAGCATTAATAGCATTAATAATAGCATTATTAGCATTAATAATAGCATTAATAACATTATTATTAGCATTAATAGCATTATTATTAGCATTAATAGCATTAATAGCATTATTATTAGCATTAATAGCATTAATAATACCATGAATAGGATAAACATTAGCATTAATAGCATTAATAGCATAATTAATAGCATTAATAGCATTATTAATAGCATTAATAGCATTATTATTAGCATTAATAGCATTAATAATAGCATTATTAGCATTAATAATAGCATTAATAACATTATTAATAGCATTAATAGCATTATTATTAGCATTAATAGCATTAATAATAGCATTAATAACATTATTATTAGCATTAATAGCATAATTATTAGCATTAATAGCATTATTATTAGCAGTAATATCATTATTATTAGCATTTTTTTTTTTAATTATTATTTTTTATTTAATTATTTATTATTTTTTATTAATTTTTTTATTATATTTTAATTATTTTTATTATTATTAAATTTATTATTTAGGCTGAGACCCAGTTCTCTTTCAGGTCCGCTAAAGGGCTGATATAATTAGCATATATTTAATTTTTTTATTATTATTTTTATTGAATTATTTATTATTTTTAATTTATTTTTTTATTATTTTGTAATTATTTTTTAATTATTTTTTTTATTATTTAATTTATTTATTTTTTTAAGTGAGAGTGAGACACAGTTCTCATTCAGGTCCGCATTTTTTTTTTTTTTTATTATTATTTTTATTAAATTATTTAATATTTTTTATTTATTTTTTTATTATTTTTTAATTATTTTTAAATTATTTTTTTTATTATTTAATTTATTTATTTTTTTTAAGTGAGAGTGAGACACAGTTCTCATTCAGGTCCGCATTTATTTATTTTTTTTATTATTATTTTTATTTAATTATTTAATATTTTTTATTTATTTTTTTATTATTTTTTAATTATTTTTAAATCATTTTTTTTATTATTTAATTTATTTATTTTTTTTAAGTCAGACTGAGACACAGTTCTCATTCAGGTCCGCCTTTTTTTTATTTTTAAATTATTATTTTTATTTAATTATTTATTATTTTTTAATTATTTTTTTATTATTTTTAAATTATTTTAAAATTATTTTTTTTATTATTAAATTTATTTATTTTTTTACTTGCGAGAGTGAGACACAGTTCTCATTGCGGTCCGCCTTTTTTTTTTCCCATTGACATACATTACCGGTGTGTCGGCGATTTTATGGCCGGCCACCTGGTTCTATTTGTCGGCCTTAAAATCGCGGACACACCGCTAATGCATGTCTATGGTGCAGTCAGCTCGAATTCTGATTGGTCGGCGTTCAATCCGAAATCGGGCTGACTGCCCATAGAGATGCATTAGCGGTGTGTCCGCGATTTTAGGGCCGACAAATAGAACCAGGTGGGCGGCCATAAAATCGCCGACACACCGGTAATGTATGTCAATGGGGAAAAAAAGGCGGACCTGAATGAGAACTGCGTCTCAGTTTTGAGGGGCTCTTCTGATTGGCTGAGGGCAGTATACAGCGACCAATCAGAAGAGGGCCTCAGATCTCATTAAGGTACAATGGCGGATTTTTCGTCCATTGTATCTTAATGAGAAGGAAGAGGACGTCGAAGATGGAAGTTAGCGAAAAGAAGAGAGAAGACCCCCGGGGCCGGAGGAAGAGGACGCCTGGCCGGACGGAGGATCAGATGACAAAGAAGACATGTAAGTATGTGCGGACATGGGGGGGCTGTGCGGACATGGGGTCGGGCTGTGCGGACATGGGGTCGGGCTGTGCGGACATGGGGTCGGGCTGTGCGGACATGGGGTCGAGCTGTGCGGACATGGGGTCGGGCTGTGCGGACATGGGGTCGGGCTGTGCGGACATAGGGGTCGGGCTGTGCGGACATAGGGGTCGGGCTGTGCGGACATAGGGGTCGGGCTGTGCGGACATAGGGGTCGGGCTGTGCGGACATAGGGGTCGGGCTGTGCGGACATAGGGGTCGGGCTGTGCGGACATAGGGGGCGGGCTGTGCGGACATAGGGGGCGGGCTGTGCGGACATAGGGGGCGGGCTGTGCGACATAGGGGGCGGGCTGTGCGGACATAGGGGGCGAGCTGTGCGGACATAGGGGGCGGGCTGTGCGGACATAGGGGGCGGGCTGTGCGGACATAGGGGGCGGGCTGTGCGGACATAGGGGGCGGGCTGTGCGGACATAGGGGGCGGGCTGTGCGGACATGGGGGGTCGGGCTGTGCGGACATGGGGGGTCGGGCTGTGCGGACATGGGGGGTCGCGGGCTGTGCGGACATGGGGGGTCGGGCTGTGCGGACATGAGGGGTCGGGCTGTGCGGACATAGGGGGCGGGCTGTGCGGACATAGGGGGCGGGCTGTGCGGACATAGGGGCGGGCTGTGCGGACATAGGGGGCGGGCTGTGCAGACATAGGGGGCGGGCTGTGCGGACATAGGGGGCGGGCTGTGCGGACATAGGGGGCGGGCTGTGCGGACATAGGGGTCGGGCTGTGCGGACATGGGGTCCGGCTGTGCGGACATGGGGTCGGGCTGTGCGGACATAGGGGTCGGGCTGTGCGGAGGCGGGTAGCGATTTGCGGCTCAGGCAGCGACTCGCAATGGCCTCGCGGCCATTGCTCGCGCTACCTGAGCGGTAAATCGCTAAGGTTGTAGCCGAGGCTGTGGATGGATTTTGGGCCAGCGGCTCGCAATGGCCGCTTCGCGGCCATTGCTCGCCCTGGGCCAGCGACTCGCAATGGCCTCGCGGCCATTGCTCGCGCAGCATTGGGCGCTTCGCGCCCAATGTTAAATTCGTATCCACATGACGGCATCGGAAAGTGCGCGCGGAGGGGCGCTTTTCAGATTCGCGATTATATAATAGATTCATATACATAAAATACACATTGTAATCGCCTTTATTTTTCTAAAATGAGCTAAACTAGGAAAAGCTCTTACCATCGCTGTCATACATTTCTATGATCGCAGTCTCAGAGAGGGGCCCACCAATGGCAGCAGCTATTTCAGCTGGATGTGCCTAGAATGGGGGACATTATTACAGGACAGGGCCAGGATGGAGGACATTATTACAGGACAGGGCCAGGATGGAGGACATTATTACAGGACGGGGCCAGGATGGATGACATTATCACAGGACAGGGCCAGGATGGAGGACATTATTACAGGACGGGGCCAGGATGGATGACATTATTACAGGACAGGGCCAGGATGGAGGACATTATTACAGGACGGGGCCAGGATGGAGGACATTATTACAGGACAGGGCCAGGATGGAGGATATTATTACAGGACGGGGCTAGGATGGAGGACATTATTACAGGACAGGGCCAGGATGGAGGATATTATTACAGGACAGAGCCAGGATGGAGGACATTATTACAGAAATGGACAAAGTATGGGGGACAATATTACAGAAAGGGGCACAGGATAGAGGACATTATTACAAGAAGGGGCCAGGAGACAAGTTGCTCATCACTCTCTATCCAGCGACCAGATTCTCTTTCGATTCCATTCCTAAAGATTGGATAAAGTTAGATGTTGCAATATTTTGCCAACTTGTCAAAATTTTGGAAATTGTTCTTGTACTCTGTGAGATATTGATTAAAATCTTAATTTTCGAAAGCGGTGTACTCATTTATGCTGCGCACTGTATACAAGTCAATATTATTTTCCACTGAAGCAGAAATCTTTTCCCTCAATGAATGAATGAGTGTAGCCGGAGATATATGGTTAAATAAAGAAGGCTTGCACTTCTACCGCCCATGTGCGGTGTCTTATCTTATGTGACTCGGTCTAGGGTTACTGTATGTTACTTCTTATACTTCATTCCACAGTCATCTACAACACCCACTTCACTCCACTGCTGCATAGTCCTATAATCAGTCCCATTCCACTTCATGTTATCACTGGTGGATAAGTGCACACTATTTGTGTTCCCCATCTGGTTCTATACATGACGGTATCTAAATAGCATTTTATCGGATCTGTCACAAACTTAGAATTATCCGTCCCATATGCCATAGTCAGTGTCATACTAGGGCAGCAGGGACTCACGAGTAACAGTGATTCCGGGGGCCCACTGATGAACTATATGCAAATATTATCCACAAATTTACCTATGTTTCTATATAGATTGGGTCGTTTGAGGAGATGTTTTCTTTGTCTGTACATAGTAAAACGTGTATTGTGCCAACTACTGATCATGTTTGAGGGTAAGTGACATACTACTGCAAAGGGGCAGGGCCCACCGGAGGATTCTCCGGCGCTCCTGTCGGCCAGACCGAGCCTGGCCATAGCATACACCAGGGAACGTCATGAAGGTGTTGTATATTTGTTTCACATACATCAGCTTGTAGTAGACAACATTGTACCAAGCTTTTCAATTATGTTCTTGCCAAAGGCAAATGTATTGAGTCACAATAAGCAAAAGTGAATCCTCCATATCCATAACAAACCTGAAATGTCACTTTTATGCTTGATATTAGATCCCTACCACTTTAAAATATTATTTGTCATGTTGAATAAATACTAAATTCTCCTGCTTTGTCATACCTAGTGCATGATCCCTGCCCACCATCCTCATAGCCTCCAGGATCAATAAAATAGTGTGGACCATGAATAGTTACAGAATTTTGTTTTAAAGCCCTATCCAGTCTGTCTGTCTGGTTATAAGATTGTCCCAAAAACAGCGTAACCTATAATACATTGTGAAAGCTACAGTTAAACTGGAATGTGAAGAAGCCCATAAGTTTGGATGATCGGTCAAAGAAAACAGCGCCACCTATAGGACATCTGTGACAGGGGCCCACACACCATCCGGGACACAGGCATTCATTATCACATGCGCATCGGTCTGCTTCGTCATACCCTTGTGGCGCACCCATCCTGCTGCTGCACTTCCTGCCATTTGCATTCCACTCTGGAACACAGGCTGGCACCACAGCTCCTCAGCGTACAGGGGGAAAGAGACATCACTTGAGGAGAGAACGTGCACAGGGGAAATAGAGAGCGCACATGGGGCACAGGGGAGAGACAGCACAAGGGGAGAAAGAGCGCAGAGGGGGAGAGATACAGCATAAGGGAAGAGAGAGCGCACAGGGGGAGAGAGCACAAGAGGACAGAGAGCACACAAAGGGAGAGACAGCACAAGGGGAGAAAGAGTGCACAGGGGGAAGAGACAGCACAAGGGAAAGTGAGAGTGCACAGAGGGAAGAGACAGCACAAGCGGAGAAAGAACACACAGGGGGCAGAGAGTGCACAGGGCGAGAGACAGCACAAGGTGAGAGAGCATACACATGAGAGAGATTGCACAGGGAGAGAGACAGCACAAAGGGAGAAAGAGTGAACAGAGCGAGACAGCACAGGGGAGAGACAGCACAAAGGGAATGAGAGCACATGGGGAGAGAGAGTACACAGGGGGAAGAGAGAGTGCACAGGGGGAGAGAGCACAGGGAGGAGAGACCGCACAAAGGGAAGGAAAGCGCACAGGGGGAAGAGACAGCACAAAAGGAGATAGAGTGCACAGGGGGATGGCGAGTAGCACCTGCTAAGCTATGGCCACACCATGCAGCAGCGGACCCCCTGCCCTCCTCGGAGACGCTGTAATTAATAGCGGGAGTAATTGGACCAATATATAATCACACATGTTCTAGAATTGCCCCATGTGATAGAATCAGGCCTCCATCTTGTATAGCATAAACAATCCACAGCAGAGTACTGCAATTTTTTAAAGCTGTTGTCACCATTGGATCTGTCAAGCCAAAATTAATTGATGAGCCCCAGGGCCGTGCGGTACTCGGAACCGGGCTGCGGTGCTTCTGGGGAGTCCTACAGGTCGAGACCTGGCTCCGTGACCTTGGATTCAGCTTCAAAGCTTTCTTGGGGGAATTATAAAAAGGATTATTCGTGACGCAACCTGTGGTTTGTGGCTATGAGTGGCCACCGCTGCTGCAGAACCTCTGGGGACAATGGATGGCCAGCTGGGATGTAGTGGCTCCCCATGGGTGTCCGTTTCTTGGAGCTTACTCCTGTGAGGTGAGCTCGACACCGCTCCTCTCCCAGGCTCTCCTTGACTTCCTCAGACCCTTGCCTACAGGTGACTCAAACTAGGGCTAGCTATCCTGCGACGAGCTTAGCACTGCTCCAGTCCACAGGATGTCTTCCTCAGTCCTCCTAGGAACTGAACTGACTAACTTCGCCGCAGACCAGAATTTTTAGGGGAGCTACCCTGAACCCGGGCTTAGAGCACCCCCTTCAGGCCTGGAGGCAGAAAGGTGTTGTATGCCTAGATTTTGCTTGGTGTGAATACCCTCTGTTGCTCTCAGGTATGACACTACCCCCGGGGGAGATAATGACATAGTGGTATCAGGACTCTGGGGTGCCACAAAATGGTAAGGACACATCTGTATATATGTATTGTAAATAGACAAAAGTGTTAAAATATGATAGATTTATCATACTGTATGTGAACATCTTTATGTTGAGATCTTGCTACAAGCCATCTGGTATTCTGCAGGTCAATGCTGCATCGTCTACAGTGCTGGAAAACATCAGACCTTCCATGACATGTGGTGCTGGTTTACATCCTGTGCATAAAACATGCAAATTTATCCACTAAAGCATGTGTTCAGGTATATGAGTTGTGAACATTAAGTATAGGTCTCAGGCCTTGTTCACACATACCAATCCATTTTTTTAGCCCTTAGAAAAACAGACCCGTTTTTCTAAGGGTGCCAATAGTGTCCCCTGAGGTTCTGAACGTTTTTGGCATGTTTTTGGACTTAGGCCAGGGTCACATTCCCGTTTTTTTTTCAAAATCCTGATCCGGTTTTGAGCTTTCAAAAAGCTCAAAACCGGACCAGGAAACGCTCCTCATAGGAGCCAATGCAAAACACCGGATGGCTTCACAAGCCATCCGGTGGCCGTATCCGGCACTGCTGCCTGCGTTAAAAATCATGCAGGCAGCAGTTTTCGCAGCGGTTCTCTGAACCGCTGTGCAGTAACCGGATGGCTCAGGATGTGTAATCCTGAGCCATCCGGCAACTGCATAGTTTGCAGATCCCGGCTATTGCCGGGATCAGCAAACTGTCCTATGACTGTTAAATAGTTAAATTAACTAACTAAAGGAATGTTTAAGGTCTATAGGGGGGCTTAGACCCCCCTATAGACCGGCCGCCCACTCCGGTGGGCTTCTACTACAATATCCCCGATGGCACGGGCTCCTCGGAGCTCCGTGCAAGTTCCCCTACCTCCCGCCCCCCGTATCTGTACAGAGGGGTGCCTGCACCCCTCTGTTAGAATTATCCCTAAATGTGGCATCCACAGATTACATTAATAAATTGCTATAGTTACGGCATTCTTCAAGTTCTTCACGATCCCTCTATGGGCGGGGCTTTGTTCTTCTGCCGCCACCCGTGGAATGATGATGCCCGCCTCCTCTGGCCTTGTCCCTGTCTTTTTAGGGCGGCCGCGTCATGAAAGGGGCGGGGCTACGTGCGCGTCATTCCGTAGACCCGCCCCTTTCATGACGCGGCCGCCCTGAAAAGACAGGGAGAAGGCCAGAGGAGGCGGGCATCATCATTCCACGGGCGGCGGCAGAAGAACAAAGCCCCGCCCATAGAGGGATCGTGAAGAACTTGAAGAATGCCGTAACTATAGCAATTTATTAATGTAATCTGTGGATGCCACATTTAGGGATAATTCTAACAGAGGGGTGCAGGCACCCCTCTGTACAGATACGGGGGGCGGGAGGTAGGGGCACTTGCACGGAGCTCCGAGGAGCCCGTGCCATCGGGGATATTGTAGTAGAAGCCCACCGGAGTGGGCGGCCGGTCTATAGGGGGGTCTAAGCCCCCCTATAGACCTTAAACATTCCTTTAGTTAGTTAATTTAACTATTTAACAGTCATAGGACAGTTTGCTGATCCCGGCAATAGCCGGGATCTGCAAACTATGAAGCGATGGCTGGGAGGACCACCGCGGTGCAGAATAAGGTACGATACACAAGATGGGAGTGCAAACCACAAGGGTGAATTTATTAACAGGCGGGGAAAGATGTGAAGAAGGAAGGTTCAAGCAGGGGTAAACAGTGGCAAAAACGAGATTTAACAAACTGTTTGTTTTCTCTAGTTGGTCCGCTCAATAGCACGGTTCTCCAACTATCACAAGTTAAGAGCACACAGGTAAATTCACAAAAGCAAAGTACAATGCTACTCTACGTGTAACCTTTCTGGCCGTGCTACACAGGCCACACGGCTGCCGTGTTCTATCTACTGAAGCCTATTCTACCCTGAGAGGTGCACAATATTTAACTCACAGTGATGCAGGGATTTGGATGCAGTCCCGGGGGCCCCCAACAACAGCAGTCCGATCCGAAGGTGCACACGGCTCCTGACTCGAGTCGATGGGCTGCAAATCTTCTCCTTGCTTCAGATTCTCACTGGATCTCGGGCTTGTCTGTGTCCCACTTTCATTTCACACGAACTCTGCAGTCCTTTCCAAACTACACAGAAAGTCTGTTCCTCTCTACACATAAACGGGCTGTTCCAAAAAACACACTCTCCGAAGGGGGGAAAACAGGACATACCATCATCCCACAGCTGGGGGAATTTCTGTCTCTTAAAGTGGCAGCGTGTTTCTTACGGTCCCACACAGGCAGGGACTTCTTAAAGTGGCAACGCTTCTCTTACTGTCCATAGCAGTAGCCCCCAATATGCCTCCCTACTTAATGATGGTCGTCCTCGGCCATCACAACATCAGGTCCACAGTGTAATGACGGGCCGTTCAATGTGAACACAGCACCTGTGGAGGAGACAATAATGGCAATACAGCAGACTGAGTACATTGTTCAACATATCGGATTGGTGGAACCCCTGCAGTAGACCTCTGAGACCTTCTAAGATCTTGACTATCAGGCCAGGCCTGGCTAGCTCCCGGAGGAACACCTGCTGCAGGAGCCACAGTGGAATCTTGGCTGGGCTCTTCTTCACGTGGCGGTAGGGGCTCATCCATGGGCTCCCCGCTTCTGGAAGGCTGAGGGTCCCCCACTGTGTTGGGGACTGTCCACCAGTCATCGTCGACTTCACACACAGGTGACGTGAGTTCAGGGAGCGGGGCAGAGAATGTAGGAGATATTGGCGTAGGAGAAGCTTCGGACCGACATGGCCGCAGCATATTTCTGTGTAGTACTCTAGGGCCGGACGCCCCATTCTCAACTTGCACCTTGTAGACTGGGCCATCAGCATATACCCGTCCAATTACTCTGTAGGGTTGTACTTCCCATCTCTCACTCAGTTTGCCCTTGGGGCGCTTCTCTCTGACTAGCACTCGATCTCCAGGTTGCAGCGGTATTTCCTGAATTGGTTTAGGGCTCGTATGTTCTTTCTTCTGTAGCTGTTGACCGGCCAACCGACGGATCGTTTGTAATCGTTGTCGATGTTCTTTCACCCACGAAGTGACAGTTCGTTCCATGAAATCCTCTGGCTGCTCCAAATTCAGCTCGATGATGTCTCGCCCAGCTCTTCCAAAGAGCAACAGATATGGGGTGTAACCCGTAGTGGAGTGAACTCGGTTATTGTAGGCCCAGACCAATTCTGCCAGGTAATCCGGCCAACATGCTTTCTTATCTTCCTCCAATGTCCGCAGCATCTGAAGTAGGGTTCGGTTGAAGCGTTCACATGCTCCATTGCCTTGGGGGTGGTAAGGTGTAGTCCGAGATCGCTCGATGCCATACATACGATAGAGTTCCTCCATCACCTTGCCTTGGAAACATGCCCCTTGATCGGAGTGGATTCGCTTTGGGCATCCATACACCCGGATAAAGTCTTGGCATACAGCCCGTGCCGCCGACTCTGCAGTCTGATCTCTAGTCGGGGTGACTACAGCGAACTTGGAGAAATGGTCAGTCATAACCAAACAGTATTGTAGCCCCCTAACTGAGTGTCCCACGAGGAGATAATCAATCATCAAGATTTCTAGCGGTTCTTTGGTCTGTATGGTCTGAACGGGTGCCCTCTGTTCGGTGCTTTTAATGAGGTCGCATACTCGACATCGCCGGCAAACCTCTTCTACCACAGACTCCAATCGAGGGCAGTACACGTACCGCTGTAACCATTGGTAGGTCTTTGCAGGTCCGAAGTGAGCGCCAAACTCGTGTGCTTCCTTAGCTACCTCTTGAGCCATTTTTCCGGGGATGACCACCTGCCATCTTGTTTCTATTTCTTTTGGCTGTTGTCTCTTACGATATAACACTGATTCTCGAACTTCTAGTCTATCCCACTGGTGTAAGACGCTCTTCATCTCGGCGTCCAGGTTAGCCCTTTCTTGCTTGTCGGGCTTCTGCTTCTCAGCTACCCAGTGTTTCATCTGTTGTAGCCCTTCGTCTGCAGATTGAGCACGTCCCCATTCTTCATTGGTTCTTCCCAGGGACCGGGGCAGTGTGCAAGCCTCCCTACTTAATTGTGACGCAACCACTGGGGGCCCAAACTTGCTAAAGTCTGGCGTCTCTTCCTCCTCTAGTTGTTCATCGAGATCCCCCACTGGGATCTCCACCGTCACTCTTGACAGTCCATCCGCATTTGCGTTTTCGGTGGCGGGACGATAACAGATGGTGAAGTCGAACTTTGCAAGGCGAGCCACCCACCGTTGTTCCAAGGCTCCCAATTTAGTATTCTCAAGGTGGGCCAGAGGATTATTGTCTGTTCGGACCTGGATCTTGGTCCCTGTCAGGAAGCCAGCAAATTTCTCTGTCATGGCCCACACTAGGGCCAGGAGCTCTAGTCGAAAGGAGCTATAATTGTGGGGGTTTCTTTCGTTGTCCCGCAGGGACCTACTGGCGTAGCCGATGACTCTCTCATGTCCATTCTGTATCTGAGACAATACTGCACCGAGTCCATGAAGGCTACCATCCGTGTACAGCAGGAATGGTCGGTCGAAGTCCGCGTAGGCTAGGATCGGGGCTGAAGTAAGGGCATTCTTCATAGCCTGAAAAGCCTCATCTTGTCTCTGAGCCCAAAGGATGCCCTGGTTCTTTGACACTCCGGCGGTCCCCCTCAGCAGCTCATTCAAAGGACCCGCCACCTTTGCAAAGTCTTTGATGAACCGGCGGTAATACCCGGCGAGTGCAAGAAATGCCTTGAGTTCTCTCACCGTTTGAGGGACTGGCCACTTCTGGATGGCCGCCACCTTTTCTGCAGAGGGCAGGACTCCATCTTGTGAAACTGTGTGGCCCAGATACTCGATCTCTTTCTTGAAGAGGTGGCACTTTTTTGGTTTCACCTTCAGGTTATGAGCCTGTAGTCTTCCGAGTACCTGTCCAAGCCGGTCAAGGTGTTCTTTGAACGACGCCGAAAACACGATGATATCATCCAGATAGATCAGAGTAGCTTCGAAATTTAAGTCCCCCAAGCACTTTTCCATCAGTCGTTGGAACGTGCCCGGAGCATTGGAGAGTCCGAAAGGCATCCGGTTAAATTCAAACAATCCCATCGGGAGAATGAACGCGGTCTTTGCTTTGTCCTTTTCCGCCACAGGTACTTGCCAGTACCCGCTTGCTAAATCCAAGGTGGAGAAGTACTTGGCCTTCCCCAATGCCGTCAAGGATTCTTCGATTCGTGGTAATGGGTACGAGTCGCGAACGGTACAGGCGTTGAGTTTTCTGTAGTCTACACAGAACCGGATGGTCCCATCCTTTTTCTTGACGAGTACCACCGGAGCCGCCCAAGGGCTCTGACTGCCCTGTACTACTCCCGCATCCAGCATTTGCTTCAGTAAAGTCTTCACCTCTTGGTACATCTTGGGAGGGATCTGTCGGTACCGTTCTCGAATCGGACGAGCTTCCCCGGTCGGTATCTCATGCATGATAGCTTCAGTGCAGCCGAAATCTTCAGCGTGGCGAGCGAATGCAGCCTGGTTCTTCCACAACATAGCTTCTACTGCTTGCACACGCTCGGGGCCCAGCGATTTCACATCCACTTCCATCTGATCAAGGATGACCTTTCCACTCCACTCTGGGGAGGGCATCTCTTCAGCCCTCGCAGAGACTGCTAGGGTCCACCCCGTACCTTCTATTGGCGATAGGGATATATCTTTTTGGCTCACCACTTCACCTTTATGCAAGTATACCAGGGCCAGATCTGTCCCTCGGGGCAAGGTGACCTCACTGGGGCCCACATTCAAGGCTCTGATAGGGACGCGTCCTTGTTGGACCACAGCTACCGTACGAGCTATCATAACTTCTTGGTCCACTCTTCCGGTTGCTACAGGCTGCACAATCACTTCTACCCCATCGAGATTGCGATAGGTTCCCACTGGAAGGTGTAATATACTTTCTCGTCCGGGAGGCAGGATTATGGGCACCTTCCCAGGAGCCCTGATGACCCCTACCGTCTGATGAGATGGCACACTCTTCTGCGTCCCACAGACACGGATCAGTCGCTGAAGTGCTTCTTGCGTAGGCTTATGTGTAGTAGCCTGCTTCCAGTATCCGGGTCCCCGTTTGACGAACATAATCTGATCTAATTCACGTAGGACATTCATCCCCAGTATTACAGGTACATCTTCTTTGATGGGCCCGGGGACTAGTAGGATCCCTTTTCTCCCCACTTCTTGCCCACAGATACGAACATTCATCCACACAACCCCTGTGACCGGGATCGGTTGCTGATTAGCGGCAATCACCCGGATCAATGTCTCTTTCTCTGGCCTGGCCAGTGCCTGGAAATGTTGATTGAAGTATGCTTCTGGCATCGTCGTCACTTGTGACCCGGTATCTATCAAGCAATCCACTAGGACACCCTCGAATTCAGCACGTATGATGGGACACCCAGCGATCAGATGTTCGTCATGATACGGAGCGGCCTCCCTTCTTGCCTCCCCCGCAGAGTGCCGCACTACTGCGGGGGTTGGTAGTTTAACGGAGGCTTCTGTTGGCCTTGAGTGCTATTCCGGCACCCTCTGGCAATATGCCCCTGACCTCCACATCCCCAGCATCGGATGTCTTCTCTTCGCTGAGGAATACCTTGTGCCTCTGGTGGCTGCTGAGAGGAAGCCTGCACCCTCCAGTTTCCTATTGGTCGCGCCGGGGAATTATTGCGTGCGTACGATGGGCCAGGTTGAAAGGAGGATGGTGCAGCTGGGTAGGGGGGTGCAACAGACAGATCCCTCATTCTTTGCTCCATCTGGGTCAGCTTCTCCTGTACATTGAGAACGGATTTCTGTAAATCCTGCACCACCTGGACCAGCACCTCTTGGCGGTTTGGGTCCACGCTGGACTTGGCGGCTTGGATCCGCACCACCCCAGAAGCGTAGCTTTCTTCTTTACTTCGGGCTACTGTTTCTGCCAGGATTTGACGAAATGTAAGAGCCGGGTTCGCTCGGACCCGTTCTGACAGGGCTCGCCTCAAGGATATGCTGTGTAAACCTAGAATAAACTGCTCCCGGAGTATCTGGTCTGTGGACCCTATGCCGCCGAGTCCAGCTGCCTCCTTTTTCTGCACCTCTGCTAGCACTTCTTGTAGTGCAGTGGCATACTGAGAGATCCCTTCTTCTTCCCGCTGCAGCCTCGAAAAAAATTTGACGCGAAGATGCCCTGCACTAGCAGTCTCGCCATAGATTTCTTCCAGGAATCCAACTAACTCTTTCAGGGTACTACGGGTGGGTTCTGGTTGTAGACAGACGTTTCTACGGGCTTCTCCCTCTAGTGCAGTCAAAGCGATGTCTACTTCAAGCTCTGGGCCGATGTTATAAACCTTCAGGGTGCTCTGCAATCGAGACACCCAGTCACACAGTGCCATGTTATTGCCGTCAAACTTTGGGAGTACACTAAATATAGTGCCCATTGGGAGTGTCCTTTCAGGGGTTCCACCATTGCCCACATTACCCCCGTTAATATTAGCATTCCCGCCGTTGCTGTCTGCTGCCTCCATCTTGGTGACCGTACCCTGCTCGCAGCGCCACTTGAAGCGATGGCTGGGAGGACCACCGCGGTGCAGAATAAGGTACGATACACAAGATGGGAGTGCAAACCACAAGGGTGAATTTATTAACAGGCGGGGAAAGATGTGAAGAAGGAAGGTTCAAGCAGGGGTAAACAGTGGCAAAAACGAGATTTAACAAACTGTTTGTTTTCTCTAGCTGGTCCGCTCAATAGCACGGTTCTCCAACTATCACAAGTTAAGAGCACACAGGTAAATTCACAACAAGGTACAATGCTACTCTACGTATAACCTTTCTGGCCGTGCTACACAGGCCACACAGGCTGCCGTGTTCTATCTACTGAAGCCTATTCTAAACCCTGAAAGGTGCACAATATTCAACTCACAGTGATGCAGGGATTTGGATGCAGTCCCGGGGGCCCCCAACAACAGCAGTCCGATCCGAAGGTGCACACGGCTCCTGTCTCGAGTCGATGGGCTGCAAATCTTCTCCTTGCTTCAGATTCTCACTGGATCTCGGGCTTGTCTGTGTCCCACTTTCATTTCACACGAACTCTGCAGTCCTTTCCAAACTACACAGAAAGTCTGTTCCTCTCTACACATAAACGGGCTGTTCCAAAAAACACACTCTCCGAAGGGGGGAAAACAGGACATACCATCATCCCACAGCTGGGGGAATTTCTGTCTCTTAAAGTGGCAGCGTGTTTCTTACGGTCCCACACAGGCAGGGACTTCTTAAAGTGGCAACGCTTCTCTTACTGTCCATAGCAGTAGCCCCCCAATAACTATGCAGTTGCCGGATGGCTCAGGATTACACATCCTGAGCCATCCGGTTACTGCAGTGCAGTATTATGCACACATTTTTGTCAAAAAATGTGTGTGCCCGCCATTGCGTTCACCGCATCCGGATCCGGATGCGGTGAATGCAATTCTTGTTTTAAATGTGACCCTAGCCTTAGTCATTTTTTCATTAAAAACGCATATGCGTTAACGCATGGTGCACTTAAGTGTCAATGCGTTTTTTAACAACACCGTGGTTAAAGGAACATTAAGATCTCTGGAGATGGACTTTTAAACTTGAGATTGTTGATATTTTTTTTTTAAAAATGTTGGTCCTCACGTCCTTAGACAGTTCTCTTCTCCTTTTTCTGTTCTCTATGCTTAGTGTTGTACACACAGACACACAATGTAAACATTGAGTCAACTTCTCCCCTTTTTATCTGATTTCAGGTGTGATTTAGAGAAATACTACATTTTCTGGAACAATTTCAATGGTCCAAAACTTTTAGCCATGACTGAATTTATTAACTATGTTGTGCATGTTGTTTGTGGAATTCCCCCTTTACCGCTTACATTCACTTTTCAGAAATGCTAAAAAGCATGATCACTATAGTTGCCAGTTATTATCAGAAAACTTTCTTGAAAGGAAGGATTCCTCCCATCTGGATTAGGAGTATAAAGGAGAAAATACCGCTGCATTCATCTTTCTAATTCTTTATTCTATATAAAGATTAAAAGCATCAAAAGCACCCACCAGGGATTCAGATAAAGAGGGTGCACAGCAGTGTGAGCAGCCTTTCCTTACCTCAACACCTTTGGTATTTCCTGTATTATGTCAGAGAGATAGGGTGGACAGGAGTGTGAGCAGCATCTCCTTTCTTCAGCACCTCTAGTATATACAGTATAAGATTATAAATAAAAGATGAACCATAATAAGAACACCCTCTTCTTCACTCAACACTTCTAGCATCTCCATTTATAGAACATAAAGACATGGAGAACAGCAGTATGAGCAGGCTCTACTTACCTCAGCACCCCATGTTTTTTTCTGTACTTGGATTACATTGACATAGTGGACAGCAACCTGAGCAGCCTCTTCTAACCTTAGCACATCTAATAGCTCCAGTATTGGATTAGAAAGATAGTGGACAGCAGGATGAGATTCTTCTTCTTACCTTAGCACCACTGTGATATTCACATTATTATATCAGATACAATGGACATCAGTGTGAGCAGCCTCATCTTACCTTAGCACCACTGTGATATCGACAGTGTTAGATCAGATAGACAGGATGGACAACAGTGTGTGCAGCCCCTTCTTACCTTAGAACCACTCTTATCTCCATTATTGGATCAGAAAGACTGAACAGCAGTGTAAGGGTGGTTTCACACTTGCGTATGGAAACGCAGCACACCAAATGCAGCCAAACGCATGCGCACTGCATTCCTATGTTTAACATGGGAAAGCATAGTACCTGCGTTTGACCGCATTCGGTTGCGTTCAGATGCGCATAATTTATGTGTCCTCCGAACGCAACATTTTTTGTGCGTTTGTGGGAGCTTGTTTTATCTGCAAGCTCCTGCAAACCCACAAACAATGCATGGGAGTCAATGGATCCGCAGTCTCCTCCGCATGACAGCGCAGGAGAACGCTGCAGATCTCTTTGAAATCTCTCCTGGTGGCCACCGCTAATCTCCCAGCGGTTTCGGCGGGAGAAACAGCAGATCTGACAGCTGTTTAAATCTCCCACGCCGACATCTCCTCTTCAGTGTTGGCGCGGGAGATTTAAACAGCTGTCAGATCAGCTGTTTCTCCCCACCCACCGACACCGTCAGGAAATCAGCAGCGGCCAGGAGAGGAGATCAGCGGCGGCCGGGAGGAGGAGATCTCTACCCCTGGTCTCCGCCTCTCAGCCGCCGCCGAGACAGATGATTGGCTGGCCAGGCTGCATACTGATGTGAAAGCATGCGGAGATTCTCCGCTGCGTTCACATCAGTATGGCTGCGTTTATGAAACCAGCCTTGGGGCCGCTTTTCACACACCAACTTCTGTGACCAACTTCTGAACAGATCTCTGGTTGCAGTGAAATCATGGACACATTGCTCCATTTTGTGGCTGTGTACAAATGTAACAATGTGTCCATGATTTCACTGCAACCAGAGATCTGTTCAGAAGTTGGACACAGAAGTTGGTGTGTGTAAAGCGGCCCTTAGTGCGTTATCTCAGCACCTGTGGTATCTCCAGTTTGATTGATCTTCTCATGTTTGCATGGGCTTCCTCCCACACTCCAAAGACATACTGATAGGGAATTTAGATTGTGAGACCCAATGGGGTCAGTGATCATGTCTGTATAGCTTTAAGGAAATTAGTTGTGCTATGTCAGGTTGTAACATAAATAATACTGTCAGTACTATCTGTCTTTTCTTATTTGACTCTCAGTATTACCTGTGTTCTTCACTAGGTTGTTTGTTTTTGATCTGCTCTATAGCAATACCTATGTTTTCCTTTACTAGTTTTTTTTCCAAGTACTTTAGCTCCCTCTTGTGTCTGAACCTTTTATCAGCATCAGTTTTCTATTTTATGCCTAATGCAATACATTATGGTAGCTGAGTCTCCATTTTCTATTCATGCTTCATACAGGAAGAAAGTCTTCATTCTCTTTCCCTCTTGTGATAGCATTGCTGGTAAGAATTTATGGTCTCTGCACCCATTAACTGCTCCAAATGTTACTCTAGTCTAGTATGTTGCATCCTAGGTTAGGCTCATGTTTGTTTAGGTGTTGAATGCATATTGTATAGCTATCTGTGATATGTATTTTTCTATTGTATCATATTTGCACTGATTGTATGTATCCCAATTGTTCCAAGTTTCACGGAATCATACTGCTACGTTCAATAAAAGCACAGACTTCAGAAACAGTCTTCTTATTAGACTCAGTGTTGTGGTCTCCTCAATCAGGGCATCAACCTTGTTCCGTCTGCAGCCAAATCTTAGATGTTATTAATGCTCGTGTGCAGTGAGAATAACAGACACTTGACATGACTGCAAGATGCTATGAAATTCTGAGTTTATTGTGGAAGCACGTAAACCTATACTGGGGGTAGGCCCTAGAATAGCATCATTCATTAATTGGTTACAGAATATTAAACATAGCTAATCATTGGTTACCAGAGGCGGACCTACTGTGGTGCAGCTGGTTCAGCTGCACCAGGGCCCCGACCGGCTAGGGGGCCCCTCAAGCCTGCAGGGGGGCCCCAAGCCGACCCCCATGAACCTGTGTAAGAGGAGAGAGGAAGGAGGGTAACTGAGGGAAGCGTCCTGCTTCCCCCGGCTGATCCCGCCCCCCCCCCTCTCGAATGGATTCCCAGGACTTCAAGGCGCGGCTCGGCGCAGCAGGTAGGAGCTGCATCAATTACCCACAGCACCCCCCCCGCTTCTCACCAACGTCCACTAGCACCACCTCCCCCTCCGCTCCTCACCAGCAGCTCTGCACCAGGGCCCTCCGGGGTCAAGGTCTGCCACTGTTGGTTACTAATAGCTAAGAGCTAATTGGATTATGCAAATCTATTCTAAATACATATGTATATTGGATGCTATTGACCCATCACACTATTTCATCATCTGGCATCTTAAACATCTTACCTTCTTACCAAAACATGCTAGACATTGGCTTCACTCCCAGACTATGTGGCCTTCATCGTTTCTCAAAACAGTGTTTAGCTTACAGGAAATAACATTTATATAAAACACTCTTGGTCTACTTATTTCTCTTAAAGGCAAGTGACCTACTTAAAGGGGTACATATGTGCTAGATAGGCACTACAATACAGGATATGAGCACATTGGCAAATCTTTGGATATTTTCATATATTGATTTCCGTAACATCGGTATAGCCTTTTATCTGCCTGTTTAGCTTCATATGCCCATGGCCTGTCTAGTGAGAACAGAATACTATACTTTATAGTCCACAAAGACTAGTAAAAAAGCTACCGATGTAGGTACGGCTAAATCAATGCCACGGATCCTTTCCATTTCACTAGTCACTGTGGGGTTTGCACCAATTTAAAACCTCAGTGATTGTGTTACATTGAAATTCCTCTTCACAAATGTCTTAGGTCAAAGGGTCATTTCTTCTAAACTCAACCCTGGACCCCAGTGGAGATGGGATATGTTACTGTTCAGGAGCTGGGACCCCTCCGCAGCCTATGGTGGTGACACCACATAGGGGAGTGTTCTGGATGAGGTCTACATCTGCTGGAGGAAACTCCACATAGCAAAGTCTTCCAAGTCTGACTGCAGGACTTTGTGACATCTCACCGAAGACGTCTTAAGACCTGAAAATGAGACACTGTCTGGCTGCTTCCTTACAATGGGACACGGTCTCAGTTCTTGTATTAATTATACTAACAGCACACGCTTATCCCCAGACGGAGATTAAACTTAGTCAAGGTGAGTGCACTTCATTTATTTAGGACACTATATATTAAGGTTATGTTTTATGATCGCGTCACCTATTATTAATATGGATTTGGTACATTTAATATGAGCTTTTTAGATTACGAGTCCTCCGAAGTTGCGTCATTGTGTCCTTTATGTTTATTTCATTTCTGTTTAATGAAAACTACTTTTCTATATCGGAAGATGTTATTAGGATATATCCAATCCTCTCCATAAAGCTACAAACATTTGTTATATCAGTATAAATTGTTATTTCCAAAATAGCAAGTGATCCCCATCTATAGAGTAAGTGAATAACTTACTGACCTCTGGGACCACCAGAAACTCATTGTCTATGGGATTGCAAGAAAAGATGAGCATAGAATCCACGTTCTTATGATTGTTGGGGACCCCATCAGTTGGACCCACAGTACTTAGCAAGTGATCCCCATCATAGGATAGTGAATAACTTACTGACCGCTGGGACCACCAGGAAACTCATTGTCTATGGAACTGCCAGAAAAAGATGAGCATACAACTAAATTCTATGATTGCTGAGGTCCCCATCAGTCGACCCACAGTACTTAGCAAGTGATACCCATCATAGAATAGTGAATAGCTTACTGATCACTGATGGGTGACCAGTGGAACGACCACAGCAAATCTCATTGTATATGTGGACTGCAGAAATAGATGAACTCTAGAAATCCCCGATTCTATGATTACTGGGGATCCCATCAGTTGGACCACAGTACTTAGCAAGTGATTCCCATCCATACGGTAGTTGAATAACATTACTGACCTGCTGGGACCACCAGAAATCTCATTGTCTATGGAATGCAGAAAAAGATGAGCATACAACCAAATTCTTATGATTGTTGACGGGTTCATCAGTCCGACCCACAGTACTTAGCAAATGATACCCATCAATAGAATAGGAAATAACTTACTGATCACTGGGGGCTGACCACTGAGACCCAAAGCAATCTCATTGTATATGAGACTACAGAAAAAGATGAACTTAGAACCCCGTTCTCTATGATTACTGGGGATTCCTATCAGTTGGACCCACAGTACTTAGCAAGTGATCCCATCCATAGAATAGTGAATAACTTACTGATCACTGGGGGATGACCACTGGGACCACCAGAAATCTCATTGTCAATGGGACTGCCATAAAAAGATGACTTAGCACCCCGTTCTCGTGATTGACTGGGGTCCCATCAGTTGGACCCACAGTACTTAACAAGTGATTCCCATCCATAGGATAGTGAATTAACTTACTGACCACTGGGACCACCAGCAATCTCATTGTCTATGGGACTGCCAGAAAAAGATGAACTTAGCACCCAATTTTTGATTGTGGGGTCCCATCAGTTGGACCACAGTACTTAACAGTGATCCACATCCATAGGATAGTGATTAAATTACTGACCACTGGGACCACCAGCAATCTCATTGTCTATGGGACTGCAGAAAATGATGAACTTAGAACCCCGTTCTCATGATGGCTGGGGGTCCCATCAGTCAGACCCACAGTACTTAAAAGTGATCCCCATCCATAGGATGTTGAATAACCTATGGCTCACTAAGGGGCTGACTGCTGGGACCACCAGTAGTCTCTTCATTGTCTATGGGACTGCAGAAAAAGATTTACTTAGAACCCTTTTCATGATGGCTGGGGGTCCCATCAGTCAGACCCACAGCACTTAGTAAGAGATCCCCATCCATAGGATCATATGGATCACTAAGGGGCTGACTGCTGGGACCACCAACAAACTCATTGTCTATGGGACTGCAAGAAACAAATGAGCTTTGAACCCTATTCTCATGATTGCTGAGGGTCCCATCGGTCAGATACCCAGTAATTAATAAGTTATCTCCTAACTTGGCATTTGGGACCAAATCTTTAACTATAATCACATAGATATCGTTGTGATAGTCATCATGATCAATATATTAAGCAATGATGTTGCCTTTCTATAATTTTACCAATTTAAGAGAGAAGACACCTACTAATAGAGCAAACATGACATTTTATAAACTCATATATGAGCAATTCCTACTTCTTATAATTAATAACCACATACAATAAATGTTATAGGCACTTACAAAATCTAAAAAAATTAATAAATAAAATTAAAAATGTCACAAAGTTGGAGATTATTATACCGACAACAATGAAGCGGCGTCAAAAAATTGATAAATTAGAACAGAGAAACACATGACGGTACTAGTTCCCTTGCACTTACAGAGTTTCAGTTTGCTGGAACTTGTGGTACTTCTTTAAAGTTGGAGTAGACATATTTCATTATCTCCATTCTTGCCCCACTAAACCACTACTTCGTGTGTCACTATCTATCTGCATTTACCTTTTGTAATGGATACAAAGAATGTTATCCTTAAAGGGAATCTGTCAGCAGATTTTCCTATTTCTGGGAGCAGCATACTATAGGGCAAGAGACCCTGATTCCGGAGATGTGTCACTTACTAGGCTGTGTGTTGTAGTTTCCATACGATCAGTGTTTTATCAGCAGGAGATCATCACTGCCGTACTAGATTGGATATAGCCTAGGCTTTGCAGTTGTAATTTGCTATTTGTCACATAATACTGGAATTTGTAGGAACCTCAATCTATTTGTGAGCCAAAAGGTCAAGACTGAAAAACATGAAAACTTCCATAGCGCTGTAGAGGATTATTGGAATGCTCCAGCTCGTAAAGGAGGAAATCCAGTGATAAATTCCTCAAAATATGACCCTTTTATCTAAGCAAATAATGCTCTTTCTTGACTATTATCCCTTCTTAACAGGCCAGTAATTTCCCGATGAATAAGTAGGTAGGTGTGATAATTTTTAGGCAGTCTTAAAGGGGTAGTACCATCTCCAGATCCAGTATGTAGTACAAATAATAATAATAATTATAATAGCAAATCCCTCCAATCAGAAATGTAGTATAGTTCTCCTGATTAGCTGTCACTTACCTCCTGTGCAGGGCATTGCAGCTTAGGTATCCATGGTTACGACCACTGATACAGTAACAGTTGCTTATGGTCGTAACCATGGATACCTTAGCTGCATTGCCCTGCACAGGAGGTAAGTGACCGCTAATCAGGAGAACTATACTACATTTCTAATTGGAGGGATTTGCTAATATGATTATTATTACACCTACTACCAATTGGGATAAGATCTTGGAAATAGGACTACCCCTTTAAAAATTATTGTAGCATCCAGTGTAAAAAAAAGTGATATAAGTGCATCTCAATGAATTAGAATATCATCAAAAAGTTAATTTATTTCAGTAATTCAATACATAAAGTGAAATGTATATATTATATAAAGTCATTACACACAGAGTGATTTATTCCAAGTGTTTATTTCTGTAAATGTTGATGATTATGGCTTACAGCCAATGAAAACCCAAAGGTCATTATCTCAGAAAATTAAAGTAGGGAGGATGAAGGGTCTGAGAGATAAAATATGACCTAAATAGGTATCAGAGGCTTCACCTTGTGTGGTTGTGAGAGTCACAACCACTATGAAAGCTGCTGCAGTCCCCAAAGCCCTCCGTACTGAGCATCCTCTGAGCGTGTATATTAATGCTTTCCAAGTATAACAACTGCACCCATAAAGCTCAATAACCAGTAGAGTTTAGATGTGTTTAGTTCTTTTTTGCTTGGATATTTGTTGGCAAAGATTTGAGGATTTGGGTTCTACCCAAATTTGTCACCATTTCAATAAGGAATATTGGCAGTTGTGCAGATGACGTGATGTCATGTTTCCTCAATCTCGCTGTCACCTATTCATAATATCTATGTAATAAACCTAGAGGAGTAAACAAGTCTTCTTGACCTACTTTCCTCAATGCTCCTAAGCCAAGTACTTCCTATTAGATCAAGACCCCCTAGGCCATAAACACTCTCGGCATTGCATGAGTGCCCCCAACAGTTATGGCATGTATTTATTGGGATAATGCTTGATATCATTTGGTACCATATATATATTTTAGTCGCTTATAATGACATTAGTTCCACATAACTTTACAGACATCTTGATCATTAATGACTCCTTCAGTTGGATAGTGGGTTGAAATCCCGCCAAGATCAACATCCCTAAGAAGGTTCTCCCCGTGTTTACATGGATTTGCTCTGGTTTCCTCCCACACTCCAAATACGTAATGGTAGGGAATTTAAATTGTGAGCCCCCCAATGGGAAAGATGAGATTTAAAGGGGGTGTCCACTATTTGGACAACCCCTTCTCATTCCCCATGTGCACCCCCATAAAAATAAATAGCCTATACTCTCCTCCGGTGCCGGCACGGTTCCACAATGTCAGAACTTGTATTCCCGCATTCCATGTGACATTGTTATGACACACGAGCTCAGCGACCAATCATTGCTGGCTTCCTTTTCTCCGCCTTTGGACAGTTAATTAATTAACAGGAAGTGAACGCTGCGGGTACCGCTCACTTCCTGTTAATTATTCCTGTGTCCGAAGGTGGGGAGAAGGAAGCCGGCGGTGATAGGTGGACAGGCTCACATGTCATAACAATGTCACATGGGTCCCTGGGAATGTGCGTTCAGACATCACTGAAACCCCACCTGCACCGGAGATGAGTATAGGCTACTTATTGTTATGGGGGTGCACATGGGGAATGACAAGGGGTTGTCCAAATAGTGCTTTGATGCTATATAAGTCAGTACAATGGACCAAAAACATTTTTAATCCCTCAGTAGGAACAAAATATAGAGACTTCATAGTCAAAACTGTATTATAGCAGGTAGAGTAATTGTCATAGACCGGTCATTGTATAATCAATATGAGGCCGCTGATATCTTTACGTTCTCTGTCTCTGCCGCAGCGTTCACAGATGTCACACAGCCGTACGTCTGTCCTCTGTTTTGGACCGAATTTAGCGGAAACTGCTACAGATTCTTCCAATAAATAAGACGTGGGCAGAAGCGGACTTTTACTGCGCCGAGTTCTCACTCGGCAGGACTACTGCCAAATTAGTTTCTATCCACAGGTATTGTATATATGTACTGCGCCGCAGGAGACATGATATGAGGGACGTTTATTACCGTTGGCTTCCAACAAGCAATGTGCATAATAAAGAGACATCCTGCTTCTAAAGACATAACAAGACTGCAGAATCTAGAGAATGAAGCAACAAGGAAAAGTATGTGCAGATTATGACCAAATAACTTGAAATAAATAAATAAAATCTAGTGCTGTTAAAAGTACAGGGTACTTGGGACATACGTTTTTTGCAAAAAACTTATTTAAGCCACCCCACCTCATCAAGGTGACCCACTTTGGGACAGTCCCTACTCTAACTGTATTAAAACCAGCCACTGTGCCCACTGACCTCATTGGAAGCAGGATGCAGAGTGTGACCGGATCCCAAAATGATCTCACAGAATTGGGATACAATATAACAACTCTGCTCAGTAAAAGGAGGGGTGGGGTTCTCCCTAACTTGCCAGGAGACAAATAGTTAAATGGAAATACAGAAGAACCTGAGTCAGAGCAAACTTGTGTGAATCTACAGAATATAGTAGGATTGTAGGAGCGAAGTAAAAGGAATATCACAGACAAGACTGATATATTAGGTTATACCTGGTTCATGGCCTGAGGGATATTTCATCACATACAGCTGTTTCTTTTGGACTTTGACAGGTCCTGGAGGACCGGGTATAACATCCTGCATCGGTTTGGCTCGGGGCCATCCATTATAGTATATGTTTGTCTTTGATCACAATCACAGTATATATATATATACTCTACACAATGAGAAACCTTGTAAATATATGTTAGCACTTATTTTGTGCTAGTATCGAGTTATAGCCTAGATATAGAATACATTCCCGAGATGCATTCACAAGTTTTCACAGCTTCAGAGATGAATCTCTTTATCTACAGGTGCATCTCAATGAATTAGAAGGTGGTGCCCCTGCATCTTGGTCGCCACAGTGGTACTGCACTTACTCCACAGGTCTGGTGCCAGGCTCTCAGGTAAGATGGGAACACAAAGCTGAGACACCCAACCACACATCCAACACCCATCCTGACTCCAGACCAGGGAGATGCAGGGCGGAAGAAAAGAAAGGAGGTCACTGAAATGCAGGTGCAGTGGCCATCACCGTATACTCTCCCAGGCACAGTGGCCATAGAGGGTCAAGAGGAAGTGCCAGGCCGTCGCTCAACAGGACCCGCTGTGGCCTGCCTTGGGACTTGTAGCACCAAGCTTAGGAAGAGAGAGAGGAAAATAGCACAGAAAGGAAAGAGCAGCACAGAAAGGCGTATGAACGGTGTCTCAGGGACTGTACCTGGATTACTGGGAGCTGGCCAAGCTGTAACCTGTGAGAGCACAGTACCCGGCTTGGTTGGCACTTAACTAAGCTACAGTAAAGAGACTGGTAAGAACTGCAACCCCTATGTTTGCCACTTCTTCAGCGCTTCCCAGCATATATCACAACCACCATCATCCACCACCTACTACACCCCAGGGGTCTGCTCCGTCTGTGGGGAGTGTTACATCAAAGCTGCCACAACATCTATCCCCTGGGGACCTATATAAGCAGCGCTAGTCACCCCTGACCAGACACACAGATGGCGTCACAAATACTTTATTATCCCCTATAAATACCCCCTTTTAATGGCCACAACTTCCAGGAAGAGCCACCATTACATCCCTCTAACTGCTAACCCCCTGGAAGCCGAGTACCCTGGCTCCATGACCGCTGCAAGAATATAAAATATATTTTAATAATTCAATACATAAAGTGAAATGCATACATTATATAGAGTCATTACAAACAGAGTGATCTATTTCATGTGTTTATTTATGTTAATGTTGATGATTATGGCTTACAGCCAATGAAAACCCAAAGGCCATTATGCAGCATGAACTTGTAGGTAATGGAGGCTTACACCATCCCACATCTCTACCTGACCGTTTTGTATCTGTTTTTCTTCAGCTGGGAAGAAAACATTTTTGTGTTTGATCTTGTGAACAGCCAAGTCCCAGGAATCCCCACTGATATATGGATAGGACTCAGTGACAGAAGGCAGGTATGGATCATATTAGACCGGTGTCATTCAGTATGTTTGAAACATCCAAAATTCATTTTAGTGCAACGGCCATTCTTATACTGAAATGAATGAGAAATATAGAAAACGACTTTCTACTTTAGTAAGATAACGGAATAACTTCTAATCATGTTGCACTCATCGATCAGAATTGTATGATATATTAACATCGATTTAAGATTGACATATTCAGAAATAAAAAAAATATACAAAAATGTACATAACCCAGGTAGGAAATGGTTTGGGTATGAAACTTCCAAAGTTAAAACTTATCAGGTATCTACATATCACTTGGGATCCCACCACTGAGGTCCCCACCAATCACAAGAAGATGGGGATCCTATACAATATATATATGTGTGTGGCGCCCCACTGGTCTGGAAGTACTGCACTCCTCCATTAGCTCCTGTTCTCTGGATTGGAACGATGATGTTGAGACTTGACATCGCGCACACACCCGGGCAGGGACGGTGAGCAGACCGGGAGGGTTGGCCCAGGTCAGAGAGGGGGGCACGGGTGAGAAAGTAGAGGAGTTGTGAGGAGGACAGCGAAGGAGTAGGAAGTGGAATGAGAGTCAAGTGGTGGCGGAGGTGTTAGCTCCCGTAGGCTGGAGCACGGTCACGCTCGCCCCGGGAGGGAAAGACGAAAGGGTGAAGAAAAGAGAAGGACTCTTGGGGTGTGGAAAAAGGCTAAGATCACCCCGCATGCCCGTATCTAGGGAGGGGAACAGAAGGGCTGGTGGAAGAAACAGGGGACCTGCCCTGAAGACGGCACGGGATCCAAACCTGAACCGTTGAACTGGTAGCCTTGAGCTCCTAATATATGTATATAATATATATATATATATATACGTATATATTATTATATAGGAAAACCTGGACTCATGCTGCCTAAACCTCAGTATCAGAACTTTGCTATACAATAGTTTGGAGAGGCAACCAGGGACCATAGGGAGTGATGAGACTAGTCCCATCTGAAGACTGCGCCCCAGACAGCTTCTCGTAGATTCAGGGCTCTCCCAAAGTACACACATGTGGGGTGCTAGAAGAAGCCAATGACAGGTGGCATCCTCTGTTTATTTGGTCCCCCACTCTTCCAACTATGTTTTTTCTGAACCATCGCAGCGTTTCAGATATATACATACCTGGCAGCAGTCATGCAGACATGCTTGGATTCATGCTGCCCATGGTTCCATTTATGGCCTTCATACACATTGAATAGCTGTTGACTGATTGATCATTTGGCCGATGGACGATTGCACAGTTGCTTGACTAAAGGGCCCGTTACACGCTTCACTGTCTCAGCGATCCGACCAACGATCCAACTTGACCTGGATCGCTTGAACGTCGTTCATTGATCACTGCTGAGATGTCACATGTATTGATATCTAGAACGACGCAGCAATGATTCCGCAACTAGCGAACGATACTTGCGGTCGTTTGATCGCCTACGTCCTTCAGTTTTGAATAGGCGAAGTCGTAAGCGAGATTGTTATCACAGTGTCACACACGACGATGCAGCAGATCGAACATACAATCAACGACTGATTTATGGTCCTCTACATAAACCTGCGATCAATGATCAGCCAACTTATCGCTGGTCGTATCTACGTGTCACACGCAACGACGTCGTTATGACATCATTGCTGCGCCCCAAAACCCATGACATACCAACGATATCGTTCACGATATCGTAGCGTGTAACGGGCCCTCAACTCACATTAGCCTAGCATTCCTGCGTTCTGTCAAACAAAATTATTGGCTCTTGCAATTTAGCAAGCCGTATCCCTTTCTCCCCCATCAATCAGAGCAGAGTCCGTAAGGCCCCATACACACTAAGCTGTTGGCAGATTATGACGATATTTGCAAATTCAGTCAAATTAAGTTGAATTAGTTTGGAGGCCGTTGTACTAGAGAGTTATACTATTTAATATTTACAAAAGTCTTTTCTGCAGTCTCATTATCCCCACAGACATGATTACAGTGAATGGTAGCATCTTTGTATAGAATGGATACAGAGAAACCACCATTTACAATAGGTGATGGTCACAGCTCATCTGAGCCCCTCCATAATAATGACTTTTGGCTTTATGGGAGCATGCAAAGATTAGAAGCTCAGTGTCACGGGGAACTAATAGTGCACAGGCGGGTAGTAGCAAGATTGCAGAGATGGTATTAAGGGGAATCGGGACTGACCCTGTAGACTGGGGTTCAACAGCTGATCCTGTTCCCGGAATTACCTCTAAAGGTGAGGATGTATGGGCCACCAACCTTGCCTTTCTCCTACCTAGCCCTGGCTAAATCCCCTCATCTCCACCCAGGGAGAGAATAACAATAATCATAAGATGAATCCCAAAGAGGTAGCTTCAGAAAGGTTTCTGCACCACCACTCTGCGTCTTCACAGCACAAGGTCAGAGTAGAGAATGAAACTCTATCAGCGAAATCTACTGGTGGAAGAGGGAACTATATAAAGGCCAGGGGCATGGACCACAGCGTAACCTGCACACCCCTCACCTGAAGAGCCATAACCCATAAACAGCAGCAGCTTCTGGCATTAATATCGAATATGCCAAAGGAAATTTACTCCAATTTAAACTACAGCAGAGCTTTTCACATGGACTGCAGAGCAGTCAACACATGACACTCAGAAGATTTCCATATAAACGTTCATAACAAATACATTTAACTTGAAAACTTTATTTAAACATAGGTCATTTTATGATGACATCTCTCACTATAAATCCCTCTATGTTTGGCACTGCAAGCAAATTGAACATTTACTTGTCACACTGGACTAAGGGGGATGTCCGGCTACCATGCGTGACAGTGGCGCACGGACCAACTATGATCGGCACACTCACGAAACAAAAGATGGGGAGACATCGGGAGGACAAATACAGCCCAGGGACCTGCTCATAGGGAACAGGTGAGAGGTGACCTCCAGCACTCGCCTGTGGCTGTGCCATGATCTCCCTACCATCCCTATACAGGTTCTTTCAACCCATTGTCGAGCAGGATACCTAGTCCCTCGCTGGCCCTGATGTTAACCCTCAATAGGGATTGGCCGACGGGAGCACGACTCCCACTCACTGCAATAATAACAACAAGAAGGAAAGAGGACAGCAGGCAAACAACACAGGCAACTTCACACCTGCTGCCTCGCTCGTAGGGCAAGCAGTAGTCAGCTCTCCAGAGAATCTCCTTCACCTCAGGAAGCTTGGCCAGCAATGGGTTCAATCACCAGCCAAGAATGATGGAACCATGTGACCCATATAAAGGAGATGGGAGTGATCACAGAGTAGCCACACCTGGTAAGGAAACTAAGGAAAGAAACATGTTTAAAATGAGGTCTCAATAAAGGAATGAGACAGAGGTCCCAAACCTGTCACAAGTCTCCAAAGTAGAGAGAGCATCATGACGTTACACACAGGTTTCCGGTCCCAACGGAACCAAACGTGATCCAATTATTTTCATGTAAGAAAAATTATTACAAAAACAGAAAAAAAACATTATTACTAAATATGTTGTTCATGGCACGCTTTGCTTAATATCATTGTATTTTATGTAAAGGAAGGTCAGTTTGAGTGGACGGACGGCACAACCCATGACTACAGCTACTGGGATGGAAATCAACCAGACGATGCCACCAACAGCTCCCCAGAAGAGGAGGACTGTGTACAGATATGGTACAGATACTACAGTGGTAAGGAAAATGTGGGGCCAGAAATGTATTTGAATTATTTGTATTTAGCAGAAGTACTTCTACTATATTACTAGTAATATTCAATCTCTGGGTCGCAATTGACAAATCTGAATTTTTTTTTACATATTCAGCTGCATCTCAATGAATTAGAAGATCACCAATAAGTTAATTTATTTCAGTAATTCAATACATAAAGTGAAACGCATATATTATGTAGAGTCATTACACACAGAGGGATCTATTTCAAGTGTTTCTTGCTGTTAATGTTGATGATTATGGCTTACAGCCAATGAAACCCAAAGGTCATTATCTCAGAAAATAATGATATTCTAATTCATTGAGATGCAACTGTATATGTGAGTCTTGGGTTAGCTTTAGTAGCACTAGTGCTGCCTATACTTGATATTCTTCATTATCTCTAAGAAAAATTGGTGACATTCTAGAGAATTTGGCAAATCGACATCTGCATTTGCTGCTGCCCCATTACCCAGTGTCCTATAGACACTATAAACCTGACAACTAACTGGAAGGAGAAAGAGCCCTGAAGTAGCCATGTCTCTCCTGTCCTTATAGTCCTCGATCGGCTTCTCAAACTGTGCTTTTGTTCTGAATCGCTGCGGTGTGTCAGAGTTAGATACGCTTGACTGTGATTGTGCAGACAGGATCTTATTCATGCTACCTGTGACTCGAGCAGCATTATTCTAGGGACAGATTGTTTTTAAAACCAGTACTGGCGAGGGGTGATCCATAAACTGTGCAGAACTGGGGCCCACCGGGGAAATACCCGTTTCCCCGGCAGGCCAGACTGACCCTTCTAGGAGACAATGTGAAGAATCAATGGCCAATCTCACTGGACCCTTCAGTCAGAACAAGGATCCACGCAAAAAGGAACCACCCAAGAGCCAGGGGCGGACCTACCGTGGTGCAGCTGGTTCAGCTGCACCAGGGCCCCGACCGGCTGGGGGGACCCTCAAGCCTGCAGGGGCGCCCCCAGTCGACCCCCGTAACCCGATGTCAGGGGAGAGAAGGGTCAGGCAAGGGAAGCTTCCTGCTTCCCATGCTTGATCCCTCCCCTCCTCTCCTCTGCCGTCCCGGTCTCCAGGATCCCGGCTCCCAGGAATGCATACACCCGCTCAGCAGCGCAGGTAGGGGAGCCGCATCAGCAACCCCCGCACTGCCAGCAGCCCCCCTCGCCGACGGCCGCCAGCACACCCCCCCCGGCATGGCTGCACCAGGGCCCTCTGGGCCATTGGTCCGCCACTGCCAAGAGCCATAATGTGCCATTCACTAGCAATATACCTTGGTGGTATTATCTGTACGTTTAGTTTGAGATAGTTTATTACAACCCAAAGCATTCATGGCCACAGCTGTCGTCCAGATGTGTTACCCTCTTCTGAACAGATCTGGTTCATGTCATGTTGTCTCTTATCTGCACACAAGTTCATTCATATCATCAATAATTGGACTTTACAGGGGTCTGACATGGGTCATATGTATTTTCAAGCATGATTGAAAAATAATGCAATATGTCTGACAAGCACTGGACGGACAGGTCACAGTCATCTACAGTGTTATATTGAGCATTTGGATGATTCACAAAGACCACAGTATATACTATATACTGCTATAACGGTTGTCTAGTTTAGAAAAAATATTTTGTAAATAGTTACTTATTTGATTCTGAGTTAATTATATGCGTTTGTTTCATAGAAAGCCATTATGTGCAGTAAATAGGAAAATTGTAATGCTTTTTTCCCCCAGTAGGGGTGCTCCAGGGAAAGTTACACACGTGTTCCTTGGTTCTTCCACATTCTACAGCTGATTGTTGGAGATTCTAATAATCATCTTATGGTCAGGGGAACGTCTAATAAAAAGTGGAAAAATGAATAACATCATTAGATTGTGAGCCCCGATGGGACAGTGTTGCTGATGTATGTAAAGTGCTGTGGAATTAAAGGCGCTATATAAGGGAATAATATTAGAATTTGAGAGTCCTCAGTGGTTGATACCTTTTAATGGCTTAGTGAAAAGATGGTTAGCAAAGTAAGCTTTCAAGACACTATGGCCGCCCATCAGGCTAATAATGAGACAAATTCTGAAGACACACACATATACACATGTGGCGCCCCTCTGGCTAGGCGCCACAGGGAGGTATTGCACTTTAACAAATGTGGTATTTCTGTAAGTTGTCAGTTCAGGGTTTAAACTATGGAGTCTGGTTTTACACACACAACACCCAGGACTAGGCCACTCTAGAATAGAGGGGGGGCTGGTTATTTAGTAGGTCCCAAAAGGGGGTGGAGCCTAGGTTAGAGCTGTAGAAGCAGGAAGTTAGTGACAGTTGACCTCAGACAGTGCTGGGAAGGCAGTCAGGAAGGACGGGCCTGACAGTACCGCTGACAGGAGGGATCCCCATCTTTAAGTGGGGGCCCAGGACAGAAGGCAATGGACCAGGACTGGTTGGAGCCGGCTAGTCATGTTGGGGGAAACACCGGCAACACGGGAAGCCGAGGCAGTCAGTAGTTCACCTCTGACCGCAGACCGACGAGCTGCGGGCCCATAGTAACCGGGTTGCCGTTAGCGCCACAAGGACATCTCACCCCTCACGACTGAAACCGGTTGAGGAGACTAGAGGTTGCAGACCGAATTCCGGTGGCGGGAGAAATTGTGCGCTCCTGCTGCTCCCGTCCGTACCGGTAAGGGACCAACCTGATCAGCTAGTTAAAGACCGTAGGACTGGCGGGAGAGCTCTGTGAAGGTGGTAGAGACAGAGAAGAATAAAGTAGACCCCGAAAGACTAAGAGAGAAAACATCTAGAAACTCCATAAGTGTACCTTTACATGCGGCAACTTTCTAGAATTTCACTGTCAACTTACTGGTTGCAGTGAAATCATGGACACATTGTTCTATCTTGTTGCTGTGTACAAATGGAACAATGTCCCATGATTTCACTGCAACAGTAAGTTGCCAGTGAAATTAATAGAAAAGTTGCTGCGTGTAAAGGTACCTTTAGGGGGATCCGAACTGGCAACATCCACCCGATAAACCAACCTGTACCGTGTTCTGTTTTTAACATCTGCTGGTACTGAGTAAATTGGAGTTAAACTTGACTTGGCCTTCGTTGTTCTCCTCGCCGGTGCCGGAGGGGTGCAGCACCACCACCAGCATCTCACCAGAGGGGTAAAACATCTGTAACAACTTCCCCTCTCATCTCCCTCTTATCATCCTCCATCACCGCTGCTCTGAGGTAAAAGCTCCACCTGTGGGGAGATGTACCATTCTCTGCTGCACCCACCATCACCTCAGTGGCCGGCTTGCAGCGCGTACCTCTATTACCGGGAACTACAGGTGGCGTCACGTCCCCTTGTAAATATTCCCTCCCACCATCTAACAAATGATAACCAGGGCACTGAACCGGGATCCTGACCTCCCGTGATTCCCCCATCAAAGCCGCCATCGGTCCCGGTGTCCGAGTACCCCTATCACTGGCTACGTCACACATATGCAGGATAGGATGGTGCAGTAAATATGACAGGTGACGCAAAGCAGAAAATAGTAGTCAGTTTTGGGAGGGGGAGAAGAGCTGGGGAGGTAAAATCAAAATTCCGAGATAAGAGGAACAGATTGTATTATTGTTCTATGATTAGTGGTCGGTGGAACCTAAAAATTCTTCAGTGAATGTAGAAAGCCATAAATCCATGTGAGACAGTTCACGTACAAGTGTCAAAAGTTAATTGTCCTCTAAATGAAGTCTGTTCAAAGATGTGATATCCCCAAATGCCCTTTCAATTGATGTAAAAACGCATGAATCCATGTGAGACATTTAATCCTGTTTTGAATGTGTCAAAGGTCGTTATTATTTGTATTCCCAAATTCATCTCTCTGTCTGAGATTTGAAGTTACTTTTTAAAATGAGCAGACTCATGTCTGTTATCCTGTGGTCAGAGCTACAAAAATGCTTGGCTACAGGTAGCTCCATACGCCTTTCTGTTATTGAGTGGTGATGAGAATTCATTCTTGTTCTGAATTTTTGCCCAGTGTCCCCTAAGTACATGCCACCTGTTGGACATTTGGTACATATAATTAAATACACCACATTGCTTGTGGTGCAACTGAAGTTACCTGGGATCTTGTAGTCCTGATCTGTCCCAAGAATCCTTATCTTGTCTGTTGTCATTATAGGTGGACAGGTTTTGCAACTGTTCTCGGTGCATGGAAAAGTTCCTAAGATGGTATAAACATTTTTTACCTTATCATATAAGGGAATAAATATTATTATTATTATTATTATTGCATTCAACTGTATTGGCATTCAGAATACTGATACAGTTTAAAGCGTGAGGCTGAGTAAAGGGCCTTGTGTTGGTGCTGGCACCGTGCCCCCTCTACTCATGGGCCTCATAGTCACCGCATGGTCTACCGTCATTGGCGGTACATCACTGACTCCCGGAAAGGGGCCTCCAATAATCCTAATGAATTCAGCAAATCTTCCAGAAGACAGGTTATCCATGGAGGTTCTTTACTCTTGTTGATAGTAAATGGAGAATAGAGAGGCAGAGAACCAGGGTGCGGAGACGGAGGTTACTATTTGGGGTGGCTACAACTAAAATTTGCCTGTGGATTGGAGTCTCCTCCTCGATGCTATCAGTGAAAAATTGGTAACTATGGAGTAACACCAGGGTCAGACACAGCCCCAGCATCTAAACCCACTTTCAGGAATTGCGAAATAGGGTGTGTAGGAATTGTGGAGGGACGTGGCTTGTAAAAATGGTCAGTAGTAAAAAATTCAATAAACTCTCAGAAGGAAAACTCTAAAATATTAAAGGTTTTTATTTTTATTAAAGGGGTTGTCCACTACTAACACAACACCTTCTGATTCCACTTGTTTTTTCCAAGTTAAGATAAAAAAAGCCTATACTCACCTCCCTTGGTGATGCTGTTCCAGTGGTTCCGGTAATCGCATTCAAGGAGCTCACGTGACATTGTGACATCACCCGGGCCCCATATCCAATCATCGCATTCACGGACCTCACGTGACATTATGATGTCACGCTAACCTCACATCCAATCACTGCCGGCTTCTCTCTCCCCGCCTTTGGACAAATGAGTCAACAGGAAGTGATGTTGGGGCTGACGCTCACTTTCTGTTGATTGCTCCTATGTCCGAAGGCTGGGTGGTGATTGGATGTGTGGCCAGCATGACGTCACAATGTTATGTGAGGTCCATGAATGTGATAACTGGATGTGGGGCCCGCGTGATGTCACAATGTCATGTGAACTCCTTGAAGGATATTACCGGAAGCACTGGAACAGCACCAGCAGAGGAGGTGAGTATAGGCTTTATTATTTTACCTAGGGGAAACAAGTGGAATCAGAAGGGGCTGTCCTAGTAGTGGACCCGTACCTTATTATTTTTGCATTTCAGATGCTTTGGAGCAACAATAAAAATAATAGTGAAGGTACTGTATTCGCGGCCTGTAATGAACTAGAATTACTAGTGCAGTTTAATTACATTTTTATGACTTTTAAGTAATATCGATGTCTTGTCTGCCGGCAGTCCTAGATGCGTTACAATATAAGTGATTTACATGCCGCTCGTCTCCAGTAAAACAACATCTGTCTTAGTTTACCATCAATAAATCTTAATGCAGAAAATTTCCCTTGTCAGCCTCATAGCAGGTCATACAGTCTGCACATATGTACTCAATGCACACCTGGAGCAATCCCCTGCAGGGAGCGCTGAGTAACCCTTCCCACCCCACTCACCCAGTGCCGAGGACGGAGGATGCGATCCCATTGTGGAGGATGACAGCCATAGATCATTATCTGGCGGGCTGTCTTCCCTTCTACATTGTGTGTCAGTGGATGATATTCTATAACATTACAGCCTGTTATTGTAGAGGGTGACATTATGTGTCTGTGCCAGTGCAATCTGCATCTGAGGGCGGATGGATGACACTTCCCTATTAGCATATTTCATCTAAAGGTTACTCATTTGCATACCTCCCATCATATTCCTGGAATGGTGTCCATTTCTTTTACTCATTCATGCAGCCTCGATTACGAGAGTGATATTAACTTGTCACAGCCAGGCGTGTGGTATTCTGGAGTCTACGGCACAGAGGCCGGTTAGAGGACGGTAATGATCAGATCAAGACATCATGGAATTTAATTGCCCTTTTCAGGGCATATTTTTTTTTTTTTAAGGATTCTGTCAGCAGGTGTTTGCTATGTAATCTGAGAACAGCATGATGTAGGAGCAGAGACAGTGATTCCAGCAGTGTATTATGTAGTTTACTGGGTGCAGCAGTTATGATTAGTGTTGGGCGTACCCCCCTATGCTCGGATCGCGGACTCCCCCGGACATTTTTTAAAGTCCGAGTTCAGGGCCAGACGTAAATCAAACTTGAGCCAAACCCTGATCTCAGACTTTACAGTTACAGGATGGGGCAGGGGGGCTGTAAAAGAAAGCATATAATTAACAGACATCATCATTATACTTACTGGATCCGACCATCCCGCATCTACTTCCGGGGCCTCTCATTAAATTCCGGGGATATTCACTGCACTGGCTCCAACAGTCTATCACAGACACTGTCACACTGATGGACGTCAGTGATTGGCTGTTCGAGGAATCTGCACTCAGCCCATACATCCTGGTATGGTAGAATGTATGGGCTGGTTTCAGCTTACTCCAGCAGCCAATCTGTGATTGGCTGTTGGGTCCGTTACACATAGAGTGTTGTAAACATAAATAAATAATTTAAAAAAATGACATAGCACTCCAGGCCAAATTAGACCTAGCCATCACCCAGCCACATTAAAAAAATACAGAGAATTTTTTTTTATTAGAAATAAAGCACAAAACACATTTAGGGACTCCATATTTATTATAAAAAAAACAAATGTCCTTCCGATGTAATCCAGGCTTCATGTCTTCTTCAACTCTGCTACATCTTTGCCAGCGACAAATGCGACGGGCACAAGGGCGAGGGAGTATTCGGTAACCGGGCCGGTCGGTTCGGTGGAAGGTCAAGGTGGAGATGACCCGGCTCCGTGGCCTTTAAGTGCAGAAAAAGGGGAGTATTTACAGGGGAATAGTTCATGACGCCAGGGTCAGGGTGACCAGTGCTGCTATGGGACTTCTGGGGCCGATGGAGTGGCAGCCTGGATGGTATCACTCCCCACAGGTAGAGCAGGGTCCCAGGGAGAGTGATGGAGAAGTCTTAGATGGAGACAGTGGTGATAGTAGTCGAGGTCACAGCTGGGAAGTGGGGCGGAGAGTGCGTGAAATGACTGGAGGACATTGGCATTTGCAGTTTCTGTACCTTTTACTTGTAACCATGTGTGCAGTCCGGGGCACTGATGACCAGGTCCTGGTGGATCGGGCAGCCAGGGAGCAGTTGGATTTCTCCCTGCCAGGTGTGTTTGAGGTCTGCCTGCTGCACTTCTCTAGTTCAGGGTCCCAGTGCTACTCTGCGGCCTTCTCTCTCTCTTCCTTGCTTTGCTGTGAGCCCATATGGCAGGCAGTATAAGCCCCTTGTGGACACTGCCAGATAGGGTGGCAGCTCCGGGCCCTCTCCACTTCTGTGCCGCCGGGTCTGAAGTGCAGGCGGGAAACGTGCAGTCTCCCATCCTCCAGAAGTGGTCAGCGGATCTTGCAGGTCCCGACTAGTAGGATCACACTTGCAAATTTTCCATGCATTTTTCAAACTAGTCTTTTCTGAAAAACACATAGAAAAACACATCCATAGACCCCCATGTTAAAAATGCATGCCCCAAAAGCAAAAACGCATGTCTGAAGGGCCATGCGTTTTTTGTATGCGTTTTTGGGTTAGCATCAAAAAATACTGCATGATGCATGATTTTTTAAAACACATGTGTTTTTGTTAACATGGGGCCCTGTGGGAAATGCATGCCTTTTTATATGGCACTAAATGGTACATGCGTTTTTGCATGCGTTTTTTAAGGGTCCCCCACACCTATCAGCAAAAACACATGCAGAAATGCTGGGTGCCAAAAAGCACCTTAAAAAACGCATGCCAAGTGTGGCCCTACCCTATCCCAGGACTCTGGCATCCTTTCTTAGCGCAACCTGGAGTGAGCCTCTCAGCGGCTCCACTCTCCAGGTCCTTCCTCGTCGTCCTCATTCCTAAATTCCCCATCTATACTCCTCACTTGTTCCTTCTTCCCCACATTTTTCTACCAATAACCCCTCATCCTTGCCAGAATCAGAGCAGCTCCCCTGAATTCGGGTTCAGAGCTCCCCCTTCTTGCCTGGAGTTGAGAAAGGTGTATGTGTGTGTGTGGGGTACCTCATGTGGGGTGTCCTTCTGCTCCCAGACATGACATTACCCCTGGTGAAGGAGGCAACGTTACTGTGGCACCCGGACCCTTGGGGCGCCACACAAACACATTTTCTGGCAGAGACGAGCAGACACAGAATGACAGCCGGGTGTCATGAGAAAGGTTATCTGAGTTCACTCTTCTCTCGCTCATTTCCAGCTGGGTTCTGGATGTTGGGCTCCGGACACTGGGGTTATCTAAGTTCACGTCAACTCTGATAACCTTTCACACGGCACCTGGCTATCATTCTGTGCCTGCTCTCTCTGCTAGAGATGTGTTCGACTGCTAGCAAAGATGTAGCAGAGCTGAAGAAGATAAGAGACATGGATTACGTCGGAAGTTTATTTTTTCTAATAAACATGGGTCCCTAAATGTCTTTTATTTCTAATAAAAAAAATTCTCAGTTTTTTAATGTTTACTAGAAATTCATGATGGCTGGGTCTAATTTGGCTTGGTGATCTCCATAATTCCATGATTTTTCCTTATGGTGTGTGTAGCGATCCTATCTCTTATAATGTAGTAGATGAACTTTACATCATGTTATAATCATATTATCTTGTTTGCTCTCCAGCTTTACGTTCATGGAATGACAACAGCTGCAACCGTGAATTTCCTTTTGTCTGCAAGATCCCTTCATTGACCCATATGTGACAACATATCTGGTGAAAATGTGTAAAAATGTTTACTCTGCGATGTGGTACATGATATGTGATACAGAATAACTATATATTGGCTCATAAAAATTCAGATCACATCACCAAATTTCCTTGAAAATCATCTCCAAAGTCAGTTCAAGAAGGAAAGAAGGAATCTTATAGATGTGTCGCTATATCAAAAGAAGGGTCAGAGGTTTTGTGATGTAATGTATCTATTATTGCAAATATCCTCTTTTTCTTGCATTTGTAGAATGGATATAAAAAAGAACACAACTTTTGGGATCGTGCAAGTCATATTTATAAGATAAAAGACAGAGTTATTTTTGTATGTGAGATAGAGACCTATTTACCGTATGTACAGACATACATTTTCGTTAATTAAAATACTTAGCATTAAAATGAATCTGGCAGTAGCTTTTTCTACATTATCTAAAGCAGCAACGAGACTCTGAATCCAACGATGTATCACATAGATTACTGGCTGCAGCAGTTCTGTCACAATCAAATCATTTAGTTGTAGCAACACAGCAGAGCCACTCTAGGCTTCTATAGAGATTGTGCATTGACATTGAGGTGTCAATCACAGCAGGGGCAGGTGTCAGATTTAGTCCAAATTGTCACTCAGGGAGGAAGTAGATGTACTCTAGCGCCACCTATTGAAGGTAGCAATCCTACAAGTCATAAATACTTTTTAACAAGCCTTTTAATATGATTTAGGATTTGTGCCAGATCAGAACCCCAAACTGCAGACGTCGCGTTTGGGGAGTGATTGCCCCTCATCAGTGCAGTGTGTAGGATCTGATCTGGCTGTATGAGAGGCTGAGACGAGGTCTGGGGGAATAGCTATTCTCCTTATTTAGATTAATCTACGTGCCAGCAGTGTGGAGACTTATAGCCGTTATGCTCCTCTGGGAAAATGCAAATTGTCATTTAAGGGAGGAAGTAGATGAACTTTAGAGCCACCTATTGAAGGTACTAGCAATCCTTAAGTAATAATTGAATATGACGAAGGCTGCTTTCACACTGGCAAATGTTTAATTTGTGGGCATACAGGAAAACCTTGTATGCCTACGGATTCCCATGCAACAGGCAAACTGGATGCTGCAAACCGCATCCAATTGTGCACTTTTAATGGATCCCTAGGGGGTATGTCATTAACAACTGTGTCATGTGCATTTCCAGTGTATGCACAGTTCATGCGACATAGTCCGGAAGTACGGATCCGCCGCGCCCCTAGCACTCATTCTTAATTTTCACGTGGTGTTGCGGATCCATGGGATCTGCAGCATCACGTTACTTTTCGCGGAGACCAAACACATAGCAAGATACATTTTTGGTCTCCGTGAAAACTATGTTTTGCCGCAGATCCACAAGGATCCGCGTCAAAACAGTGAAACAAGCATGCCCATGGAAGTGTTCTCCGTCCCCATTGAAAGACAATGGGACCGAAAACTGATCCGTGGGCATCCTATTTGTGGCAGATCCACACGGATCAAACGGGTGCCAGTGGGAAGGCAGCCTTAGGATTTGTGCCAGATCAGATCCACATTCTGCAAACACTACATTTCGGGGTGATTGCTCCTCATCAGTTCAGTATATGGGATCTGGTTGTATGAGAGGCTAAGACGGGGTCTAGGGGAATACTGTTCTCCTTATGGAAACTAATGGCAGATTGATCTCCATAAGGAGAGATAGCTATTGCTCCTGACCTCGGAATTAGTTCAGTAATGGTAATTACCCGTGATAAAGACTTTAGTTTATGTAAACAATGGCACACAGCCTGATAAGAGAGGCATAGTTGATTTTTCTTTTTCAACCCCTACAGCATGCTGTCCATACATACCAAAATTCGGAATGCATATTCTTAGGCAGAATCCGATAGTGGGCACGCGACAAGATAACACCCACTAGATGGCGCTCCCACTAGTCGGACAAGCCCGCACCATGACTTGTATTGAGTGAGGCCCACCTACTAGTCAGACAAGCCCAGTCCATACACTTGTATTAAGTGAGGCTACGCCTATTAGTCGGGTTCTGCCTGGGAACATGCATACTGCATAATTATGATCTGTTCTCAACCTAGAAATCAGCAAATCCTCGCAGCGCACAGTGCAGGCACTGGGAGAATTGATAAGTCTGTAGTCACATAGAGTGACATAGAGGGACACACATCGACACAGAGTGACTGCAGAATTCAGTGTAGACTGAAGAGCCTTTAATATTGGACATTGGATCTACTGCCCCTGATATGTTAGTTCCAATATCTGACTTTGGCTCCGATGATATTTGATCTTACAACCCTTGATATTTCCCACCAAGCTAAATTTCTACGAGGAGTTTGCATGATCTCCCCATGTTTGCGTGGGTTTCCTCTATGTTCTCCGGTTTCCTCCCACTCTCCAAAGACATAGTGATAGGACCTTAGATTGTGAGCTCCAATGGGGGCAGAGATGATGATGTATGTAAAGCGCTGAAAATGGAGTTTGATACTTTTTTAAAAACTTGTTTTCATATATTCTAATGTGTCCGTGGACCCTGAATATCTGTGTGTAATGGATGGATCAAGATATGACAGATTCAAAGAACTGAGACAAGGGACACATTGTTCTCCAACTATTCAAGTTGGGTCACAGACAGTGGTGTAACTTGAAGCTCATGGGCCCCGATGCAAAAGCTCCAACGGGGCCCCCAATTATTGCAAATCTTTAATAGCATAAGTCTTTTTCTATAGGCCAAAGAGACTTTTGGGCCCGGGTGAGATTGCATCCCCTGCATCTGTTGTAGTCACACCCCTGGTCAGATTCAGGTCAAAGTCCTATCACTACACTAACAGGACCGGCGATCTCTATGTATCATGTACTTTTATTCTGTGTATAACTCAGGTATGGAGAACTCCATGACCAGACGGACAGACGGATCTACACAGTCTACACTTTCCGGATAGAACTGATGAAATGTAAATACTGCACATAACAACCTGATATATCTAAAGCAGCCTCAAAGCTCAAACCTGTTCATCCTGGAATCACTTATATTAAATAAACATTTATTTCCTCCCAAGTTTGCAAGTTTTCATTTTCTTGTGATGTTTCACACTTTAAACAGGTTTTTATGCCTAACTTAAAAACGGCATGATGTAGGAGCAGAGACTCTGAATACTGTGATGTGTCAGCTTATTGGGCTGCTTGCTGTAGTTTTAAATAAAAATCACAGTTTTGTATATCAGATGAAGCTTCTCTGAATGCTGAGTTCTGTATAGCTCCACCCACACCAAAAACTTCTCTGATTGAGCTAAGCTTTTGCGTTTTGGCACTATGCATAGGCAGAAAGCTGTCAATGTGTGTGGTGGTGGAGTTATGCAGAGCTCATGAATATGGAGAACTTCATGGTAGCTGTATACAAGTAAGGTTCCCATGTATGTATAGAAGGTCTTGATAATCACAGGGAATTGATACAGAAGAAACTATTTATTGTTATGGAATATATTTTAGCTATCCATGCACGTAATGTATCATTTTATGAATATATACTTTATATATAAACTATATATTATAACCTGTTGTAACTGGCATGGGGCGGTAGCCATGGGCGAGGTGGTTATGTCTTATGCCCCACCATGAAGATGGCTGGGTGTGTGGGCTTGTATTGCAGGGAGTTAGGCCCCGCAGGCTGCATGATGCCAATGGCTTCGGCATGCCAGACTCAGATGTTGTACAACTCATTAAGAGAGACCACCGGTTCTATAAAACATTGTTTCATTGAAAACCGCTTGACAACTATGTACAGTAGATTAGATAGCGGGCACATGAGTTTTCATAATACAGTTCCTCATCAACATAGAGTATTTTCATACACGGCCTTCCTTTTCTCCCAATTTCTCTTAGTCTTGTTCCACCAGTCTCGCTTCCTTCACTACACCCCATTTTAGCACAACAATCCAGAGGGAAAAATCATATCTTCAACCCATGCTTCTGTGTCCTATATTGAAGTCACAGCAACTGATTTTCCGAAATAGTTGAGCTTAGCTTCTAGCTTGAGATACTTAAGGAACTCCCGTCCAGGGCAATCTCTTCATCTCATGTTGTCTGGCCCCGGATCACTTCTCTGAGTTGTAAACTCAAGGCATACCTCTAGCATCCTGTCCCAGGACCGTCTTCGATCACTCGCTCTACACTTCGTCTATTCTCTCTCTCGGTACTCTGGATTACACTTTGGTCTTCTCTTATGTCATGTCAGGTACACCTTGTCTGCAGCTCTGCTCACTAGTCAGACCATATGTCTGTCATTACTGCATGCTGGGCCCTGTCTACTTCACTTTCAGGAAGTGCTCTCTGATCTTGCTACATAGCCCCTCTCTGTCTTGGCTAGTCACAACTCTTAATGTCATCAATGCCTATTCACTACCTGTTTCTGGGGAACACAGCTTCATCACAGAAAATGCAAACCATTAACAGGCATATATTATAATACATTACATCACATAACAACACAAGTGTCTTCAAAGGGTAATGTGGCAATATGTCCTTCTCCTTACACAGGCATAAAGTACATAGTCCAGGAAGGGTGAGTACCAGCTAATTTATAATATTTTTACCATGGTCTCAACAAATAAAATGAATTATAATGGGAAACACCTTGACAGGGTTAATCTCATGGCAGCCTTTCAAGATGGAATCACTCCCAGCCTCCTGTTTTCAGTCCTGAGGATGTCAGTTCAGGCCTGCGGCATTGTTGCGCAGAGGTGTTGGGACCCAAGGGGTTCGTGGGGATAGTTGGACAAGTGCTGTAAGAGCTCCCCCACCGGTTCATATTCCCTCAGAGCCAATGCAGCAATGGGAGGTCCGCCACCAGCAGTTGTGCTGCTGGCATGAAGAGATTGTTTCCCTCTCCATCCCAGTCCATCATGAACACTGAATCCTGCTTACTATGCCAAATGTTGGGAACCGTGAGTTTGTGAGGATTCAGGGGGTCACAAATTGAAACAGAGCCAGAGTTGATTAGTTAAACAAGTTATTTACCCGAGGGGCAGTGGAGGGAAGGTGGGATTTGATTATGTATAATATCCTCCTTTCATCACAAAAAATATTTACAAACACCCAGTCCTTATGACCAGGATCACAGTGCTCAAAAAGTCTCCCTCCACTGTATCAGGAAAATACAGGAACAATCAACCTAAGAAGCTTGGTGTCAGGACTCTGGATCTACCGTTTACCTTTTGTGCATTATAGCCCTTTCCCAAAATAGCATCTGCTACTTTGCTCTTGTTTGTGATCCTCATTCCCTGCCTTTATAAACCTTAGGTTACCTTCTAGCCAATGCTTGTGTATTCTGCTTGAATCCCTGGCTCTTTGCTTCTCAAGACTGCTCCTCCTCTTGCAAGTCTGGCTCGGCTTTTCCCAGCAACTTCTCCTGCTCTCAGTGACTCATCTGCAACTTGCTGCCTGTGTGTCTCAGCATTTATCTCAGCCTGCCAGTCCTGGTCATGTAAACGCTGCCTGCTTTTAGCAGCTTATTGCTGTTAAGTGTACAGTTGCATTACTTTGACTGTTTGGACTTCCTAAGGCTCACTGCTCTGTTTTCGGGACTCATTCTTATAGACTTTTCTAACCCAGACCTCCTGAGTGTAGACTGTGTTTTCTACTAAACTGCATTTGCCAATGAGAGCTTGTGTGGACTGCTCCACAGTCCATGTGAATCCTTTGACACATTTAGTGTTAAGTTACATGTGGCACCCCAGGGGTTAAAGTGCCACAGAAACAACACAAAGGGTTAACTCCCCACACAACACTGGACACTGCACTAGCACCACTAGGCCAAAAGGGGGAGCTAAAGCAGCTCCCTTATATATTTTGGGTCAAGAAAAGTAGTTAGTTCAGTTCCTGGGAGAACTGAGAGAGAGACTGTAGTGTAAAGAGGCTGCCTCAGGCTTTTCTACAGTCTGCTCCTTGATTCAAGGGCTAGCCAGGGTCTGAGGGAAGGAGTGCAAGAAACAGAGGAACACATCTGGGAGACTGAGTGACTTCACAACTCGCCCCGGAGGAGCGCACAGACTGGATACCGGATTCGAAACTGTGACTGACACACGCAGCACAGTAAACACCGGGATAGTGGAGGTTGAAGATCTACACTGTACCTCAGCGAAGCAACACGGCGGGGTCAGAAGCACACGGAAAGACTCAAGTTGCCTAGCAAAGGGGGTACCTGTGAGGAGAGACAGGCCAGCAGCTCAGCTAAAGCAGCAGCAGAGCCACACACACAGCGCAGGAGAGGGAAGCTGAGGACCCAGACAGGGTGGGAGCAACCCGTCCCCGGTACAGACTCCGTGGACAGTACTCTGCTAAAGAACATCTGCAGTAAAGGCTTGGAAAACATCAAAACCGTGAGTGTGTGTGATCCTTGTACTCGAGCCCTAATTTCCCTCACAAGCAGCCACCGTCTCCATTATCATCCCTATCCTGCAACATCTATAGCATCCATCATAGACTTTAACTATAACTGCCCCGGGGAACCAGACTCTACCTGCGGAGAGCCGTTCCATCTCCAGCTGCCAAACATCATCCCGGAGGTTCTGCAGCAGCGGTAGTCACCCTGATCACAACCCGTGGGTGGCGTCACGACAAACTCCCTGTAAATATTCCCCCATTTACTTGCAGAACCCAGGACACAGTCCGGACCGCCGTGACATCCCCAGCAGTACCCCGGTCCGGTACCGAGCACCCCGTCCCAGTGGGCTCCACATACACATTTTGCTGTATTGCTGTGTGAGGTGGCTCCAGGCTGCTGCTGTGTGTGTCAGCTGATTTAGATGACCACGACCCTGGCGTTTAAATAGCCTCCTCTTTCTCCAGCTGACGTTGCTGATACAGTTTATTTCTACCAGGACCCCGTGCAGTCAGGAAGTACGTGCTCGTGCTGCTGCAGTTTCTATCTATGGAGTTGCAATATTTTCCTGGTCCTGTGGGTGGAAGTAGGGTTCTTAGCCTAGGACTTGTTAGGAGCATAGGGTTAGGCTGGTGACTCAGACCTCCTCACCTTCAGAGTTACCTCTGAGGAAGGGTGAGCCAGGAACCCCAGTCTAAGAGTCAGACTAGCTCCCTAGAACACCTTAGCCCATTCTTCTCCATCTTGTTATCTGATTACCCGGCAGACCTTCTTCCAAAAAAGTTAGCTTGCCAGCATTACTGTAGATGAACTATTTTAGTGATTTCTCTGTTTATTGTGTATTTAATGAACTTTGCTCACCTGCTGCACATCATGTTTGTTTTCTATCATGTGTGTAAAATACAGACTTTATCATCATAACCTTGTTCAGTTGAGTCATTTACCTAAAGCTAAGAGGTTCCTGAGTGTTCCATTATAATTATTACACTTGGATAACGAAACAAAAGCCGACTCCTCTAAACCCAGGGAATGTAAATGAATGAGTTTGCAGCAGGGTTTGTCTTTGGACCAAGACTTGGACTGACAAACTTACCACTATACGGTAAAATGAATGGTGTCACTCAAAAGTGCAATTCGTCCTCATATGGCTATATTGAAGGGGAAGAAGGGGAGGTAAAAACAGAAAACGGAAAATCGCCAAGGGGTGAAGGGGTTAATATTAAAGTAGGATCATCTGGTGTGAAAAAATAATTGCCTTGGATTTGATGAAGGACAATAAATTGGAATATTCTTGATGGGTTGAGTTTAATTTCCAATCGTCTTGACCAGAACGCCTTCACGTTAGGTTTTCCTTGAACTCTAAACAGAAGGAAATGTATGCAAACCCATTCATCTCTGTACAGAAGAGTCTTCATTTCTTGGAAAGCTTTCTTCTCTAGAGAGCTGTGATTCATCGGAGGATAGAACTTAACGGCAGAGGAAGTTTATATAGTTATCTGAACTATGAGCCCTATAAAATGTCTCCATTATTACGGAATGTTGCAATTCATTATTGGGTAAGTACATTGTCTATTAGATGGGAAGAGTAAAGTAAGTCATATCTATATTATTGGAGGTTAATTGTTGTATTTAAAAAAAGTTATTTATTGGGCTTTTGGAGAATAAATGTCCTTCTATGAGGTCACGTTACAGGAATGCAGCAGTTATATAGGAACACATGGAGCTCAGTTAGAAAACAAGTAGATTATAAATAATGTAAACTGCCTTGTTCTACATAGCACCATGTTCATGGCTCTAAACGTCGAAGAAATAGACAAGTGTGAACAGGTGCATACTGTCACCAAGGTGGGAGTGAATGAGGGAATGAGCAGCAAGATGATAGTAAAAGGGCAAGGGCACTTGAGAAACTAGTCTGACCCTGGACTTGGGGTCCCTACCTAGCTCTGCTCCAGAAGGAACCTCTGATGGTGAGGAGGTTTGGGCCGCAACCCTTGTCCTCAACTCCTCAACCAGCCCTATGCTACTCCCTCTCACCTCCCACCAAGGACTTGGTGCAGCAGCCACTCCAGCAAAAGATAAGCTCCAGAGACAGCAGCAAAAGCACCAATGTCCACACAGAAGCTCGGTCACAGGCAAAGTGAAAGACTCTAACAGTGATTCCACTGGTGGAGGGAGAAGCAATTTAAAGGTTAGGGGAGGAGATTCACATGATCACATTAGCTTCACATCATTCAGCACCTGGACAACTAGCAAAGCACACTACAGAAAAACTGACATTGACTCATGCAGTTCCTGAAGAAATTCACACACATTTAATCACAGCAGCATTTAACATAGACTGCAGATAGTCAGCGCAAATCAGCACGTGACACATGCTACAGGAACTAGTCAATACAATTAAAGAGAATACAGTTGCACACTGAAATGCTATACTTTGTAATCATTGCATATTAGAAATATGGAACTGCTTTACTGCCATAGAAACTAGGTTAAAAATGAGGAACTTGGTACACAATTTGGTCAATTCGTCATAAGCCCAACAGTCAGCACCAAGGCGTACATAGTTGTTGGGACCCTATCCTTGAATTAATCTACCAAGGACTAAGAGCCTAGAATTTGGCCAATTCATCATAAGCCCAACAGCCAGCAACAAGGCATATCCTGTTGTTAGGACCCAATCCTTGAATGCCTCTACCGGGTTAAGAGTCTACAATTTGGCCACTTCATAATAAGCCCAACAACCAGCACCAAGGCATACATAGTTGTTGGGACCCTATCCTTGAATGCCTCTACCGGGACTAAGAACCTACAATTTGGCCAATTCATCATAAGCCCAACGGCCAGTGACAAGGCATACCCTGTTTTTAGGACAATACCCTCGAATGCCTCTAACTGGGACTGAGCCTACGATTTGACCAATTGATCATAAGCCCAACAGCCAGAACCAAGGTGTACCCTGTTGTTTGGACCCTTCCCTTGAATGATTCCACCTGGGCTAATAGTCCACGATTTAAAGTGCTGGTATGATCCAGCTATAATGATAAATAAAACATCTTTGGCTGTTGGGTGGAGTGCTCAGTCAGAGTGAAGTATACTACAGATATCACAAAACTGACCTGTACATCCAAGAGATAGACAAGTGTGAACAGATGCATATTGAAGGAACTAGTCAATACAATTAAAGCAATCACAAATTAGCCAAATTTTGTACCAAGTTCCTCATTTTAACCTAGTTTCTATGGCAGTAATGCAGTTTCAAATTTCTTATATTCAATGGTTACATAGTGTAGCATTTCAGTGTGCATTTGTATTCGCTTTAATTGTATTGACTAGTTCCTTCAGTATAATAATAATAAATAATAATAAATCTTGATTTATATAGCGCCAACATATTCCGCAGCGCTTTATAATACAGTGGTTTGTATACGAACGGTCATAGGTAACAATAAAAAATATACAATACAGTAAGTAATTAGAGTAGAGTATACACCTGTTCACACTTGTCTATTTTTTGGATGTGCTGGTCAGTTCTTTGATATTTGTAGCATACTCCCTTCTGACGGAGCACTCCGCCCACCAGTCAAGGGCATTTTAATTGCCATTATAGCTGGAGGCTATCTGCCTTTTAAATTGTAGGCTCTTAGCCCAGGTATAGGCATTCATGAATATGGTCCTAACAATGGGGTACACCTTGTTGCTGGCTGTCGGGCTTATCACAAATTGACCAAATTGTTTGTGAAGTCATTTTTAACCTAGTGTCTATGGCAGTGATGCAGTTCCAAATTTGTTTAATTCACCGGTTACTTAGTATTGAATTGTGGAGCTGGAGAAGGATGTTATCAATACCATGGATGGCAAGAAAACATACAAATCAAGCCAGACATGTCACTTGAAGCAAGGATCACCAAGCTACAATTTGTCCTCCATGGATACATTATACGAAGAGAAAAATCAATAGTGAAGAACATCATAGTAGGAAGAATAGAAGGAACAAGGCGAAGAGGAAGACAGCAACCTGATGGCTGATACTATTAAGATAACGGCATAGAAGACCCCGGTGGACCTATCCAGGAATGGAGACCCTGGTTTACTTATCTAGCTCAGAGAAGACCCTGGTGGACCCATCTAGGCTTGGAGAAAACCCTGGTTGACCCATCTAGGCTCGGAGAAAACCCTGGTGGACCTATCTAGGCTCACACAACATGGATATTCCTACAGCGCTTTCATCCATCAAGTCGCCATGGTTCGAGATTGATCTGAAGGCCCATAAATAATAAAAATTACTTAGTATAACATTACATTGTGCAGCTTTATTCACTTTAATTGTCAATACAGTAATGACCATTTCTGATCCACATATCTATTGTCCATATTTTGTGTAGACCAGGGCAGGCTGAACCAGGCCAGTAGTCAAGCAGCAGTTTTAGGGCCGCCCGGCCATCTTTCATGTTGGTCTGGGAGGCCACTCTGCCCTAAAGCTCACTGCTCATGGGCCACTGCTGTGTGCTTGCCCCCCAGTCCGAAATTTTCCAGCTAGCCCCTGGTGTAGACCTAAGTTCTCCAATCACTGTTTTCACATCCAATTACTGGGTCTATTCTATTTTTTCAGGTACATAAGGTTTGGGACTTGTATAGATCCCAATATCCTAGTATGGTGGTGAATAGGGCAGATATTCAAATGGACGTTAGTATGTAAAGTGGACTCTCTAGACGACTGGTGGTGCAGTGGTAGCTGAATACCCGATACTCAAGAGACAGGAAAGTGACTTTCATAAAACCAAGGATATTTATTAAGGAAAGTTTCACAAAGGGGAAAGGTGCCTGAGGGGTGGACCCTCTGGATTGTGACACTGCACCACATAGTGGAGCACTGGCAAAGGTTAACCCCTATACACAGATTCCCCCGCCACAACACCAGGAGGCCTGAATGACGCTAATCTCGGACCAGAGGGACAACCTGTACAGATCGGACAGTAGAGATGGAGACACTATAGAATACTGGCTCTGTGGATGAAATGATTCCTGGGAGCTCCAATCGATCCAGGGGAGATGATCCAGCCAGCCGATGCAGGAAACTGGACGTCCTGTGCACATCAGGGGAGGCCTAGCCAGTCCAAGGATTCTATGGAGACAGACGTGTTACAATCAAGTGGAAACAATGCAGCAGTCTTCTTAGTGCAGAGCTCAGCAGAGTGTGGCCTGAGCAGAGGCAACGATTTCCAGAGAATGAACACAATACTCAGGCATCTCCCGAAAGGGAAGGATTCCTTTTATGCACAGAGCATCACAGCATAGTCAGCCCTAATAGAGAACAGGTGCCCTGCTGCTTTAAGTATTTGCAGAAAGTGGGGTGCTCCTCCTAAGGGCATTTCCAGGAAACCTGTCAAGGGGATGCAGGTTCCTAGCAGAGAAAGGAGCAGCTGATCGCCTGGAGCCACGGACAGTGTGAGCAGTACCAGTGGAGCTCCGTGATAGCCGCCATTCTCCCTGTTCATGAGAGACCAGACCCGTGGCTGAGGGCATGACACTGTCACTGCCTAGTGTATACACAATTTCGCACTGGCGGACAAAGATAGACGAGGACCCCTGTGCAAGGACGGTCTATGGGTCCTTTGCAGCCCAACAGGTCATCAAAATACACTATTCCACCTGTTTTGGAGCTAGACATGGACCCCCTAACCTCTTCACTAATGATATGTCCGCCCCTGCAATTTAGGCCATTTACCATGTTGGAGTGTAAATCATCACTCGTCTTAGGTAGTTCTCACATGTAGGAGATAAAATTAATCCAATAAAAGAGGATAAAGATAGCGGCACTCACCACTCATGAGTTACAAGTAAGTAGTCCTGTCCTGATGGAGGAGGCATGTGGAAGAAAAGGACCGGGTGAAACTGCTGTTGCCGCTCCTCACCACTCCCCCTCCATTAGTACTGTTTATTAATTACTGCATGGAAATAAAGAAAATATCTCGAGATTTGTACAGGTGAGTGCCACTGCCTTTATCCTCTTTTAGTGATTATCTTAGCATTGTGTCTCGTTACAATGACACTACAGTCACTTTATAGAAGTACTAATGACCATATGATGTCACCACTTCTACAAACTGGAAATTAATTTAATTGTAAACCTCAAGTAACTATTACTACTTTGTTCTATTTCTTTGAATAATAAAATAGACAGATTTTTCATATCTAACACCAGGAGCATAACTACAATAGGTGTACGGGTTGCAATTGCCCCAAAAGTCCCTTTGGCCTATAGAAAAAGACTAATGCTATTAAAGACTTGCAATAATTGGGGGCCCCGTTGGAGCTTTCGCATCAGGGCCCTTGAGTTCCAAGTTACGCCACCGCAGCTTACCTATCACATTGCCCTTGTGCAACTTCACATCTTTGTTTCCATAGATACCTTTGTAGATGACTTGGAAATTATATTGATTTTGTTCTCCGTTTTCTGTTCTTGGATGTTGAGAGCCGGCTCGTCGTAAATGAGCCTAAAACAACACAGAGCTAAAATCTCTGAAAAACAAGATTGCACAAAGCCATATTAGCATTTGAAAGGAGATTCGGCTTCTCGGCAGGTCCAAGGTAACTTAAACTTCTCAACCATTATGAGACAATTACATTAAAAGAATATCATGAATGAGCGCTCTTAAAGGGAATGTGTCATGTAAAAAAACAATATTAACCTGCAGATATGGGGATATTCTGCAGGTTAATAGCACTCCGACACAGTGTGGCCGCCATACTGAGAGCCCCGCTGACGGGAGGAAAACTTTATTCCTCCTGGCAGCTTCCTGCTTTCAGTCACAGAGTTGGCGCCAGCGCGGTTTCAGGCAGTGCTCTGTGCATAGTGAGCACCCCCAGCACTGATTGACAGCAATATATAGACTGCTTTCATTCAGTACCGGATTTGTGGTTACAGCTGCCCCTATATTTACTGTGCGGTAACTGAAACCAGCACCATCTCTATGACTGAAAGCCAAAGGCTACCAGGAGTAATAAAGTTCAGCAGAAGAGCTCTCAGTGCCGAGACCGCAGGGCATCAGAATGCCTTAACACTGTGTGCACACGATGCAGATTTGACAGAAAGAAGAGGGTTAACTGTGAAGCGCAAAGGGCTCGGGTACCCAGCAGCTGGGCCAGTGGTCAGGATTACGGTGGCTGCACCCAGGGCTGTAGCCTTGGCTCACATTGGTAAGGGAAAGTAAAAATGGAGGAAAATGAATAAAAGAGAAATAAAGAGTTTGTGATGCCAGTTGGACTTTCCAAACAGTGATGGACGGTACTGCAGGTAATTCCCTGGCAATGTGATGTTTAACCCTCTCCAACTAGGGCTGGCTCCTGAGGGATGAGGAAGATAGTAGTATGTGTGATGGTGCAGGAAGAAAGGAGGCACACAAGGTAGTCCCTGAGTTTTTTACATTTACTATACTGTTGCACAGGTCCAGGGTACAAGCACCACCAGGTTCGTGGTCCAGCCAGTCTGGGAAGAAACGAAGACTGCTCTGGTGGGTGAGGTATAGTAGCCTTCCTGCTGACTTCCCTTTAGTAAAGTTTCTAACGTGTTTCAGAGTTTTGCTCCTTCATCAAGAAATATCCAGATGACGGGTGCAACTACAAAACACATTGGATAAATCACCACATTGAAGGTTATTGCCAGAAATTTCTCATTTTCAAGATAGTAGCGCGGTGTTAACCCTCTCCTTCCTGTCTTTCCTGTATCGTTGGTGTTGGGCCTGCAGCGGCTATCTCACAAATCTAAGTGATCTACAGTGGTAGTGTCTGACACAACCCATCAAGGTGATCAATTCCTTGGCTGTCAGAAAGCCACTTGTTTTAACAGTTAAAAACCCTATAGTGATTTTTGTCCGATTTTACCTAGTGAGTCACCCATCGGGACTGTGGGGTACTCGGAACCGGTCCTCTTGTTGTCATAGGGGGCTGCGGGGTGTCAACGTGACACGAACCGGCTCCGTGGTCCGGCCGAGCCAATAAAAGGGAAAATGAATGGGGAGTAAAGTTTTTAGTAGATGATCATGACGCCACCCATGGTTTGTGGCCAGCTGCAGCCACCGCTGCAGTCGGTACTCTGGTGATGATGGGAGTTGCAGCCAGGATGATGCGCCCTCCATGGGTAGGGCTGTTCCCCAGGGCTTCCGTGTAGATGGTGCAGATGGAAAGAAAGAAAATTGTCAATACTCTCGAGCAGCCTCCTGCTGCCAGCTCGCAGTAGCCATCAGCCCAGTGCCGGGCACGCTATTAAGAGCCACACGCAGTTCTGAGCTTTTACCGGGTTTTACTTTCTGCTCCACAGTTCTTACAGTACACAGTCAGTTCACTTGTGGCTCCAGTCACGGATTAGCAGCTGGGACGGCTCGTCAGCAGTACCCCCTCTCAGGTTCCCCTCGTCCTCTGCTCTCTGTCCCGCGCATTAACTACAGTCCAGCAGTCACAGGCTTTTCGTAGGCTCACTTTCGCGCTTCCTAGCCCTAGTTTGATTGCCTTCCCTTCGTTGTGCCGGTGGTTGGGTCCAGGACATAAAGATCCCGCACCCCGCCGGAGTTCGTGGTTGGGGCATGCAGGTTCCCTCCACTTCCGAGCCGGCACTCTGGTTCTGGCCCCACGGTGTCCCCGCTGACTCGATCATACCTTGGAACCCTTCTTCGCTTCCCTCGGTTTGCAGTCTGGGACCTGGGCTAGCCATATGGTGGCACAGGCCACTGGATCCGGGTTCTTCCTCTCTGGTGTATCAGTTGACTAGACTGCCAGGTGGCTCTCTCTAGATGTTCTTTCCTCCACTCCACACAACTAACTCCACTTGGTGTTGTGTGTTCTTTTTTCTGTACTCTTGTGCCCACCCCTTTCTGGGCTCCTTCCTAACTCTCCACCCTCCACCTGACCCCTCTCGCTATCCCGTTGCCAGACATGAAGTAACTTGATCTTGGGGTTGGGAGATGTATTGGGTGATTGTGCGGGGTGACCAACTTACCAGTTCCAGCTGCTATGCCACTTAGTGGCGACCAGTCCGCAGGGGCGCCACACCAGCACTTTGCAAATTTGTCAAATTTTTTACGTGTTTTTCTGAGATTTGTCACAAAACCTTAAGGGTTTCCGGTGGCAGCAAAGTGAATGAGGATCCTGACGTTTCATGCACACACTGAGCATTTTCTTTTTGCAGATTTTATGCAGATTTCACTTCAACTAATGTATGGGAAATATCTCCACCAAAAATAAGAGTCAAAAACACTTAAAGAAAAAGCAGTAAAACCAAGCCCAGAGAAGCAGAAATAGTGCAGACCCTTACCCTACAGATTAAGTCCATATCTTCTGAGTAATAGCATTTTTTTACATGACAGATTCCCTTTAAGAACACTCTGTTCTAGATAATATTTCAGCGTAAACATGTGATGAACAAGCAAAACGCTCATTAGTTGGATGTAATGATATTGTTCTTGGGAGCATGTCACCCCGTGTAGGATTTGCGTTGTCGAGAACAATAGTAGATTGTAAGTTGAGGGGGGCCGAGTGTTCAGGCTTGAGTCCGGGCCCAGCACAGCTTTAGGCTCGCAGCATCATGTTAGCCGGGCAGCTCCCCGATTGATAAGTTCAATTTGTTGTTGCCCTTGATGAGAGTCAAAGTACACAAATAGTCATATCATATCAAACAAGGGTCCTTTAGTCAAATAGTCTCTTGAAACACGGACACCATCTTCAAACGTTACGGTTTTGGATCATTTACAGTTTTTCTCTTTGGTGTAGAGTGCTCCCCACGTTTCAGTACCTTCAGGATTCCACTGGTTTGTCCAGCATTCAGGCCTCTGGCTGCATGTTCCTTGGGTCATCTCTAGCCTCAACCCTTACTCCCTGCAGGGTTCTGCTTGCTTACACGATAAGGGTTTCTTTTTAGTACTCTGTTCCCCCACTGCCATTACCTTATCAACCCATTGCTCCAGACCCACACCAACGTTATGTACTTCAACCGCTAGGATCCATAAAGGTTGAATTAGTACACAGTCTAAAGTTCCTGTAGATCCTTCCTCTCCTACTGGGGACTCTCCTTCCTAATCACTGTGCAAACTCCTTTCTATAGACTAACCCCCACCCACTAAGAGCATCAATAAATATTAACTCCTCTTGACCTACGAGGAGCAGTCTGTCACTCCACTGGGCCGTTTACACATACTCTACACGTTTATACTGCTACGACAACCACATGGATACAGAACACTCTTTATGTAAGGGAGGAGGCTAACACACACTACTACACCCCCTTACATGTGCACACTGACTGATCTATTATATTGTTTACTGTAGCCTACCTGTGTACATTTTTACCAATAGTAACCTGTCTGACTGCCCCACTGTTCATTGAATAGTCCTCTTTTTTCCACCATGATGCACGTCATATCCAAGACATTTGGTCACATCCAGACATTGCATCCTTATTACATGCAGTACAAGTAAAAAGATAAAAACAGCTAACCTGTAATGTTTGTTCGATTGAAGTGAGCAGAAGATGTTAACATAGACTGACTGTGAATCGAAGCATTTGACAACCATGAATCTTAGTACTAATTATTTAGCAGTATTACTGTTGTTGGGTTATATTATGCATGGATCACTTTTTGGACACTGTATGGTAGTCTTTTTTTAGGCGTTTTGTGCACTACTACTCAATAGATGTACAGTGAATAATTTCTGCAGCATATGTGTAAAGTAATAGTGTATAACAGAGGTCCCCAACCTGTAGCTCACAAGCGACATGTGGCTCGTGAGCCTGTGATTTGTGTCTAGCAAACAGCTATGAAGAGCAGGTCTCCAGATGGTGGGTGACTTTTGTGAGTAGCTCCACATAGAAGAGCGGATCAGAATGGGGGTAAGATAGGAATCCCTGGATCTTGGTATACTGCCTTGGTGTGATTTCTGTGGAAAACCTTTGTCTGTCATAATGCTGGTAATGGGGGCTCTGAGTGTCACTAATGTGAGGGGCCGGGAGCTGGATGTGGCTCATGTCCCTCTCTCAGAGCTGGATGTGGCTCGTGTCCCTCTCTCAGAGTTGGATGTAGCTCACGACCCTCTCTGAGAGCTGGATGTGGCTCATGACCCTCTCTTAGAGCTGGATGTGGCTCACAACCCTCTCTCAGAGCTGGATGTGGCTCTTGACCCTCTCTCAGAGCTGGATGTGGCTTGTGACCCTCTCTCAGAGCTGGGTGTGGCTCGTGACCCTCTCTCAGAGCTGGGTGTGGCTCGTGTCCCTCTCTCAGAGCTGGATGTGGCTCGTGTCCCTCTCTCAGAGCTGGATGTGGCTTTGTGTCCCTCTCTCAGAGCTGGTGTGGCTCGTGTCCCTCTCTCAGAGCTGGATGTGGCTCGTGTCCCTTTCTCAGAGCAGGATGTAGCTCATGACCCTCTCCAGAGCTGGATGTGGCTCATGACCCTCTTTCAGAGCTGGATGTAGCTCGCAACCCTCTCTCAGAGCTGGATGTGGCTCATGACCTTCTCTCAGAGTTGGATGTGGCTCACAACCCTCTCTCAGAGCTGGATGTGGCTCGTGACCTCTCTCTGAGCTGAATGTGACTCTCAAAGCCAGAAAGTTTAGGGACCTCTGGTGTGTAGAATTGTTACCTACACAAGTGTAAAAGTATGGCCCTGTTGCTGGTCATGATAATGTACTGTTTTACAAAAGGCTTATTATGGATAGAGCACACCATATTTTAACTTGCAAAATCATTCAGAATTCACGGTCACCCATATACCTTGTGCCATATGTACTACTCCTGTAACATAGGAACAGTTGGTCACCTTAGGGTCAAGAATAATGATCATTATTCTCTCTTTGACATCTCTGTTATGTCCCTGTCATCACTCAATCCACTTATTCTTTAAGTAATCTGATAAGAATCCACTGAAAGACCAAGACATTTTGGTCAATTGTCGAATTGTAATTCCAGTTGATGATCAGCAGCTTGGGTGAAGATGTCCATGCTCATATTGGTATGCCTATGGAAAAACACGGTTCACAGACAGAAAACTGGGTGTGACATTTGGAAGTTTAACATTTCGCTGGTTTGTTACCATGGAATTATCTGGAGACATCTGGAGGTTGCCTCATTTTGCAGAAGTAGAAATTTCCAGGTCAGTGAGAAAGGTTTGAAGGGACCTCACCCACCCCATGGAGAAAATAAAAAATGGCCATTATGACTGCACATGAGAATTGAACATTTCGACCTCCAGATGTTCTTTTGACTTTCCTCGGACATATTGCAGCAAGGAATGTCATCAGGTTTATATCCATGTTTCCTTTATAGAGCTACCAGAGGCACAGATATAGGATTTCGGTCAGAAAGCGTCTTTCCTTGCATTGGGAAAAAGTGCAAGATTTCACTCAGATGCCTGCATTTGAGCCCCGCTAGGGACCGCGTCACCATAGGTAAGCATTGGCATCGGCAACGCAGCGCTACCATGGTGGTAGCACTGCGTTAAGGCTGCCAAAACCTATGTTCTTAATGCAACCCCCTAGCGCAGCCAAAAACGGTAATCTGACCCTAGCCTTACTGAACCAAAATTGTAATTCAAGGGGGTATTCTCCAACCCTCAGAAACTAGGAAGTGAAGAAGACACAAATTGAGAATAACCTTTTAATGATGATCCAATGTAATGCCAGACACACCGGGTCCTCCAGATTTTCTCTTTATAGCTGCATTTAACTTTAATTAGTTTTCTAATTTTTTTTGATCATCTATTATATAATCACGAATGGGTTTTTTGCCCCTTTTGAGTCCGCTCACGCTGCGAGTCAGCGTGGTCATGTAGATACGCCCGAAGCATTGGCCGCGCAGCGGCCATTGCGAGTCAGAGACTCGCTCTGCTAGAATCCCGATGCATGTGCATCGGGCACCCAGCTAGTTCATATATCTTTAATAATAAAATCATATTGCGGGATTACTGTTTATTTCTATTTTTGTTTATTTTGCTATGTAATACAGCACTATTCCATTGTAGTTATAGGTCATATACACAGTATATATTTTAGATATTTCAATTCCAATTTCATTCGTTCAGCCATGTCCGACTATTAGATACCATGTGAACCGTATTCCTCAAAGCTTCTCTGTTTGTTACAGCATCCTTCAGTTCTATGTGTCTGACATGATGGTGTCCAGCCAACGGGTCTTAGGTCTTCTCCGACCTCTACTGCTACTGACCATACCAAGCATCATATCCTTCACATGGCCAAAGTAAGACAGTTTCTGTTTTATGACCTTTCCTACCAGTGATGTCTGTGGATTGACAAGATCCAGAATAGCCTTATTTGTGATCTTCGATCTTTCTTTGATCACCCTTTGTTAATGCAATGGTTGTGTTACGACCATCCACTGCGAGACTGAGCTGCTGGTAAGGCAGCACCATGAGAAACCCCGAGACCCTTTACCCCTATACAGGGATCTGGAATTACAGCGGAGCCCAGGAGATAGCCGCCTATGATGAGCAGAGTACCGGAGCAGGAAGGTCGCCAGGAACGGAATACTAAATCAGGACCCGAAAGCATAGTCAGGAGTCAGAGTCAAAACCGGGAAGGCACCAAAGGTACAAAATCATCAGGCTGTAGAAGGGTCAAAAATCCAGGCAAAGGTCAGAGTCAAAACTGGGAGGGCAGCAAAGGTACAAAATCGGCAGGCTGTAGAAGGGTCAAAAATCCAGGCAAAGGTCAGAGTCACAATAGCAAAATACACACTAGATCACTGGGGAAACCAAGACTATATCTGGCGACCTACAGGACAGGCTCCAAGGTATTTGAAGGAGCGGTTCCCTCCCATAGGCTGGAGCTTACAGCCTAATGACCTCATCCGGACCACCCCTAGAACTAGGCCAGACGGTGATGCATGACTGGCACCAACCACCCCACTTCTGATAGAAGAATGAAGCCTGCGCCTACCAGACGCCTCTGCAGGACCCTCTCTTCTGTTACCAACATCACCCACAGGAGAAACACGGCGACACCCCGTGACAGAGGCCGGTGTCAGAGGAGCAGTCCATATAAGGACATATCCCTCCTATCACCAGCACCACCAGCAGAGGGAGTCCGGTGCCTCCCAGTGGCCGAGGCAGGAACACAGGCCACCGAGTCCAACAGCGATGCGACAGGTTGTGACAAATCGTCGTTTGGTGATAATCGAGATGTTCTTGAACTTCCACAATTGCTCCTATAGTAAGCCGCCACTTGATTTTAGCTGTAGAGCCGTCGTTACAATCAATGAGGGACCCCAGGAAGATGAAACTGTCCACCACTTCTATTTCTTCATTGGCGATCTTCAAATTCAACTTCTCGCTGGCGGTAGTCGTTATCTTGGTCTTCTTCACATTCAGATGCAAACCAAACTTCTTGCTTTCTTCACTGAGCTTTAAGGTCATCTTAGATATACTAGTAAATTATTTTATAATTCTGGAATTGCAGTAATTAACTTGGTATGTGAGTAACCAATATGTTATTTCGCATATGGTTAAACAGCATGGTAGCTAGGAATAGATTTGCTTTGAAAATTGTTTATTATAGATTATGATTAATGAATTTCTCTTGGGTTTATTCTGTGCTACTCTTTTCGTCGTTAGTCACATCTTGAGCGCTAGTCAACATATTCCATCATTGCAAGTGGATTCTTCTCCGTTACAAATTGTTGTGAGATTCATATAAACAGCATTTTTGGCACGGGCCTTTAGAGCTTAATTTTTGGCCTCAGATTATATTTTTCAGTGGAAAAGAACATTCAAAAATCATTTTATGGATTACAAAACCGGAGAATTGCTGCATTTATTATATTATATTAATGTCATAAAAATAAAACTGTCATTTTGCACATCTGAGAGTTTTTATATGTAAAGTTAACATTTTGCAATTTCAAATTAAACATGATTTAAAAAAATGAAGCATCATAGAGAGAATTGAAAATATGACCACAATGTTTTTTCAGATTTTATTTTATTTTACATTTTGTATGTGAAATTATTTCCAATTTGCCTTTTTCAATTTCAAGGGTGCCAACATTTTCGGCCATAACTGTACATGCAAACAGGTAGAGATGAGGCATTAAATAATTATTGAAAATTAAATACATTCTGTTAAAAGCAAATCAAGGTAGCAAAGATTGAGACAGTAAAAATAATCCAAAAGTACTACATGAACAGCAAGAAAGGAAAACATTATAATGTTGATAAAACTGGAATGGTATCCAAGGTCCGCGCTGCTGCTCTTTATCCAAGGAATCCACAAGAGGTTATTACCATCAAAAGTTCTTTATTTCATCACACCAACGCGTTTTGGTGCTGTCCCAGCACCTTCGTCAGGGCTGGGACAGCACCGAAACGCGTTGGTGTGATGAAATAAAGAACTTTTGATGGTAATAACCTCTCGTGGATTCCTTGAATAAAGAGCAGCAGTGCGGACCGTGGATACCATTCTAGTTTTATCTCCTGATTTCCCGCAGTTTTGTGGCGTTGGTGGAGGTTCTGCAGCAGCTGCCTTATGCTTTTAAACTGGTTGTGGGTCTCACAACCATAAAAGGTGAGTGGATACACTTATAATCCACATAAGAACTATAGTGTCTGTTTGATAGGGCACAATCTGCGCCTCTTGTATCACCCTTTTTTTCTAGTTAACATTATAATGTTGGCTTCCTTAAAAATAGTCTGGGTAGCAGGGTGTCCCAATCCCACCTACTATGCTTCACTCCCATCTGATACTCCTCCCGAAGCCACCCAGGGACTCCCTAGACTGTGCAAATTATCGGCCAATAGCTCTTCTAAACTCCAATTTGAAGATATTCACCAAGATCCTGGCTACCAGACTTAATAGATGGTTGCCACAGATAATACATAAAGATCAAGTGGGTTTCATCCCCTGTCGTCAGGGGGGAGACAATACTAGGAGAGTGATTGACTTGGTGGATGTCTCGAATCGGAGGACGCTAGTCTTGAGTCGTGATGCGGAGAAGGCCTTTGATCACCTCTCCTGGCCTTTCCTTTCTGGAACAGAGAACAGAGAAACTAAAACTGCACAAAACTAATGGTGAAGCAGCAAAGCTTACACGCACAAATGGCTTACATATCACAGGGCAGGCAGGCTGCAGCTAAGTCTGAAACACATGAAGCAGGTTTGCAGGAGAAGCACTAAGGAGGTGTGGAAGCTGGGGAAGGACTGCAGACACAGGAGTGGATTTGCCAGAGGAGGTTCACTTGAGGATCACAGGAAGCAGGAAACCAGGAATTCAACTGAATACTCAAGAATTAGCTTGAAGTTAACTAGGGTTTATAAAGGCATGGAAAGAAAATCACATAACATGAGCGAAACAGCAGATGCCATTTTTAAAAAGGGCTAGAATGCACAAAAGGTAAACAGAAGATCCAGAGTCCTGACACCCTAATATGTAAAATGATCAGTGACGCTTCATTTTACTAATTCTGAAAACTTGCTTGGAGCGTCAACATAATCACTGCAAAGATAGGTACATTAACCACACCTTACCAATATATCTGTATATAGTAATTGAAAGTATGTAATTCCATGAATAGGAGACAGTCTTCAATGACTGTGACTTATAAGGGGCTGCTAGCAGTAAGTGAGCCAGAGTGTAGCTGAAGCCACATGGTAAGCAAAGGCTCCCAGAAATAGGTCAGAAGAACTAAGTCAGAAACAGAGCAGATCTCAAAGAAAGATCCTGACAAAGGATGCGATTCAGATGAGTTTGTGGGACATAAAGACAGTGGTAAAACAGTTACAGTCCAAATGAGCCGCTTTGAGACATTTTGGTTTGAAAGGACCATATCTGTGAGGACAATAGACCACAGTGTGTAAAACAGGCTTATAGACTTTATGATGGAGATTCAGGGGATTGTGTGCATACCCAGTGGCATAACTTGAAGTTCATGGGCCCTGATGCAAAAGCTCTAACACTTACAGAACCCCCAATTATTGCACATCTTTAATAGCATTAGTCTTATTCTATAGGCCAAATAGACTTTGGCTCTAGGACCAGGGTGTGATTGCCACCTCTGCACCTATTGTAGTTACAACCCTATGTATACTTTGGCTGGAACATATTTTTGCCAAGTTTGTGGTGAGTTGGAGGTTCCCAGGCTGGAATAACACCTCAGGCTCCAGATTGGCTCAAATCCAGGTAGATGGAAGCAATCAAAGAACAATCAACTATCTCTTACAGGCAGCCATCACGTTTATCAGCCCATTCCCTACACACCAGTTAGTAAAAGAAAGAACAGGAATGCTCCTCTGATATATAGATTTGTGACTCAACCCAAAGATTTACCGTAGATCGTGATGTCTGGGTTAAGATATTGACCAAGCACCGGAAGGGGGAATGGATTCAATTTGTAACAATCTATGTGTATTCCTCTGGGTGCCCTGAATCACCAATAATCCATACTTGTCACTTGTTTTCCAATGACCTTCACTTTTTGTCTCATTGTTTATAATTTGGACACAGAAAATAGGAGCATGTGATGACTTATTGGCGTATTGGTAGGGATGTAACAATGGGAGTTCAGAGTTTTCAATCCTTTCAGACCTTAGTGCCTAAGGGGTCCAATAGCATCTCTGCATCATGGGGATCCATCAATATGGTGTGGGGGGGTCCTTGTTATAAATGTTGCATTCATACAAGTGATGCCTCTGCTCAATGGCAGCCACAGTCAGAAAGGGGCCCCTGTGCAAGTACAATATATGGGCCCTTGGCAGCCCAAAAATTCATTAAAATGCCAATTTCACCTGCTTTGGAGGTAGACATGGACCCCCTTACCTCTTGGGCCCCTGCGCAGATGCACAGGTTGCACCATTAATATGTCCGCCCCTTCCTCTGCTTCCAACACACTGCATATAAATCCTAGGCCTTATTATCACTATTATCATTATTTCTATATATTATCCCTGTAAACCTATTTTGTACATTAGTCATTATAAGATGGATTATCTAGATTTTGTTCTCTTGATAGATGACCTAAGCGGCATTCCAAGAGCTTACAATCAGGACAACACATGATACTGGTTACTATGCTATAGATCATGATAGATCATGGGGCTGCGAAGGAGGGAAAGAGGGTTATTTAGAGGGGATCTTCAATAGATCATCATTTCTAACCCTGATTTTTTATACATTAAAGATTACAATATTAGCCAAATTTGTGGGTTGGTTTCAATGAGCAAAACAAAATAATTGTCGTATTGATTTGCCCACTACGTTCTTTACCAAAGGATACATTACGATTAGGAGAGGAGGAGATACGACATTAAAGAAGCATGTTTCTGACACTGCAAAATGTAGGCAAAAGAATTGGAAAACAACATGTTTAATTTCAAAGCAGGATTAAAACTTTTTAAGGAAAGATAAATAAATGTAATTACTAAAAGGATAGTTTACTTGAAAAATCTCATTTTTAAAAACTGTACCTTCACATTTGCGTTCCCCTCCGCAGCGTTCTGCGGAGGGGATCTGCAATGTGACCGCAGCACCGCAAGCCCCTATCTTTATAATGGGAGCGCACGGTGCTGCGGATGACCGTGCACACCCATTCACTGCCACATGTGCGTATGCCTGCGCACAAATCACCCAGTCTCGTCCGCACCACGAACGCGACATGTTGCATTTCTGGTGCGGACGAGACTGGGTGATTTGTGCGCAGGCATTTGCCTGCGCACAGGTCACATGTGGCAGTGAATGGGTGCACACGGTCATCCGCAGCACCGTGCGCTCTCATTATAAAGATAGGGGCTTGCGTGCTGCGGTCACATTGCGGATCCCTCCGCAGAACGCAGCGGAGGGAACGCAACTGTGAAGGTAAGGACATCTTAGGGTTTAGGTCAATCAACTACCATGAGTACTTGTTGGCTTGTGTAACGCTGCCAGCGTCGTCCCATTCTGTCCTGCCTCCTCCTGCTAGCGTGGACACTGGTGAACTCACCTCTCCGGCCGTCCTACGCTTCTGCCAGGGCTACCTCTTCTGTGTTCTGCTCCCTCACCGGTCTCTCGGGAGTGTTCTTAGTTCGCAGGCACACACACTCCCTATCTCTTAAATGGGCAGTGCATGCACTCGGTTAATGTTCCCGGCCAATGACTGCAGGACCTTGGGTATTTAAGGCACCCTCCAATGTGGTCTAATGCTAGAGATGCATGCTAGTTGTCGGGTTCCGTTTCCTGTATCCTGTGCTAGCTAACCATTATCCCCTCAATGTGCTTACTAACCCAATCCTGTGTTCCAGTACCTGCTTGAAAAAAACTGCTACAGTAGCCCGCACCAGCCGTTAGTCTGATCGCACCCACTGTACCATGTGCTGCACCTACAATACCAGCCACACGTGCTATATCTGCCGCAACGTCCATACCAACAGTACTAGCTTCACCAGCCATGTCTACTGCACCCACAGCATCTGCCCTGTCCTATCTGTGCCTGCCTGCACCAGCCACCTAGTTTGCACCAGTCAGTTCCAGAGACTGTTCCTGCCTGTATCTGTCTCCATGCCTGCATCCCTGACTTCTAGGACCATCTATTGCAGTCCTGAGTCTACCCGGCTTGGAACATGGTGGCTTCCTTCCAGCTCAAGCCTAACCTCACCATCAGAGGCTTTAGTGAAGACAAAGTAGTCGCTTAGTCAAGCCCCTCCTGATTGAGCCAGTACTAGAGCCCAGTGCACTCACCCCTTTCTCGCACCCACGGGCATTACAGCCTGGATGATCTGGCACATCATCTATACATTACCTTGATTTCAGTGTAATGCTTTATTTCCCTACGGGGCAATGTAGGGAGATGAAACATCATAGGTGAAGTTCTGTGAAGCTTATATCAGATCGTCAGTGTCACGCTTCCAAAGGGAGGCGCCCTAGAGTGGACACACTGGCGTAGTACCGAACTCCCCTGGGTGAGCTGTCCTAGTTTAAACAACCCCTAACAGAGATTGTCAGGGGTAAGCCCAGGGGTCTAAATACCACAGCTGCTAGTACCAGGGGGGCGGCTCGTGGGGTTAGCCTATACTACAGTATAGCTAAGGAGGATTCGAGGTATCAGGGCCCAAGGCTAGGAGAGCAGGAATGGTTCTACCGGGGGAGAGCACAAGGAGGACCTGACCAACAGCAGCAAAGCAGAAGCTTAATTAACTCAATAATCAGGCACCTCCCATCAATGGAGGTGGCCTGATATACCGGAGGACAGGCAGCTATTGGTCAAGGGGAGTGTCAGGTTGGGTCATGCCGCCCTAGAGTCACAGGAGGAGCGCGCCTCGCCTAGTGACCGCTCATTACACTCATGAAAAACCGACCAACTGCAGTGTGCTGTGTGTGAGCAGACAGGAAGGGGACCGCGATTGGCTCAGACACAGCACGCTGGACGCGGATGCCCGATCGGCAGAGGAGCGAGGATGTAGACCCAGCAGAGGTGAGCTAGGAAGCGTGCCAGGGGACCTAACAGTCAGCAGTTCCAAGCACTGGTTACTATGCGATTAGAATTTTTTAAAAGAGGCCCTTCTAAATAAAAAATTATAAAGTCCTTTACAATTTTCTTTATTGTATAAATTTGTGACATTTTTTGGGAACAATTTTATGTGGGAAACACTGTAAAGCTTTGCTCACATAGGTGCCCTGACTAATACTTCTAACCAAAGCCATGACACATTGTAAGTTACTCCACTAACAGCAGCCTCATTGACTTACTATGGGGATTATTAGGCGCTCTGTTTGTATGTCGATCATTTTTTTGGAAAGAGTACAATGTGCATGGGTCTAAACGATTCATCCACAGTATTTTCTTGGAAACTTGTGACAAGTTTGGGCTCAGAGCTCTTTGACTTTCGAGACTCTGGATTAAACGTAGATCATTTCTTTGGCACACTGTGGGTTATTGTCAGTTCTGTTAGCAAGCCCTGTGGCCTGTTCAGGTGTGACCACACCCATCTTCATATAGTCACATGACCCATTAGCTACCGGTATTGCTAGTGATTGAATTCCATTCATTGCAAGCCGCCCTGGTGTGAGGAGCTCTTAGTGAACTGACCAGTGCCAAGTTGTCTGCTAGCTAGGAGTTTGGCCAGAGCCAATTAGTTGCTTTATGCTTTGGTGTTACCCCTATCTTTACTCCCTTCCTACTGTATTAATTCAGCGGTGGGACAAGCGCTCCTGCCGGCCAGCTCCCTAATGAGAAATAAGAGCAGGGCCAGCGAGGGACTAAGTATTCTTCTCGGTGATGGGGTGAAGGAGGTGTTCATTTTGTCCCCAGTGTTACCTTGTGTGTTGTGTTGTGCGTCGGACAACCATTGATCCATGCACTGTACTCAATATTTTTGCTCAATAAAGACAAAGGAGATCACTTGATAAAGGCAGGCATTACTGATTAAATGATTAAACCCTTTTAAGAACCAACATCCTCTCAGGCATCTTCTCTACCGCCAAACATTCTACTTTTGTATTTATTGAGCTGTTTTTTATCCCCTCTGAGGGATCAGGTGCGTGTTGCAGAAGGGAAGACCGCCGGGATGCTTAATGTAAAGGACCTTGGCTCACAGGACCTGCAGTGACATCAGCATCACATGATCCGCTGCTACCCAGAAGTGTCCGGCCCACTTGGTGTGCGGAAACACACCGCAAGCTATAGATCCTGGTTGTGTGGGCAGTACAATCAGAAAAGGTTAGTAAGTGATTCTAATCCCCCCCCCACTAGACCACCGGGTAATACCCTTAGGAGCGCCCCTCTTGTCTTTTTTACACTCAGTATTTTCAGACACACGTCCGTCCGGCTGACAATTTCCCATCTTCTGTATTCGACATGATGCAAATTAATACTGTTCTAGAGGGCAATGTGTTCTGGCAGCAATAAGCAGATGTTTTGTACCTCCCTATGCCTTCGGGTTTATGCATCACAAAGCACTACCAGGCATTGCTCCCACCTAGCCAGAATCCTACTCCACACTGATGAGGGGCAATACCCGAAACAGCTGTCTGTGGATGGATACCTGGCTCTGTTAATTCCCTTGTCATATCCTTAACTGGTAACTGAGTGTGATATTGATTAAAAGGGCCACTTAATATGGTGGTTATGGTGGTCTCCGCAGGATTCCACCCCAGGGCTAGGTCCTTCCCTGGAGGGATATCTGGCTAGTCCCGTGTTTGAGACTCTTAATCGAGGCTCCACGGAACTCCATTTGCATATTCGGGTTTATGCAGACATTCTGTGCATTTCCTTATGAAGAATTGGGATTTCGCTTCAAAACGCGTTGAATAAAGCATCCCAACCTATAATCCAGTGATTTGGAGTTTCTTTTCATCTCCAGCAATGCAGTTTAATCCATGTTTTCTCCTGCTTCCTACCTTCTGCTTCGGCCTTGGGGCTTGTGGACCTTGTGGCATCTGGTTTTTGCTTCTACTACTGGTTGTGGGTGACACAACCATACAAGGTGAGCACCTTGCCTACATATTATCCCCCTTTATATTTGGGTAAAACCCTATTGCGCTTGTTTGTCCACAGCATTTCAGGTCTATGCAGAGACAGAGGAAGTTTTGGAAAATCGGTTGTTGGTGATGGTCGTTGGCAGAACACACAATTCTGTGGAACTCCCCGGATGTTGGCACAAACCCAATGAATACTCTTTAGGATGGTCTATAAACACTAATTATATTAGTGAGTTACATAATTGTCAATTAAACATCTAATAATAATATTTAGCACATATTATATCTATTAATGTCAAATTATTTAAATTGGCAAAAGTGTAAAAGCTGTCTAATATACAACCCTGAAGTCTCTATATTCTATGACTTTCTCTCTTATATCACATTCCTTGTAAGTAAACTTATATTTTACATTGCATCTTATCCCCTTGTCACCATTTCCATTACACAGATGATATTACCATAAGTGAATACTGTACAAGCTGGCACATAACAGAATATCCTACAGGGAGTGTCACTGAAATGTGGCCATGTCTAGGACCAGGCCCTGCCTTAACACCACTGCAGTGCGTCTGGAGTCTACAATTTTTGGCAAATTACTAGAAATTTAAGACCTTAAGAAATATTCTTCTGCTGACTAAAAATCTATATATAGATATATACAATTTACAGTATACGTATCTTCAAAGCAGTGTAAGTCTCTTAGTGCCTTAATTATCAATATCTTAAATAATTGTATGGACTGTTGTACTCACATGCGATGCGTCCTCAGATAGTTCCAACTCAACCACACCGACTTACAATAAGAGTCCAGGAGAAATAGAGATGAATTCCAGTAAAAACTTGCATTATAGTACAATGTAGCACGTAGAAAGAGTGATCTAATAGGAGCAGCATAACATGTGGATCCAAAGATGGCTACAGCAGAATAATAATGGGAAAGAAGGGAGGAGCAAAGCTAACATCATCAGATTACAGGAGGAAGAAAGGGACAAACTATCAAAGCCAGGTTTTCTGCCTAGCAACAGCAAATGCAATACACAGTACAGAGAACACACAATGAATTATTCCCAATTATGGGACACAACAATGAGGCTTGTACAAATCTTTCTGTCTTTTCATGTCATCCCAAACTGATGCGATGATCGTGATATGGGGGCGCAAATCATCAATTACAGGACGCCTTGTTCTTCATTACACTGAAGATAACGTATTTTCCCAAAAATAAGACATGGTCTCATAATATTTTTGGCTCACAAACATTGGTTAAGACTTTTTTTCAGGGGATGTCAAATAATCCTTTAGCTGTCCTACTGCCCTATGTGGGTTCTTCCCTCTGCCTAGTCCCTGATTGTTACCTCTACTAACCCTGCTAGGGAGTAGGCTAGTAAGTGCGCTGGAAGTCACCTCCATTGTAATGTAACACAGGGATGATTAGACAGACTGGGGGACTTCTAATATATAAAACTGAGTGTATGTTTGTGTGTGTATGAAAGGTATGCATGCATGTACGTCCATTCATAGCCCTGTACCCTACATAGCACTGACTCACAAAGGCCTGCCAACTCCCACATAGCCATGCCAACTCCTACTTAGGCGGCGGAGCCATATGCATCCATGGAGGGTGGGCTATGAAAGAGTGGGGCTGTGTGAAGGGGGTGGTGCTATGAAGGGTTTGGGCTATGTATGGATATACATACAGACATTTTCTGCCTATATACTTTGTGAATTTTATGTGCAAAATAATCATTCTATTTTGTAATAACTAAGAACATTTCGTTACTATGCCCGGGCAACACCGGGCTCTACAGCTAGTAGATAATAAAACGATACAAAATTACTTGATAGCTACAGCCAGGCAGCATGGGCTGCAAACCATACAGCTTCAGGCAAGAGATCTCCAGCAGCTGATAACACCAATACATCTCTATGGGTACCTTTACACGCCGCGACAGCAGGCTGGATACATCGCGCTACTTCACGTGCACGAGCACGCTCAAACGGCTACAAACGGTCAACGCATCTCCTTTACACGCCGCGACAAGGTGCGCTACGCCACGCTACATCTATAGCTAGCTACATCGCCGGGTGTCTCAAGTAGCCAGCTGTAGCTCATTTACACACCGCTACAACCAGCTACTATGGGCAGACCTGGTGCAGCAGGGCCAGCACATAGGCGTGCCACAATTGTGGAGTACAAGCCGTCCTTACGCTGATAGGACGAAGCAATAACATCCTGATTGGGCAGGCATCGCAGGAGGCTGAGTAATACAGCACGCTCGAGCGATTGTGTAGTGTGACTCGTCAGCTCCTTAAATATGCCTCCCTATGCAGCGACTACCAATCGTCATGCAGCAGCTTCCACCAATGATCGCACATGGGGCGCGGTAACATGGAGCCAGGGTCACGCCTTAGCTACATTGCAGCTACATTGCAGGCTGTCCCGAGTTCCCTTCCGTTGCCTCTTTACACGCCGATACAGCTCGCTACCATCGGCGATATAGCCATCTGTTTTCGAGCAGAGCCCATAAACAGATGTATCTGTCGCCGGCTGTAGCGTCGCGTCTTCAGACGCCGCTACGACGGGCTACATTGACGCTACAAGCTACATTTGTAGCCTGTAGCGGGATGTATCCAGCCTGCCGTGGCGGCATGTAAAGGTACCATATGAGAGCCTTGTTCTGGCCACTTTCTGGCTGTCGTAGAAATGCATTGTGACTTTGGGCCATAACTTCTGACCACCAGCCAGTCAGATGTTATGGACATATGATGTTGTGTGAGTATAAGACCGGGGGCAGGGGATTTAGATTTAAAGTGCAACTCCAGCGCTGAACCCCCAGCTCCCTTGGAGTGGTGCTTTATTGACTATGTTTCAACCGCCATATGAAAATGATGAATATTATCCCCTGTTTGTATAATTGGTCAGATATCACTTTTGTTCATTCACTTTGTCTATTCTTTAATACCTCTCTTTTTGAAAGCATTCTTACCTTGCAGCATTTTCTCTGCTTAGAACTTTTCTCAGTACTTTATCTATAAGGATTCGCTCACGGTCTCCTTCCCGGTTAAATTAAGTCTCTTTTCGCTCTTCTTTCCTCCCCCTGGATCCAGTAAGCAATTTATGTGGCCTGTAATGACATGACATTGTACACATACTTTCTTAGTGGGGACTATTAAATCACTGTCTCTACTGTTGCCATGGAAAATATTTAGTCGACTTACAAGTCCTTTCTCCAATGAATTCTTGCTGCCAAAAGTGAATTTAATTGTGAAATAATAAGGAATGGCTTTCTGTAACCCTACACAACATAATTGCTCCTGCACTCAAAGTATAAACGTCATTTTAATTTTTATTTGTTACAGCATTAATACTGATAAAAATAATCATCTCCCGGCTGGCTCGCCGCGGACCTCCGTGCCGCAGGTAGCCGCGGCTGAGCTCCGGTTAGCAGCTCGCCAGCCGGGAGACGACCGGCTAACGCTGGTTGTCTCCCGGCTGGCTCGCGCGAGCTGGGTCCACAGACTGCCAGACCGTGTATACCTGCGGAAGCGGCGCTCACGCGCCGCTTACGCCGGTCTGCAAGTTGGCGCGAAATTCAAATTTTCAGCACGCGCTATTTGCATAGTCTGAGCTCAGTGGTCGCCGCCTTCGGCGGAAACCAATGAGCTGCCTCTGTGCAGCTCGCAATTTCGGTGACAGCCAAACTCAAAAAACCCTTAGACAATTAGACAATTTTATAATAGATAAAACTGATATATAAAATTGTGGAGGTTGAAAGTGAACCGCACGCCCATTTATTTAACACTAGCCTGGGTTAATAAATAACTGCTGTTAGCTATAACAAAATAGAATTTGAATATGTCATATTAATGACCTGTAGGAAAATAGAATCTGAGCTGTGATTGATTGCTATAGGCAGCCTAATAAATCTCCAACCAACAGTAAACCCTCCCCCGGCTGGGCAGTATATGTTACCTCACACATACACATAAAAGACAGCTCATGTGACTGACATCTGCCTTAATTCCCTATATGTGAAAGAAAGAATGCGCAAATAGGGTCTTATCTCAATAACACACTTTCACTTATCGATGTGGAATTGCTCACCTTTGTCAGTTGTGAAACCCACAACTGGTAGAATAGCGTACAAGCAGCTGCTGCAGGGACCGCACTCCCAACGGTGACCGTGGTCGTAATGTAGATTCTTGGACAAAGTGCCTCAGTGTCCGCGCTGCTGCTCCGAGACCAAAGAAACACAGACACAGGAATGTCTGGTACAGCTACAGCCTTTATTTTCCGACGCGTTTCGGAGCCTCCTCCCGAGCTTCTCCCTCAGGGATGTTCCCTGAGGAAGGAGCTCGGGAGGAGGCTCTGAAACGCGGCGGAAAATAAAGGCTGTAGCTGTACCAGACATTCCTGTGTCTGTGTTTCTTTGGTCTCGGAGCAACAGCGCGGACACTGAAGCACTTTGTCCAAGAATCTACATTAATTCCCTATATGGCACATGTGTTGCACATTGGCTGTTTTTAATCAGATGTTTATTTTTGCAAATTAAAGATACCAGACATATGAGGCGAGTTGTGTGAGGCGATTTGTGCACATCTGTGTCTGTCTGTGTGGTGTGTGTGTCCCTAGGGTGTGTGTGTCCCTGGGGTGTGTGTGTCCCAGTGGTGTGCGTGTGTCCCTGTGGGGGGGTCCCTGTGGTGTGTGCCCTTTTGGGGGGGAGGGGTGTCCCTGTGGTGTGTGTCCTTGCGGGGGAGGGGTGTCTCTGTGGTATGTGTCCATCCCTATGGGGTCTGTGTGTTCCTGTGGGGTGTGTGTGATGTGTCTCTGTGTCCCTGTGGGGTGTGTGTCCCTGTGGGGTGAGTGCATGTGTCCCTATAAGGTGAGTATGTGTGTGTGTCCCTGTGGGGGGGGTGTCTGTGTTGTGTGTGTCTCTTTGTGGTGTGTATGTTTGTGTTTGGGTGCATGGTGACTATCCAATTTTGGGGCTCCACCTTAGCTGTTACTCTTTGTGTACATGGGGTGTGTATATATGTCCCCGTGCATGGTGAATATTCCATGTCAGGGCCCCACCTTTACTGACTATATGCTGGTATATGCTGTTAATCTTTGGTGCTGTCATTAAGCCCCTCTCATTCATAACTGTCAACTGGTAACTGTCACTTTCTCTCCATTATGTAGATAGGGCCAAAATTGTTTGGTGAATTGAAATGCGCGGGGTTAAAATTTCGCCTCACAACATAGCCTATGACGCTCTCGAGATCCAGACTTGTGACTTTGCAAAATTTTGTGGCTGTAGTTGCGACAATGTAGATGCCAATCCCGGACATACACACATACACACACACACACATTCAGCTTTATATATTAGATATGGTACATTTGTTTCTCTTGTAGTTTTGCTGCTTATTAATCAGATTTATATTTTTGAAGGATAATACCAGACTTGTGTGTGTTCTAGGGCAATTATGTGGCAAGGTTGATATGTGTGTGGTGAAATGTGTGCTAAGGGTGGTATATGTGTTCAAGCACGTGGTAGTGTGTGGCGCATTTTGTGTGTGTGTTCATATCCCCCTGTGTGGTGAGTATCCTATGTCGGGGCCCCACCTTAGCAACTGTACGGTATATACTCTTTGGCGCCATCGCTCTCATTCTTTAAGACCCCCATGTTCACATCTGGCAGCTGTCAATTTGCCTCCAACACTTTTCCATTCACTTTTTCCCCACTATGTAGATAGGGGCAAAATTGTTTGGTGAACTGGAACGCGCAGGGTTACAATTTCGCCTCACAACATAGCCTATGACGCTCTCGGGGTCCAGACGTGTGACTGTGCAAAATTTTGTGGCTGTAGTTGTGACGGTGTAGATGCCAATCCCGGACATACATACACACACACATTCAGCTTTATATATTAGATTTATTTTTAACATTACAGTTCTGCTCAATAAAAGGAATATGAAGACCTGACTCATACTGATCAATGCTCAGCTATATTTGGCATCATGTCTATAATACGAGACCTCCGGATAACACCAGGATTCTCTGGCAGAGTGACGACACGTCCCATGGGTTTCTATTGATTCATCCCTTCTGAAGTAGATTAAGATGAAAAGTATGTATGGAAATATGGTGCATGTAAAGCACGAGCGCAGGGTACACACTAATGATTGGAAGCATAAAAATATATATTTTATTAACAATACATATGCAAAGAGATGGCCTTTTATGATAGTTCTTTCTGAAAAATAAAAGTAAACCAAGTGCTTTAATTTGCAAAGGAAATCTCTTATGATCGAAATTTGTTAATATTTTAATATTGTAACATAGAGGTCTGAACTTTGTTTTTTTATATACAGTTCTTAGGCCAGGGTCACATTTGGGCTGGGACCCACGTTTCCAGGCAGCGCTAAAATCTTAGCAATTTCTGCCGTTGCGGACAGCGTTTCCTGTGCGCTGTTGAAAAGCACCCGTCCTGGAGCTCTGTGTGTGCCTGCAACTAAGGTAAACTACAGGTTTCTATGGGGCCCCATTACCAGGCAGCACTTGCCATTAACAGTGTCTGCTAAGGCAGAAATTGCTAAGATTTTAGCGCTGCCTGGAAACGTGGGTCCCAGCCCAAGTGTGACTCTAGCCTTAGGTAGTTTTCATTGGGGGGGGTGCATTTCTTCTTCCTGCATGATGCTGACCAATAATAATCAGGGAGCAACATGCAAAGGAAAAATGAACACACCCCCTGCCATAGCTTAGGGAAGCCAACTTCTTCCAGGTCAAGTCAGCAGATAGAGTATGGAACCAGATGGCACAATGTCCCGCAGAGCTAAGCTCTGGTCTGAGCCACAGTATGGAATCAGTGGTAGAGTGGACATGACATGGTTTGTCACATGCTTTATGGAAGGCAGACTGGAATGATGGTGGGCAGTAGTGTAGCTACTGAGGGGCCTGCAACTATCGCTACTCGCATGTGCTGCACATGATACAGCTGAACGCCACAGCAGAGCAGGGGAGGCTCGATATCCCTGTTCTACTGCTCTACGTTCTATAGGCTGAAGTCTACAGGACAGTGGGGAGATGTGGTCGGATGTAGAGCAGTGTGATGATGTCATGACGCTGGGACTCTGCATGTACTGGAGCAATGACATCACCGCGTTGGTCTTGCCTGCTGGCGGACTCCTCAGGATCAAAGGATAGATGAGTGCAAGATATGTTTTGTTTTTTGTTTTGCTCATGTGGAAATACAATGCATTATAATATAAGGATATATGGAGGCTGCTTAATACTACAAGTTGGCTGCCTTATAACATATGAAGACTGCATTATAATCTAAGGAGCTTGCATTATAGTATATGGAGGTTGCAATGTATTATATGGAGGCTGTATTATTATAGTATTTGGAGGCTGCATTATAATCTATGATGACTGCATTATGGTACGTACAGTGTTGGCCAAAAGTATTGACACCCCTGCAATTCTGAAAAAACACAAAATTGTCCTAAAGCCAAATTGGATATAATTCCACACCAAACATAAAAAAGGGGGTGGACAAAAGTATTGGCACCGTTAGAAAAATCATGTGATGCTTCTCTAATTTGTGTAATTAACAGCACCTGTAACTTACCTGTGGCACCTAACAGGTGTTGGCAATAACTAAATCACACTTGCAGCCAGTTGACATGGATTAAAGTTGACTCAACCTCTGTCCTGTGTCCTTGTGTGTACCACATTGAGCATGGAGAAAAGAAATAAGACCAAAGAACTGTCTGAGGACTTGAGAAACCAAATTGTGAGGAAGCATGAGCAATCTCAAGGCTACAAGTCCATCTCCAAAGACCTGAATGTTCCTGTGTCTACCGTGCTCAGTGTCATCAACCAGAAGTTTAAAGCCCATGGCACTGTGGCTAACCTCCCTAGATGTGGGCGGAGGAGAAAAATTGACGAGAGATTTCAACACAAGATTGTGTGGATGGTGGATAAAGAACCTCGACTAACATCCAAACAAGTTCAAGCTGCCCTGCAGTCCGGGGGTACAACAGTGTCAACCCGTACTATCTGTAGGCGTCTGAATGAAAAGGGACTGTATGGTAGGATACCCAGGAAGACCGCACTTCTTACCCCCGAGACATAAAAAGCCAGGCTGGAGTTTGCCAAAACTTACCTGAGAAAGCCTAAAACTTTTGGAAGAATGTTCTCTCTTTTTGGGCAAATGCATCAACAAAGAGTTTACAGGAGAAAAAAAGGGACATTCAAAGAAAAGAACACGGTCCCTACAGTCAAACATGGCGGAGGTTCCCTGATGTTTTGGGGTTGCTTTGCTGCCTCTGGCACTGGACTGCTTGACCGTGTGGGTCTTCCAGCAGGACAATGACCCAAAACACACTTCAAAAAGCACTAGAAAATGGTTTGAGAGAAAGCACTGGAGACTTCTAAGGTGGCCAGCAATGAGTCCAGACCTAAATCCCATAGAACACCTGTGGAGAGATCTAAAAATGGCAGTTTGGAGAAGGCACCTTCAAATATCAGGGATCAGGAGCAGTTTGCCAAAGAAGAATGGTCTAAAATTCCAGCAGAGCATTGTAAGAAACTCATTGATGGTTACCGGAAGCGGTTGATCGCAGTTATTTTGGCTAAAGGTCGTGCAACCAAGTATTAGGCTGAGGGTGCCAATACTTTTGTCTGGCCCATTTTTGGAGTTTTGTGTGAAATGATCAATGTTTTGCTTTTTGCTTCATTTCTCTTTGTGTTTTTTTTCATTGAAGACAAATTAAATGAATATAATAATACCAAAGAATTTGTGATTGCAATCATTTTCAGGAAGAAACTGAATATTATCTGACAGAATTGCAGGGGTCTCAATACTTTTGGCCAACACTGTATATTTAGGCTGCATTATAATCTATGGAGGCAGAATTATAATATATGAAGGCTGCATTATAGTATATGGAGAATTAGTGGGGTGTATTATAATATATGTGGATTCTAAAGAGGTGAAAACCAGGCACTGACTGCCTGAGCCGTCCCACTGACTGGGGTCACCCGCTGTCCCTGGGACCGAGTGTGTTGGGTGTGTTTGTGGTTGTCTGGACTTACCAACCTGTTTACTGCAGAAAGGAATACCACACCCGTGGATTGGGTGCAGTAGCCCTCTGTGGCGACCAGATTGCAGGGGCGCCACAGGATCATACTATGTTGAGGTCACCAATCGCCATACTTTGCTGAGGCAGTTGAGGAGGGGTATAGTAGGGTCATCATATTGTGTGTGTGGGGTGGACTGTGAAGGAATTGACTGACGAGGTATCATACCGTGTTTGTGGGGCAATTCTTTTGGCATCATACTTAATGGGTGCAATAAAAAGGGAATCTAGGGGCTTCAATAGGAGAATTACTTTGTAAGGGCTGTATTTTTTGAGGGGGGGCAATTAGAACTCCTTCTCTGGGGCCCCATGATTTCTATGTATGCCTCTGCACTATACGGCCATCGTATGGTGGTAATATCAGTTTTAATCTATGTACAGTGATTTGCACTCATCCGCTGCGGTTCCCCAATACCTATGATTAGGCTGTGCCACCGTAACATTTTGTTAGGGGCACACTCAAATGTTTTGCTCGTACCTGAGCTGAACCCCTAGCTACGTCTCTGATTCTAGGTAAAGCTTTCGATGGGTTATCCTGCTCCCCCAATAGCGCAGCCCACACTAAAGAGTCCACATACTACAAAAAATGGAGGCCATTTTGAACTGGCCAGACAAAGATGGCTGATGGCAAAACTTTAAATGTACTTTGCATTGGAGCACAAAGCCCCAGATGAGAGAATGGGGTTCCCAGCTTGAATGGGGAACAGTGGCAGCTCACACTGCTGCCTTGATTGTTTATTGGACTGTTGCAGATTGTAGACCTCTGTAGTTGGCTATATGAGGCTGGTGGTCCCACAGGCAACGAATGAAGCAGTGATGCATACGTGTTGGTCTTCAACTATTATTATGGTTGCTATTATTTTTTTTTAGGCATGATGTAAAGTATTACATCAGTTCTAGAAATGAACATATCAGGTGGCAATCTGCTTCCACTCACACAGCTTTATGTAACATCCCCAGAATATCTCAGTGTGGAGCATAAGGGAATTACTTCTGAATTTGCAGCTGTGAGAAGTTAAATAAACATATTGCAAGGGATTCCGAAAAAGAATAAAAATGAGACTAGGGTTGAAGAATTCTTGCCAAACTTCAAAGTGCATCATATATTAACATGATCTCATTAGAACGTCAAGCAGTCTTCTGCTGGAGGTCAGCTATCACCCATAAAAAGCAGGGAAGCTCAGTAATGTGATTGTCTACAGTCGTCAGCTGCACGATGGAGACTTATTACTTTATCCCAGCTATATCATGCCAATCGTCTTGTCTCTAGTGTGCCCTTTGCCAACAGTATTCACAGTAAACAAACCCATCTGCTCATCATGCCCTCCAGCTTATCCGAAACGTATGTTAGATGTTAGCCCAGTGACGCCGGAAGCTTTATTTTGTACCATCTTAAAGCAGCTACTTGTAGACGTCTGACATTTTTGGCAGTAAAATATACAAACATTTTGAAGACGTATTGACCATTCCGGTCGTTTATGGCAATTTCATGAGTATTGAGGATCTCAATTGGTTAATTAACAGAACACTAACCCTGAATCATTCTTGTTCTTTATTTATATTGTACCTCTAGGATCCTTTGCGCTTTACATACCGTAGTATGAAATAGAGGTGAGAAAAAAAAAAAAGTTATTCTAGTCTCCATTTATTTTGTACTTTATAGGTTGTGAGTGTAGACTTTGTAAAAGTTAACATAAAGGATTTGCATGCTTGTAGCAATCTTTTCTTTTTGTAACAAGAGTCATTACAAGATAAGTAGATACTTATCCACCGCCAGTGGAACTGGCTCTCCACCACCATTGGACCTGGCGCTCCATCACCAGTGGACCTGGCACTCCACCACCTGGCGCTCCATCACCATTGGACCTGGCGCTCCATCACCATTGGACCTGGCGCTCCATCACCACTGGACCTGGCGCTCCATCACCACTGGACTTGGCGCTCCATCACCACTGGACCTGGCGCTCCATCACCAGTGGACCTGGCGCTCCATCACCATTGGACCTGGCGCTCCACCACTAGTGGACCTGGTGCTCCATCACCAGTGGACCTGGCGCTCCATCACCAGTGGACCTGGCGCTCCATCACCATTGGACCTGGCTCTCCACCACCACTGGACCTGGTGCTCCACCACCAGTGGACCTGGCGCTCTACAACCACTGGACCTGGCGCTTCACCGCCACTTGATCTGACACTCCACTACCACCGGAGCTGACCCAACCTACTGTGTCCCTCAAATAGCCCTGTAGAATATAAGCCCGCAAGGGTAGGGTCTTCTCTCCTCTCTGTATCAGTCTGCCACTGTTAGTTTGTTTGCATTTTTAACCTGTTTTGTATGTAACCCTCTCTCATGTACAGCACCATGCAATCAATTGTGCTCTATAAATAAATAATAATATTAATGCTTGTAACAATGGGTGTAGCATCATGGATATTGTCATTAAAACAATTACAATTACAATTTCACCCATTCAGTCGTATCCGACTATTGTGAACCATTTACCTTCAAGATTCTCTGTCACAGCATCCTTCAGTTCTCTGATGTTCATTCCTGTGTCTGCCATGATGGTGTCCAATCAACGGGTCTTTGGTCTTCCGCAACCTCTACTGACTCTGACCATAACAAGCATCATATAATTCTGAAGGGAATTTGCTCTCATCACATGGCCGGGGTAAGACAATTTTTGCTTTATGAATTTTCCTACCAGAGACGTCTTTGTATTGACATGTTCCAGAACAGCCTTATTTGTGATCTTGGGTGTCCAAGAGATTCGCAGGAGTCTACTCCAACATCACAGGTCGAAGGAATCGATCTTTCTTTGACCACGCTTTGTCAAGGTCCACGTCTCGCACCCGTACAATGTGATTGGGAATGCAATGGCAGTGACCAGTCATCGTTTGATGGTGATCGAGATGTCCTCGCACTTCCACAGTTGCTCCATGTTCATCATTGCCGCACGACCCATTGGAAGACGCCGTTGATTTCATCTGTAGAGCTGAACAATACCCAAAACCAATTGACCAATTTATGTTTGAATACCAGATCAACAATACTAAATGATAAAAGATGCAAGATGTTTTGATCCTCAAATATTCATCAGACTTATGCCTCATATCGTGAAAAAAAGAGAGGAAAGAAAGAAGAGGCAAATGGAAGGAAGGGCAAGATTTTGAAACAAAGCCTCGGTAATTCCAACAACATTGGTCACAATATCAGATTGCCAAGGACCAAATAAGTCTAAGGCCATTTTCACACCACGGTTTTGGTGTATCAGGTTCTGTTCGGTGTTTTGCAGGAAACACCAAACAGAACCTGACAGCCCCAGATAGAGCAGAACCGGAGGGCAAATATGCCCTCTAGTCCTGTTTTCTGCCAGAATCGGCAGATCGCAGGGTTCAGGAGCTGTCCCTGCTGAAATGTCAGGAGCGCGGCTTGCGGGGAGCTAGCTGCAGTCGTGAAGTCTCAGCGGGGAGCTCTCCAGGTGCTGAAGTTCAGTGCCGGCCAGCGCTGAGCTCCAGCACCCAGCGTCCGGGAACAGATTTTTCCGGGAACATAAGAGGTGATACATGCTGTCAATCCACAGGCAGCATGCACCTGACCCTGTATGATCTCAGCCAGGTATGTTTGAGTGTGTGCCGCAAAATATGGTAAAATACAACTTGCATGAGAAATGCTTGAAAAAGGAGCAATGGTATTCTACCTTTGATCAAATGAAAGCGTATTTCTGCAATACTTCAGAAATGGCAATGGCTTTGCGTATTGCTATAACATACATGGTTTAATTAAGAAACTGAGAACTCCAGTCTATAACTCAACTGAATGGCAACTGTTCGTCGATAGCTCAAACGAAGTTTAAGTGTGTCCTCTGTAACGGTAATTTATTTGGTGCAGTTTCAATTCGCTCTTTAGTTTCCCTTTGTGAACTATACAGAAACAAAAATAGAGTCATTGAGTTGTTGCAATATCCCAAACACAATTGGATCATTTGCATTGACCATAAAGTGGTATGCTTACGTCTTTGTCAGCAACGTGTATACACCAAGTATGATTGTTTTCTGTGCATATGGGACAGCAGAGTTTGTGAGAAGCATTGGGTAGAGAGCAATTGACTTCAAGGTCTGACCTCAAACATGGTGATCCAAACATTCTACATGAGCCACTTGTTGACCAAAAGAACGTGATGCTAGTCACTACACAGATAAGACGTAAGGCACAATAGTCAAAAGTATCGGGGTCAGATACCAAGAGAGTATGTCATGGACTAAGGGAATAGACAAAGGTGTAGTCAGGGTTGTCAGGTCACGGTCTGTAGTTAGAATATTAGGAGGATAGAGGATCAAAGTAAAGGGATGAGGCTAATGGATGGTCAAAGTAGGACCAAGAAAAGAGAGAGGGGGGGGGACAAGAGGCGCAATAGTGCCCTTATCACTAGACACTAAAACAAGCAGGTGAAAAAAGGGTCCACTCACCTAGTCCAGTTGTGCCACCCACAACTGGTTAGAAGGCCTGATAGAATAAGTGTCCTGATGGCTGCTGCTGGACTTCCACCGGTCTCCACTCGGGTAGACGAAATAGAAGCTCTGGGAAAGGAAGGTGTGTCACAGTCCGCGCTGCCAGGAAATCCGCTCGTGAATAACGCTAGTAGTCGGTGTTCAAATCAATCCTTTTTATTCATCCAACGCGTTTCAACGCCCTCCTGGCGTCTTCCTCAGGGATCCCTGAGGAAGACGCCAGGAGGGCGTTGAAACGCGTTGGATGAATAAAAAGGATTGATTTGAACACCGACTACTAGCGTTATTCACGAGCGGATTTCCTGGCAGCGCGGACTGTGACACACCTTCCTTTCCCAAAGTAGGACCAAGGTCTCGGAGCAATAGAGCAGAACACAGAGCACAGATGAATTAAACCAACATGCACCAATGAGCAAAATGCTACGACTGGAAGAAATCAGGGACTAACTGCTCAGCTAAGTAGTTGGGCAATAATAGAGAACAAGGTACACCTGAATAAGACCAGAATCTCCCAGTCTCTGATTAGATGGCAGAGCTGTCAATCAACACACTGACAGCATAGCATGTCCCAGCACTAGATTGGACAACTGAGCTGACACTCACCAAACTGACAGCTCAACACAGCCCTGATTCTAGAGTATAGCAAAAATGTCACTCATTGCATTGTGACAATTATATCCCATATATTTGTACATTAAACTGAGCCTCATGAAGAAATTCGTTAAAGCTTTGCCAACTGAAGGAGACTGTCTAATGTACCTCATTTTGGTGTTTCCTAGTCTGTCATCTGAAAAAATAAAGGTCAATATGTGATGGTCCACAAATTCGGCAGCTCATCTGGACATTGTCAGAACTCTAAAATGATGCTTGGTTATCATTCACAGACCTTGTCAAGGATTTGGAAATACATGACCAAACAATTACACTGAAAGTGTCCAGACAGTCTTGGAGAGCTTCAAAATACTTAGATGCAACATGAGCGTCAAGGTGCATTTTCTGCATAGCCATCTTGCTAACTTCCCTGAAAACCTTGGTTGCGTCAGTGATGAGCAAGGTGAAGTATTCCACCAAGATTTAGAGGTCATGGAGGGATGGGATGTACATATGATGGCTGACTAGAGTATCAAGTGACATTGTCCACAGGCTGAACACTTAAGGAAAAGCTATAAGCATAAATCTTTACCTTAACCAGGGGCGTAACTACAATAGGTGCAGGGGTTGCGATCGCACCCGGGCCCTGCAGCCTAGGGGGGCCCCAAAAGTCCCTTTGGCCCATAGAAAAAGACTAATATTATTAAAGATTTGCAATAATTAGGGGCCCTGTTGGAGCTTTCGCATCAGAGCCCCTGGGCCTGAAGTTACGCCACTGACCTTAACTGCTACCCAACTTTACAACTTGCACATAATTTGACTTACACCCATTACTGTGAAGTAAGCCAAACATCGGACTCCAATCCTGACTCCGACTCCTGAATTTCCCTGAATCCGACTCCAATTCTAATTTCAACTCAACCAAAATGGACACTGACTCCAATTCCACAACTTCGACTCCTTAACCATAGTGGTGAAGTCAATAAGCCAAACATCCGACTCCAACTCTAATTTCCCTGAATCTGACTCTAACTCCAACTCCACCTAAAATGGACTTCTACTCCGATACCCCAGCCCTGCTTACACCAACAATATATCCTTTGTTTGAACAAAATCGCTATAAATAAACATTATAATTAGGTTGTTTTTTGCCTTATTTTTCTTACGTACATTTTGTATGGTTTTGGAGGGTATCCTGTAGGTTAAAAAGTTGTGATAAAGAAAAACTGGGGTCACTTTTGGATTCAGAAGCCAAAAGTTAGTCAAGAACAGGTGTCAGACCTAACGCAACAAAAAATGTGTTACCCTTTGTATTCAGCGGATTTGCTCTCATAGTATGTCCCCCTACTATGATGTCCATAAGGCATAAGGAATATATTGAAAGGGGTTTTCTTAGTGATTCCCTTTCAACTTTAACAAGAAAGTAGGCCTATTTTGGGGGGTTTCTATGACTTTGGAGATAAGTTTTCTGGCTTGTACTGAGCTACTTTTCATTGAAAACATCAATTGCGTTGGAGAACGTCTTTGAAGCCTCCAGGAGCAGTGTGATATTCTTAAATTCCTGAAAAGCCAATTACTGTCATAGTGATGAACAAAGCAAATTATCTAATGAAAGTCATTCTTTTGAACTATCAACTTGCAAGAGGTATCAGCGATTAAGTACAGTTAGCTAAAAGGGAATCTGTCAGTAGGATCAACACTCCTAAACCATCTAAATGGCAGGTCATAGAAAGTTGAATAATATGATATCTTGATATCTGTGATCCAATGTCTTATTCCAGAGAAATTCACGTTTTTCTTATATGTAAATGAGCCATTACGATCTATGGGCTGGAGGCTGATCTGCATGAGAATCTGCCTTCAGAGCTTATTCTAGATGAAAGGGAGAGTTACCCGTGTGAGACATGTAATGACTGACAGTTTGGTCTTATATTCACACACACTTCTGCAGTGAGATAAGAAATATAACAGTACAGCAGAACTTAACTTTGTCTAATTACAAACACAACAAGCAAATTTCCCATTGTCTCTAAAGGTACTGTTACACGGTACGATATTGTGAATAACATCACTGAAACGTTGCGGGTTTGGAGCCATTCAAAAGACATTGTTAGTACGTCGTTGCATGTGACACCGAGATATAACTACGATATATCGTTGGATCGTTGATCGCAGATTTGTGAACATGTTCTCAAATCAAACGATCTTCGATCAGCCAACCTGCTGCATCGCTGTCTGTGACACCACAATAACGATATCGTTAACGACTTCGCCTATTCACAACAGTGAACAAGTATTATTTGCTGGGTTATGCAAATGTGCCACATCGTTGGTGCGTCGTTCACGATATCTACACGTGTGACATCTAACCAATGTTCTCTAAACGATGTCCTAACGGCCGCGCTCCCGTGAGATCGTTGGTGAGATCGTTACAACATTGAAGCGTGTAACGGCACCTTTAGAGCCGTCGGCTCAGCTGTACAGTAACTCTCCACCCTGGCTGCAGGAGAGATGGAAGCTGAATTGCTGTGCGAGGACAACTGCAGATGTGTTTATATTGAGACAAAGTTCACTTGTGCTGTACTATGCAAGTCCTGATCTCACTGCAGAGTTGTGAGTATTAGAGATGAGCGGACCTGTGGAAGTTCGGGTCCTGGGTGGTCAGCCGGACTTTTTATAAAGTTCTGTTCTGGTCCCAAACTTGACCCGTAACTCATTGGAAGACACTGATTGGGCAGTTCTGCTCACTGCCCACATACAGGCAGCCATAATCAAAGAACTTCTGGGGGCCGGAGGGTGGGATTTGTCATTTTTTGTACACACATCCGACAACTCTGATTTTACCCCCAGTACAAGCCAATCGAACACTGCAAGTAGCTCTCATTAGGCCGAGCACCGAGTGTACTCGAGCACAGTGATGCCCGTTCCTGTTATTTGCTATGTAGAACACCCAAACTCGAAACTAAAACACTGAATATTTTTGTAAAGTCTGTGTTCGGTTCTAACTCTGAATTTTAAAGTCCGATTCGCTCATCCATAGTGATTATGAGAGCAGACTGTCAGTCATTACATGTCTCACACTGGTAATGCTCTGATTCATTTAAAATAAGCATTGAAAGCAGATTCTCAGGAATATCAATGTCCGGCCCAGAGATCTTAGCACCTTATTTGCATATAGGAAAAATGTTGATTTCTCTGGAATAAGACATCGGAGAGCAGCTATCAAGGTATCATTTTATTCAACTTTCTTTGACCTACACGCCCATAAAGATGGCTTAAGAGGATTGATCTTACTGACAGATTCCCTTTAACTATACAGATGGACCAAAGGAAGTTCTTAGTCATGGACCTAGGGGGATGTTCATACTGTGTGATCCAAAATGAGGCAGTGGTATTTAATCACGTCAGTTACCAATTCCCCCGCTACAGAATCATCAACATGTGTTTTAGAACATGATAAAAAGCAGATACGTACTGCGGGTTCTGTATTAATGACAGAGTACGTCCATTCTCTGTCCCTTAAGACAAGCGAGTAATGAAGGACTCTCAGCCGAGATGAAACATAAAGTGTGGGGAGAAGCAGTTTGGGAGAAGGCTGTGGACCTGTAATCTTCCTATTTTCTACACCTGACCTGATCTATCGCAGCCTCTTCCACGTGTCTATATGTTGCACTTAAGCTACTGTGTGATTTTTTTTCTAACAATGCTTCGCCAACAGCAGCTGATCGGGCCAGCTGCATCTAGTCTTCAATACAATGACATTTCTTCTTTTCTCTTTTTTTCACTTTAAAATGTCAACACCAAAAATACAGTATCAATGAAGCTCCTGCCGTCTCTTCCTTTTCCAGTACATTAACCCCTTTGACGTTTACGCTTGAACCAGTGTTCTTCACCTTGGCCTTTGGTGTTAAAAACACTTTAAATCACCTTAGTCAAATGGGTGATCCACTACTAGGACAGCTCCTTCTGAATCTACCTGTTTCCCCCTGTTAAAATAATAGACCCTGTACTCACCTCCCGTGCTGCCACCGTTCCAGTGCCGTCAGTAACTGCGACTCGGGGCTCACAGGAACATTATTACATCACGCGAACCAATGTGCAATCACTACCAGCTTTCTTCTCCCCTCCTTCGGACATAGTAGCTATTAACAGGAAGCACAGCGCTCACATCCTGTTGATAGCGCCTATGTCTGAAGGCATTGGGAGAGAGAAGCCCAGGGGCATAACTACGATGGGTGTAGGGTTGCGATCACACCCAGGTTCTGGAGCCCTAGGAGGCACCAAAAGTCCTTTCATGTAAAAGAAAAAAGAGGAGAGCGACCACTGTGAATTACCTAGTGGGGGTCAATTAGCCGCTCAACTTTGTAGGTTATGTGACCCTGCACAACCCCGAAATGTTGCCTCACGTTGCCGTGTGTGGTAGAACCTGCCGGGGGCTTTGCTGGGTCCTCTCGCTGCTCTTGTGGTGCCCCACTGGTTAGGCGTCACAGTTGGTGTACTGCACCCATAAAAGAGTGTGTGGTTATCCCTGTCACAGTGGGAATGCAGGGTTTGTAGGAGGCTCCCATCTCAGCACTCCCACACACCCACCTAGGCAAATGGTGAGGGCACATAGAGATCAGATGAAGCCCGTTGACAACCCCCGTTGCCTGCTGAACTAAGAAAGAAAGGTACTGTTGTGTCGTTCCGCTATGGGGACGGGTGGGGGTTTATACACGAAGCAGGAATAAAAGACGACATTTTCAATGGGCGACGAGATGTAGAGCCCCATCTACGTTGCGGTCACCCGGATCAAGACCTGTACCGTGGAGACCAGGTAACCTACGAGCGGCATGCGGGACCCATGGGATGGTTTGCCGTCAGCGTAGCCCGCCTCTAAATTACTGTACCCAACACGAACTTGGACTGTACATAGTTTTCATTTTTTCTTCTTTCTTTTGAAGTGTGAATAATGTGTGCTGACCATCCTTTTTGTCCTTTTTGCCCCTTTTGAGCCTCATAAACTTTCGTGAGAACTCTAACCACGTTACAGAATAATGTTTTAGTCCAAGGGGCGCAGTTACCGGTCCCCGCATGGCCGAAGAATTCAAAGTTTATAATTTTTTTTTATATTTTGCAATGTTTCTAAGTTTGGTGCCACCCATAAAGGATGAAAAAGAATGCTTGAATAATGTAAATATGTTACCCGTTATTGTTATTGTTTAATGAAAAAGAAAATTTCACTCTACTGGTACACCAGTTAACCACACTAATGGACGAGTGTATTCCACCAAGGGGAAATGTGGCGCCCCACTGGCCAGGCATCACAGTTGGGGTACTGCACCCATAAAAGTGTGCGGATACCCCTGTCACAGTGGGAATGCAGGATTTGTAGGAGGCTCCCATCCCAGCACTCCCACACACCCACCTAGGCAAATGGTGAGGGCCCATACCCTGGGGGGGAAGTTAGGGGAGGAGGGAGATAGAAAAACGGGGGATTCTAGCTTTGCCTCGAGGGAAGAAGGAGTACGGGAGCCCTGAGACTGAGAAGGGGACTGCGAGAGAGGGGGCCTGGAGAGAGAGAACGGGCAGCGCAGACTGAAGGAGGGGACCCCCCGAATTGGAGCGTCCATACTCCGGGAGGGAATCCTGGTCCATACACCAGAGTGCTGGTTCCGAAGACGTGGCACAGGGAATTCAGCCCCTGAGTTGTAACACCGGTCATCGTGGGTCCGTCTACCGGCCCCGACATCCTGTCACAAGGAAACCAGTCACACCAGGATAACCCACCTGGGTCGAGTCCTAGTGCAGGAGAGAGGAAGAGCAGGAAGCCAGGATACTTAGAAATCACCCCAAACGGGCCTGGTACTAAGCAGGCTGTTCCAGGACAGGCAGCAGCAGCAGGACACGGGTCAGAGCAAGGAAGGCATACCACGGGAGACTCCGAGATACCTTGCAGCCCACTGTGACTATCTGGCCGGTTACCGCTTGAGAAAGACTGCTTTGCACTGTGAACATTATTGCCACCAGAATTGTTCCAGTAAAGTACCCGGGTAGAGTGACAGAGTCTCCGTGTACTTATTTCACCAATGCACTGCAACTTGTTTATCTCCATCATCAGCACTTCCATCACTACAGGTGCTTCCCTGCCCCGGAGGGCCAGCTCTACCTGTAGGGAGCTGTACCATCTCGGCTGCTTACCATCGCCTTCCGGAGGTCTGAAGCGACGCTGGTGCTTAATCACCAGAATCTGCAGGTGGCGTCACGATAAACTTATAAACTTTTATTCCCATTCCAACTACCCCTTTTTAGTCGACCACCAGGGCCACGGGTCTGGGTAGGCCACCAGTGACATCCCTATCACAGCAGAGGGCCCAGATACCCGAGTCCCTATACCCTGGGCTAGTCAGTCACTCTCACCATGTGACTTCCGTGTAGCTGCGACGTGATCTCCGGCCCGGATACACGTCACTGCAGGTCCTGTGAATATACGCCAGTTGCCTAGCGATAATAGGTCCTTCCAGCATCTGTTAATCCTCGATCTCCACCCGGAACTGCTCCTGCCGGTCTCCCCAAAAGGGAGTTTAGATAATGGAAAGATACTGAATGTATCGGCCCCATGTACCACCTGAGGAAGAAAGCCTAATTACTGTTGAAACGCGTAGTGACAGTGCAAGGGACCAATAAAGGTCTGTTTAATCTTAATTTTAATTCTGTCTATCATTGTGGTCCCCACCTCAGCGCTCCAAAAGGCTGATACATTGAGTATCTTTCCAAAAGTCCTTTTGGCATATATGAAATGACCAATGCTATTAAAAACTTGAAATAATTGTGGGCCCCATTGGAGCTTTTGCATCGAGGCAAATGAGTGTCAAGGTACGCCACTGGAGAAGCCGGTGGTGATTAGTCATGGGGATCATGTGACGTCACAATGTTCACTTGAGCCCCGAGCCACTGGAACTGCAGTAGCATGTGACATGAGTACAGGGTTTATTATTTTAACAGGGAAAAACAAGTGGAATCAGAAGGGGTTGTCCTAGAAATGGACAACCCCTTTAATAAGAAAATTAAAGTACTTGATAAGTGATCATCTGGTCTTCAACACTCAAATAAGAATGAATAAAGTGGAAGTGCGCATGATCAACCTCCCCTTTATTCTCTGGTTCTTTAGATGTGTGGGGATCCCAACCATAGAAACCACAGCAATCAGGATGGTTATACCCTAACATATAGATAGGAAATAAACTCCAAATTTGAGAATCCCCCTTTAAGGGTCTGTACACTTTGGACAATTTGTGTCAAAAAGAACAGATGCCGTGTGCTTTATTGGTATCTAGAAAAGAGGGCGTAGGTTTGGCTAATCTAAAAATGAGTCAGATTTATTTTTGGCATGCGCCAATTTTTAGGTGCAAATGAATTATCTAAATTAAACAAACTAAGAAAAAGTAGCTAATTTCCTTCCAAGAGGTGTCAAATGTATCACACAGCATTAATCATTACGATACATCTGGGATTTCTAGAGTAACTTTGACATGGCACCAAAGCGTGATCAAACCAATCGCACGATAAAGTGAACAGTACAAGAAGCGTGCAGGAACGATTGGGATCTAGAGTGCAGTAAACATAATCTAATCTATTTTATTGAGTACCAAAAACACATAACATATTGAGGACAATACAATTAAAAACACTTCAATAAGAGCTGTGTACAGCAAAGAGAAACTCAAAAATTATAGACTTTCTCAAACCACTGCTGGCTGAATTACAATGGGTTAAATACGTATTATATCCTACAAAGGAAGAGCAGCTGGGGGACTAGATTTCTTATATAACATCCATGTAGAAATCAAAGAATACACAGGACTATGTTTCGCCGGACCCGCGCTCCCGACATAGGAGACATCCTCTGTTGGAAGCGCGGGTGCGGCGAAACACAGTCATGTGTATTCTTTGGTTATCTATGTTTCCCGTTCATGTGTGGACCCTGCAGCTGCCATTTTGCTTGTATGCCAGTTGTGTGCTACACAACCTGTCCAGGTGAGCAGTAACCACCTATATCTTTTATTTCTCATTGAAGATAAGACCCTATTGCACTGTCTTTCCTTCCAGTTTCACGTATTACTAATCCATGTAGAAATGAACCATACAGCAAAAACTTCAGGTAAGTACTTGTTATCTTCTCAATATCATTTTCATCTCAAGACAGACAATATACACAAGTCATGCTCAACACTTAACCAGTCATCCCGTCTCTGAGACCTATAATATGCTAGTCCTGCATCATCGCCAGCTTTCTGCAAATCCTGCACATGCGTATAGCTCTAGTCATTAACATCATTATACCTCTGAAGCCAGATGTATTCTTCCCGACTTCAGAGGTGTACTGCACATGTCCGGAACTGAAGAAGACAGAGGTTGCACTTCCACACATGTGCAGTACACCTCTGAAGCTGGGGTGTGTGCGCACATTCATGTTGTGCAGAAAGTCGAACACATACGTGGGATTTGCAGAGAGCTGGAGATGACGCCAACTCATGGAGAACATGTTATGACACCCACAGGAGAGTGATAACATGCTGAGTGGGCTGAATAATCTGGAAAAACAAACGCCCCCCTGACTAGTCAAATGTTTTAAGCCTGCAGTCTACAGAACAGCAGGTGATCCAGTGGTAGAACTCAAGACATCAGAGTCATGACACATCTAGACTCTGATATCCTGTCCGTGTGTTGGCACTATGATATCGGCACATTGGTCCGCAAGGTACTCTGTCAGGAACCTGGATTAGGTGAGTATATGATGTTTTTTTATTTTATATTATTAATATTTATTATTATAGCACCATTAATTCCATGGCGCTTTTCATATGGAAGGGTATACAAAGACAAGTACAGGGTACATGGACAACACATGGCATACACGTACAGAAGAAGAGAGGACACTGTTTGCGAGGGCTAACAATCTACAAAATATATAAGACTTGAGGTGTGACTGTGGGGGTATAATTAACAATAGGGGATACCCTCATACAGTGTGGAGGTGGGGGACCCTGAAACAGTGTGGGGGGGCCTCATACATTGTTAGGAATCTTATGAGGGCCCCTAAAAGTGTGGCTTCACCCTTAAATAAGGGCCACTTGATTCACATCTGTTTTTTTCACAGAATGATTGACCTCACTAATTGAGCTCCACACTGCTTTGATTTTCTGAGATAATCTTTAGGTTTTCATTGGCTGTAAGAAATAATCATCAACATTAACATAAATAAACACTTGAAATAAATCACTCTGTTTGTAATGACTCTATATAATATATATAAATTAACTTTTTGATGATATTCTAATTCATTAAGATGCCCCTGTAATATGTTGGTAGGATAAATTGCCCTGCAACAGACTGCAGGGTGAATGACAGTTGGGATTAGCCCAATGGGAGGAGCCAGTGAGACATCTGAAGCCAATCAGCAGCTGGGGGTGTGTACTCTTGCTATTTTCTCATTGGTTGTTATCCAGGCTTCAGACAGACGCTGTTCACCGGTTATATTGTAGCTATAGATGTATACAATGTTGCAGTGTTTTCACTGGCTGCTAGGGCTATTTTTTTATTAATAGATCTTGATATTATTAAAATATAAATATTAAAGTTAAATAAAAATTTTGCAAACCTTCTTAAAGAGCAGGCTATTTTCTGATGACACATTCTGGTCCGGAGTTTTATATTGATGGGTGAAGCTTAGGATAGATCATCAATATTCGATTGGTAGAGGTGGCACCTAGCACTCCTGCCGATCAGCTGTTCCTGATGCCTGAGGTGGGTGTACTCACTTAAGCTGTATGTATAAACCTAGCTGTCTATCTAATTATTATACAGCAGTCTTGTCATATGATATTTATCAGAATTCTAAATCTGATTGCACTCTTCATTTCATGGTTTCATAAACTTTCTCCTGAGTCACCAGACTAATGCATTCTTAATAGGAGACTCCCAGAGAGCGTGGCAATTGCATTTGTCACTTATGTCCAAGCAGTTATATTATGTCTGTTCTGATTATGTTCTTTGGCTTTAAAATTCGTCACATTTTTTGCATCAAGACACAAAGTTACAGATAATTGTACCAAATTTAGAAATAAAAGCAGTGCGGCAAAGGGAAACATCTTAGTCCATTCTAAACCAAGAGTCTTGAGCAATGGATTGTGACTGATAACTGCCTGGAGTGCTTGCTCCTGGAGGATATGGTCCTTACGATGAGAGTGAGACAATGGGTCCATTTTCAACCCCACCAATGTAAAAAAAAATCCTTATATTCACCTCTCTTGCTACTCTGTGTCATCCCTCAGTCCTTCCCGCACCTTCAAATGGTCTTTGCTTGCACTAAAATTCACAGGTCTCTCAAGCTGAGCAGGGACTTCCAGTTTTGATGAGCACCTGGGAGGGTTCTGCACAAAATCATGTGATGTTGCGCTCTCATGCGTAGAACTCCCACTAGCCCAATGAAAGTAGGATGTCACAGACCATGGTGAGAGGCCTGAGGACTTCAGTGGAATTAATGCTGATGTGAAGATGTGGCAAGGACCAGACGGGTGATAGAGAGTAGAAGAGGCGATGGAGAGGTGAGAATAAGGTTTGTTTTTTAACTTCTCTGTGAATTAAATTGGCAAATTTTGCCTGATCCGCTCATTTTTAGGTAATATGTTTATTATGATTAAGCTCGAAACCCCTCAAGGGGTACAACATACTGATACACTTTGGTCATCATCTTCAAAGAATCCTTGTATAAAAAGTTCAAATTTTACTCTTATATGTGTAGAGCCTTGGGGAGGCGCAGTATGGGTGATTCCTGATGCCCCAGCACACTAAATGAAAGATACGGTGTGTAGAATTGTAAGGTATGGGCAATATGCCAGTGTACGCCACATGATACCGTTGTCTTCGGCTGGCCAGACTAGATGATGACTCGTACAAACAAAGAGATCACCAGTTCACTTCAAATGACATCAATTTACTCAACAATTCCCTTGTTAGCAACTTTACACATGAGATAGTGGGCCCATAACGTCCAGCATGTTTCAGTTTTACAGTGCATGTTTAGTGTTGCGCCCCCAGGGTGTGGTAATGATAAAGTGGACTCACTAGATCACTGGTGGTGCAGTGGTAGCTGAATACCTGATACTCAAGAGACAGGTAGTGACTCTCATAAAACCAAGGATATTTATTAAGGAAGGTTTCACAAAGGGGAAAGGTGCCTGAGGGGAGGACCCTCTGGATCGAGACACTGTACCAGTAGTAGAGCACTGGCAAGGGTTAAAACCTATACAGATATTTCCCCGGTCACACACCAGGAGGCCTGAATGCCACGAATCTCGGACCACGCAGGACAGTAGATATGGAGGAACCATAGAATGCTGGCTGTGTTGATGAAATAATCCTGGGAGCTCTGATTGATTCAGGAGAGATTATCCAGCCAGTGCAGGAAACCGGACAGTCCTGTGCACATCAGTAGAGGCCTGACAGCCTAAGGATGCTGTGGAGACAGAGGTGTTAGAATCAAGTGGAAACAATGCAGCAGTCTTTTTAGTACAGAGCACAGTAGATGGTGGCCTGAGCAGAGACACTGATTTCCAGAGAATGAACACATTGCCCAGGCACCTCCCATAGAGAGTGGGTTCTGTTTATGCTCAGAGCAGCAGCATTCAAGCAGAGACCTAATGGGGAACAGGTGTATTGCTCCTATAAGTGTGTGCAGGATGCTGGGCGCACATTCTAAGAACATTCCCAGGAGACCTGCTAAGAGAACGTTCCTAGCAGAGGAGAGAGATGGTCACATGGAACATGACCAGGGTGAGCAGAACCATTGGAGCGTAGTGAGCGCCGATCTCCCTGCTTAGCATAGACTGGCCCCGCAGCTGAGGGCATGACATTAAGATACACTTTCAGTTCCATTTGGGTTGTTTCCATTATTACTGGTCCTGTGAATCCCAGCACAACCCGGCCTAGCATCACAGTCCAATCTGTGACAATCACTTTTCCTTTCTGTGCCTTCACAACTAATCTCCTCATAGGGGAGAGGCGTAAAGGGTTTTCCAGTAGGGCCAGTGTAGAGCCATGTGCTCTCAGACACTTATGGAGACTTCACCCATGAAAGTACACTCATTTACACACCTGTCCATCTCAGCCACTTACCTTTATGTTGCAAGTAACTTGGGGCCTTGCTGCCAGAGTCCTGTCCTCCGGACGCTTCTGTGGCACCCCAGAGTCATAGTGCCACAGTGTCATCATTGTTAGAAGTCACCAGAGAGCAGTAAGGGGTATTACACTCAGGCAACATGCAAACAACACCAACACCTCCCAGATAAAAGGGGGAGACCAAGCCCGCTTCAGGGTGAGATCCCCAATATATTCTGGTCTGGGAAGGAGCAAGGTCCACTGCTGAACACCAGGCCTAAAGCTAGGGTCTGAGGAAAGAGGAGAGAAAGAAACCTACCGGGAGGCTGCACCACCCTGTGCTTCCCCTCTGTGAGAGGACGAACGCAAGAATGGACACCGGAGTCCGAGACTGTGCAGGTCCACACACACCGACAGTCAACACCGGAGAGTGGGGGACTCCAGATTCTCTAGCTACATGGTACCAGGGATACAGCAACGTATAGAATCCAGTAACACTCACTTGCCAGGGTGGGTAGAGAAGTGAAGGACTCGAGTTGCCTGTTATACTGGTAGACGCAGACAGAGACAGGCTGGCAGCCTAGCTTAAGCAACTGCAGGACCTGCAACACAAGCACAGTGAGGAGGCCAACACGACCCAGCCGGGTGAGAATTACCTCAAACTGCTCTCCAGACTCTGTGGACAGTTTATAACATCTGCCTTAACTCTAGTAAAAAGACTGAAAGAATGCATATCAGTGAGTCTGCCTGTTGATTGCACCTGTTGCCCTGTACTCTATAACGGAACCTTATACCTGCAGAGCCGCCGACTACCAGCACCGTGGAGAGCTGCAGCAAAGTAAGTGACTGTGTAAATTATGATCCCGCACAAAGCCCCATCCAATACCACCACTCCTGGCCTGGGGACCCTCAGCCCTACCCGAGGAGGGCTTACCATCCACGCTGCCCTAAGTCACCGTCCCCAGCAGGAATACAGCAGTGGTGGTTCTATTAACCACATACCCCGGGTATCACAACAAATCCCTTGTAAGGTCACGACTACCGTGATACCCCAGGGAGACAGCGCTGGCCTGGTTCCCGAGTACCCCATACCCTGGGGGTGCATCACTTCCACATGGTGGCAATTCTTTTGGATGGTCGGTCTCTAGACTACATGAGTCCTGTGCGCTGTGTCTCAGGCTGGGTTCACACCACAGTTTTGTTCCTGTCCGTGGTGATCCTATGTATTGCAGGACCCCAGGGACAGGAACAGACAGGGGGGTTAGCATAGCATCAGGGGGGGTGACATGTCCTCTTTAACTGATGTTCTAGAAGGAAACAGTCTTTCTCCCTATCAACTAACCCCTCCTATTGTGGGCAATTCCCAACACTACCGTACTTCTTGCCCTGCAGTCTGGCTACCACATATAAACTTACTGTACATTACGCATTATATCACAATGTACAGATGCAGGACACAATTCACATGACAATACAATACCAGGATTGGTGTGTTAAGGGAAAGGAATGCAAGAGCAACAGGTCCACCTCCTTACATATGTATAGTTCCCTGCGGAATAAGACTTATGAAATGTTACAGGTCTGCCAAGAATTCCAGTCTAGCAAATTCCTTCATTCCATACTGACGGAGCAATTTAAATAGTTCTGGTCCCAGGTATACAGAATTGCTGTCCCTCCATTTTCCTGGTATTTGGATTCTTATGAAACCTCACATAAAATAGCATCTGACATGACAACTCTCAACAGGACGACGATTTACCAAAATGTTTAACTGGATCCAGATGAGGGGGTCTAGGATGTCATCTCTGTGGTTCCCCCCTACAGAGTTAAAAAACGTAAAAATACGTGTGAACTACATCGGACAGCAATCAGGGCAGGCAGCTATTCACCAGCCCTATAGAGATGATTACTAATTAAATTTGGGGTCTGTCTGATTTGCTTATCCCCATCGCCCGCCTTAAAGCTACAACACTAAGTGACACAGCACATTTTGTATTTCTGGAATACGTTTTCAGTCTATAAGATTAAGTGTATGACAACAAAGAGAAACAGGAGCGCCTTTATTAAATCTTGTACTGCCTCTAGCCAGAAGCCGGGTGTATTTCCACTGTAGTGTAGGGTATACAGCGACAAACCCTACAAAAGCAACATCTACTACAGAGGATAGCTGATTACAACAAGCTTCAAGTTGGTTTCTGAAATGACATATTATTCATTCTACTTCTATTTCATTAAAGGGGTTTTCCATGCCTATAACGATGATAACGTATCCTAAGGATAGATCAATCATCAATAGCAAATTAGTAGGGGAACAACAACCGGCACCAGCACTGATCTGGAGTATCCAACAGTGGCTGCTACACATTACATAGTGCTGTTCATCTTCATATAATATTTAAATGCGGCTTCTCCATGAGCTATTAAGAGTTGCTGGCAGCCCAACCCAGTGGCGGACCTTCAGCCTGCCGGACCCTGGCGCAGCTTTAGGTGAGGATTGGGGGAGGACATGGGGGGTCCGGTGGGTGCTGCCGCGTCTGGTGAAGAGTGGGGTGGGGGGGGGTGCTGGCAGCGTCAGGTGAGGAGCAGGGGGGGTTCTAGCAGGGGGGAATTGCGTGCGGCTCTTACCTGCGCCGGGCCGCGCATTGTAGATCTGGAAGCTGGAGAGGCAATAGAGCCAGCCTGGAAGGAGGAGTTGCAAGAAAACCACGCCTGCAATGAGGAGTTGCAAGAGAACCAAGCCTGGAAGAAGGAGTTGCAAGAGAGCCATTCTGGATGAAGGAGCTGCAAGAGAGCCAAGTCTGAGGGCGAGCATGGCTGCAAAAAAAGCCAAGGCTAGGTGGGACGGATGCAAGATAGCTAATCCGGGAAATAGGGGGCTGGCGATGGGTAAACAGAGATTTGCAACAAAACTGAGACTAGGGGTCAGAGAGCTTAATGATCGCCCAAGCTCATGAGGAAAAGAAATGGAGAGATGCAAGAGAGCCCAAAATGGAGGGGGAGAGCTAGAACAGAGCCCAGCCTGGCAGAAGAAGCAGGAGAAGGTGTAAGAGAGCCCAGCATTTGGGAGAGGGTGGCTGCAAAAAAGCCTAGATTGGGAGGAGAGATGCAGACAGCTAAACTGGGATAGGGGGGTATATGCAATACATCCCAAATTGGGGGAGAAAAATTGCAAGAGAGCTAAGCCTAGTGGGGAGGAGAGCTGTAATAGAGTCCAGAAGGGAAAGGAAGGAGCTATAATAGAGCCAAACTTGGGGGAGTGGGATTGAGCTGCTTTGGGGAGGTTGAGGAAGAACAGCATGAGTGACTAGTCGGGGAGGAGAAATGCAAGATAAGTTCAGCAACACCTCACATTGTGGGATGAGGGCAAATCCCAAAGGTGGTGCAACGGTCATGGGGCCCGGGTACTCCACTCTCCACGACTCAACAGTTCAGGGCATGTCACGGTGGCCTTCCCTGGAAGTTGTGGCTGCGACCAATCGTTGAAAAAGAGGAAATTTAAAGGGGAAAGGTTTGTCGTGATGCCATCTGAGGTTTCTGGTCAGAGATGACCATCGCTGCTTGTAGTAGTCCCCAGGGGATAGGTAGTAGAGCAGCTTGTTGGAACACTCCCCTCAGATGGAGCGGGCCCCTGAGGTGTAGTGGTGGTGAAGAAGTGATGGTGGTGTTTGTAATAGTGAAGGGTGCGTAGAGGCGCAGGAAGGAGTAGACAGACACAAAATTCTTGAAGTTCTTACCGGTCACCTTTACTTGTAGTTCAGTGCAGACACAACCCAGCCGGGGGTACTGTATTCACCAGGATTGCAGTCTGGCCAGCTCACAGGTAGTCTGTTCCACTCTGCTGAGACACAGGGAATATGGCCTTCCTTGCTGCCCTTTGCTGTCTGACACCTTGCTACTCCTTTACTTCCTAGTGTCCTTTTGGTTACAAGTCCCGAAGCAAGGTGACTACAGGCCCTCCGAGCGACTGTTTTGCAAGTCCTTTTGACCCTACACAGTTCCTTAGCCTTGGGAGAGTCTATGATGGTAGTCACTGTACATGTAGCCCCGTGACCTCCAGTTTCTTGGCTGGTCCTGAAGATATCCAGATCGAATTAGGGCAGCTATTTCCTTTGCCTGGCTGGCTGCAAATTCAGGTCCTCAGGCCTGTGTTTCGCAGCTGATCCATGTGTGTCCTGCTCTCTCCCCAGCTTCTGACTTCTCTAAAACATTCTCCTCTCCGTTTGCCTCCCACCCTTAACCTAACTCCTCCCTCCAGACAGCAGATGGGGACTGCTCTATCAGCGACTCTCTTCCATCCAGCATCTCCCAGGCCAGGAGATCGAATAGTATTGGGTGTGTGTTGGGGGTCTCAGCAAAGCTTTACCCATCTTACCTGTGAGCATGGTGCCACACCTATTGGATAGGGGCAGTACCACTGTGGCAACCAAATTGCAGGGGCACCACAGTGGCATCAGACATTAATGACCTATTAAGTCAAGACTATAAGATCCCTCTTGAAAGAAGTATACAAACATACAGTAGAAAGTGCCGCCATTGCTGTTCGACACAAGTAGCGTTATATCAATAGGCGTAATACGCCCTACGATTGCTTGCTGATTGCTGCATTTTGTAGATACCCCTGATTGACAATGGAACCATCCATTCATGTTAGTGTTGTTACTGTCTTAGAAATGCTATGCCGGCGTCTGCAAGTCTTTTTTATTATCTTATATAAGTTCATCAGATGCAGAATCGGTAATGACGGAGATCAAGTTTAATTAAAGTGGAGCATCCAAGTAATTTTCCTTCCAGATCGGTTTCGGAGGAATTCTAAATGAATATTTGTGCAGTAAACACCTGCGTGCGGCTGATCTGCGCGGATTACCTGCATCTCTTTTTAATTTGATGCTGGCGGCGGCACCTGTGTAATCTTAATGTACATTTTTGTATTATCCATCTGGAGTAAAGATAAGGGGAGGGGGGGAGAAAAAAAATATTTATTTGCTCATTGAAATGCACTCGACTTAAATTTACATATAGTTCATATGTAGTTCACCCTCCAAACAATTCCGGAATTACAAGTTACGTGAATGTTCGCCTTAGTCCTAGATGTAGCGTTGTCTTTGGTTAACTATTTCATGACCGATATATTTGTTTTTCTTACGTCAATTGTTGCTCTGTCCGTGCAGACTACAAGAATGACCGTCCCGAAAATAAAGATCAAGAAGAATCAACGACAGGACAGTAGACACACCCAATAATTATGTGTTGTTAGTGCCCCCTGGTGGTTACTTAAGGACTAGAATCAATGTCAACCCATACTATTGTAACTATATATCCAGGATAAAGAAAATTAAAGATTTCCAGATATTATTGGGTATAACAGGTAATGCAATGTGAAGGAATTCCTTCAAATTTAATTTCCTGTCGTCTGTTACCATCTTCTATCTGCAAGCTAGGCAAACACCAGAGTGTCGGCTCTGAGGGGGACTGAAGTAATACACTGGCTCCCCAGACAAACCAGTGGGGAACACAGATTCCAGGTCCGTGTTCCCACTACAGGGTTGGAGGCACAGCAGCAACCACGAGGCCCCGGCTTACCGCCCAGACACTCACAGGGGGAAGCTACATACAAGGGGCCAAGCTGCCGCCATACAACCCGCAGAGAGAACAGAGAGGGAGAGAACAACCTGAACGGACATAGAGAAGGAGTGAGGGGTCTCAGAGCGACAGCCTGGCTGCAAAGGTTAAGTGTTCCCGGAGTTAACTGAACTGTGAACTGTGTTGAGAACTGTACCGTGACTTGTGTGACTTGGAAGAACTTGAAAGTAAACCTGGTGAACCCTGCTTCAGTGTCCGTGTCTGATTCCAGGTATACAGAACTGTTATTATACTTCTTACCCTGCCAGGAGCAGCCCGACCCGCGCGGGCTCATCCATCCAGCTGCAGTCCATCCCTCCATCCTCATGGCAGAGCTTCACTGCAGCGGTGGTCCCATCACTAACCACAACCCATGGGTGGCGTCACGACAATAGTCCCCTGTATATATTTCCTTTACTTGTGAGAACCCGGTACACAGTCTGGACCAGGACCACCATGATATTCCTAGCAGTACCCGGTCCGGCACCGAGTACCCTGTCCCAGTGGGCTCCACATGTACAGCTCTGCTTCATCATGTAGCAGGGCAGGGACTATACTAGATGCTTTTCTCTCACTGGAGTTCCCCTTGAAAGTGAACCTCTCAGCAGTTTTTTTTTTTGCATATAAGCTGTAGTCACCACCAGTAATCCCTTATATACAGCATTCTGGAACACTGTATTTAAGTCCCCAGACTGATCTATATGATGTAAAAAACTGCTTTTATTATACTCAACTGAGGAAGGGTCCGGTCTGATCAGTGTCGTTGGCCTTGGTCTTGGGCCTCCTTACTTTTTGTGATCGCCGTCCTCCTTTTCTGCTTCCAGTGGGTGATGCATCCTTCCCGTCATCCATACATCCTCCATTGTGCTCCTGCGCATGCACACTTCTCTCTGTCTCTGCCCTGCGGAGGGCAGGCAAAGTACAGGTGTACAGAGAAATGTTAACAACCATTCGCGCCTGCACACTACACGGACGTTCTTTGGCCTTTCCCCACATTTGCCCATTACATTACTTTCCATTGCCCTCAGCAGTGCAGCGAGAAATGCGCGTGCGCAGGAGTGCAATGGAGGAGACTGTTTGTGTGTGACGGAGAACACATCATGCATGAGAATTAGGGAAGAGGATGGAAATCACAAGAAGAGAAGAGGAGCCGGACCAAGACCAGCAACATGAGTCACATGAGTCCTGCACAAGTCATAGCGACCTCTCTCTTCCCGCCTTCAGATGTTAAGTGATCAACATGAAATGAGAGCTGCAACTGGCCCTCCCTTTCTATTGGATACTTATACGTCTTAAGGTGGGGAGAGGAAAGCTGGCGATGATTGGGTACGGGGCTGTGACATAACAATTTCACGGGATCCGTGGAACATGAGTGCTGTCACCGCTGGAACAGCACCGACACAGGAGGTGAGTATAAGCTTTTTTATTTTAATTGGACCAAACATGGGGAGTGTGGAGACCCGGGGGTCAGCGGGCGCTCTCGTCCGCAGGCCCAGCCGCCTTTACAAAGACAGCGTGGACCAGGGCTCATCCCCAGCTGAACGCCCGAGCTCCTTAACCGTGGGCGGAACACTACTCAGACAACACAGGGTCAGGGAATCACAATATCAAGGCTTTATTGGATCCCCAAACAGTTAACAGCATATAACGCATAACCAAGCAAAACACAACATGTAACAGGCAACAGAGTCTCACCCTTCCGCTGGCTCACCAGGGTTTAGAATGCAGCACGGCAAAGTCTGTAGCCAGGTGACTGTATCGTCCCAACCTGGGTTGCTTCCTTGTCCTTAAGCAGTCTATCACAGCCGAATCCGATAATCCGATACTGAAGTCCTTGTGGTTCCTTAGTCCGTGTTCTGATCCCCTTGGTCGGCACCGAAATGCCTAGGCCTAGGGTTATGGCTCACTAATCGGATCCGAAGACCCTCGATTAGCTGCCTGTATCCAATCCAGTGACCTCTAGCCGGGACCGAAACCCCTAGACTGAGGCCACTAGACAGAATCTAACTCCAATCTTCAATCTCCAATCTTCTGGCCAAAGTGAACAGTCCTCCTTATATACCCTCAGCCCTCATTGTAGGATATTGGGGACGTCATGATTGGTGCAATAACATAGTCTTTTCATTGGCTGAACTCCAATCCTCATTTAACATATTTTAGTCCTATCTCAATCCAAATGCTAGCAGTGATACAATGGAATGTTAGTCTGAGACATTGAGTCTGCAATCAATGACACTTAAACAATCGTGGCTGGGACCCCTGGACATGGAATCAACATTCACAGGGTAATAGACAATGGACGATTAGCATAATTAAGTTCTCTGGCCTTCAATGACAAACAGGTTAGATAATTACATTACCAAGCTAAACTTTAACCACAGAAATCTATGACAATACTGTAAGAAATTCTCTTTGACCATTACAAGTTTACAAACCAAAATGCAATATGATATGTCTGGATGAATAAGAAATCCTCCTACATTATATATTAAAGGGTCCATTTCGTCACATTCCTCCCCCTTCTTATTTAGCCAGACAGAGCAGTCAAATATGATCAGTCTCTGGTTATCCTTCTCCTCTGGGCGGCATTGTCTGTTTTAATGGAGAAAACAGCAATCGAGGCTTCCATCTATTCACCTCCCCCAGATTACCTCCCCCAGGATGGGCAGACATATTGTGGATAAGCAATAAAATGGGATTCAAGGGTTGGGCTCCCATAAACTTCTGGCCATCAATTCCCCCCCAGTCAATGACAACATTCTGTGTGTCTTTACTCACTGTTGATGGCTCCGAGGAGAATGATGGGGTCTGGGAACATGGATTATCATCTGAAGGTGGGGTAGCAAGATCCACATCAGGGTGCTGCTTGGCTTCCTGGATGTTGGTGATGGCTGTGACACACTGGCTGGATAGTCCTTGTCCTGGGTCAGCTTGCAAAACAACAGATGTGGGGGGGCCATCCATGAGCCCCACTTCAACCTCCTCCTGGTTAGCCCCTGAAACAACAGGTGTGGGGAAGCTGCTCACAAATCCCACATCAAGCTCTTCCTGGTCAGTCTCCAAAGCAACAGGGATAGGGAGATTGTCCATAACCTCCAACTTGTCCTCTTCCTGCTCAGGCTCGGTGTTGACAGGATCAATTTCTTGCAGTTCCAGGGCTTGGAACTGGTGTCCTTCCAGACTGTCACTGGATCCATGATGTGGCACACAGTTTAATTCCTTTGGGTCAATCTCGGCGGGGTCCTCATCATTCTCTGCATCCTTCTGGGCATGCCACTGGACCAATCTCTGGATCAAATCCGACCGTGTGTCAGTGTCTCTGGCTTCGATTTCTCGGAACAGACATGCCACCTCTAGTTGCAGTTTCCTATAGCGGCCATACTTCCACTCCAGTCCTCGTCCCATGGCTGAGCTGGTGGGGTTGGACATGGCAACGTCCGAAACCTGAATGCCTCACTATGGCCTGCTGGGTATGCTTATATGCCTCCCTGGTTGTTGAGCCCCTGGACGGTGTCCACGAACACCAGTCCCCTGCAGCTCCCCTGGATAAACCAGACTGAGTAGTATCCCACCGCTGCCACCAATTGTGGAGACCCGGGGGTCAGCGGGCGCTCTCGTCCGCAGGCCCAGCCGCCTTTACAAAGACAGCGTGGACCAGGGCTCATCCCCAGCTGAACGCCCGAGCTCCTTAACCGTGGGCGGAACACTACTCAGACAACACAGGGTCAGGGAATCACAATATCAAGGCTTTATTGGATCCCCAAACAGTTAACAGCATATAACGCATAACCAAGCAAAACACAACATGTAACAGGCAACAGAGTCTCACCCTTCCGCTGGCTCACCAGGGTTTAGAATGCAGCACGGCAAAGTCTGTAGCCAGGTGACTGTATCGTCCCAACCTGGGTTGCTTCCTTGTCCTTAAGCAGTCTATCACAGCCGAATCCGATAATCCGATACTGAAGTCCTTGTGGTTCCTTAGTCCGTGTTCTGATCCCCTTGGTCGGCACCGAAATGCCTAGGCCTAGGGTTATGGCTCACTAATCGGATCCGAAGACCCTCGATTAGCTGCCTGTATCCAATCCAGTGACCTCTAGCCGGGACCGAAACCCCTAGACTGAGGCCACTAGACAGAATCTAACTCCAATCTTCAATCTCCAATCTTCTGGCCAAAGTGAACAGTCCTCCTTATATACCCTCAGCCCTCATTGTAGGATATTGGGGACGTCATGATTGGTGCAATAACATAGTCTTTTCATTGGCTGAACTCCAATCCTCATTTAACATATTTTAGTCCTATCTCAATCCAAATGCTAGCAGTGATACAATGGAATGTTAGTCTGAGACATTGAGTCTGCAATCAATGACACTTAAACAATCGTGGCTGGGACCCCTGGACATGGAATCAACATTCACAGGGTAATAGACAATGGACGATTAGCATAATTAAGTTCTCTGGCCTTCAATGACAAACAGGTTAGATAGGCCAGGGTCACATTTGCGTTTTGACCCTGGCCTGCCGGAATCCGGTTTTAACTTAGAACATTTTCCAGTGCCGCATAGCGTTTCCGCTATGCGGTGCTGGAAACCGCAGTCCCTAGTTACCCGCTGTTTACCTGCACGACCTGTCACACAGGCAGCGGCTCGGAGGGCGTTTTACAGCGCCGCACAGGAAATCGTGTCTGCAACGGTTTCCTGTGCGGCGCTGTAAAACGCCCTCCGAGCCGCTGCCTGTGTGACAGGTCGTGCAGGTAAACAGCGGGTAACTAAGGGCAGCGGTTTCCAGCACCGCATAGCGGAAACGCTATGCGGCACTGGAAAATGTTGTAAGATAATACCGGAATCCGGCAGGCTAGGGGCACATCGCAAATGTGACCCTAGCCATAATTACATTACCAAGCTAAACTTTAACCACAGAAATCTATGACAATACTGTAAGAAATTCTCTTTGACCATTACAAGTTTACAAACCAAAATGCAATATGATATGTCTGGATGAATAAGAAATCCTCCTACATTATATATTAAAGGGTCCATTTCGTCACAGGGAGGGAGAAGGGGTTGTCCAAGTAGTGGACAACACCTTTAACATCCAGCAAATATGTAGGTAGCTATGCAGATGTTGCATAATTTTAGGAAGTAAGCTGCCATGTTATGCAGTACCTGACACAACCCAAGGCCAAGGGGGGCGCTGTTTCTGAAAGAAAGCAACCATGTTTTTGTAATCCTGGCAAACCCTTTAATTTACATTTTTCTATTATTTTCCCAGCTGATGAATATAATAAGCAAGTTCTGAATGCATTATCTTTCATTGATACATCTGTAACATCGTGAGGCGAGCGGATATTCTTACAGACAAATGTTGCTGGGGAGACACCAGGAAATGAATGTCAGGTTTCTTCCACATAAAGAGACATGTGATAAGGATATTTGTTATCAAGAGAAGCTAATGAATATCAGTGTCATGTAATGAGCCGTAATGACGGGGCGCTCAATCCAGACTGCTACACACATAGACAGTGCTGCCGTGCCTGAGCAAATAGAAAGATGGCCTATACAAACACAAAAAAGACAAATGAGAGGCTGCAGAGTTTCCATAGCTACTATGGTCTGAAATGATGGCCGATAGCATTAATAAATGTCACAAGTCACCAGCGGGGAAGGGAGAGTTAGGCTACGTTGTAAGACTCCAGACAACTGCATAGAAATTCTACTGCTTAAAGGGGTTCTCCAAGAAATGTACTAAAATTAATACATTAAAAAATACACATTTATTAAATATTTTTCTGCATACCTTTATTCAGCAAAAAGGTATTTTTGTCTACTGCACTCCAATATGGCTGCTACCATCAATCACACCCCATCCTAGATATCAGAGGGCATGCAGTAGGAGTAGGATGGGCTGTGTGATGCTCGAGACTGAGGTCATATCAGAGCGGCATTTAGGCAAATCATTCCTCTATTCAATCAACTTGACAGGACACTTAATGGGGTGGACTAAAGGATAAAATAAACATCTTTCTTTATCTGAATAAAGATGAACATCTATCTCAGTCAGCCTGACAGTTTTAGTGCGTTTGTCTCATGCTTCAAGCAGTCCATTATACTACTAGTTGTTGCAGTTTCCATGTGTAGAAACCTGACAGAGTGCAGTTTTGATAGAATCTCTTTGTTCTCGGATTGATGAGTTGTGTATAACTTCGCCCACACCGTGATTGGCAGCTTTCTATGTACACTGCAAACTGACAATTAGTGGTAGGGGGCAGGATTACACAGATTAGCTGGACATATTATATGCAACAACTAGTCTTTTACTGATAATCTGCTGATAAAACACGGATTGTATTGAAACTACAACATTCAGCTTTGTAAGAGAATCTTGTTTTCTGCATCTATAATATGCTGCTCTCAGATTACATATCAAAAACTGCTGACAGATTTCCTTTAAAGCCAGCTCTGGCCAAATCCAGGTGCTTATGGTGGGTTTACACACACCAATTTATCTGTTCAATCTCTGAACCAATCTCTGGTTGCAGTGAAATCATGGATACATTGCTCCATGTTGTACACAGCCAAAAATGGAGCAATGTATCCATGATTTCACTGCAACCAGAGATTGGTTCAGAGATTGAACAGATAAATTGGTGTGTGTAAACCCACCATTAGTGTGTCGCTGGTTACAAGTAATAACTAGTCTCAGAGGAGCAGAAAACTAACTGAAATAAATGGAAAGCAAATATAACAATTATACTACTTACTGGTAGCAAAGAGAGGTCAAAGCAATCCGCGGTCAGGTCCAGGAAATGGTACAGTACAGAAAAGAGCTAACAGAAGCAAAATTCAATTCAAGCTGAAGTCAGAAAACCGGAGAGACAGAAACAGAGTACAGAGGTACAAAACAGAAAGAGAAGTCAGGTCACTTGCAGAGGGTCAAGTCCAGGTAAGAAACAAAGTCAGGCAGGGTCTGGTTTAGAACACAGAGAGATCAAGTCCTACACAGTCAAAAGCAAATGTACAATTGACCCAGAGCAGAGCTGCAAACTGGTTTAAATAGTCTATTAATTAAGTGAGCTGAATTCAGGTGATTGAGGCACAGAGCCAGCCCAGCCTGACAGTCTCCACAAACCTAGAACAACACAGGCAATGTGGAGATCGTGACACTTGGTTATTAAGTAGCCTTTATAACAGTTGCCCCAAGTTTGTCAGGATGTTGCTGCTATGTCACTTGGCTGAGCGATAGCTAGGTGTCTATAATCTCCTCTTCTACTGCTGACTTTCATTCTACAAGGAGCATCTTTTCTAAGCTTAGTCCAGCTTGCTAGGTTTTCTTCACTCCTCCCTCTCAGCAAACTAGTTATCAACTTCCCACAACTGTTCTCGGTGCTACTAACCCATGACCTCTGCAATCAAGTTAAAGGGAACCTGTCAGGTCGTTTATGTGTCCCCCCCCCCTGCTATCACTATCTGCACCTGCAACTTCATAGTACTATTCTATCATCCCTGTCTGAGCTCATAGTGTAATGTTAAAGGGATCCTGTCACCTCCAAACTGCCACCTAAGTTTCAAAATCATGTCCCTGCAGCATTCCATCACTAATCTCACACTCCTTTTGTCTCCTAAAAGCATCCTGTGAAAGTGCAGAAAAATGTTTTAATACTTACTCATTAGCGATGTTAATTAGCAGGGGCTATATTTTTTAGCCCTTAGGTCATGCCCTCTTTGTTATAAGATCACGCCCTATAGGTACCTTTACACGCCGCCACTGTGCCTAGCAACAGGTATCAACCAATGGGAACACAGGGATGGAATTTCCGTTGCCTAGTGAATTCCCAGGGGCGTGACACAGCCTCATGGATACCGCGCCCCATCAGCGATCATTGGTGGGGGCTACTGTGTAACCATTGGCTGTCCCTTCACAGGGCGACATATTTAAAGAGCTGTCCATTCACACTACACAATTGGAATGGCGTCATGTATTAGCCAGCCTTCCTGCGCAGGCTGGCCAATCATGACGCTATTGCGTTGTCCAATCAGCGTATTAGCGTCACGGAATACACAACTCTGTCACGCCTATGTACTTGCGGCGCGAAAGATGTACACCTATATTCCTTTGTGGATAGCGGCGTGTGAAGCAGCGAAGGTATTCCACAGGAAGTTATCCGCAGGACCTGTCGGAACTTCCGAGGAACAAAGATACCTTCAGTTGACAACGCAATGGCGGCGTGTATGTGGCACCCTGGCACCTGTTGGGCACCACAGAATTCCTTAGGTACAAATGGAGTAAGTAACAGCACAGCAAAACCCACAACACAAACAACACTTCATCGAGGCATTTGATCATGACATTAGTACCCAATATGACATATGGATCCTTGTGGTTAGGCTTATCCTGGACCACTAAGATACCCTGGTTTTTCAACTGCACCCTCCCCACCTTTACTGTAGCTTCCCACTGTCCCTATATGGTAACCGGAATACCATTAGTGGCTTCAAGGTTCATCTCGGGATTAGGGGGTTCTAGCTTAACATCTGGCCAGAACTGCTTGTAAAGGGTACTGGGGATGGATGTCACCTGGGATCCAGTGTCTATCAAGGCGGAGATAGCGATGCCATCGATGACGATTGGTAAGTATGGACAGTCTCCCACGTACTTGTGTTCCCAGCTGGACGTAGGGCCTGGACAGTCTACTCCTGGGGTTGGCCCTTCTCGCCAGGGGTCGCTCGTTTAAAGGACGGGATTGCAGATTGCGTCCTCCTAAGTCGTTCTGCTGACTGTTGCGGCGTCTGTCGGGACTGCGGCGGTCTGCAGGTTTTCCTCGCGACGGCTGTGTCTTTCTCCTCATCTGTGGCACCCTGGCACCTGTTGGGCACCACAGAATTCCTTAGGTACAAATGGAGTAAGTAACAGCACAGCAAAACCCACAACACAAACAACACTTAGAACACCTGGTTTCACACCCCGAGCCTCTAGGGGGAGCTACCACTGGTCACTTGAGCCAGTTCCCCCTATAAAAAGAGTCTTGGAGGGAGAAACTTCAGAGTGTGGTAGACGCTACAAGAGCTGCCAGCCTGTGTGAAACCTCCACCCTATGAGGAACACACTAGGCCCAACCAGCCTGTTAGCAAGTGGAGGTCCCTGCAATTGGGACAAGAGGAAGAAGGAGATCACCCTCAGGAACACAGAGTTATCCCGACTCTTTCCTTAAACACCGGTTACTGGAACCGAAGCTGTGGAGGCCACAGAGCCATCACAGAAGAACCAGCATACTTCATAGGGAGTCTAGCCCCCTGTTCCACCTGTCGCACCTACCAGCGAGAGCCCAGGGAAGAAGGTAGAATTATCATCACCCTTTTACAGTGCCCTCAGTGCTGACAACCAGGTGAAAACCGTTCTATTGAACAAACTGCCCGATCCGGAAGGATTCCACATCCACCCGACCTTAGCACCAGAACTAGAGAAAGGAAGCCTAACACTGCTTGCTGTGAAACTCCATAAGTGCCAACTTCACTATCCCGGTCCGAGTGTACCTGACTACCATCCAGTAAAGGTACCGAAAAGAGACTTTGTGTGGTTGTGCATTATTCCTGGGTTCAGCGCGCAGCATCCCGCAGCTGCCTCACCACATCTTGCGCAGCTCCCGGCTCCGGGGATTCCCGCTCATCCTGTGGGGAGCGTTCCATCTCGCTGTATAACATCCCCCGGAGACCCGAACAGCGCTGGTAAAGTTACCAGAACACCCGCAGGTGGCGTCACGAAGACAAATCACCCCCACTGTTCCGCCATTCCCCTATTGATCTGGACCACCGGGCCTACACTACCGCAGGCGCGGTTCCTTGACAGAGGAGAAGCAACGCTGGCTACGTGTACCCCCGGCTACGGTGAGTCATGTACATGCGGCATCGGCGATCGGTATCAACTGTCAAAAACGTGCGCGTGCACGTGCGGTTGATACCGGTTGCTAGGCACAGTGGCAGCGTGTAAAGGTATCTTAAGGGCAGGGTGCCACAATAGGCGGCGCTAAGTCTCCACAGCCCATAATCACTTTGCTTACTTAGCTGTGTCCACTATGGTCACATGGTCGTTACATCACACAGGTCCTTTATACAGAGACGTTTTCAGTAAGTTAACTACTAACTTGCCAGAGTGACTATATACTCCAAGGTGTAGTCACTGCCTCATTTACATAAGAAAATGTAAGTGTATACATGCTTTTTTCACTTTTAACATCACACTATTAGCTTACAGAGGGATTATTATAAAAGTACTATGAAGCTATAGGCACATATAGAGATAGCTGGGGGATAAACAAGCTGAAAGGTGCCCTTAAGGCATTTCATCTATTGAGTTTCCAGCTTGTCTATACTTCATTGCTATCCTACGGTTATCTATTTCCAGTTAACATACAAACTAGAAGAAAAGCAGAAAAGCGTACATAGGCTCTTATCCGGGTGTAACCGGGGTGTTGTATTGTGTGCTGTTGCACTAACCTTATGATGTTGTGAGAGTCACAACAACTATTGAAGCGTAAGCCGGCTTGCAGCACTCTGCCCAAGGAAAACAATTAAAACATTAGATGAAAAGGTGGTAGTTTGTGCGCTGCCGTCTGTCCGTTGGTTCCAAGAAATCCAAGGAATCACAAGATGTTAAAAGCAAAACTTTTAATGTCTATTTCTTACGCATTTTATGGATCTCTGATGAAGTGGTCTGGAGCACCGCGAAACGCGTAAGAAATAGTCATTAAAGGTATTGCTTTTAACATCTTGTGATTCCTTGGATTTCTTGGAACCAACGGACAGACGGCAGCGCACAAACTACCACCTTTTCATCTAATGCCTTAACAGTTAACATACAGACATTGCTGCCATTAATCTTTTCCCTGTTGGAAGATATCAGACTGCATATACTTTTTGGTTATTCCTGTGATTAACCATTACCTTGCTAGAAGAGGCTACACTATATTCCTGTGCTTAACTTCATCCCTGCTGGAAGATACCAGTTTCCTATACGGTTAGCTTTCCCATATTTACCCACACACCGGGCTTTGCTTAACCTGTGCTACCTGCTCAGCACTGTATACCCTTCTGTCCTGGACTATTCTGGTCCACATATCATCCAAAAAGACTCGATCTGCTGTAACATCTCCTTATGGTTTAGAGAACCCACCTCACCAGGTGTGCCCATAACATGACCATTTCTTTGTAACTTTAACAAGCTTCCCCTTACAACATTACTAGCATTTTGTAGAATAAAGAAAACCACCTAAAAGAGTAATATTTCAAGTGTAAAACCTTCTGAACAGCAAGATTAATCAGATCTAGTGTCTGGGATTCTTGCTGTTTGCGAGACGGTGAATTTTCAGTTGAAGGTTGAAGGAGAAATTTAAGATTCAGACACACGCTCCATCACTTTCCGTGTGTTATGAGGAATAAGTAGATGGCTCTTGAATCTAGATTCTGTTTTTACATTGAGAGATGTGGCGGTGCATGAATTTTAATATTATCTCAATTCGTTCTGTAGCTAAATTAACTATTGAGTTAGAAGGAAACGTCTAAAATGTAGTGGAACAAAATAAGATCTAGAATTTGCAAATAGTTTAAAAAGTTTAAACCGCTATTAGGCTGTGGTCACAGTACCATTTTTCACATGCGTTTTTGGAGACCTGCGTTTTCAAAAACGCATGTAAAAAACGCACCCATAGGCCCCCATGTTAAAAAACGCATGCCCTAATAGCCAAAAAGCATGTGTGACTGTCCCATGCATTTTTGGAGCATATCCAAAAACGCATGCGTTTTTTAATAAGGGGCCTTATGGAAACGCATGCAAAAACGCATGTACAATTAGTGCCATTCAAAAACGCATGCGTTTCCCATAGGAGCCCATGTTCAAAAACGCATGCGTTTCCGGAAACGCATGCGTTTTTTTTAACATGGGCTCCTATGGGAAACGCATGCGTTTTTGAATGGCACTAAAAGGTACTAATTGTACATGCGTTTTTGCATGCGTTTCCCATAGGAACCCATGTTATAAAAACGCACAAAAAAATACTACAAGCACTATTTTTAGGTGCAGATTCAAAAACGCAGCCAAAAACGCAGGGAGCCATCACACACCTTACAAAACTCATGCTGACATGAAAAAACGCATGAGTTTTGTTGAATCACTAAAAAAAACGCATGGCAACTGTGACCACAGCCTAACACGGTATAAATATTCTTTGTGCATTTTTGACGGATCTGTTTTTTGCTATGACGTTGGTTATCCCAGCAAAGTCAATGCATTTCCAAATTTTGCATTCAGACGATACAGTTTGTAAGGCTACCTTCACACGAGCGTTTGTGTCTGCATGCGGAGGGCATGCAGACGCAATCACAGTCATACTGATGTGAACCCAGCGGAGAATCTCCGCATGCGCTCACATCGGGATGGTGCCCAGCCAGCTGATAAGCGATCTTGGCGGCCGGGAGGCTGAGATCAGCGGCGGAGATCTCCTCCTCCCGGCCGCCACTTGATCTCCCAACAGTGTTGGCACGGGAGATCTGAAGAAACAGCTGATCTGACTGCTGTTTAAATCTCCCGCTCCGACACCGAAGAGGTGATGTTGGCGCGGAAGATGTAAACAGCTGTCAGATCAGCTGTTTCTTCAAATCTCCCGTACCGACACCACCGGGAGATTAGCGGCGGCCAGGAGGAGATCAGTGACTGCTCCAGCTGATCTCCCGGTGGCTGCCGCTGATCTCCCGGGAGATCAGCGGCAGCCACCGGGAGAGATTTTAATGTGATCTACAGCGTTCTCCTGCACTGTCATGAAGAGGACACCGCGGATCCATTGACATCCATGCATTGTTTGTGCGCTTGTGGATGCTTGCTGATAAAACAAGCAACCGCACAAAAAATGCAACAGGTGAAGGGCGGAGGGGGGGGCACACAAATTATGCGCATCTGAACGCAATCGCAATCAAACACATGCGTTCCCATGTTAAACATAGGAATGCAGTGCGCATGCATTTGGCTGTGTTCGGAACGCTGCATTTACATATGCAAATGTGAAATCACAGTTAGGATCTGTTTTTTTTTAATCAAAAACGGATCCTCACAAAGAATGAGCTGTTTTTCCTGATCAACTTTTTCCGTTGCCTCCATTGTCTAGAGCTGAAAAATCTCAATCTGTAAAAAAAAACGCATCAAAAACTCACTGTGTAAACGGGTGATGCGTTATTTGAAAAAAATAATCTGTTTTGCAACGGAAAAAGTGGATCCTCAAAAAAAAAGAACCAAAAACCCACCCTGGGAATGTAGCCTAAGAGGCTTCATTGTTGTTTTAGCTTTGATCCTTCCAGCTGGAGACCAGAATCAGACCAACTGAGCAGGGCACGTCACTGGTAGGGGCAAGACTGACTCTCTGTGCATGACAGCAGTCTGGGAGCGCGTGTCCAAGTCACACATCCCTTTCTTCTCACCCCCCACCAGTGATGTGCCCAGCTCAGTTGGTCCAATTCCAGTCTGCAGCCAGAAGGGTCAAAGCTACAGCTACACTAAAAGGTAATTACGAGCCTCTCAGGTATAAGCTTACAAGAGCAGGGTAGATAGTAGAAGTATATTAGGAAATTGTTAGTTAGGATAAAAGAAAGGAGATTTAAGGTTGCATGCTCACACTACGGTGATACATCAGTAAAAAATCTTCAGAACATGCCACAACGTAAAATAAAATTTTGATCTATGCCACTATATAACAGTCACATAGTCAACTGTTGGCAACATTGCTAACAATAATGAATACCAAGCAGCATAAAAGAATATTAGAAATATAGGTCAGCTCATTAGTCCACAGAGTGATAATTAGCTTTAAAGGTCTGGTGCATGGAAAAGGTTGTTTCCCAAGTAATAGCACAAGTAGTTGTAAAGATACAAATTCCATCATCTGCATAAAAAGAACTTTTAAAACTTCATTTAATTATAACTGCTCTTTAAAAATATATTAAATTAAAATTCCACAATCCGGAGACACATGGCCTACGCGTTTTGAGCACTTTAAAAGGGCTCTTAGTCATAAGATTGTAACAATGTAATTTAAAGGCTTAAATAGCTTATTCACATATATTATTAAAACGACTTTTCCTTATATTTCATCTAATACCACATTTACAATTAAATCTTTTATCAATTGTAATACCAATCATGATTATTTATCTCATTGAGCGCGGACTATGGCCTGGGTCACATTTGCGGATTCCGGTTTTATCTTAGAACTTTTTCCATCGCCGCATAGCGTTACCGCTATGCGGTGCTGGAAAACGCTGCCCTTAGTTACCCGCTGTTTACCTTAACGACCTGTCACACAGGCAGCGGCTTGGAGTGCGCTTTACAGCGCCGCACAGGAAACGCTGTCTGCAACGGTTTCCTGTGCGGCGCTGTAAAGCGCACTCCGAGCCTCTGCCTATGTGACAGGTCGTTAAGGTAAACAGCGGGTAACTAAGGGCATCGTTTTCCAGCACTGCATAGCGGTAACGCTATGCGGCGCTGGAAAAAGTTCTAAGATAAAACCGGAATCCGGCAGGCTAGGGTCATAACGCAAATGTGACCCTGGCCTATGTTGTATATTGTCTGTACAGCTCATAAATTAAAAATCTGAATCCCAAAGCACATACTGGAGAGTCCGTTGTTGCTTTTTGACAGCATATAGTGGGTTAAATGGCCAACACCAATCATGACCGATGCGGCAAGGTGTCAGCTATAGTATGTAGGCGACATCCAGTCATTCATCAGAGAATACAATTCTCTTTTTTTAAGTCAATTAAAAGGCTAATTGGTGATCATTAATGGGTATAAAACTACCGTAATCTAGTGTCTACAGTGCTATGACCAAGAGACTTTCATGGCTTCGAAACGCGTAGGTATGTGTTTCTGATTAGGTCATTTTAAAGAGCTGCTGCACAAAGGTCCCAACCAGTTAGGGGGTCCAGTGTCATCTTAAAACTAGTAAGATTTCTTGTAAGGGCATAATAAACTATATCGCTTGTAATTATTGGTGGATTGTTAGGTATACATAATAAGATGCTTTATGATGAGCTCAGGGGTAAGAGGGGACCCATATGTGGCGCCCCACTGGTCAGACTGCCACCGGGGGTACTGCACTCCTCCATTAGCAGGAGACTAGTGCCCCTGTTTTCTAGGTACCTGGATGGGGAAGCTGAGACCCACAACACACACCCACACTTAGGACCCCGGGATGGGACGGGGGGTGGACCCGGGAGGAAGGGCCCAGTCTCAGATATATGCTTACAAGCAGGGAACAAGGGAACTAGGGAGAACAAGGAAGTGTAGAGTTAGTTAGTCGGGAGGAAAAAAAAACAAAGAAGTAGGAGGTTCGAGTAAAAGTCGGGGCATGGTGGAGGTGTTAGCTCCCGCAGGCCAGAGCATGGTCATGCTTGCCCCGGGAGGGAGAGACTGAATGGTGTAGAGGAGAAAAGGAGCCCTAGAGGTGCAGGAGAAGATCTACATCACCTGCATGCCCAAATCTAGCTGAAAGAACAGAGGGGCTGGTGAACGTACACAGGGGACCGGCTCTGAACACGGTGCGGGGATTTATACCCGAACCATTGAAACCGGAGGTCATGAGATCCTAAAGGAGACCTGTGGCCGCAAACCCGGCATAACTTGGAGAAGGCGCCATACTAAGGCGCAGTACTAAAAATGGGTACCAATCAATGCCTGTGGCTGACAGTACCCGAGTTCTGTGCACAGAGGCGCTGAGAGGAGAGGGGAGACAAACTAGAAGTGCTGAGAGCACCACCAGAGAAGGAAACACCATGAGAGAGCAAGGAACACCTAGGGGTCTCAACGACACTGTTCCGGTTCAAGAGAAACCGCTAAAGCCGGAGAATTGGCAGAGGGAAGCACCCAGCAGCCTGGTTGGAACGTGACAGTAAAGGTACAGAAGTGTGTGAGACTTTTGTTAGCGGCGACCACTGGCTGCAGGGGCCTCATGACACCCTGAGGTGATGAAGACCTGATGAACACCGGCCAAGGAAAGAACTGACTGTCCTACTTCCTGCCCTGGGGAACCACTCCACCTGCGGAGAGCTAAACCATTTGAGCTGCCGGTCACCATACCCAGAGGTTCTGAAGCAGTGGCCGCCATACATGGCCACACCCGCAGGTGGCGTCACAAATATCCCTTTTTTCTTTATTCCTCCTATCATCTGAGACTGAACTTTTAATTGACACCGCCAGGGTCATGGAGCCTGGTGGCCACCTTGACATCCCCCAAAAGAACCGTAAGAGCTGGCCTGATAATGAGTACCCCACAGCCCTGGAGTGGGCGTGCCACATACACAGTTTTTGCACAGGGTACCTTTGTATCTACCCTCACATAGAAGACGTGTGGCTTTTAGGATGTAGTTTTGGAGAACATTTTCTACAACATCCTTCCCACTCTGTGACTGTGTTTTCTTCATCATTGTTTCTTCAGGCGGTCACCGGTCTGGCTATACCAGTCACTGCAGTTCCCCTATAATTTTAGTTTTTCATTAATTCCTCTTCTACATTTGGCATTTCTAGGGGCTTATCTCTCTTCTTGTGATACATCAGGTTCACAATTGCACAGTTAGGGCCACGTCACACATGGCGACGTCGGCGGCGAATTTTAGGCGTCGCTGGGTGTGGCTTATCACCGCCGACGTCGCCAATGCGTCACCCTATGTAACTAGGTGAGGGCGATACATTTGACTGGTCGCCTGGTTTCACAGCAGCAGCCAACGGCGACCTGACAGGCGATGGGAGCTATAGGATCCCATTGTATTGTATTGCCGCTGGGGTTTTGAGACACCCCAGCGGTGATGCCGCCTGTCAGATCGCCGGTGCATCGCCGGAGGTGTCTTCCCATGTAAACGGGGGACGGCGGACGCTGGCGGGGCGCCAAAAGCATGCGCGCTCCCGCCAGTCGCCGCCGACATCTCCGGTGGGGTTTGGCACCATGTGACAGTTCCCTTAGGAGTATGGAAATAGTAGGACACCAGTGGGGCAACTAAGAGGACCTTTAAAAAGCAACACTTCAAGAAGTAAAGGAAGACGGAATTTAAACCTATTTTAAAAATGCTGTATATATTTAGGAAAATTAGAAATAACTCTTCTCTAATCAATAGCTTTAGACCCTTTAGAACAAGTCAGGATTTGCTAAAGTCGGCTCTCCCTGTCTCAATATTTTGATAGCTGTGTGAGACTTTCTGCTTTTGAGCTGGGAGATGCCACTGTTTGTGCTTAGGGTGGGGAAGAAAACAGTGAGAAAGAACCATGTAAATACAGGAGATCTGTACTGTTATTTTACTTCATGCTGGATATTATTATATAGGAAGTGATATATGATAAATTCCTGCTAAATATAGAGCAGCAAGAAAAAGAGAATAAGAACAGTAGCAGAGGTAAATCCTATAATCTTACCAGTGTCCTTTGGCTGCTGTGGGCTCTGTATAGCATGTAGTAAGAAACTTAGATTAACACTTGGGGGAAAAAAAACGATATCCTGTTTTTGACCCTTTAGATGCAGCTATGTTCTCCTCCTGCAGATTATCTCTTTAGAAGCAGCTATGTTCTCCTTCTGAAGATTATCTCTTTAGAAGCAGGTAGCTCTTCTCTATTATCTAGGCTGCAAAATACAATGCTGATTAACCTTTTACAAGCAGTTATCTTTTCTGCTTACTCTGAGAATATACAGATAAAACCTGTGCCCCTATGATACTGAGGGAGACCATCTGATTTACCAAAGATATATATTTAAAAATATATATATAATTGAATCTAGTGTTACTTGTTTTGATTTTCCAAGAACTTTCCATTTCAGATATTCATATAATATACTGTTATGATGAGCCATTGTACTCTCTGATCTTACAGGCTCACTTAGCCAGTACGAATCCAGCTCACGATCACTTCAGCAAATTAGCTGATATGGGAGGGTTTCCTTCACGCTTCATCAAGAGTTGTTTTCTGCAATTTTAATGGTTTCATTAATCATATTTAATCCTCTGTGTAAATAATTCTAAGCACATTAATATCAATACAATGATTCACCCCGGACCAACTGAAATACATTGCATTTATTTATAAATTGTGTCCCAAATAGATTTGACCAAGCCTCCACCACTTCCATATGCAATGAATCATGATGAGTATACGAGGTGAAAGAAAGGAGATGTGTTAACCCTTTCACAAATATCAATATTCACATTGCTTTCTTAAATGAGGCAGGTTTGGAAAGAAAAAAAAATAAAGTACATTGTCCTGTAAACCTAAAGCACTACCTGCCAAAAGGGGGAAAACTGAAAGGGTCTTTATACCATATAGCCTTTTTAAGTGTTTTTGTATTTTACCACATTTTTGTTTTGTAAATAGACATTTCTACATTTTTGTTATGCTCGCAGAAGGCAAGCGTCCGCCAGTGGTCCCACTGGGCCATGACACCGAACTCCCCTTAAGGACCTTGGCAGTGAGAGGATCCCTTTAGAGTAATCATCCAGAGGGTCTAAATGCCACAACTACTTGGCACCACAGGGTCGGCTCTTATGGACCAAGAGTCTCTGGATAACACGCATCCGCAAGATGTTGGAGACTAGACTGTCACAGGACCCTATGGTGGTAGATAGGTGTAGGTCTGTACACTGAACGACAGGTACAGGCACTTGGGTGTACAGGAATGAGCAGGTTGTAACAGTAGGTGCAAGCCATAGAGTCTGAGGAGAGACACACTTAGTAATCTTGAATATAGGTAGCAAGGTATGAGACAAGGACACGATCATAGGTACAGAGACAAGGATGAGGGACCTGAGAACTAGCAATGTTTCTAGGAAAGAACATGTTGATCAGGAAGCTCCCAAAGGGGGAAGTGCCTAAAGTACCTCACGCCTCTCAGTCATAGGATGTCACGCCTGGACTAAGAGGGATGTCCAGTTACCATGCGTGACAGTGAAGCACGGACCAACGATGTCCAGCGCACAACACAAAACAACGGTAGGGAGACAACGGCAGGAAAAATACCGCAGATGGCCCTGCTCATAGGGAATGGGGGAAGGTGACCTCCTGCACTCACCTGTGGCTGTGCCCTGATCTCCCTACTGTCCCTATATGAGCAGATACCTAGTCACTCACTGGCCCTGATGTTAGTGCTCAATAGGAAATGGCTGGCGGGAGTGCTAGTCCCAACCACTGCAATAAAGAAGACAAGAGGGAAGGGTAGACAGGAACAACACAGCAACTTCACGCCTGCTGCCTAGCTCCTTGGCAGTAGACAGCTTAGCAGTGGTCAGCTCTACAGAAAACCTCCTTCATCTCAGGAACGTTTGGCTAGGAAAGAGTTCAATCACCAGCAGAGCATTCAGGAACCATGTGACCATATAAAGGGGATGGGAGTAATCACAGAGTAGCCACATCTGGACAAGACCTAGCTAGCTTGCTAGCAGCAGAGACTGACATTAATCCTCAACTGCCAAAGGAAAGAAATAAGTTTAATATGAAGTCTTAATACAAACATTAGACAGAGGTCCCAAACCTGTCACAAGTCTCCAGGTAAGAGAGACCATCGTGACATAGGCTGAGAGGTAATTCAAGCTTAGGGCATACTGGCCCTTTAAATATCAACAGTCTGTGGCACACCACCTAAGCACCTCCCAGGAGACCTGTGCAGGGAACGCAAGTCTAGGGAGTCACAAGACACAACTGGTGAGCGGGCGGTGTAGGACCACAGCCTAGGGATGGGCAAACCACATGTGACAACGGGAAGGGTGAGCATGCCATGGGCACAGATCTCCCTGCCCCAAGGAGACTGATGTTACAATTTTTTTTAAAAGTGACACATGTGAAGTGTAAAACAAAATAGGAAGGTAATTTGTTTGTTTCCTTGGGCTTCCAAGACGTTTTTTGCAGATGCAAGGGTTGTACAGTGTCTAATGAAAACCTTGCCTTCCTTGTGCAGTGGGATAAGTAAGGCAGGGAAGATATGGTTTAAGGAAAACTGTTAGGCCAAAAATCCATGTGTAACTGCTATCCTTTTCTAACCCTCCCTGTAAGCTCTTCTATTGATGTATTCTTTTATTTATATTCCCTCCTATCTTCTGTGAACTTCAAATAAAGTGATTACATTCCATCTGTCACTCACAGTGAATGATCCACTTAGTTCTCCGTTGTCCCCTCCCCACATGATGAATATGCATGTCCACATATTCACATCACATCACTGCACAGGAGATCGGAGGGCTCTACTCTCTTTGCAGCAAAACCAAGAGATCAGATGAACACAGGATCTCTCACAGCACACATTCCTTCTTACAGAATCAAATAGAGTCTAGATCAGATAAGGCAGACCTGTAGCTTTCTCCCTCTGTGTCCTGAAAACTACAAATGGTACAATAATGATTTTACATGTTTTTAAAAAGGTCTGCCCAGAGTAATATTAGTATCATACTGAAAATGACCTGACAGTGTCCCTTTTAGACTTCGCTCTGGTGGGTGGGAGATCCTCAACAGGGTCAGTGACCAAATGGTGACCCTCAATGGTGTCCCTTTTATATGGCCCACCTTGTTACTCCCCACCTCATAATCACCCCTCCCCCCCTTTTTCTCCAATAATGCCTACCATGTAAATTGTCCCTAATCTAAGCCTCCACCCCTCCAACTATAATCCCATCCTATTATTTTTCCCTTCAGCTAATAACCTCTCCTTCTAATCTACCTAGTAACACACTTCCCACTCCCGCCTTAACCCTGTCATGTCGCCTCCCTTTATGTTGTGGGGGTTTTACCCTCCTTTTATTCTGTCCGGCCTCTCTGGACAGTTGCTAATCAATGTCAGAATGTCAGGATCAGTGTAAACTCCTCTTTCCTTGATACAAGATTCTGATGTGTAATCTGGCTCCACACAGCTCAGTCACCATCTCTGTTAACCCCTTTATTCCCGGCTCCCCACACAGCTTGGGATCTCTAATTGTTCCTTCTCTGCTATCACATTGCACTGCTCCCTATCAGCTTATGGCCAGGCCCACACAGCTATCAAATGCAGTTTTTAAAAGAGCACAGAAAAATGTGGGAAAATAAGTCACATGGAACATAAAAAGCATTATCTTAGCCGCTATGTGACTCATCATTAACAACTAGTGCAGTGTTGTTTTTTTTTAATGACTTTTACACTTTAATAATTCTGGCACAATTGTTTTGCTACGGTTGGAGTTGGCGCGCACACTCGGCCTTGCAGTAAACACTACATCCATGTACACATTGATGATAGATTTAATATTGTTTGACAGCTATCTATATTTAGCGGTGGCTCAAAAGTGATTCTCCTCCGGGGCTCAGTTGCTTAGCAGCCATCTCTTGGCTGGAATGATTAGTTTGGTAGCAGGTGGCTATTAGTGTTTTCGTGCACAGATTACCTTACGGCCTGCAACAAGCAAGTGTAAGTGTATTGTGCTTTGCCTGACTATTGTCTGATGATACAGCATTAACTTCTCCATCCAGCTGGGAGGTTCTGCAGTCTGAAAATGGAGAATATCTCCTATATTTATTTTCAATTTGTAAATATATTTTAAAAAATATGAAATTTTCCATCTTTGTGGACAATTTTTATTTCTTTCTTAAATGTATGTATTTGGGGCAAAAACAACATTTTTGCCAATAGGATGTCATTAAACATTGTGCGTCGTTTTGCTGTAACAGGTTCTTTGTTTTCTGGTACATTCAGCTTTGATGTGGTCTGTGGTCATAAATCAGCTGAGAGGAGCTTAGAAAAAGACATGAAAGAGTTACAATGCTGTGGCCCTGGCTCACTTTGAAAAGGAAGAAGGAAAAAAATGGAAAAATAAAAGCAATTAGAAAGTTACTAATAGTTTGTGATGCCAGTTGGGATCTCCAGCCAGTAGATGGCCGGCACTGCAGGTAGTCCCTGGGAGATAGGTGGTATGGCAGTGAAAATGTTAAACTCTTCCCAACTAGGGCTGGCACCGAGGGGATGATGAGGGTAGTGGTGGAAATGATGAGATGTAGGAAGAAAAGATTGTTTGCAGCAAATCCAGGGTTTTCAAGCACCGCCAGGCTCATGGTTTGGCCAGTCTGGGAGGAACTGCAGTCTGCTCTGCTAGGTAAGTATAGTGGCCTACCCACTGACTTGTCCTTGTGTAGGTTTGTAGGTGCCTCTGAGCTATCCTTTACTACCTCTTTGTTGCTGTGGGTTACGTCCAGCCAGGCAGGTAATGTGGGCCCTGTGAACATCCGTGCTCCACTCGGAACAGTTCTCTGGCCCTCTGTAATACTGATGACCCAGAAGGTTCCACCTGAGTGGCAGTGAGCATGGAAATCACTAGCCTCCAGTTTCTGTCACTAGGCCTTGCATTTAGTAAGCTAGGGCCTGGAACCCTGCCTTGCAGTTTTCCCTCTGGATTGCTTCCCAGCTCCCTACAGACAGAGCCTTTCCTTTGCCTTACTCCATCTTACTACGCTAAACCCTCCCTTCAACCAGAAACAGAGTCACAGCCTAAGCCAGGCCCTTCAATGCTCAGCTTCCTGGTTGAAGTTCAGGCTGTGTTGGATGTTTCAGACTTCCAGCAGAGGGAGCTCCAATTCTTCCCAGACATGGCATTACAAACGATTATGGAGAAATATCATCTATGCTAGCAGACCGCAGAGGCGCCACATCTACAGTGAGACATGGTGGTGGCCGTGTCCTTATGTGGGGCTGCATGAGTGCTGGTGGTGTCAGGAGCTACAATTCATTCATGATATCATGAATTCACAGATGTACTGTTCTACAGTGAAAGAAGATGCTCCCATCACTCCATGCCAATGGTAGACGTGTACTATCCAACATGACAATGATCCAATTCTGAAGAAGAATGGGGTAAAAGTGATTCAGTGGCTGAGTGTCTTCTGATCTGCACCCAACTGAACACCTATGGGGAATTCTGAAGAGGCAAGTTGTTATCACTCTCCATCCAACATCCAGGCTCTAAAAGAGGTTGTTCTTAAAGAATGGAAGATAGATGTGCACAGGGCCGCCACCAGGGGGTGAGAGCTCTGCCTGGAGTCAGGGCCCCAGGCCTCACTGCAGGGGCGTGGCCATTCGATCAGGGGCAGTGGGGCCCAGCTGTCACTCCAGGGGTGCGGGCCATTTTGAGCAGGGAGCAGTTCCTCTGGGCCCCCCCCACATCTTGCACAGGCCCCCCCTTCACTGCTCTGGGGCCCTGAGGGAGGGGGCCCTACACCGCTTTTCACCAGGCTCCTCCCCTCGCCTGACATGATGATGGAGTACATCATCTGTGCCAAGAGTGCATTCAACACTGCGGCCACAATGATGAGTGACTGCAGAGGGCTCATTAGAACAGTGGGGGGAGCGCAGGACTTCTTGTGTCTTCTGCTTCCTGCACTGTCTGGGCCCTTGTAATGCCGGGAATCCCAGCAGCAGCTCATCAATTGTAAAGGAGGCTCACAGCATGAGACAGCATGCATGGCAGAGGCAGTGTTGCAGGAGGGTCAGCATGGCAGGGTCATGCATGGCAGAGGCAGAGACTTCTTATCCCCCCCATCCACATTTGTTTCTGCAGCCCCTTTCTAAACTATAGCAGACAGACTTCAGTCCAGCCTGGGATGGGGGAGGGAGCTCTGTATTGGAGCTGCAGGCTAAGGCTGCTTTCACATCACGTTTTTTTTTTCCTGTCTGTGGGATCCTACTTTTTGTATTATGGATTAATAAAATGCTGCATGAAACTCAGTCTTCTCAAAATTTGAAAATTGTTTTTGTGTTCAGTATAAATATATTATAGATAATGCAGTTTTTGTCACTTTTACAGATCATGATATGAAAACTAAATATGAAGAAATGTTGTAAAATATATAGGTCATCAGTATCTGGTTGATGGGGGTGCAACGTTCAGCATTCCCACTAGTCATTGCCATTATCTGCGGTGGCTGGATGTCTCGTGCTGACTGCTTTTCAGTCCATGAGTGTTGCTGCTGAATCAAATGTGAGTATTTTTTTTCTTTAATTCTATGATGTATGCGGCTTGCAGGTGGAGGAGTGTGTCATAGCATTCAGATGGAGGTGGGTTGGAAGGGTGTGTCTTGCATTCAGATCTCCACTCCCTCAGCCTTCAAGTAGTTCCACTTCCCTCGACCGGGTGTCACAGATTGAGTTCATTTCAGTCTCTGCTTGGACCCCGTGCAGTGAGGACGTGCTGTGCTGTGCTTGCTGCCATTCACTTCCATAGGAGCTGCTGGGTTTTCCTGGTCCAAGGGTGGAGGTAGTGGCTTTTAGCCTAGGATTATTCTAGAACATAGGGATAGGGTGGTGACTCAGACCTCTTTGCCATCTGAGGTACCTCTAGGAGCAGGATGAACCAGGGACTCCCAGCCTAAGGGTCAGACTAGCTCCCAGGAACACCTTTAGCCCACCTTACCATCTTGCTTCCTGATTCCCTATCCACTATACCACCCCATGACACTGGATGTGTGTGTGGTGCCCCGCAACGAGTGCGTCACAGGAAGATATTGCATCCCTGACTGAAGATGTAATATCTTCCGTCTCAGTGATGAAGTGGTTAAACCCAGAGCTCCATACACCACACAACACATCAGAGGTAGAGGGCCAATCAGGTCCTGTTGGGAGGAATGAAAGGTGTAGTGTGGGGGAAGTTAGTAACGTAGGAGTAGTGGTTGGAGAAGAAGGAGAGAAGGAGCAGGGACCTGCACAGTGCCGTGCAGCCCTGGAACCGAAACTTAACCGGCAGGGCATCATCAACCGGTGACCCAGACCGGAACACGGGCAGCCAAGCAATAAGCAACGGGTTAAAGACACCCATGCCCAATTTCACCGGACACCGGGTCCGAGGCGAGCAGATGTCTACCACTGTTCCACAGAAACCGGAGTGAAGGAACAGCTTCTTAGGAGCACCTCACTACAGCCGCAACCTAGCCATCTTACCAGCAGTGTACCCACCATTGGGGCACAGGACCTTACACCCGGTTGACGGACCAACGAAGGCTTCCACTAGAAGTTTCCCTAGTACCCTGAACAGGTACACTAAGGCGACAAAGGCAACTAGACAGGACAGTTAGTGAAGGAAGGACATCGTGGAGCTCTGGACTGAGACGATTCATCACTGGGACCACCCAGTCCGTTGCCCTGACTAAACTGTATACCGTGTACCGCACCGAACTTACAGTAAAGACCCGTTACAGAGGAGCATTGTGTCAGTGCATTTCTTCAGAACTGTTATTAACTCTGCTCCGCAAACTACCCGAGCTGCCGTATTCCATCCAGTGCAGCTCCAGGCCCCGGGGACTCCTGCTCATCCTGTGGGGAGCATCCCATCTAGCTGCCGCACATTCCCCGGAGGCCCAAGCAGCGCCGGTGCCATCACCGGATACCCACAGGTGGCGTCACGACAATCAAGAACCATCCCCATCCTTTAATCCCCTTTTATTTGACCACCGGGCCCCACAGCCTCAGGCTCGGAACCGTGACAAGGGAAGCATCGCCTGAGACCTGAGAACCCGGCAACGGTGAGTCATGTGCATTGCAGTGCTGCGCTGCACCGTTTTGTCAATGGACTAGTGGCCACAGTGGAATATTGCAGATTCACTTCATAGGGCAGATATGCAGTACCCAACAACGACCAATACGCAACTCCGCAACTCAGACATCAGGCCATCACTGGCACTGGACACAGCTGATTGGCGGGGTTGGGTGCTGTACCCCAAAGTTCAGATATTGATGACAAGGGTACTTCTATGTATGATATTGTTACAAGTGATAAAGGTGCTATAATTAATGAAGGGCTTTCCTAGTGCATTATGCAACCAAGCATAGTTATATTCAAACTGTGCAGCCACTGCTTGCTCTGCTCTGCCAAATCTTTAACTCTTAGGTTCAGATATGGCTTTAATGAAACCAATCAAACAATTTTATAATAAAAGGTTAATATACAATACCAAATTAAGTGAACAATATGATATTGTGTACACTTTTGTATAGTCAACATACGAAGGTTGTGTACTTACATCACTAAGGAGTTTTGAACATTATCTGTCTGGTTTATCATCAGTCGAAGAAGCACAGCAAAGACAGATAACTCCTAGCAAAGTCCCAACACTGAACCAGGCGTCCTACGGATACAGGTCCACAAACAGTGTCTGTCATTGTCAAATATCTATAGGTTTAATAGCGACTTGCAGAATATTGCACAAGTCTAAGGCTGGTTTCACATTGCGTATTTTTTCCTTCCGTGGGATCCTGCTTTTTGCAGGACCCCATGGACAGGGAAGGACACCACAGGAGGTGACCTTAAATTTCACTTCCGCAATGTATATATACATTGCGGAAGCGCAATTTAAGTAAAAGCAAGGGTTAAAAATATAAGAAACTCCATTCTCACCTTACTAGCGATCCCCCGATGGCGACATCTAGCTCCCGATAGTTACAGGACCTGGCTGGGCGGTTACCGGTCATGTGACCCGATCAGCTGATCGGGTTGTGACGTAATGTCAGGTCCTGTAGCCACCGGAGATGCCGCACATCAGGGGATCGCTAGTCAGGTGAGAATAGAGGTTCTTTCATTTTTAACCCTTGCTTTCACTTAATTTAATTTCCGCAATGTATGTATATATATTACAGAAGTGAAATTAGATGGTTAGGAGCAGTTTTAGTGTACTGAGCATGCTTAGTACACTAAATCGGGTCCGAGAAAACGATCCGATGTTTTCTCGGATCCGTGCTCCATAGGCCCCCATGTTAATGGCCGCAGATCATGTCTGATCCAATTGTGTCCGATTTGGTCCACTGTGGCCAAAATCGGAGCAGTCTCTGATTTTGGGTACAGCAAAAAATTGGACAGAATCAGATCCGACAAAATCGGCTGCCATTAAGGGCAAATCCGATCTGTACTCATAGGATAACATGGGGGCCAAATCGGATCGTGGCTGTCCATTGTAAAAATATGTAATGTGAAACCAGTCCAGCTTAATGTTTTGTAGGTCTAAATCACCAATGTCTGCAGTGGCCAGCTTTTGGAATTAGATGAATCAGAGATACAAAGCAAGCATTAGACAATGGTGTAATAAACACCCTCAATTCAAAACTCCCAAGAATCACATAAGTCAACAGCAGATTATTGGGTAAAATAAATCACAAGGTTTTGTCAAAAAGAACACATTGTCTGTCTGTAGCAGTATGATCAACAATACTGGTTTGTTATAGGTGTGTTATAGTTAACATAATGTATGGACTCAAAATATCCATTTTATGCTTAGGCTGGTTTACATTGATATTTTCCTGTCCGTGGGATCTACTTTTTGAGGACCAACGGACAGAAAGGTACCCGGTAGGTGACCTATTTCTGTGTCGGGTCCGTAATTATCACAGATCGACACAGAAGAGCTGTGCGGGTAATTTCACTTCACAATGTATATATACATCGGAAGTACATTTAGTAAGAAAGGGTTAAAATAAAAAATATGTATGCTCACTGTCCAGCGAGTCCCGACGCCTCAGCAAGCTCCGAATGCTTAGAGGACTGCGGTTATATCACAACTGGCGCATCATCGGTCACATGACGCATTTACTCGGTAACGGTCATGTGACCCAATCAGCTGATCGGGTTGTGCCGTAACCGCGTCGGTGGATCGCTGGAAAGGTGAGAATATAAATTTTATTTACCTTCTTTTACTAAATTTCACTTACGCAATGTACCGTATGTATACACATGCGGAAGAGAATTAGATGGTTAGGAGCGTTTTAGTGTATTGAGCAGCTCAGTTTCATTGAAATCGGTCTGGAAACGATCTGTGTTTTCTCGGACCGTGCAACCATTGGCCTCTAGGTTAAGGCATGGACCAGGTCGATTGCCTAATTGCAATCGATTTTGGGATCGATTGTGTCAGATTTTTTTCTGTGCCCAAAATGGAGCAGTCTTCGGTTTGGGTACAGCAAAAATCGGACACAAATCGGATCAACAAATCGGATGGCAATTAGGCCACATCCGATCCGAGCCATGCCATAGATAACATGGGGCCAAATTGGATCCGTGGCTGTCAATTTACAACGACAGCCCGGATTCTCAAAATCGCAATGTGAAAGCACCCTTTACCTACCGATCCGATGGGATCCTTATGGACAATGTCAGTAGTAATAATTAGGAAAGCAATGGTGCTGTCTGATTAAAACAATTTTTATGCTGGCGTGTTAATCCAGGATAAACCGTGTCAGTCACAAGTAATACAAATAAAAATGTTTTGTGTGTGTGTGTGTCTTTATTTTTGATTAGTGGATAATAATGGGGTGTATGAATGACACTCTCCATACTAGCACCAGAACTGTGTCAGCTCTGTTTTGACACTACCAGCTGACATCAACCCAAAAACCAATACCCAATTGCCACACACTAGGCATTGGGAAGAACCAGGTTGAAGCGCGAGAATTGGAGCATCCATGATACTTTACTTCTGAGGCAGCTTGGGCCAGTATTATTAGGCTGGGAGGCCAATAACCATGAACTTTCCATCTGATATATCAGCTCACAGTTTGTCAGTTTACCTCTGCTGGAATTAAGATGGGGACCACGTCATTTTTTCATCTATTTATTTATTGTTGGTTAAAGATGTACAATCTAGCTATCTATAGCAATCATTTATCCTATTTTCTATCTTTACAGTTATCAACAAAAACATTCATTTTAGTGTCATGCTTTTTTAACCAGTTTGAGTCACATGGATGTCACATGGATGTCACAGGATGTACAGGCAAGTAAATCAACCTGATGACCTTTTTGGACTGGAAGTTTTTGAGTCAGCGCAGACTTCAAGCCAGCTTTTTCTTCGGTGGAAATCACACAGATGTACACACATACGGAAGTATGGTACATGTAATACATGGATGACACAGACGTACACATGGTGGTCACAGGACGTGCTAATGTGCCATAGCCATATATCAAGTTATTGACACGTCTGATGGTAATGTGTACAGAATGAGATCTGAGAATGCACACCATACATTACCAAACCACATCAGTACAGGAATATATCACAGAGTAATCATTAGTACATGAATACATTACAAAACCACCATCAGTACAGGATAATCACCAGAGTATCATTAAATATGAATACATTACCAAACCACCATCAGTACAGGAAACTACCAGAACAATCATAGAATGAATACATGATGAACTGCAGTTGAGGTATTCACAAATTAAATGAATCACATGAACTACAATCTAGTATGTCCTTAACAATCATAAAAAGAAACAGGGAGTGGTCAGTAGCAGCCATGATCAGACTGGGGACCATAAGGAACCACAGTACTGAGAAGTATTCAGAATCACATATATACAGTACATGTACCTCAAGGTACCTTATTGGTGACATCTCTGATTGAAGTCTTTTTTTTTCCTTCTCCATCGTGTCCAGACACCATAATGAATTTTCATATCTCAGCTTGTCTCTGCGGACGCCTCTCTTCTCAGCACATTCCCACACAAGTCATTATAATATTCCTGAATAAATACAATCTGCCTTACGCTATAACCCTGAATAAATGATTGCTCATCAATCACTATGCTCCCTACACAAATTATGACCCCCACACTGTCCCTCATATGGTACATGTCCTTGGCACTGACCTCTCCTTCCCAAACTGGGACTCTCTTCACACTTTCTCCTCACACTGTCTCCCCCCTATACTGCCCAGTTTTTATACAGTGCCCTTCTCACACTTCTCCCTGCATACAGTCCCCCCACACTTACCTCTCTGTATACTGCACCCACTATCCTGTCTCTATACTGTGCCCCCTCGCACAACCCCCATAACTGTCTCATCCCACTTTACTCGTCAATACTGTCCTCTCACACCCACCCCACACACTGTCCACTCGCACATTTCTTCCCCCATACTTCCCTTTCGCACATGTCTTCCTCTATAATGTCCCCTACACATTTCACCATTCATACTCCCTCCCCACACATTTCTCCCCTGTATTATCCCCTGACATATTTCTCCCCCATATTGTCCCCTCACACATATCACGGTATACTCACCTCCCTCCCCACACATTCTCATATTATCCCCTGAAACATTTTTCCCCATATTGTCCTCACACATTTCACCATCTTATCCTTTCCCCACACATTTCTCCTTGTATTATCCCTGACACATTTCTCCGCATATGTCCTCCATATTTCACCCTCATACTCCCTCCCCACACATTTCTCCCTTACTGTCCCATTACACAAATTTTCCCCATATTGTCCTTCACACATTTCACCATCATACTCCCTCCCACACACATTTATCCCCATATTATCCCCTGACACATTTCTCCCCATATTGTCCCCTTACACATTTCACCATCATACTCCCTCCCCTACACATTTCTCCCCTATACTGTCCTTTTACACATTTTTCCCCCATATTGTCCACTCACACATTTCACCATCATACTCCATCCACACACATTATCCCATATTATCCCCTGACACATTTCCCCATATTGTCCCCTCACACATTTCACCATCATACTCCCTCCCCTACACATTTCTCCCCTATACTGTCCTTTTACACATTTTTCCCCCATATTGTCCCCTCACACATTTCACCCTCATGCTCCCTCCCCCACACATTTTCCCCTATACTATCCCATTACACATTTCTTCCCCATATTGTCCCCTCACACATTTCACCATCATACTCCCTCCCCCACACATTTCTCCCCATATTATCCCCTGACACATTTCTCTTCATATTGTCCTCTCACACATTTCACCTCATACTCTCTTCCCCACATTTCTCATATGCTATCCCATTACACATTTGTTCCCCCATATTGTCCCCTCACACATTTCACCATCATACTCCCTCCCCTACACATTTCTCCCCTATACTGTCCTTTTACACATTTTTCCCCCATATTGTCCCCTCACACATTTCACCCTCATGCTCCCTCCCCCACACATTTCTCCCCTATACTATCCCATTACACATTTCTTCCCCCATATTGTCCCCTCACACATTTCACCATCATATCTCCCACACATTTCTCCCATATTATCCCCTGACACATTTCTCTTCATATTGTCCTCTCACACATTTCACCCTCATACTCTCTTCCACACATTTCTCCTATGCATCCCATTACAATTTGTTCCCCCATATTGTCCTCACACATTTCAACCTCATACTCCCTCCCCTACACATTTCTCTCCCATACCTCTCATAGTGTCCCCTCACATTCCCCCACACAAGATAACTATTAACACTGTCCCATCACAAACTAACCAATAACACTCCTGTTTCTTTGGCTCTTACCTTACTGTCGGCCATGTTCCACAGCCCCTGCAGCTGTGCCTGGTCTAATGTCCCACCAGTTCCCTCCCTCCAGATACATCACTAGGATAGGACCTCACAGCTAACAGGATATTGATAGAGATAGGGTGAGAAAGCCATAAAACACTGAAGATACTGTACAGATAGTGTGTGACAGCACGGGGGAGGGGGTGAAAAACATTACTGTGTGAGGACAAGAGAACGCATGTGTCATACATGTTATTCGGGGCATTTAAAGATTTTTATAGTTCTTCTGATTCACAGCAAGTTGATTCGTCATAAAGCGAATTTCCTGGGAAAATTCTGCAAAGTTGGGAAATGTTTTAATTTCCAAAAAATCTGCTCATCTTTATTGCCAAACACAATGTGCCATGTGTGCCATGTGTGCCATTGTGCCATGTGTGCCATGTGCCATGTGTGCCAGTGTGCCATGTGTGCCACGTGTGGCGGCATCTTTAAAATAAAAAAATCCCCTATAGTTTGCTGTAGGTTTAGGTCCAAGTATGATTGCAAAAGTTGCTGTTTTTATAGATATCGATATAAAAGTTGAAAACCAAAATAAGTCAATTATATTCTTTCTGACAAATCAACAGCAATTTGCATATTTATAATGTATAACAAAAGCTTAGAGTTTGAAACAAATCCTAAGCCAACATTGCCACCTTGTGGATGCAACTGGAAATGCTCCATACACAGCATATATCAGGGAAATCATTGTGGCATTCTAATAGTATACAGTACAGTGATGCATGTGCTATTACTTTGTGATCATTGGGTAAATATCTATGATCTGGGATGAGTCCTGTACTGCAGTTTCCTGTACAGTTGGTGGTCTGGAGAGCATGTATCAGGAGCACAGATATCATTGGTGCAACCTGTGCAGCTGCCCCCAGGTAAGGGGACCCGCTACCACCTCCAAGGCGGGAGGAATTGTGCTATAACTGTAAAGTGCCAATATAGTATTCCTGCACAGGGATCACTTCTGTGTCCACCCATGACACCTATAAAGGGGAAAACAAATGCTGCAACCCCTTCATTATCAAGTCCAAGAAGATCACACTCCCACAGGTGATATATTGTACATAATGGTGTTAAGACACGGTATGCAAGACAGTACACCTTTTTTTAGATTATACAAGTAACCCTTAAAGCTGACCTCCAGGAAAATAAAAAAAAATGCTGTAACTGCTCCTGCCCTCACTACATTCTATGAATCAAGATCACTTATACATCAATAAAATCATATCTGCTCCTCAGCTGTCACCCCTCCCTCAAGGGACAGAGAAATTCAGCCTTATGCTGCAGCAGTGACAGAAGGTGTATCGGGGGTGGATCCTAAGGCTCCTGGATCATGGTCACATTATAATCCAGCCCCTGATATACCAATCTTATGTAATTTATGAACAGGGCTGTTCTCCCTTCAAATAGCAATAATGTCACCAAGCAGATATAAATAAACACTGTGATCCTCTGCTGTAATATGATATGATTAAGTTCCCCTGTAACGGGGTTGTCAGACACCTATCACATTACACAGTACATAGCAGGGACACATATATAAGAATTTTTTCAGCACAGGAGATGTGGTATGATCACACCATGTCCCTGTACAGTCAGACACATTCCAAAAGCCAAAAATTACACGATGATACATATGTCCTGTCGTCGCTCCCCCGCAACTAGTGTGTCACAGGAGGGTACTGCACCCCTGACTGAAGGTGCAGTATTCTCCGTCTCAGTGATGAACAGGTTAATCCCAAGTCTCCATGTACCACATGCAACATCTAGAGACAGAGGACCAATTAGATACCCGTTTCCTGGGCAACCGGTCCTGGTGGGAGGAGAGTTGTTATGGCAGTGGGGAAGAGAAGAACAGAGTTAGAAAGTTGGAGAGACAGGAACAAGAACCGATGTCATAACAGAACAGCTAACAGGGAGGGCACCGAGCAGTGGTGACCCAGAAGTGAAAGGGGCCAAGAGAAGCAGAAACGGGAAGCAGACAACCTGAGCCCAGTCCAAACCCGGAGTACCGGCTCCGAGGTGGTACAGAGCTTATCGCTGCACCACAGAACCCGGAGTGATTGAGAGCTTTATAGGAACGCAATACACAGCTTACTATCACCGCAGTGTATCAGGAGGGGTACCCACCATTGAGGTTCAGGGACCTATCGGGAGTCGCAGGCCAATCGGCTCGGGTGCCCAACAGAAGATCCTCTGTATCCTGACCTGTACATGAGAAGCAGCGACGAGAGAGGGACAGTTAGTATAAAGAAGGACACTGTGGAGCCTTGGAGGGACACTGTTCATCACAGGGACCACCCGGTCCGTTACTGGAAGTGGAAACCGTTATACCTGTACACTGTGAAAGAGTTGAGTAAAGACCCGTGCAGAGGAGCAACGTGTCCGAGCCTTATTTCTGAACTGTTACTAACCGCATCGTCTACAGAATCAACCGAGCTGCCATATCCCTCAACTGCAGCTTCTGACCCCGGGGACTCCCGCTCGTCCTGTAGGGAGCAGATCCATCTAGCTGCCGCCCATCCCCGAGGTCCAAGCAGCGCCGGTGCCATCACCGGACCCCTACAGGTGGCGTCACGAAGCAGTAACTTTATCCTTATCTTAACATCTCTCTTTAACCTTTCATTGACCACCAGGCCTCTACGGCCTCAGGCACAGAACCGTGACCACAGCTAGTGCCTGAGACCTGAGAACCCGGCCCACGGTGAGTCAATATCATTGGTCATGTAACCGTGATGTCACCACAGATCTTGTACTCTGTAGGACTTTAGGACCTTTGGTCACATAACAATCATGGGACTGGTCATATGACCGTGATGTCATTGTAGATTCTGAACTCTGCAGAAGAGCTGAAGAGGAGATAGCATGGTGGTGTGCCTGTGTAGAATGTATGGGCTGTATGTATATATGCTCTGATACGGGTTACTTGAAGTTGGTAGAGCAGCTTAGTATACATTTTTTGCAAAAAACGTATCACCTAAATACCCTGTATTTTACTTTTTCAGCAGCACTTGCTTTCTACTGAATTTTTTTACAACAGGGTACTTTTACACATTTGTTTGACTGTTTTTTGTGATTCAGTCTTTTGGTGGTGTGAACACTGTCCTAGAGACGTGTTCACTGTGTGCACAGTTCATTAGTTTTTGTCTAAGTTATTCTTGTTTCTGCAAGATTGGGGAGTCTCCCACCCCTCCCTTTTGAGCCCTGCACATAAAAAGCTGTTTTCTGCAGTCAGTCCATGTCAGACATTGGACCCGTCTGAATCCTGCTCATTTTAGGTACCAATACACATGGTCAGGTTTTAAATACATCAGATAAGGACTGCTCTGATATGGGTTACCTTGAAGTTGGTAGAACAGCTTAGTATATATTTTTTGCAAAAAAGTATCAACTAAATACCCTGTATTTTACTTTTTCAGCAGCACTTGCTTTTTACTGAATTTTTTTACAACAGAGTATTTTTACACGTTTGTTTGGCTGTTTTTTGTGATTCAGTCTTTTGGTGGTGTGAACACTGTCCTACAGACGTGTTCACTGTGTGCATGGTTCATTAGTTTTTGTGTATGTATATATGCGTAAAGAGGCCGGAAACAAGTGTTGAATGACTTCTATATTGTCAATCACACTTGTTTAACGGTCTAAACTCACTTCCTGTAAATGCAACCTAAATGAGTGTGATGGTGCAATATGTGACCACTTAGGGACCAACTTAAAATTTGCCAGGGACCCACTTGATTAAAACAGGCCTGTCTTAGACCATGTATTGATTATCAGGATTGTCTCTTCAGACAGTTAAAAGACAATTTTTATTTGCTATTCTTAAAAAAATGTGTTTTCCTGATAGAGAAATTACTTTCCTGGCATATATCTTGTCCACCAAAGGTTTCTAAATGGACCCATCAAAGGTTCAAGCTATTAAGGATTGGTGCAAACCAAATTTCTGAAGACCTTGCAGCATTTTTTTATGTTTTGCAGACTACTGTCATATATTAATTTTTTTGTTTCCAAGATTGCCAAACCACTGACTGAAGTGCCTAAGGCTAGGGCCTGACTAACGTCAGTCCTCAGCCTGCCGGATCCATGAAAAACGTAGAAATTTTCATGCTGAGCGCACAGCATTACCGGCATGTAATGCTGTGCGCCGCCTGTGTATAGTAACCCTATGGTAACCTGAGTAATAGCACAGCGCTAGCTCCATAGCGATTCCCTGATATGCACTTTGGGAGAGCGCAAGGAAACACGGTTTGCAGCGTTTTCCTGTGCACTCTGCATAAGCGCATATCCGTGAGATCTGTGTGAAGCTGGCGGCTGCGCGATTACTCAGGTTACCATAGGGTTACTATACACAGGCGGGGCACAGCATTACATGCCAGTAACGCTATGCGCTCAACCTGAAAATTTCTACGTTTTTCACGGATCCGGCAGGCTGAGGGATGACCCTAGACAGACCCTAGCCTAATAATGGAACAGTGTGGTTAATTGGAAACGTGAGGTAGTCCGAGCCTTCACTGAGTTGAAGGAACGCTTCTCATCAGTGGCGTAACTAGAGTCCAATGGGCCCCGGTGCGAAGTGTGGACTTGGCACCCCCACGAAATCTGGACTTGGGCCACCCCAATGCATTTTGGGCAGATGTATAGGCCCCATGTATGTTGTAAATCCTATAAAGACTTGCAAATTGCCCCCGTCTCTTCTTTCCTTGTATAGTAATATCCCCCATTCTGCTGTATACATGTCCTTCATCTTCCTGTATATATGGTCTCCATCCTGCTGTATCTATGTCCTATATATATGTCCTCCATCCTGCTATATATATGTCCTCCATGCTGCTATATACTGTATATGTCCTCCATCCTGCTGTATATATGTCTTCCATGCTGCTATATATATGTCCTCCATCCTGCTATATATATATCCATCCTGCTATATATATGGTCTCCATTCTGCTATATATATGTCCTCCATCCTGCTATATACTGTATATGTCGTTCATCCTGCTGTATTTGTGTCCTCCATTCTGCTATACATATGTCCTCCATCCTGCTGTGTATATGTCCTCCATCCTGCCATATATATATGTTCTATATATATGTTTGCCATCCTGCTCTATATATGTCCTTCATCCTGCTGTACATACAGTATATGTCCTCCATTCTGCTATATATATGTCCTCCATCCTGTTATATACTGTATATGTCCTCCATCCTGCTATATATATGTCCTCCATGCTGCTGTATACTGTATTTGTCCTCCATTTTGCTATATATATGTCCTCCATGCTGCTATATACTGTATATGTCCTCCATCCTGCTGTATATATGTCCTCCATCCTGCTGTATATATGGTCTCCATGCTGCTATATATATGTCCTCCATCCTACTATATATATCGTCTCCATTACGCCTATAGCTGTCGTTCATTGGAGACAGTGGTTATTGCTATACACAGAGGAACTTTAGTATTACTGTATATAGGATTAATGTTCTGCCCATTTATGAGCAGCTAAGAAAATATTAATAGAGTTATTCTAGAGTTATACTAGTTAACTAGTTACGACCTGTAGAGGTCTTTAGTTGCCTGTTTACGCTGTTTAGATGTTTAACATGATCTAGCAGAGCTCTTAGTCTGTCCCATTTAAGAATAATGTGTGCCAAGGGACCGCCCCTCCTCCTTCTTCTGGGAGAAAGAGATCCTTGTAGTCAGTTCCCCAGTTCTTCAATGAGAAGATAAGACGTGTGTTTCTGGCTCTTCATTCCTTACAACTTTCCTCTCGTCAGATGATTCTAGTAAGAGCAATGCAGTTACATGTTTTTGTGTAGAATCTGTGTGAACAGGTTATAATCCAGCCCTTAGTACAGAGAGAACTGTGTGATAGTGATGTGTTATACCCTGTAATTCTTCATGCTAACATGTTTGCATTGTATGTAGATAAAGGTATTTCTGTGTAGAATACTGTAAAGTGAAGTGAATTGTGCTCTGAGATACACTATTTGACTTATTGCCTTTTGCGCTGTATGCAGATAGATAGATGCATTCTGTATAGAAAAGAGCCTGCTGCAGTGACCTTTACCCTAGTTACTTGTGTTGACTGTAACCAGTGTTATCACTGTGTTAGTGCTAGTTTATTTAATGCACCCATACTGACTATGATTATTCTGTACTTGTATTATAGTTTTTACCACACATTATCGTTCACGCAATCAAGTTCATCACCTCAATAAATATAGACTCCAGAAAACCTACAGTATGTTCCTTGGGGAAGTGAACGAGGGTTAAGCTGTATGCTAGATATCCACAGCACCGCATGTGAAAGAAGGCAAAACAATAAAAATGGACTCTGGCCGCAGGTGGTAGTTGAACAGACTGTACTCTAACACTAAGGCTGCTTTCACATAACGATTTTATCAGTTCCGATGCTGTCCGATCAAAATCGGACAGCATCGGACCGATTTTCGGACCCCATGCAGCCCTATGGGCATCGGACCGAATCGGATGTGCACTAAATGCCATACGATTTGGTCCGATCCGAATCTGTCCGATTTTTTTATCGGTGCAAAAATCAGAGCTTGCTCCGATTTTTGCACCGAAAATAAAATCTGACAGATTCGGATCGGACCAGATCGGATGGCATTTAGTGCACATCCGATCCGACCCGATCAATTTGACATGGAGCCCTATGGAGCACGGTCCGAGGAAACATCTTATGTCTCCTCGGACCGATTTTAGTGTACTGAGCATGCTCAGTACACTAAAATCGCTCCAAAAGTGAATGAATGGGTTAATTTAAAAAAAAAAAAACTATGCTCACCTGTCCACGAGGCCCCCGACGTCTCCCGGCGTCTCCGGTGTCTCCAGGTATCTTGCCGTCTGTGCTGATAAGACCTGCCGTGATGTCACAATCACATGACTGCCAGGAACCAATAGCCGGCAGTCATGTGATTGTGACATCACGAGAGGTCCTGGCAGCACAGAAGACAGAACAGCAAGATACCGGAGACGCGCGGGACCGTGCAGGAGTGGTGGACAGGTGAGAAAAGATTGGAGAGGGGGAGGACACATAGGGGGATCGGAGGACACATGGGGCAGCACATTGAAGGACTGGGGGAGGACACATAGGAGGTCCGGGGGCCAAGAGGGGAGGACCGGGGGCCAAGAGGGGAGACACAGGGGATGAGAGGACCGGGGGCCAAGAGGGGAGGACCGGGGGCCAAGAGGGGAGACACAGGGGATGAGAGGACCGGGAGCCAAGAGGGGAGGACCGGGGGCCAAGAGGGGAGACACAGGGGATGAGAGGACCGGGGGCCAAGAGGGGAGGACCGGGGGCCAAGAGGGGAGACACAGGGGATAAGAGGAAAGGATCGGGGGCCAAGAGGGGAGGACCGGGCGATAAGAGGAGAGGACAGGGGGCCAAGAGGGGAGACACAGGGGATAAAGAAGAGGACCGGGGGAGAGACTGACAGCTCTCAGGGAGCGATCTGACAGGAGGGCGGGCATCCTATTTTCTGTCGGAATCGGATGCCTATTTGGCACCCGATTCCAGGCATTAGAAGAATCCGATGCTGTCCGATTTATATCGGACCGCATCGGATTTTACAAAATCGGTATGTGAAAGTAGCCTAACTCCCACACTGCATCGCATACGGGTATTACAGCAGCCGCCATACAGCCTCAGGGAACAAGAGCCCAGCACCCCAGAAATTGCAATGTTATTCCTGCCACACGGAAGCACGTCCACATATAGACTCAGTTTCCCGCCAAAACAGCAGCCTGCAGCTAAGCGCACCATGTCTTGAAGCCTCACATCCTCACTCAAAACGAGGTCACGAGCAGGCTCTAGCAAGTCATCAATAGCAGAGCTTGCAGCTGTCGCTCGCGCCGAAACCGATACGGCCAAAGTGAGATCCTCCTTCACCGCACAAGAGATGCAAATAGCTGAGCCAGGCAGAGCAAGAAGCAGAAAGTGCGCACCTACGAGCGTCTCTAGAAAGACTTGCCACAGACAAAGAGACAGCAGCTGCAATAGCTAGAGCAGAGTGCTTGGAAGCTGCAGAGAACTCTGGCTATGAAAGACACAGTAACGTTCTTGGACCGGATGTAGACCAGCAGGATCCAGCACGGCGTGTCACAGAGTACATCCATCAGCATCAATATTCCGGCATAGACAACAGCCTAGATGCACAATATCGACCTGCTTACGCCGATTACTGGCGATCCATCCCTGAACTTCGCTACTTCAAATGAGAAGACGCCCAGCATGGAGATGTCGGCCATAGTTACTGCCTCACCGAGCAGAAGGTACAGCTTCTGTCTCATCTTAAAGAGACACCTTCCTCTCCAGGGAGGTACCATACAGACTACCCAAAGTCAGAAGTGTCCAACAGGTATAGTGATGCACCACACACTATAACACACCGGCTCGTACCAACACCGACCAAGCCACCATGGACTTTGCAAAGTTCTTTGCTCACTGAGAACTTGTTACAAAAGGACTTGTAAAGTTCACCGGTAAAGCCGAGAATTATAGGTCATGGCGAGCCTCATTCCAGAACGCCATTCAGGGTCTGGACTTATCCTGTAGTGAGGAATTAGATCCCCTAGTAAAGTGGCTTGGAAGCGAGTCGGTTGAGCATGCCAAAAGACTAAGAGACATTAATTTAAAACATCCTTGCAGTCGGTCTTCGCGGAGTGTGGAAAAGACTTGAGTTATATGGGTCCATCAAAGTCATAAAGAACACTATACAAAAGAATTGACGATTTCCCTAAGATAGGGCCTAAAGGTTATCAGAAGCTTAGAGAATTGAGTGACTTGTTGATAGAGTTACAGGTTGCCCAGGAGGAAGGAGATTTGCCCAGATTGGCATTCTTAAACACTGCTAGGGGTGTAAATCCGATAGTACATAAACTTTATTACAACCTCAAAGAAAAATGGGTCACGTATGGTTCACGGTATAAGCAAACTCATAATTTGCCGTTTCCTCTTTAATTGCGTTTTGTTTTGCAAACTTCGTGGCATGTTTGAAAATCAGAAGATGGCCAATCTTCCACCCGACAGACTTAGTACTGAACCCCGCTTCACCAACGTTGGACTAGACGTGTTCGGTAGTGATGAGCCACCACTTCAATGTTTGAAATCGATTAGTTGAATTGGTGATTTGTTTGTCAAATGTTCGTCGAACATCGCAAACCCCATTGAAATCAATGGCAGGCTACAGCAAACACATAGAAAACACCTTTAAAGCTGTCCAAAAGCTGCCAAACTACTCAGAATAGACAACAAGCACCAGGAAAAGTGACAATTATCTACCTACAATACAAATAGTCAGCGGAAAAATGACGTTACTTTTCTACATTAAGTAAAAAGAGGTGGAGGAGTAAAAGGAGGATGAGACACAGGTATGGGCATGTCACACCCTTCTTAAATTATGTACCACACAGCAAGGGGACCCCAACAAGAGTCCTCACTCTTCCAAAAGGGTCACACAACAGCACAATGGCATCAATTGTCCCAGACCAGAAGTTGCCGAATGGCACAGCCTGCATGTGTGGCGCCCCTGCGTACAGGAGGCCACAGAAGGGTACTGCAGCCAGGCAGTTAGGACATGGTAAACACTACACCCTCACAGCCCACATCCCCACGCATAGAGAGGGTTCACATCCAGCTCTGAGGTCGGAGACTATATGAGACCAGAGGAGTGGTGGATGAGGAGTGGGTTGGGCACACCAGAAGGTCAGGTGACTGACAGTATATAGAGAGGGGGAGGAGTGAAGGAAGTTAGTAGGCTGAAGTAGCTGAGATGCAAAGACCTAAGAGTAAGCCATGGTGCTGAGCAGCAAAGACAAGGAGAAGCTGAGCTGAGCTGAGACAGAAAGACACATGCTGCCTGGAAGTGCCTAAGCTGAGGAGCGCTGACCCGTACTGAGCCAATGCGAGCCAGATGGGGGGGAAAAGCCCATCCAAGATGCTGAAACCACCAGGAGTGTGATAGACAGAGAAGGGACGGTGCAACCCGTGCCCTGGACAGCAGCAGAAGCTACTAACAGCAGGTGGAGAAGCCCTCCTAGATACCGAAGGAAACAGAGGAAGGAGCCTGGCAGAACCTCATGCTGGAGGACTGTTGCAGGCTGGGCTAGAGCAGAGTGTCGGCTCTGAAGGGGACCGACGATTCACCCGGTATCCCCAGATTCACCGACGGGGAGCTTTAGTTTCAAGCTGGAGTTCCTAACCCAAAGAACAGGCAGCTCAGTGACACACTAGGACTCACAGAAGCCCGAGTCACCGCTATACTGTTCAGCGTCCGCATACACCCGTGTAAGACGGAGAGAGAGAGTAATAGCCCGGAAAGGCACACTAAAAGACTGTGTGAGGGGTCACAAGGAGAGAGGAGCCTGGCTGCAGGAGAGAAGGGAACCCGGAAAGGGAGAATGCAACTGAATGTTAAGAGCTGTGTAAAGAACTGCAAATAACCTGTAACTTGCTTGAAGAAGAACAACTTAAGTAAAGCTTTGGAAACCCTGCATTGCCTCCTGCCTGCTTCCATCTGCAGACCCTTTCTCCCATACAGGCTTGCACCAGGAAGATCTCAACCTGCAGAGCTACAGCCTGTCAGCACCAGCACAGGAAGAGGGATCCTTGCAGCTGCAAAGTAAGTGTGCTCCAACAGCCTCACACACAACAGACATTAACTCCTTACTGCCCGGGGGATACAGTTCTCCCCACTAGAACTATACCATCCCGGCTGCCATTCCATCACCCCCGGAGGTTCTGCAGCAGCCGCGGCCCCATTACTGGCCGCACCAAGTGGGTGGCGTCACCCGTGACAATATCCCTTGTAAATATTCCCCTTTTATTGTGCTGAGCCAGGGACACGGTCCGGACCAGGCCACCAGTGACATCCCCAGCAGCAGATCGGTCCGGTACCGAGTACCCCACGTCCCTTGGGGCTCCACAACCTGGCGTCACGAACAGGATCTACCCGGTCCAAAAGAATTGGACCTTGTGCGCCAAAAGAACTGTTTCTGGACTTTTCCCGCCAAAATCTGACCCCAATGGCGGCCACCAGGGACTAGCGCCATGTGCAGAGGGGGCGTTCCTAAGCCTCCCATCGTGGGCCGGTCCGGTCCACGGCGCGAAAAGAAGGTCCCGCCCTGGCTCTCCTTAACTCCGGGAGAGCCAGCTGTCACTCTAAAAGAAGAGCCGCCGCCCCTAGACCCTCCTACCAAGAAGCTGGCGCGAATGAAGAAGGAAATCGTCATCAGGAGGGGGCGGAGCAGGCAACCGGAAGAGAAGCAGTCGCCATTCCAGTACACGAGGACGGAAGCGGAGGACGCAGCAACCAGCGCTCAGTGCGAGAGACCACGAGTGATCCCGGAGGGCCCACAGATTGAACCAGTGGAGGAACCCGGCCGAGGAGAGACCCCGCGTGATCGCGTAGAGATGGCGGAAGGTGGAGAAGAGCGTCCCCGCATCCTAGACACCCGGAGGGGTGTATTGCGGCTGCTGCCCCCGAGGATGACACGGGTTCAGGAAGCTAATAGAACCCGGATCCAGATAGACATCGACCGCAGCCCGAACTACGAAGTCCGGCTACAGCGACCCGGCCGGGTCGAGGAGCACGGGCGTGCCGCGAGCGACGCCGAAGGCCGTACAGCGATACTCGTTGATGTATCCACCCCGCCAGTTACCCTCAACCCAACTTGGAGAGAAGTTGACCCGCTCGGAGCCCTAGAGGAGAAGTGGTTGTCCCTGCCGGAGCCCCTGATACCAGCGCCCAAGACAGTAGAGGCCCTGCAAGAACTTGAGATGTTCCCTAGGAAAAGAGCACCGCAGACGCTGCCGTGGAAACAACCGGAGAAGAAGGAGTGAACACGGGTCCTTAAAGAAGTACAGAAGAAACTGTAAGTGTGAATGTACATTGTTCCTTATTGACCCCCAACCTTACCTGAGTGAATGTTAGCATTCCCCTGTTTGTCTTATATGTGTTTACCTGAACATTTGCATCATAGACAATGACATGATACGAACTCCCCTTGTATATAGTTAAGCACACTTGTGTGCTCCCCTTTGGTTTTAAGACCAGATGCAAATGCGAAGTAATGCACGAACTCTGCATTTTGAACCTTGAAGCTGCTTTTTGAGACTTTTGCACTTTCTGAGAATTTTTGAAAGTTTTAGCACTTTTTGAAAAGATGAGAGATTTTATACTTTAGTATGAAGCAATGTCTTATAATGTCTTTTACAGAAAAGAGGGTAATGACGAGTAGATACCCATGCACTTATGTTTATAGTTAATATAACGTTCCAAGGATCGTGCCTCCCGGAAGGGAAGAAACAAGAATCCATAATGTTTATTGTTGTATAATATAAAAAATGTTTTCAGGGTAACCAATGTCGAGTCGCGCGCGGACGCGCTGTTTAACTCCGGGAGAATGTGGCGCCCCTGCGTACAGGAGGCCACAGAAGGGTACTGCAGCCAGGCAGTTAGGACATGGTAAACACTACACCCTCACAGCCCACATCCCCACGCATAGAGAGGGTTCACATCCAGCTCTGAGGTCGGAGACTATATGAGACCAGAGGAGTGGTGGATGAGGAGTGGGTTGGGCACACCAGAAGGTCAGGTGACTGACAGTATATAGAGAGGGGGAGGAGTGAAGGAAGTTAGTAGGCTGAAGTAGCTGAGATGCAAAGACCTAAGAGTAAGCCATGGTGCTGAGCAGCAAAGACAAGGAGAAGCTGAGCTGAGCTGAGACAGAAAGACACATGCTGCCTGGAAGTGCCTAAGCTGAGGAGCGCTGACCCGTACTGAGCCAATGCGAGCCAGATGGGGGGGAAAAGCCCATCCAAGATGCTGAAACCACCAGGAGTGTGATAGACAGAGAAGGGACGGTGCAACCCGTGCCCTGGACAGCAGCAGAAGCTACTAACAGCAGGTGGAGAAGCCCTCCTAGATACCGAAGGAAACAGAGGAAGGAGCCTGGCAGAACCTCATGCTGGAGGACTGTTGCAGGCTGGGCTAGAGCAGAGTGTCGGCTCTGAAGGGGACCGACGATTCACCCGGTATCCCCAGATTCACCGACGGGGAGCTTTAGTTTCAAGCTGGAGTTCCTAACCCAAAGAACAGGCAGCTCAGTGACACACTAGGACTCACAGAAGCCCGAGTCACCGCTATACTGTTCAGCGTCCGCATACACCCGTGTAAGACGGAGAGAGAGAGTAATAGCCCGGAAAGGCACACTAAAAGACTGTGTGAGGGGTCACAAGGAGAGAGGAGCCTGGCTGCAGGAGAGAAGGGAACCCGGAAAGGGAGAATGCAACTGAATGTTAAGAGCTGTGTAAAGAACTGCAAATAACCTGTAACTTGCTTGAAGAAGAACAACTTAAGTAAAGCTTTGGAAACCCTGCATTGCCTCCTGCCTGCTTCCATCTGCAGACCCTTTCTCCCATACAGGCTTGCACCAGGAAGATCTCAACCTGCAGAGCTACAGCCTGTCAGCACCAGCACAGGAAGAGGGATCCTTGCAGCTGCAAAGTAAGTGTGCTCCAACAGCCTCACACACAACAGACATTAACTCCTTACTGCCCCGGGGGATACAGTTCTCCCCACTAGAACTATACCATCCCGGCTGCCATTCCATCACCCCCGGAGGTTCTGCAGCAGCCGCGGCCCCATTACTGGCCGCACCAAGTGGGTGGCGTCACCCGTGACAATATCCCTTGTAAATATTCCCCTTTTATTGTGCTGAGCCAGGGACACGGTCCGGACCAGGCCACCAGTGACATCCCCAGCAGCAGATCGGTCCGGTACCGAGTACCCCACGTCCCTTGGGGCTCCACACATGCATGGCACAGGATTGGGAACAAGACCTGGCCTAGCATTTCAAGGTTAAACATTGCTCAGCAACTATACGTTTTGTGGAGTATTACAGGAAAAAACTAGTCAGGTAAGTCAGTGACCTGTTTAAGCCTAGTAGGCTGGATAAACTCAAAGCTCATACAATCGCACACATAAATGTTATGCCCTGCCACACACGGGTGGGACAAGTCTAAGTTTCGTGGAGTATTACTGGAAATAATAGAGAGATGTGGCTCCCCTGTGGGTAAGTTGCCACAGGAACACCTGGTGCAGGGAGGGATTTCCACATCAGATAAACTTACCTACAACACTTTCCACCCCAGACCTGAAGGGGGAGCTCTACTTGCCGACTTCAGTAAAGGTCCCCTATAAATTCAGGCCCGGGGGAGGAGTTAGGCAGTGAAGTTCCAGGGAGGACTGTGAAGACATCCTGGTGAGCGGTGCCGCGCTAGGCCAGCGCCAGTGAGGAAGCCTAGCCAGTGTAAGGAATCCTAGGGTGAGGGTAGGAGGCAAGGCGAGGAACAGAGTGGGGGCAGAGGAACCATACCAGTTCACCCCAGCAACAGTCGGAAGCAACCCGGACATCAGAGTCTGCACGGGTCCAGTCGGCCCAGTAGAGAGTACCAAAGGACCAGGGAGACTGCAGGTTCCTGGCAACATTTGTGGCACAGCAACTACAAAGATCAAGGGACCGCAGAGGAGTTTGCAGTGCCCAGCAGAAGGTTCATCTTGCCTGACATACAAGTGAGGAACACAGGAGAGGTCAGGGCCAGGATTCAGTCAGGCCAGAACTTAAATGCACACACAGTACAGAGGAGGCCTCACAACTCATCAGGTGTGGAAATCCTAAACTGCCATCTGGTTTGTACCCTGGATATCATCTTCAACATCAGTAAAGGTAAAGAAACAACTCCAGTGTGTGTGACTTTCATTGTGACCCCTGATCCCTGACCCTTAACATAGACTGTACCAGCATCTCCACCTGTACATCTGCTTTCCTATGTAGAAATGCCATATTCATCATTCATCTCTGCCCCGGGGACTCCGCTCCACCTACGGGGAGTGTCATTATCTCGCTGCCCTGTTCATCCTCCCCAGGGGTATGTAGCAGCATCAGTGCCATCACCGGACACCGTAAGTGGCGTCACAAACTCTTTTTTTTTATTCCCCTTTTTTCAGTGACCACCAGGGCCACAAGCCCGGGCACAGGCCGCCCATGACTACCCCTTTAATTAACGCCCGGGACTGGGTACCCGACCGCCCTGGGGTGGGTCAGAGGTAGGTCAGTGACCTGTTTGGGCCTACTGGGCCAGATAAAATAAGAGAGAGAGAGGGGCGCAATGTGTGGGATTATCAAGAACATAAACAGTGGCAAGGAAAAGGTGGTCGCTCACCTTCCATTAGACATAAAGTAACGTGTGAGTCCACTTATATTGTCTACATGATTGAATGCCCTTGCGGGCTACAATATATTAGGCGGACCATTCAAACCATGCATGCTCGCCTTAATAAGCATAGATTTAACATCCAAAGTGGCTATCGGCTACACAGCCTTTCAAGACATTATGCGGCGGTGCATCAGAAAGACCCTAATAAAATGAGTCTTATTATCATTGACCATATAAGTGAAAGTGTAAATGACCGACTAGGGACATTAATAAAAAAGGAAAGTTATTGGATATATAAAATGGGGACCCTTAGTCCAGAGAGACATAACCTTACCCCTGATAATGCAGCTAAACGATAATTAACCACACTTTATTCAGAGCAATTTATTGAAATTTTTAGCAAAGAAAGTTGGAAAAAATAACAAATAATATCATGATATATAGTAAGACATATATATATATAAATGTGTTCGCTGTATATTTTTAACATATTTTTTATATGTTATACTTTTTTAGAGAATAGAGAATATATATTTTTTTTAGAGAATGGAAGATTTTTTTTTATGAAAGATATACATATTTTTATAGAAAAACTGACATTTAGAGTAAAAATATTTCTAATGCTTATATATATTCATGTTTTTATGTTGTATAAATGTCATGTTTTTATAGTAATTCCAATGCAGTTTTTTGAGGTAGATCTTATGTGCTAGGATAGGGTTAATGAAGGAGTTATCCTATAGCCAGTCACAAGGCTTTAATAATTATAAAAGGGTACCTCTTATACCATCCCCCTATACCACCTGATGAAGATAGCATTTCTATCAAAACGCATTGTGGAGCTGTGGAGGGGAGGAAATAAAGGTCTGTTCAATATCATCTGAGCCTCCTGAAGTCTGTGTCCAAAGCGCTTCTTATAGACCGCTTCCATCCATACACAATAGTGGGCCAGATAAACTCAAAGCTCCCATTAATGTTATGCCCCGCCACACACAGGTGGGACCATTATCAGTTTCGTGGAGTATTACAAGAAATAATAGTGAGGTAGGTTAGAGACCTGTTTAGGCCTACTGGGCCAGATAAACTCAAAGCTCATGCAAGTGCTCCCATCAATGTTATGCCCCGCCACACACAGGTGGGACCACTATCAGTTTTGTGGAGTATTACAAGAAATAATAGAGAGGTAGGTCAGAGACCTGTTTAGGCCTACTGGGCCAGATAAACTCAAATCTCAAGCAAGCAATCCCGTCAATGTTATGCCCCGCCACACACTGGTGGGACCACTATCAGTTTCCTGGAGTATTACAAGAAATAATAGAGAGGTAGGTCAGAGACCTGTTTAGACCTACTGGGCCAGATAAACTCAAAGCTCATGGAAGCAATCCCGTCAATGTTATGCCCCGCCACACACAGGTGGGACCACCATCAGTTTCGTGGAGTATTACAAGAAATAATAGAGAGGTAGGTCAGAGACCTGTTTAGGCCTACTGGGCCAGATAAACTCAAAGCCCATGCAAGTTCTCCCATCAATGTTATGCCCCGCTATTCACAGGTGGGACCACTATCATTTTCTTGGAGTATTACAAGAAATAATAGAGAGGTAGGTCAGAGACCTGTTTAGGCCTATAGGGCCAGATAAACTCAAAGCTCATGCAAGTGCTCCCATCAATGTTATGCCCCACCACACACATGTGGGACCACCATCAGTTTCGTTGAGTATTGCAGGAAGAACTAGTCAGGTAGGTCAGTGACTTGTATAGGCCTATAGGGCCAGATAAACTCAAAGCTCATGCAAGTGCTCCCATCAATGTTATGCCCCGCCACACACTGGTGGGACCACTATCAGTTTCCTGGAGTATTACAAGAAATAATAGAGAGGTAGGTCAGAGACCTGTTTAGACCTACTGGGCCAGATAAACTCAAAGCTCATGCAAGCAATCCCGTCAATGTTATGCCCCGCCACACACAGGTGGGACCACCATCAGTTTCGTGGAGTATTGCAAGAAATAATAGAGTGGTAGGTCAGAGACCTGTTTAGGCCTACTGGGCCAGATAAACTCAAATCTCAAGCAAGCAATCCCGTCAATGTTATGCCCCGCCACACACTGGTGGGACCACTATCAGTTTCCTGGAGTATTACAAGAAATAATAGAGAGGTAGGTCAGAGACCTGTTTAGACCTACTGGGCCAGATAAACTCAAAGCTCATGCAAGCAATCCCGTCAATGTTATGCCCCACCACACACAGGTGGGACCACCATCAGTTTCGTGGAGTATTACAAGAAATAATAGAGAGGTAGGTCAGAGACCTGTTTAGGCCTACTGGGCCAGATAAACTCAAAGCCCATGCAAGTGCTCCCATCAATGTTATGCCCCACCACACACAGGTGGGACCACTATCAGTTTCGTGAAGTATTACAAGAAATAATAGAGAGGTAGGTCAGAGACCTGTTTAGGCCTACTGGGCCAGATAAACTCAAAGCCCATGCAAGTTCTCCCATCAATGTTATGCCCCGCTATTCACAGGTGGGACCACTATCATTTTCTTGGAGTATTACAAGAAATAATAGAGAGGTAGGTCAGAGACCTGTTTAGGCCTATAGGGACAGATAAACTCAAAGCTCATGCAAGTGCTCCCATCAATGTTATGCCCCACCACACACAGGTGGGACCACCATCAGTTTCGTTGAGTATTGCAGGAAGAACTAGTCAGGTAGGTCAGTGACCTGTATAGCCCTATAGGGCCAGATAAACTCAAAGCTCATGCAAGTGCTCCCATCAATGTTATGCCCCGCCACACACAGGTGGGACCACCATCAGTTTCGTTGAGTATTGCAGGAAGAACTAGTCAGGTAGGTCAGAGACCTGTTTAGGCCTATAGGGCCAGATAAACTCAAAGCTCATGCAAGTGCTCCCATCAATGTTATGCCCCACCACACACAGGTGGGACCACCATCAGTTTCGTTGAGTATTGCAGGAAGAACTAGTCAGGTAGGTCAGAGACCTGTTTAGGCCTATAGGGCCAGATAAACTCAAAGCTCATGCAAGTGCTCCCATCAATGTTATGCCCCACCACACACAGGTGGGACCACCATCAGTTTCGTTGAGTATTGCAGGAAGAACTAGTCAGGTAGGTCAGTGACCTGTATAGGCCTAGTGGACAGGGGAGATTGACCAAACAATGCTTTTAGGGGCCCAAAAACTGTTCATGTGTATACATCACATTTGCCAAAACCTGGTTTGATGGCCAAAAGCAGTTTACGCAAGCATTAAGGGAGATGTAGTAATCACTGATTTTAAGCACCCAAAAATAGTGGATGTGAATACAGCAAATTTGTTCATCACTGGTTCGATGGACAATAAGGTTGAATATTCAGAAACGGGGGCAGGAGTGTCAAGGATAGGTATTGACTATAAGAGAAAAACCCTTGCACACGAAAAAGGAAAAATAGACTCTCTTTGTTCTAAAGGCATTTATTGAGTTCAAGGCAAAAAGAATTGTATCACATTGATTGACGTTACGGCATTAACTCATGCCTTATTCATAATCCCTGCAAAGTTACAATAGACAGTAGTGAATGTATCTACAGTTACAATTGATACACATACACAATAATTCATCACAATAATATGCCCCTTGTACCATTTACAACTGTGTCATAACAAAAGTGAACAAATGAAATAAGCAGAAAAGACGGTGAACATAGTAAGAGGGTCACTCATAAATGAAATAAGATAATACCTTCATTCGTTAATTCAAAACCAAAATATGATACAGCTGCTCAGTATCCGATGATAAATTTCATGTACCTCTGTTAAACATAAGTGAATATAATCAAGAAGGAAATGAAATAAAAAAGAAAACTTCCAAGATCAATGCAACAAAAAACATATCCGTACAACATTATTTACTAATATGATTCTATAGTACAAGTTGTGTAATCATAATAATTTCAGAATTCCATCTCTATTTTAAACATAAACATGATAATTAGGTAGAACCATGTCAAGGATTATCATAAAAGGACTAATTAACCCGCCACCCGGACAGTGCCATGTCATCCCTTAGCAGATAAAAGTTCCCCGATAATGCATATATGTATCCTTATGTCCCACGTATCAAAGTACCTCAATAATCTGTTAGCCCCACCTATATGTACCCATAGGGTAATCACCCCGGAACAAGACCCCAATGGAATCCCTATGACATCAAAAAGATTCATGTAATACCGGTTTATATGTCATATTAATACATAATTAGTTATCCCTTAATTTATCTCCCTAATCCCAAAGAATAGTATACATACTTGTCTTATTTGTGTATCCACATATCGGTGTAAGATCCAATTATAATGAATAACGCTTCACAATATAGGAAACTGTATTAAAATGAATCAATGTATATGATCACCCACAATATCCTACGTAAATATACTATATCCCTAGGTCTCTATATCTCCATATAACAAGGGAATGATTCCCCTATGGGTAGTATCATATCAAGTTATTACCATTAGTCATCACTTAAAATGCCACCTAGCTCATGAGGCTACTACTGTAACTTTATAAACCGCAGTTAATTACATGGACACCAACCTGTATTACGACTAGAGAGGTATATGTATCACACTAGACAAATAAGGACAGCCAGAAACCTGTAATAGATATCTCAGGATCAGCACTTACTCAAAAACACCAATACAGCAAACTACTCTAAACCAACTTGCCCCCAATGATCCAAGTACTTACTGGCAATGTGTTATGAAATAAACAACGTATCAAGCGGCTGTCCCCTCTACCGGCATGTGAGGAGGACGCCGCGGTGACCGCGCTTTAAATCCCACAACCGGAAGTCATCACATCATGTGACGCATCACGTGACCGGACCGCAGAACCTCCTACTTCCTGTCTTTGGAACGCAGGAAGTCCCACGTCCAGCCAGCGAGTGCGCATGCGCGTGATGCCTTTGCGGAGTCTCTGCACCAGTCCATTCTACACCACGTATTAAGAATATTATTCAGCAAAATAATGTAAAATAAGTAGGGGAAGCTGGTTCATGTTGGTAGACTATGTAAACAGAGCAGAATCTGTAAAAAGATCAAAAAAGAAGATAATCATTAAAAACATAGATTATCTACATGGTGTCTATCACAAGGTCTTATTGGCATAATGTTAACCATATAACATATATCGGCTGCTCACATTCGCCGAAGGGACCCTTGGAGAGGGTTTCCCCTACATGAGAAAGTGGGAGGCTATGTTGGGCCGTCGGATATCTCCCCAGATGTGGCAATCCATATGGGAGAGAGCAGGCAAGGCATCCATATGTACCTTGTACAAAGAAACTCACTACAAACCTATGATGCTATGGTACCATACCCCTGTCTTTCTTCATGGGATAAACCCTCTCCTCCCAGATACGTGCTGGCGGTGCAGCTCAGACATCGGTACAGTCTTTCATATCTTCTAGTCCTGTCCCAAACTGTAATCCTTCTGGTGCTCGGTTAAAGATTTGATTCTGAATGTTCTTTTTGCTGATCTTGACCTGGATCCCCTGGTATACCTCCTCCACGCTCGATTGGGCGTGGTGGGTAAGATGGCCTCCAGGTTACTCATTCACATACTAACAGCTGCTAAGTGTTTAATAGCCTTAAACTGGAGGAAGTTGAACCCCCCGTCATACCGGGACTTGATATCTCGAATCAGGGATATACGGAGAATGGAATACATGACGGCCCTCTTGAACACCAGTGTAGATAGGTTTAACATGATTTGGGCGCCGTGGGACTACTTTGCAGCACAGGAGGGATGTTGATCCCGCCCGCCAACCCCCTTGGTCTCGGTCTCTTTCCTGACTCTCTCTTTCTTTTCCTTCCCCTCTTCTTTCGCTCCTGTCTTTATCCCTCCCTTTTATGTTGTGCCTCCCCTCTATGGGCGCTTCCTCTTTATCAATGGAGGACAGAATGGGTGCCAAGACGAATCCTGGTCTTCCTCAACCTACATGCCCGTGGACGATCGCGGCTTCCTTACCGTACAACCGCCTCCCCTGGATCCACGGGTGGGGGGAGGGGGGTAGGCAAGGCCACGTCGAATTGTCTCGGTCATGTTCCACACGAGAAAGGCACCTGCCCTCATTGTACCCATATTTTGTTTTATGATTTAATTGAGATTGTAATGAAAATTGATATTCTCTAATAAAAAATGTATAGTTGAAAAAAAAACAACATATAACATACAATACATAACATATACCGCAATGCTCATTTTACGGAATAAACATGGTTCTAAGTCCACTTAAGGAGCCAAGTACTCTTAGTCAAAATATTCAAATAAGGACCTAATACTCCCTATTTTGACCATGTGGTTCTAGGGTTTGGAGATGAAAAATCCAATATGCTTCACTTTCCTTCAAGCGGCGTATCCTGTCTCCCCCTCTCCGGGCCATAGGAATATGTTTGATGACTTGAGATCAAAATTGTGATAGTATGGCCTTTAGTGATGAATGATGAGGATTGGTAACAAAGTATTCTTGCATCTTATTGTAGACTTATGCTTGCTTATGTGGTCTTGGATATGCTGGGTGGTCTCTCCAACATATGCGAGACCGCATTGACACTTAATGAGATACACCACGTATGAGGTATCGCATGTAAAGAAATCTCTAATGTAATATATTCTGCCAGATCTAGGGTGTGAAAATGTGTTCCCTTTCACCATATGAGAACATTAATGCAGAGCATGTGGCTCAAGCTTTACTGGACATCTTTAGCCAGGTAGGGTTTCCACAGGATGTATTAACTGACTAGGGGGCACAGTTCCAAAGCGAACTGATTCAGATCCTCTGGGAGAAGCACGGGGTCCGCCCCATGCGCACAACCCCCTACCATCCTGAAATGAATGGATTGTGTAAGCGCTTCAATGGAACCCTGAAACAGCTCATTAGCCGTCATGCAGAGGCTGAGTGGGGGGACTGGGAGAAAAACCTGCAGCAGCTCCTTTTTGCTTACTGGGAGGTGCCACAGGACTCCACTCGGTTCTCCCGCTTCGAATTGCTGTATGGCCGAAAAGTACAGGGGCCCTTAGAGCTGGTACGAGAAAGTTGGGAGGGCAACTTCCCCACAGAAAAGGTTCCCATATTTGACTATGTTCAAAAGTTTAGAGAAAGGATGAGGCACCTCATGGCCTTAGCCCACGGGAACTTAGAAGTGGCTCAGGAAAGGCAAAAACGATGTTATGACTGCGCTGCTCGACTCCGAGAATTTGTCTGTGGACAGAAGGTCCTGGTACTTGTACTGGTGTGCAAAAACAAGCTACAAGCTATGTGGGCGGGTCCATTTACCATTACCAGGAAATGTGGCAATACTGACTACACTGTGGCTCTGGACCGAGCAGGGAAATGGGGATAAAAGATGTATCACTGGGGGAACAGCTTTGTCCATCACAGAAGCAACAGTTATCAGACGTACTCAGACCATATGAATCCCTGCTCACGAGTTTATCTGGTCGAACACCTCTGGTCTGGCATCATGTCAACACAGGGGCATCCACTCCACTACACCAACCCGCCTACCGAGTGACACCCCCGGTATTGCCAATGATGAAGGCCTAGGTGGATGACATGTTAAATATGGGAGTCATAGTTCCCTCCCAAATCCATGGGTTGCCAGTGTTGTGCTGGTGCAAAAAAAGGACAAGAGTACTCGTTTCTGTGTGGACTATAGACGGCTCAATGAGATCACAGTTGCGGATGCCTACCCCATGCCCCGGGTGGATGAACTACTAGATCGGTTGGGGGGATCTCGGTTTATATCCACCCTCGATCTGAGCAAAGGATACTGGCAGATCCCACTCACAACAGAGGCTCAAGAGAAATCAGCTGTCATAACCCCTTTTGTCCTATATGAGTTCACCAGCATGCCTTTTGGGATGAAGAATGCCCCGGCTACCTTCCAGAGGATGGTGTACCATTTACTAGAGGAATGTCAGGGGTATGCCCAGGCCTATTTGGATGACATCGCTATCTTCAGCGACACCTGGGAAGAGCATCTTCAGCATGTGTCACAGGTGCTGCAAAGGGTAGCCAAAGCCCAGCTCACCATCCAACCTGACAAATGCCAAATGGGGATGGCCGAGGTGCTATACCTGGGACATTGAGTGGTAAGTGGGTGCATTCGTCCAGAACCGGCAAAAGTAAAAGCAATTACCAGTGGCCGTGCCCTGTCAACCAACAACAGGTCTGTGCGGTTTTGGGTACCGCAAATTATTATAGAAAATTTATCCCCAATTACAGCACCGTAGCAAAACCACTCACTGACCTCACAGCCAAAAAATATGCCCGCAACCTTATCTGGACCCCAGAATGTGAAGCTGCGTTACTCCAGTTGAAAGACCGGCTAGCCCAGAGCCCAATTTTCACTGCTCCTGACTTCCGACGTAGGTTCATTGTCCAAACAGATGCATCAGACACAGGACTAGGAGCGGTACTTAGCCAAGTGGGGGCTGACGGCGAGGAACATCCGATACCTTATCTCTCCCGGAAACTGTTGGACAGAGAGAGGGCCTACGCCACCATAGAAAAAGAATGCCTGGCAATAGTCTGGTCCCTAAAAAAAAAATTGCAGCCCTACCTCTATGGCAATGAGTTCACAGTCCTCACTGACCACAATCCATTGAGTTGGCTAAATCGCACTGCTGGGGACAACGGACGATTGCTTAGGTGGAGTTTGGCATTACAATCTTACAATTTCTCCATCTTACATAAACAGGGCAAGAACCATGGAAATGCTGATGGGCTGTCCCGACAGGTGGAGAAGGATGATCGGAAGCCTATCCTGTCTGGCTAAATAAGAAGGGGGAGGAATGTGACGAAATAGACCTCTTTAATACATAATGTAGGAGGATTTCTTTTTCATCCAGACCATATTGTATTTTGGTTTGCAAACCTGTGATGGCCAACTCGATGTTCCTAGAATGTTGTAGTGTGGGTGTTTATTTTAGCATGGTAATGTAACTATTTAACTTGTTTGTCATAGAAGGCCAGAGAACTTAATTATGCTAATCGTCCATTGTATATTACCCGGTGGATGTTGACTTTATGTAAATTGCCCCAGCCACCATTGTTTTAATGTCATGGTTTGCAGACTGAATGTCTCCTACTAACATTCCATTGTAAGGGCTATATCAATCAGTATGTCGCTCTACCTTGCCAGGATTGCAATACTACTAAAAATATGTTAAATGAGGCTTGAGGTCCAGCCAATGAAAAGACAGTGTTATTCCACTAATCGTGAAGTCCCCCAATATCCTGCAATGAGGGCTGAGGGTATATAAGGAGGACTGTTCACTTTGACCAGCAGTTTTTCGATACAGGCAGCTAATCTAGGATCTTCGGATCCCATTGGCCAGCCATCACCCCAGGCCTAGGCATTTCGGTGCCGACCGAGGGGATCAGAACCTGGATTATAACACCACAAGGATTTCAGCATCGAATTATCGGATTCGGCTGTGATGACAAAGACTGCATAAGGAAGCCACGCAGGTTAGGACAATCCAGTCACTTGGCTACAGACTTTGCTGTGCTATATTCTAATCCCTGGTGAGCCAGCGGAAGGGTGAGACTCTGTTGCCTGTTACATTGTTGTGTTTTTCTGGTTATGTGTTATATTCTGTAAACTGTTTGGGGATCCAATAAAGCCTTAATATTGTGATTCCCTCACCCTGTGTTGTCTGAGTAGTGTTCCGCCCACGGTTAAGGAGCTCGGGCGTTCAGTTGGAGATGAGCCCTGGTCCACATTGTCTTTCTAAAGGCGGCTGGGCCTGCGGACAAGAGCACCCACTGACCCCCGGTTTTTCCAGAATGGGTATGCAACCTTGTGTGTAATGCGATTAATCTGCCGGTAATCTAAGCACATCCTCATGGTCCCATCCTTCTTTTTCACTAGCACTAAAGGAGCTGCCCAGGGGCTACAACTGTCTCTTATTACCCCTGCTTCTTTCATCTCTTTGAGCATGTCCTTTGCACATTGGTAGTGAGCGGGTGGTACGGGTCTATACCTCTCCTTTATGGGTGGATGACTATCTGTGGGTATGTTGTGTTCTACCCCTTTGATCTGCCCAAAGTCTAGAGGGTGTTTTCTGAAGATCTGCTTGCACTCCCTTACTACCCAGTATACTCCATGCTTTTGATGGGAGGGTGTAGAACTGGTACCTACATGTAATTTCTGGCACCGATCCTCCAGTTTTCCCTCTGAGCCATTACAGTCCGCCTGACTTGATGGGTTCAGTGGTTCAACTGTGGTCATGGCGTTGTTATCCACAGTGTATAATTTAGCCATGGTAGCATACTTTGGTAGGATTACCTCCTCTTCCCCGAAATTTAGAAGGCGTATTGGCACTCTCCCACTGTGTACCTCAACTACTCCTCAGGCCATCAGTACAGTGGGCCTACTGTCTGAGTACACATGTTCTACCAGGGCCTGATAGTCTTGCCCTCTTATGCCTATTGCGGCTCTACACCAGACCATCATTTCAGTTTTGGGAGGTATCACAATGGGTATTGGAACACTTACCCTTGCACTGCCAATCTCTCCACCTGGATCCAGGGATGGTGTATCACAGTCCGCGCTGCTTGAAATGAACACTCAAAGAGTCTAGGATAAAAGACCCCCCTTCTTACTTTATTTGCCTACGCAGCGCGGACTGTGATACACCATCCCTGGATCCAGATATTTCTACACGTGTTACGTGGAGGTGGAAGTCCTGCAGCAGCTTTTTGTACTACATGCGATTTAAACTAGATTTAATTTAGATTTAAACTAGTTGTGGGTGCAATTAACAAGCAGAATTCCATAATAAGAAGTAGACCACACTAAAGTTAGGGGGCATACTTCAAAAAGTTACTCCGAAGAAATTGCATAACATAAACAAGGAGTACAGACTTGACATATATCATGAAAAATATCAAATTTATTTGGTTTTGACAAACAAGGACAAGGAGGGGAAGATCACAAAGTGCTCCATGCAGGTAGCCACAGTACGGTTCACATATATTGCACTATATCAGACACACAAACCATGTCTTGTCCATATATGTAAAAGCTGGTGTCTGCGCAGAGACCCATATACAATAAACCACTTGTGTGGGCACCTAATACATCATCACCTACACAACCAAATGGATAAAGGTTTATACTGACATTACAACATGTTCCATCCATATATCCCTTGTGGTATTGTGGATCAGAAATGGAAGAGGCGTACCCATGTATCATACCCAGTCTATGGGAACAGCGCGCTACACATATGGGGTATTGCTGACAGGCAGAGTCAATGTGTCATGCAGCTAAAAGGCATAGTTACCAGAGCCATCAATGGCCATCTCGTATGGGCAGCAGGGGTGAGGGGTGGTCCGGACCAGGGAACCCCAACGCGTTTCGTGACCACAGTATACAGGTCACTTCATCAGGGGATGCTCCAGGCTCCTCCATCGGAGATTTTTATACCGCTCGCGCCACCGGAAGTGACGTTACGCAAGCCGTTCACCTGACCGGAACTATGCGCGGCCGCGTCACAGCACACTGCACCGCCCACCGCACCAACGTCAGGCCGCACGCGCGCGCACGGTCGCGGGGACGCGTCACCATAGCGCACCGCGCGCGCACATAGCCCAGACATTAGTGCTGATAGGCAGGAGACTCTGTGACGCCGCGCGCATAGAGGGACAAGCGGAAACAAGAGGGGGATCTGCATATATCACCATAATGATCTATTAACCCAGTGTGCCAGAATATTCCAACATTTGGAGTCATACATATATTATAACATTAAGTAGTAACACATATAGCACACTGGTACGATGTTCTTCTGATTCCCAAGTAGATTATGCAATCTCCAACAGATAGTCCTCAAGTTATTCCTTTAGGAGACCATGCTTGTTTATAAAAAGAGCCAGAAAAATCCCACAGAAGCCAAGGGAGGAACCTAAAAAAATCCTTAAAGAAGGAAATAAAAACATAAATATGTCAGAAAAAGACTGACTAAAAACATGTGAGAGGTACAAAAGATCAGGACACACCAGGCAGCAGCGGTTACAGAAAAGGCGCAAAGCTTAGATCTTCGTTTAGACCTTTGGGTGACATTGTGTCCAATGCCACAATCCACTTTGTTTCCCGTTGTGACAGTACTTTACGGACATCACCACCCCTAATACCGCCGTGTACCACGTCGATGCCTCTGAACATCAGGGTCGACGGGTCACTGTTGTGGTGTTTCAAGAAATGGCGTGGTAATGTCTTCAAAGTGGTTTGGTCTATCACTGTGGGGGCCGCGACAATGCCGCTCACGTGCTCCCTCACCCTCCTCCTCAGCTCCCTACATGTCCTCCCGACATATATCTTACGGCAGGAGCACGTGGCATAATATACCACGCAACTCGTACCGCACGATACATATTCACGGATGTCATAGGAACGAGATTTTTATAAACAAGCATGGTCTCCTAAAGGAATAACTTGAGGACTATCTGTTGGAGATTGCATAATCTACCTGGGAATCAGAAGAACATCGTACCAGTGTGCTATATGTGTTACTACTTAATGTTATAATATATGTATGACTCCAAATGTTGGAATATTCTGGCACACTGGGTTAATAGATCATTATGGTGATATATGCAGATCCCCCTCTTGTTTCCGCTTGTCCCTCTATGCGCGCGGCGTCACAGAGTCTCCTGCCTATCAGCACTGATGTCTGGGCTATGTGCGCGCGCGGTCGCTATGGTGACGCGTCCCCGCGACCGTGCGCGCGCGTGCGGCCTGACGTTGGTGCGGTGGGCGGTGCAGTGTGCTGTGACGCGGCCGCGCATAGTTCCGGTCAGGTGACCGGCTTGCGTAACGTCACTTCCGGTGGCGCGAGCGGTATAAAAATCTCCGATGGAGGAGCCTGGAGCATCCCCTGATGAAGTGACCTGTATACTGTGGTCACGAAACGCGTTGGGGTTCCCTGGTCCGGACCACCCCTCACCCCTGCTGCCCCATACGAGATGGCCATTGACGGCTCTGGTAACTATGCCTTTTAGCTGCATGACACATTGACTCTGCCTGTCAGCAATACCCCATATGTGTAGCGCGCTGTTCCCATAGACTGGGTATGATACATGGGTACGCCTCTTCCATTTCTGATCCACAATACCACAAGGGATATATGGATGGAACATGTTGTAATGTCAGTATAAACCTTTATCCATTTGGTTGTGTAGGTGATGATGTATTAGGTGCCCACACAAGTGGTTTATTGTATATGGGTCTCTGCGCAGACACCAGCTTTTACATATATGGACAAGACATGGTTTGTGTGTCTGATATAGTGCAATATATGTGAACCGTACTGTGGCTACCTGCATGGAGCACTTTGTGATCTTCCCCTCCTTGTCCTTGTTTGTCAAAACCAAATAAATTTGATATTTTTCATGATATATGTCAAGTCTGTACTCCTTGTTTATGTTATGCAATAGTTGTGGGTGCACACAACTAGAAAAGGTGAGTGCACCATCATTGTTGACCTGTGTGAAAACTTTTGCCATATTGATAGGGCACTATTGCGCCTCGTGTTTGTCTCCTTTATCTTTATTATAATCTCTCCACCTGACAACTCTACCTGCTGCTTCATCATCAGAGCTTTTATATTCTTCTGCAGGACTCGTTGTTGCCCAGAACTGGCAGTATCGGCCATGCGCTGTAAAACACGGATAATTTCTGGAAGACAACTTTCCATTACATTCATGCCTAGCAAAGTAGCTGGATCACGCTCATGCCGACCAACATCAACAATTATCATCCCCTGATCTTTTAATTCAGCTCTCCCAATTTTAATGGTCATGTTCTTAAACCCAATCTGTGGTACTTGTTTACCATTGCTAGCCCATTTATTAAAGTAATCGTCTGGGCCACGAGTAATGTCTGAATCAGCCCAGTACTGCTTAAAAAGGATATAACGCATGGAAGAGATCTGTGAGGCATTGTCCAGTAAAGCATTCAGGGGAATTCCATCCAGCACGACAGGTATAATTGGACGTCCTCCCACGTACCTGTCCCGCCTGCTTGAGGGGCCTTGAGAGTTCATTCCTTCCTGCTTCCCCAGGGGACCTTCATTTAAAGCACACTCTCTAGCACAATGGCCGGCTTCTCCACAGCGGCGACAAATGGGCTGTCCATCCGGTTTGTAGCAGTAGTTGGGTCGTCCTCTAGTCGCTGGGTATCTCCTGGGTCTCATCCATGGGACATCCTCCTTGCTCGTAGCCAGCTCAATCTTCTCCACAGGCTTGGATCCACGCAGCTGTTGCATCACTTTGGCTATGCCAGGTACAGTTTTAGTTATGACATAGATCTTTTGGTTTAGAGCCTCATTGTGATGGGCTCCGGGGTTTTTGCAGTAGCCCCTGGTATGGCTGATGGGTTTTGCGCTGTAGTCAAGCATTGAGCAGAGTCTGTATCATGAGGCTTTTCTGCCTGCAGTATGTGGATTGCCCTCTCTTTAAACTCTACAAAGTTCAAATCTGGATTTTGTATGGCCATCACCCGCAGTCGTCCTCTATGAGGAGGGAATAATAGTCCATCAACACACTGGTCTATCAGCAATGTATCTTCCTCTTGTGCCAAGGCGAGTTCTGCCTGTTTGAGTGCCCTGAGTGCCCCCTGCAAATTTAAAGCAAAGTCTCTCACACTCTCTTGTGGTTTCTGCCGGCACACAAAGAATCTCATTTTAGCTCTGGCATCTACACTGGTCTCAAAGGTAGCTTTTAGCCTGGCCATTACATGTTCCACAGTGTCTTTTCCATCATCTGACCAGGACTTTGTCTCCCACTGTGCATGTCCAGTTAACTGTCCCATAAGTATGCTGATACACTGGCCCTCGGTAAGGGGATATATACTATAATAGCTATCCAGCTTTTCTTTAAAATCTGTGAGGGTATTGGGCTCACCTGAGTATTGCGGGAGCCACGTTGCTCCCGAGGTGTACGGCATCAGGAACGGCATGATCGGCGACATCCCTTGCCCTCCAGCACCTCCGGGTGCCCCGTCCACTCGCTGTGCGAGTCCGCTGGCTGAGACATCTTTCTGCCCCCTTAATTAATGCCGCCACTCAGGAGAAACATGACTGGTTGCCTATATGTACCGAGGGGCGGCACTGGACCTGGTGTGTACGTTATGACCAATCAATCCTGCAGTAGAGGGACAATGCATCCTGCACCAGGGACCTACATAGAAATCATGGGACCCCTTAATAGAAGTTCTTATTGCCCCCCCAAAAAAATATTTGCCTGGGTCATATAATAACATATCTCACAACTTTGCAGCCCTTGCAAAATAATTTTCCTCCTATTGAAGCCTCTTGATTCCCCTTTCATTACAGCCATAAAGAGTGATGCCAACAACAGTGCCCCCCAAACACTATATGATGCACTATATGTAAGCCCCTCAACTACACTGGCACAGTATGATCTCCAACTATGACCCCCATACAGCTCTCCTTGCAGTATAATGGACCTACATACAGTATAATGGCCCCTACACCTCTTCGCTGTATAATGGCCCCCAACACAACCCTCAACCACCCTGCATAAAGTATAAAGGCTCCTCACACCCCTCCAAGTATTATCATGATCCCCCCAGAGCCTTCCAACTAGTACACATGTGGCTCTGCTCCGTACACATGCTGCTTCGCTCCGTACACCTCGTACACTCTCAGCTCTGCTCCGTACACCTCGTACACATGTGGCATAGCTCCGTAAACCTCGTACACACACGGCTCCACTCCGTACACTTTGTATACACGTGGTTCCGCTCCGTACACCTCATACACACACGGCTCTGCTCCATACACCTCGTAGACACTCGGCTCCACTCCGTACACCTCAAACACACCGGGATCCGCTCCATACACCTCGTAAACACGAGGCTCTGCTTCGTATGCCCTGTACACATGCGGATCCACTCCACACACCTCGTACACACTCGACTCTGCTCCATACACCTCGTACACACGCGGCTCCGCTCCGTACACATGGCTCCGCTCCGTACACCTCGTACACATGCGGCTCCGCTCCATACACCTAGTACATTCTCGGCTCTGCTCTGTACACCTCGTACACACACGGCTCTGCTTTGTATGCCTCGTACACATGCGGCTCGGCTCCGTACACCTCATACACACTCGGGTCTGATCCGCATGCCTCATACACACACGACTCTGCTCCATACACCTAGTACACTCTCGGCTCTGCTACAACCACACTATAAATCCCTCCTGACCCCACACATAAACTTTACCTCATTCAGCATCATGAAGACCAGCACAACAGAGTTCTGCATACACTGAGGAGCCGATGCCCCACCATCCCACCCTAGATACGGCCCTGGGCAAGGACATGTGACATGCCCAGCCAATGACACAAACCCTTGTGTGCAAAAAGTGCACTTTGCTCTATGCATGCTGATAGGCTGACAGACCGGACCACCCACAGTGAGTGCGGGAAGGAAAAAAAATGGAGATCTGCATTATTTGACCACAGACGCCTCCCCAGTTTACCCCGCTCCCGCCCACTATTCATTCCAAGACACTGGAACTCACAATAACGTTGAACAAAAGCATTACTGGGAAAAGTCAGTAACACTTTTGGTGAACGAAGCGTTATTGAACATAACCTCGAATTACCGGATTTTTAGCAAATTGTTCGAATTCGTCAAATGACTCGAACATAGCCCAAAATGGGTCGAATTTAAAATTGGCGAACAATTCTAATCGAGCATCGCTCATCTCTAGTGTTCGGCCCTTGGTCCATGGCTACAGAACACACTAGGAAGATCTATGCCGAAGCAAAGTGTTAGGCAGTTCTATTCACATGTCTGTCCATCAGAGCTGTCCATATTGAAGTGATCGAATATATGGACACATCAAGCTTCATAAATGCACTTTGACGTTTCATCACCATAAGAGGCCCTGTGAAGCATATTCGTTCTGCCCGAGGCACGAATTTTGTCAGAGTAGCAAGAGAACTCCAAATCCCTTTCCAATCTACATGTTGCTAATGTAGAAAGATACTTAGGTGAGCAAGGATGCACCTTGACTTTCAACCTACCACATTCTTCACACATGGGAGGTGCCTGGGAAAGAATGATAGGTATAGCACGCAAAATACTAGACTCTATCTTCTTGCAAGCGAACACCAGACAACACGAGAGTTTAACTACGGTCTTGGCTGAGGTCTCAGCTGTCATTAATGCCAGGCCGCTGACTGCTCTTTCCAGCTTTTCCAGAGACCCCATAGTCCTTACCAGGGCCGTATTTGGCCTTCATGCTGCCCTAGGCACTTTTAGCGGTCACAGCCCCTTACTGACCTCACACTATGAGTCTCTGTACAGACATCTATTTAAGGCAGATCTACTGTAACACGCTTAAATGAAAGCGTCTAATTAAACGCTAAAAGATTGAACATCTGCACTTGCTGAGCACAGGTTCAGTCTTTGAGCTTCTTCAGGTTTTCAAAGACACCAAGCGGTTAAAATAGGTAAGGCTGCATTTGCGTTTCTCGGCATTCGCTGGCAGATTTGGCATTTTGTTGCATCTACTGTGAGCTGGAACACTTGTGGGAAGAATGCGTTCGGCCTAATTCATTCCTTATGGCAGTGGTCCTCAACCTTTTTTGCACCAGGGACCAGCTTCATGCAAAACCATTTTTCCGTGGCCTGGTGGGGGGTGGAGCTTTGGTCATATGAATCCTTGCAGCCCCCATCATCCCCTTGCAATGCACAATATCCCCATAATCCACTTGCAATCCATAATATCCACATCATCCCTTTGCAGCCCCAATACCATATCCCCCATCATAATCCCCTTGCAGCCCCCATCATAATCCCCTTGCAGACCCCATCATCCTCCTCTTGCAGCCCCTACCATCGTCCTCTTGCAGCCCCCACCATCCTCCTCTTCCAGCCCCCACCATCCTCCTCTTCCAGCCCCCATCCTCCTCTTGGAGCCCCCACCATCCTTCTGCTGCCCCCACCATCCTCCTCTTTCAACCCTCACCATTCTCTTCTAGCCCCATTCTCCTCTTCCAACCCCCATCCTCCTCTTACAGCCCCCACCATCCTCCCCTTCCAGCCCTTATCATCCTCTTGCAGCCCCCATCCTCCTCTTGCAGCCCCATCCTTGTTTTGCAGCCCCCATCCTCCTCTTCCAGCCCCCATCCTGCTCTTCCAGCCCCCACCATCCTCCTCTTCCAATCCCCAGCCTCCTCTTCCAACCCCCAGCCTCCTCTTCCAGACCCAACCTCCTCTTCCAGCCCCCATCCTCCTCTTCCACCCATCTACTCTTCAGCCCCTATCCTCCCTTCCAGCCCCATCCTCGTCTTCCAGGCCCCATCCTCCTCTTCCAGCCCCAGCCTCCTCTTACAGCCCCCATTCTCCTCTTCCAGCCACCATCATCTCTATGACACACACACATCGTTTGGTCACCCCCCCCCCCCGCACCTGTAGCATTACGTCGACTCTCTGTTCTTTTACTCAGCTGTGTGCATAGATTTACGTGAGAAGCCATTAGCCAATCACAGTGCAGCAGCCAGGCCAATCAGTGGTACCGGCTGCTGCACTGTGATTGGCCTCGCTGCTGGACTGTGATTTGCTGATGGCTTCTCATGTACTTCTAGTCACACAGCTGAGGAAAAGAACAGAGAGCGGCCGTAATGCAGCAGGTGCAGGTAGGGAGGCGGCGACATTACTCCGGGAGCCGCCGCTCTGAGACGCCGAAGAGCACACTATGTGTAGTCTGGTCTGCACCGCCGCAGACTGGCACGCAGACCCCCGCGGCCCGGGGTTGGGGACCCCTGCCTTATGGACTTGCAGACATATGCAGCACTTGCGGTTTTGCACTTGCGGCGAGTCAAAAAGCCGTGGCTAGCAGCAAGTGCCGCACATGTCTGCAAGTCCCATAAGGATGAATAAGGCCAAATGCAGTCTTGTCACAAGTGTTCTGGCTAGCAGCAGATGTGGCAAAATGCCAGATCTGCCTCGAATGCCGAGAAACGCAGATGTGAAAGTAGCCTAACCTAACCATTTTTCAAGGCTACCCTAGTTGCTCTATGGAAAGATGCCCGCTGCATTGAAAATGCCGCCCCCTCCTATGATGTGACTGCGCATGTCGAATTTTTATAATGTGATTTATTTGGACGAACAATATTTAAAACATAATGCTTCTATATTGCTACTACGCTATTTGAAATCCTGTTGGTTTTTGCTGGTGCGGAGCGGGACTTCTCTGCTCCCTCTACACAATTGGCGTACAAGCATGGAGCTTCTGACAGTTGTGTGTAGAGAGTTTTCAGAATAGGCATAGATCGCGCTCCTACACTAATTCTGACAGTTCAGTGCATAGAAGAGGCTGAGAAGTCCCTGCTCTGCTGCAAAAGCTGACGGGACGTCACACAGCGATAGGATAGAGTTGTGGTTTAACCCTGCTGTTCTGTTCGGGTCATAGTGACCCGTAGACAATTTTTGTGGCCCTGTTGATATTTTTCTATAAGTTTCTAAAACTTGAGGTTACTTGACTTTTCCTCATTTGGGGGACCTACTGTATCTATGAGTATTTTTTTGTTGTGTTTACTTTTAGCTACACGCCGATTTGTACACGTCGTGTTCGGGTCATAGAGACCCGGCATCATTTTTTACAGCTGTGAGGCCATATTTTCAATGAAATAAAGGAGTTATAACCTCAGTTGGGTCTATTTATTGCATCTACTATTGTATTTGATCTACAGTATATCAATTTATTTATTTCCTAAATTATATCAATGGGGTCGTACACATGATCTGCCGGGTGTATGCATTGAGTTCTGCGCACCATAAAAATGGCTTTATATTGATTATTTTTAGTGCGCAGTCTATACTAAAATGTAGACGCATCCAGAGAGATCACTAGGTGTGCACTACACGTGTATATTCTGCGAAGAACGCGCTGTGTAAGAGGGCCCTATTTTGTAAAGCTGAGCTCTAAAGACCTCCAAATGATTTTTTTTTGCTAAGTAAGTCTGTTGCGTATGTTCCAAAAAAAATAAACAGTAATACTAATGAGTACGAACCAATATGATAATGCAGTAAGTACCCGGAAGATAAAAAGCCTAAGGTGGCTTCACACTACGGTCAGTCTGGTCGAGGCTGTCGGGTGACAGCCCCGACCGGATTGGCCCATAGTATCCTACGGCCGATGGCAGTTATCTGCCATCCGCTGCCATCTCGCCGAAGAATCCGGGAGAAGTGGGATTCCTCCAATCCAAAACGTTGCATGCAACGTTTTTGGTCAGGGAATCCAATTGCACCTAATTGGTGTCTCCGATCCTCCCGGATTCCCGATCCTTGCCCCGATTCGGAGGATCGGGAGGATCCGGGAACTGATACCGGCTGCACCCGCTGTTATAATTCAGGACCGCGGCTAGCTCCCTGCAAGCCGCGTCTGAATAATCAGCAGTGGCAGCTGCGGCAGGATGCACATCAGACCGAGGCTATTACCTCCGTTTTGTGTGCTGATTCGGTCCGGCTGTCAGTTCACCTGACAGCCCGGACGACCTGACCACAATGTGAAGCACCCTAACATGATCTTGGACTATAATGCAACCAAGGTGTGTAGACTCATAGATCAGCTCATTAGTACATACTTCTGCAAAAGAAAAACAAATCGGTGGCCTATGATTCTGTTTTACATCATTCTGGATTTGTCGGCATACAATGCTTTTGTGTTGTGGAGGGAAATCAACCCAATTGGAATACAAACAAACTCCATAAACGAAGACTCTTTATAGAAGAACTTGGAAAAGCACTGGTTAGGCTGTATATTGAGGAAAAAAGTAGCACCCAGAACGGAAGGAGCAGCAGGCCTTGTACAGAGCATCCAGCAACATGCTCAGGAAAGTGAAACCATGGCCTCCACAACCACTTCTACCCCCATGGGCTCTACCAGTGGTGCTTCAAGAATAAAAAGAAAAAGGTGCAGCTATTGCCCTTATTCTTGTGTTATAAAACAAGTATTACATGTTCTGGATGCCAAAAATTCTTATGCAAAGCCCATGTTTATTGTTCTTCATGCAAGAATACATAAAGTAATATTACCATGTGAATATGTTCAAATTGAAGTGTTTATTAGCTTTTATTTTTTTTCACAAAATGTTTGATTTGCTTGTTTTGGTTTGTTTTTTTTACCACATGTGTAGTTTGCTATTTTTCGTTTTGCTTTTTTTTTGAATAAAAAAAAAAAAAACGATTTCAATTTCATTTTTCTTTTTTTTATTTCCAAACATGTTCCCATACAGTCTAGTAAGCAAAAGGTATAAAAATGATTGAGTTAGAGTATCTAAAATCAAGATTTAATAAACCAGGTCATAGTGACCCACAAGCAATACAAGTGTATAGTACGTGGGAGCAGAACAGCAGGGTTAAATTCACTCATGCAGCCCCTCCCCAGGTGCACACATAATAAAATAGATTGGCAGCATGTATATATTAACATTAACATATGTCACAAGCCCTATTTCTGATGTGGGAGTCTCACCCTGGGCGAGAGAGAGATGGCAAATTAGTGTATTTAGTGCGGGAAAACCTGCAGCACGAATCGCCATGCAAGAATTTCCTCTGCACGACAGGTCTGCAGCGTTTACATTGACTTCCATTGTAATGTAAGCTGCTGCAGATTTAGTGCAGATCTTCTGCGTATATGCACAATATACGCAACAAAAGCTGCACTAAATCCTATCCTGGGAACATAGCCTAAAACATTAGCCTCCCTCCCCCCCCCCACCATCACAAGCCTGTAGCAGCCTTTTTCCCCCATTACAGCCTGTAGCAGCCCCCTACACCCCCATCACAACCTGTAGCAGCCCCCTACACCAACATCACAGCCTGTAGCAGCCCTCTGCACCCCCCATTACAGCCTGTAGCAACCCTCTGCACCCCCCCATCACAGCCTGTAGCAGCCCCATGCACCCCCATCACAGCCTGTAGCAGCCCTCTGCACCCCCCTATCACAGCCTGTAGAAGCCCTCTCCACCCCCCCATCACAGCCTGCAGCACCCCCCTGCATCCCCATCACAGCCTGTGGCAGCCTCCTGCACCCCCCCCCATCACAGTCTGTGGCAGCCTCTTTCCCCCCCAACACAGCCTGTTTGAGCCTCTCTCCCTCCACCCCATCTTCAGCTCTATGAGCTCTCACCTGTTGCTATCCTCATGGCTCCCGTTCTCCTCCAGGCCCCCATATCTTGTTCGTCCTCTGCTATCTGCCTCCTGCATGGTGAGATTATCCCACCATGCTGCAGAGAGGCAGCAGCACCTCAGAGCAGGGAGCAGGGAGCTGGTCTGTGCTCCTCTGACCGCGGAAGTGAATGTGTCGATGCTTCCGGGGTCATTCAGCTCCCTGTGTCCCAGGAATGTGGACGTGCGCTGCGCTCTCCCCCCACTGCCGACACCCTTCCCCTCCGAAAAGACAACAGATTTCCTAGGCTGCCTAACGGAGGGGAGGTTAAAACAAGAAATAAATATTTTTTTTCCTGTGTTGGTGGCGCCCCCCGCAGCCTGCTGCCATAGGCACGTGATCTCCTGTGCCTAGTGGCAAATACTGGTCCTTACTTCTACCATGTTGCTCACGCAGAAAACCTGTGTCTCTAGTGCTCCACTTGGAGAGTTCAATGACAAAGACCTCTACAGAAGACAATGGAGGCAAGTAAGAGATCCTTGCAGTCAGTTTCCCATTTCTTCAGTGAGAAGATAAGACATGTGTTTCTGGCTCTCCATTCCTTACAACTTTCCTCTCGTCAGATGATTTCAGTAAGAGCAATGCAATTACATGTTTTTGTGTACAATCTGTGTGAATAGGTCATAATCCAGCAGTTAGTACAGAGAGAACTGTGTGATAGGAGATGTGTTATAGCCTGTAATTCTTCATGCTAGAATGTTTGCATTGTATGTAGATAAAGGTATTTCTGTGTAGAATACTGTAAAGTGAAGTGTATTGTGCTCTGAGATACACAATTTCTGTTAATGCCTTTTGCAATGTATGCAGATAGATGCATTCTGTATAGAATAGAGCCTGCTGCAGTGACCTTTACCCTAGTTACTCATGTTGACTGTAACCTGTGTTATCACTTTGTTAGTGCTAGTTTCTTTAATGCACCCAGTACTGACTGTGATTATTCTGTACTTATATTATAGTTTTTGCCACACATTATTGTTCATGTACTGATGGTGGTTCTAGCGATGTATTCATGTACTGATGGTGGTTCTGGTGATGTATTCATGTACTGATGGTGGTTCTGGTGATGTATTCATGTACTGATGGTGGTTCTGGTGATGTATTCATGTACTGATGGTGGTTCTGATTATGTATGTATGTACTGATGTTGGTTCTGGTGATGTATTCATGTACTGATGGTGGTCCTGGTGATGCATTAATGTACTGATGGTGGTTCTGGTGATGTATTCATGTACTGATGGTGGTTCTGATTATGTATGTATGTATGTACTGATGGTGGTTCTGGTGATGTATTCATGTACTGATGGTGGTTCTGGTGATGTATTCATGTACTGATGGTGGTTCTGATTATGTATGTATGTACTGATGGTGGTTCTGGTGATGTATTCATGTACTGATGGTGGTTCTGGTGATGTATTCATGTACTGATGGTGATTCTGGTGATGTATTCATGTACTGATGGTGGTTCTGGTGATGTATTCATATACTGATGGTGGTTCTGGTGATGCATTAATGTACTGATGGTGGCTCTAGTGATGTATTCATGTACTGATGGTGGTTCTGGTGATGTATTAATGTACTGATGGTGGTTCTGGTGATGTATTCATGTACTGATGGTGATTGTGATTATGTATGTATGTACTGATGGTGGTTCTGGTGATGTATTCATGTACTGATGGTGGTTCTGGTGATGTATTCATGTACTGATGGTGGTTCTGGTGATGTATTCATGCACTGATGGTGGTTCTGATGATGTATGTATGTACTGATGGTGGTTCTAGTGATGTATTCATATACTGATGGTGGTTCTGGTGATGTATTCATGTACTAATGGTGGTTCTGGTGATGTGTTCATGTACTGATGGTGATTATGGTGATGTATTCATGTACTGATGGTGGTTCTGGTGATGTATTCATGTACTGATGGTGGTTCTGATTATGTATGTATGTACTGATGGTGGTTCTGGTGATGTATTCATGTACTGATGGTGGTTCTAGTGATGTATTCATGTACTCATGGTGGTTCTGGTGATGTATTCATGTACTGATGGTGGTTCTGGTGATGTATTCATGTACTGATGGTGGTTCTAGTGATGTATGTATGTACTGATGGTGGTTCTGATTATGTATGTATGTACTGATGGTGGTTCTGGTGATGTACTCATGTACTGATGGTGATTCTGGTGATGTATTCATGTACTGATGGTGGTCCTGGTGATGTATTCATGTACTGATGTTGGTTCTGGTGATGTATTCATGTACTGATGGTGGTTCTAGTGATGTATTAATGTACTGATGGTGGTTCTAGTGATGTATTAATGTACTGATGGTGATTCTGGTGATGTATTCATGTACTGATGGTGGTTCTGGTGATGTATTCATGTACTGATGGTGGTTCTAGCGATGTATTCATGTACTGATGGTGGTTCTGGTGATGTATTCATGCACTGATGGTGGTTCTAGAGATGTATTCATGTACTGATGGTGGTTCTAGTGATATATTCATGTACTGATGGTGATTCTGGTGATGTATTAATGTACTGATGGTGGTTCTGGTGATGTATTCATGCACTGATGGTGGTTCTAGAGATGTATTCATGTACTGATGGTGGTTCTAGTGATATATTCATGTACTGATGGTGATTCTGGTGATAGAGTCATGTACTGATGGTGATTCTGGTGATGCATTCATGTACTGATGGTGGTTCTGGTGATGCATTAATGTACTGATGGTGGTTCTGGTGATGTATTCATGTACTGATGGTGGATCTGATTATGTATGTATGTACTGATGGTGGTTCTGGTGATGTATTCATGTACTGATGGTGGTTCTGATGATGTATGTATGTACTGATGGTGGTTCTAGTGATGTATTCATATACTGATGGTGGTTCTGCTGATGTATTCATGTACTAATGGTGGTTCTGGTGATGTGTTCATGTACTGATGGTGATTCTGGTGATGTACTCATGTACTGATGGTGGTTCTGGTGATGTATTCATGTACTGATGGTGGTTCTGATTATGTATGTATGTACTGATGGTGGTTCTGGTGATGTACTCATGTACTGATGGTGATTCTGGTGATGTATTCATGTACTTATGGTGGTTCTGGTGATGTATTCATGTACTGATGGTGGTTCTGCTGATGTATGTATGTACTGATGGTGGTTCTGATCAGGGGCGGACCCAGACTGTAGTGGGCCCCGGTGCAAGAAATTTTTCGGGCCCCCCCCCCCCCGGCCGCCCCTCATAGTGGCAACAAAGTAATGTAAACATACAGCCCAGCACAGCCACCAGGCTATATACAGTCAGTGCTTTTTTTGTAAAAAAATATTTCCTGGTACGCGTGGGGGTGGGAGTGCTGTCAGGCGCCGGCCGAGTTTTTGGAGTGGGGGAGGGGTGCAGCCCTACGTCTCGTCATTCACTTCTGATCACTTCATCCATCCCCATGTTCCCTCCATCCTCCTGCATCCTCCATTCTCCATCCCCCTGGTCTCTCCATCCTCCATCCCCCTGCTCCTTCCATTGATGTACTATTGATGAATGTTTTTGTAGAGATGGTGGTTCTGATACATTTCTGGAATTTCTGTACTGATGAGGGTTGTGATGCTTAGAACCACCATCTCTAGAAAAACATTCATCAATAGTACATCAATTGTAATGTCAGGGCAAACCCATATACATATTTGTATCTCATGAACCTACAACTTCCAGTATGTCCTTACTAATGGTTAGAACTACTGGGAATTGTTGTTACCAGTCCTCATCAGACCAAACATGAACCTCAGTACTGATGAGAATGTTATTATCACAAATAATCATTTCCACCCAGGTACCTTATAGATGACCTTGTCTCTGATCGGGGTCGTCTTTTTCTTTTCTTTATCTTGTCCTGACGCCATGATGACTTTTCACGTCTTTGCAGACTTCCATCTTCTCCTCTTTGCTGCAGCACATCCTGACATGGTGCCCTTAAAAATAAGAGTGTAATTATAATTCTGTCTAAATAAAAATATCTGCCCTACACTGTGCTTCTGAACAAATAATCCCACTGTCCTCTCACACTGTGTCCTCTATATTGTACCTTCTCATAACACTCTCCCTGGTGGAGATGATGGTGGAGGCTGCTGCATGGAGGCAGAGACACCTGGTACAGCTGCCATTATCACCACACACAGCCCCACTCCTCCTGCACACCCGTCCTCCTCTCCTCTGTCCTCCTGCACCCCCGTCCTCCTCTCCTCTGTCCTCCTGCACCCCTGTCCTCCTCTCCTCCGTCCCTCCAGCTGCTCGTCTTCTCCTGTGTCCCCCTGTTCCTGTCCTTCTGCCCCCCTGCCAGCACCGCAGCCGCCTCCACCGCACCAGCACTTGGAGCCATCACGGGACAGGAAGCAGCAGAGCTCCCAGCGGCTTCCTGTCAGCGTGATCGCTCTCAGCGCTGGGGGGCAGGGAGCGGGGCACAGTACATGCGGGCGCCATGGCCGGGCGGCAATGCACTGCCAGCGGCGACACCCTTCCTCCCCCACAAAGACTCCAGTTTTCATATGGAGTCTGGGGGAGGGAGGTAAAGAAAAAAAACAAAAAACCGCTCTCACTCACCTGCTGTGTAAATACAGCCCTGCTACCGCCCCCACACACATGCCGCGGGGGGCGGCCCCCACTTCCCCCGCTACGCCACTGCTGCAGCCGCCGGGGAGACACCGCACACTGCCGACGGCCCTGGTGGCAGCAGCGGAGATAGCGGCGGGGCATTTTCCGTTACGCCGTCCCGGTATGTACCGCCACAAAAAAAGCACTGTATACAGTCCAGCACAGCCTCCAGGTAATATATGCAGCCCAAAAACAGCCTCCAGTTAATACCTATATACAGCCCAGCATAGCCTGGTATAATATATATAGCCCAAGACAGCCTCAAGGAGGATATATATATACTATATGTGTTCCTGATGCTATCGCATCAGAGGGCGAGGATCGGTGCGGCGGCGGGATGCGGAGGGCGACTAAGTTTACACACACACCTACACACCCCCTTCCGGTCTCATCCGGTCTCACCCATCGTTGATGGAAGCTTGAACCGGGAATGAGGTGGTCAGCGCAGGATGGAGGCTCGGTGGTCAGCGCAGGATGGAGGGGGTTAATGGTGGAGGAGCATAGGGTCAGAGGGGGGCTCCATGGTGGGTGTTGGAGCTCCCCCTGTGCCTGGTTGGGCTTCGGGGAGCGGTTCGGTGGCGGAGGCTGGTGCTGGCCATGGCGGCTACTGGCGGCGGGATGTGCACCTGGGAGCGGTCTGGTGGCGGGTACTGGGCATGGCGGCTAATGGCGGTGAGATGTGCAGCTGGGAGCGGTCTGGTGGCTGGTGCTGGCCATGGCGGCTAATGGCGGTGGGATGTGCAGCTGGGAGCGGTCCGGTGGTGGTGGCTGGTGGTGGGCATGGCAGCTACTGGCGGTGGGATGTGCGGCGGTGCCCATATCCAATATGGCGGCAGGCCACTTCCGTCCCCGCGGTGCATTCTGGGATACAGGTATGGAAGTGTGGACAACATGCCTGGGGGAGAAGCTCGGCTGCATCACGGAAGGGACCCCCCCTTCCATGATGCAGCCGAGCTTCTCCCCCAGGACCCACCTTCCGAAGGGGAGGTCCTGGGGGCCCAGGACCAGGACCCCCCTTCCTTGATGCATCCAAGCTTTTCCCCCTAGCTGGGGGAGAAGCTCGGCTGCATCAAGAAGGGGGGGGCCCTAGGGGAGAAGCTCGGCTGCATTAAGGAAGCAGGGGGCCCCCCTTCCTTGATGCAGCCGAGCTTCGCCCCAAAACCCCCTTCTGAAGGGGGGGCCTGGGGCCTCAGGACACCCCCTTCCGTGTTGCATCCAAGCTTATCCCCAACCTTGGGGAAATTGGTTGCATCAAGGAAGGGGGGTCCTGGGGCCCCCAGGACCCCCCCCTTTGGAAGGGGGGTCCAGAGGGAGAAGCTTGGCTGCATCAAGGGGGTCCTGCACCTAGGGGGTCCTGGGGAAAAGCTTGGCTGCATTAAGGAAGAGGAGGGGGCCTCTAGGAGTTCTAGGGGCCCCCCCTTCCTTGATGCAGCTGAGTTTCCCTCCCAGTGCCCCCCTAGGGGGTCCTTAGGGCTCTGACTGTCCCCCCCCCCCCCCCACACCAAAGCCCTGCTCTGGGGCTCTTACCTGGCTGGAGCCCTCAGTCACCACCACCATCTCACTGTATTCTGGAGAGGGTGTGCTTTTCCTGCCTCCACGGAAGAGGCAGGAAGTGAAGCAGTGCCGACTCTCCCAGAGTCCCAGCCTCCTCTGCCTCACTGCTGAATGCTGTGCTGTGATCCGGGCGGGCGGCGGCGGTGCAATTCAACAGCGATCCCCGCGCCCCCCGGGACTGCCAGAATAAAGCCGCTGACTGATGTGCTGTAATAAGGGCGTGCGGAGGCGGAGCAATTCAACAGCAACCCCCCCCCCGGGACTGCCAGAATACAGCTGCGGGAGGGCGGCTGCGTCGCAAACTAACAGCAAGCTCCCCCCCCCCGGGACTGAGGACTGACTGCGGGTCATAATAAAGCTGCGGGTGGGCGGCGGTGTCGGTCCTCTCATGATGGAGATGAGCTCCTGCGGCCACTAACACCCACCTGTCAGAAAGGGGGAACGGACCCGCCGCTGGAGCCTTCAGGGGCCCCCTAGGGGCCGGGGCCCTGGTGCAGCTGCACCAGCTGCACCACGGTAGTTCCGCCCCTGGTTCTGATTATGTATGTATGTACTGATGGTGGTTCTGGTGATGTACTCATGTACTGATGGTGATTCTGGTGATGTATTCATGTACTGATGATGGTCCTGGTGATGTATTCATGTACTGATGGTGGTTCTGGTGATGTATTCATGTACTGATGGTGGTTCTAGTGATGTATTCATGTACTGATGGTGGTTCTAGTGATGTATTAATGTACTGATGGTGATTCTGGTGATGTATTCATGTACTGATGGTGGTTCTGGTGATGTATTCATGTACTGATGGTGGTTCTAGCGATGTATTCATGTACTGATGGTGGTTATGGTGATGTGTTCACATTCTATGGAAGGGGCTTTAGTATTTCACTGACCATGTGACTGTTAGTGGGCAAATCACATATAAGAGGACATGTGATGACTACTAAAACTGCATGGGGTCAAGCTAAATTCATGCCCCATCTGCCTCTGCATTTACACAAGGCATCAGGTAGAATGGGAGCCAGCCTGCATGTGACTGGATATAAACAGACTAGGTGCATCTACGAAGTTCGCCATTATGATTGTCCGCCCGTCTACGCACGGTGCATCCGCCAGGTGTCGCTGTATCATAACATCAACCGACCCATCTAGCGCCATCTAGCGGAGAGCTGCATCAGCAGGCGACCAAGAGGCGGGGCTATGTCACAACAGCCAATCACAGAGACAGCGCCCGAGAAGGAAACGGATCCGTTCTGAGTAGCCAATCACAGAGCGTGAATCAAGGAACTGAAGAAAGGTGGGCGGGGCCTCCAGCCCCGGAGCGAGCCGCAGTTCACACAGTGATCGGAGCCGCCTCCTCCTCAGGAAGCAGGAACACAGCACAGCCGCCCGCCCGCCTGCCGCGGCCTCCACCGCACAGCCCGCACCACACAGCTCTGCAGCCTCGTCCTCCGCGGCTGGCCATGCCGGCGAGGGGAAGGTAATGAGCCGCAGAGCCCCGGGGACTCGGCTGAACAGCAGCAAGCACTACCAGCGGAGCTGGAATGACTGGACACCCAGGTCAGTGCGGCTGAGGCCTAGGCCTACCCCGGGGCGGAGGGGGCAGCACATGACCCCGGGGGACGGGGACTGTGCGGGGCAAGAGCCCGGGACACGGGGCGGACACCGGGGGCTGCTGTGAGGCCTACACGGCCGGGAGAGGGGAGAGAGACAACCGGCCTGAGGCCCGGCAGAGAAGAGAGAGAAAGAGGGGAGAGACAACCGGCCTGAGGCCACGGAGAGAGGGCAGAGAGAGAGTCCGGGAGAGGGGAGAGACAACCCGCCTGGGGCCCGGGAGAGGAGAGAGAGAAAGGGGGGAGAGACAACAGGCCTGGGGCACAGGAGAGGAGAGAGAGCGAGAGGGACAACCGGCCTGGGGCCCGGGAGAGGAGAGAGCGAGGGGGACAACCGACCTGGTGCCCAGGAGAGAGAGCGAGGGGGACAACCGGCCTGGTGCCCGGGAGAGGAGAGAGAGCGAGGGGGACAACCGTCCTGGGGCCCGGGAGAGGAGAGAGAGCGAGGGGGACAACCGACCTGGTGCCCGGGAGAGGAGAGAGAGCGAGGGGGACAACCGGCCTGGTGCCCGGGAGAGGAGAGAGAGCGAGGGGGACAACCGGCCTGGTGCCCGGGAGAGGAGAGAGAGCGAGGAGGACAACCGGCCTGGTGCCCGGGAGAGGAGAGAGAGCGAGGGGGACAACCGGCCTGGTGCCCGGGAGAGGAGAGAGAGCGAGGGGACAACCGGCCTGGTGCCCGGGAGAGGAGAGAGAGCGAGGGGGACAACCGGCCTGGTGCCCGGGAGAGGAGAGAAAGCAAGCCTGGTGCCCGGGAGAGGTGGAAGAGAGACAACCAGCCTGGTGCCCGGGAGAGGGGGAAGAGAGACAACCAGCCTGGTGCCCAGGAGAGGTGAAAGAGAGCGAGCCCAGGAGAGGAGAGAGACAACCGACCTGGAACCCTGGAGAGGTGAGGGTGGAGGGACAACTGACCTGGTGCCCAGGAGAGGGGAGAGAGTGCTGGAGAGAAGAGAGACAACCGGCCTGGAACCTGGGAAAGGCGAGGAGGGAGAGAGTGAGTGTCCGGGAGAGGAGAGCGTCAACTGGCCTGGCGCCCGGGAGAATAAGAAACAATTAGCCTGGGGCACAGGAGAGGGGAGAGAGAAACCAGGAGTGTAGGGGCAGAGATGGTGCCCGGGAGAGACAACCGGCCTGGTGCCCGGGAGAGGCAACCGGCCTTTTGCCCAGGAGAGAGAATGAGAGGGGAGAGACAACCGGCTGTGAGAGGGGGGAGAGGGACTGGGAGAGACAACCGGCCTGGTGCCTGGGAGAGGAGAGAGAGTGACAACGGGACCGGCCTGATGCCCAGGAGAGGAGAGAGAGCAAGAGGGGAGTGAGAACTGGCCTGGGAGAGGGGACTGGGAGAGACAACCGGCCTGGTGCCCGGGAGAGGAGAGAGAGCGAGAGAGACAACCTGGCTTAGTGCCCGGGAGAGGAGAGAGAGCGAGAGGGACAACCAGCCTGGTGCCCGGGAGAGAGCGAGAGGGACAACCGGCCTGGTGCCCGGGAGAGGAGAGAGAGCGAGGGGACAACCGGCCTGGGGCCCGGGAGAGGAGAGAGAGCGAGGGGGACAACCGGCCTGGTGCCCGGGAGAGGAGAGAGAGCGAGAGGGACAACCGGCCTGGTGCCCGGGAGAGGGGGAGCGAGGGGACAACCGGCCTGGTGCCCGGGAGAGGAGAGAGAGAGGGAGAGGACAACCGGCCCGGGAGAGGACAATGGCTGGGCCCAGGAGAGGAGAGAGGCAAGAGGGAGAGACAACCAGCCTGGTGCCTGGGAGAGGGGGGAGAGCGACAACCAACCTGGTGCCCGGGAGAGGCGAAAGAGAGCGAGCTCAGGAGAGGAGAAAGACAAAAGGCATGTGCCCAGGAGAGGGGGGAGAAAGCATGGGAGAGAGAGCGCCCAGGAGAGGAGAGAGACAACCGGCCTGGAACCCAGGGTAGGTGATGGGGTGTGACAACTGACCTGGTGCCCAGGAGAGGGAGAGAGCTAGGAGAGAGAATGCTGGAGAGGAGAGAGACAACCGGCCTGGAAACCTGGGGAAAGGGTGAGGAGAGCGGGAGAGAGAGCGACAACTGGCCTCGTGCCCGGGAGAGGAGAGAGAAGTGATGAGTGACAACTGGCCTTGTTGCCCGGGAGAGAGAGACGAGGAGAGCGACAACTGGCCTTGTGCCCGGAGAGGAGAGCGACAACTAGCCTGGTGCACAGGAGAGGGGAGAGAAAGAGCCCGGGAGAGGCGAGAAACAACCGGCCTGGTGCCCGGGAGGGAAGAGAGAGCCCGCCTGGTGCCTGGGAGGGAAGAGAGAGAGCCCTCCTGGTGCCTGCCATGTGCTGCTATTTACATGGTCGTTGTCAGGATCTGCATGACATTGGACAGCCCAGTGGCAGCAGCTGTCACTGGCAGGCATGTCCATTTTGAAGTCTCCGATCACGTTTCCTGTATTGGGCATGTGTCATGTAGAGTGATCCCCTCCCCACCATATACAGAGGGTCCTGATAGCCAGAAGTCTATGAAATCCAGATAACCCTAAAATATCATTTACCACAGAGGCGGCGACCCCCGTTCCCAGTCCTTCGGTGTTGTCTTGCGCGGTGGTCCCTAGTGCTTCTCGTCATGGGGGATAACCAGTCATCAGGCAGGTTCGATCGTCACCAGTCTGAATCCTTCTTTATGAGTTAGCAGCCGTCAGATAGGAAATGTTATTCTGCATTTCCTCTTGTATTAGTCTCCACTGGGCCAGGAATTGATGACATCTGGTCTGTTCACCCTCATGATGGTCATCACTTCTATTTCCAGTGGAGAACACTCAGGTTATGGCACTGGAGGACGGATGATGGGAGTGATAAACACTTATTTCTTTACAACGATCCCTGCCCTTTGGCAAGTTGTGAAATGCTGACAGACAGCCTTTTCTGCCCTCTGGGTCTTTTTGAAAATGTCTTGGAAAACCCCTAGAATCACTACGCCTTTATTTACTCTTCAGTGGGGTTACAGTTTCTTAGGCTGCTTTCACATAACTATTTTCGGTCATCCGATTGTATCCGTTTCAAAACGGATACAATCGGATCCGAAATCGGACCCATGTTCCCCTATGGAAATCGGATGGGAACGGATGTGCCACTATTGGCATCCGATTTTGGCACCATCCGATCCCATCCGATGTAATCACGGGCACAAAATCGCAGCCTGCTACGATTTTGTGTCCGTGACTCACATCGGACAGCCTCGGATCACTGCTGATCCGAGGCTGTCCGATGTGCCCACAGCATAGGAGCCTATGGACATCGGATCTGAGTTCACCTCAGATCCGATGTCGGCTCCGTATCTCCCTGTCTTTCCCTACTCCTGCCTCCTCCATCTTCTTCCCTCTCCTACTCTATATGATGTGCCCCCGCTATTCTATCTGTGTCCCCTGCTCTTCTATCCTCATCTATCCCTATCCTGTCCCCTGTCCTCTCCCTGTGTGTAAAAAAATAAAAAAAACTCCTCCGGGAGTATACATTACCTGTCACCGCTCCCACGCTGCCGCACGATCAGGGCTAAAGGACCTGTGATGATGTAAGAGCCCGGTCACATGACCCGGTCAGCTGACCGGGTCATATGACTCTGACATCATCACAGGTCCTTTAGCCCTGATCGTGCGGCAGCGTGGGAGCGGTGACAGGTAATGTATACTCCCGGAGGAGTTTTTTTTAATTTTTTTTACACACAGGGAGAGGACAGGGGACAGGATAGGGATAGATGAGGATAGAAGAGCGGGGGACACAGATAGAATAGCGGGGGCACATCATATAGAGTAGGAGAGGGAAGAAGATGGAGGAGGCAGGAGTAGGGAGAGGCAGGGGACCGCAGGATCCACATGGATCCTGCAGATCGGATGGCTATTTGCCATCCGATTGCAGGGATCCATATGGATCCGTGCCTGTCCGTGGGATCCCCCTTCAAAGTCGGATCCCACGGACAGGCACAAAAACGTTATGTGAAACCAGCCTTATGAGTGGAGGTGATTGCACCTGTAAGGCCCCTTTCACATCAGCGGTATTACCGCATAACGGCCGCACTTGCGGTTCGCCTGCGGCAAGCCCCGTGCAGTGTCTATGGGGCTTGTGGCAAGTGCGGCCGCGAAAAAAAACGCGGCTTTTTCGCGGCCGCACCTGCCACAAGTGCCGAAACCGCACTTGCCGCACACTTACTGCAAGCCCCATAGACATTATGCTGTAATCGCGGCAGTTGCGTTTTTTTTCACCACAACTGCCGCGATCAGCGTTTACCGCTGATGTGAAAGGGGCCTAAGGCTGCTCTTCACATCAGCGTTTTGCTGATGTTTGTGGTCCAGATCCGGCAAGCCACATGCATTGTCTATGGGGCTTGCG